>BTHU01000006.1:58805854-59535854 GCA_036184795.1 Tokudaia tokunoshimensis
ATGAATGCTTTGAAAGCTAGCACACCGTCAGAAGAGAAAGACAATGCAGGTGGGAATGCAGTGGTCAGGTTCTTTAAGAACTGCTCCAAGGTTAAGGGATCGCTCATTTTGTGTTATTACAGAAGAATGGCCTTTGTTAGGGGATGGTCTCTCTCAAATACAAGGACAATGTAAAAAGGTTTCCTAGCAACGAAATGAAGGTATTAGGTAACAGTGAATTTTCCATTGTGAAAAACTTTCTATTAAAAAGAAAATGTAAGCATTTTGGATTTGGGGGTCAGGATTGAACTAGTTGTCCTTTTAAGAGAAACTACTCTAGCTAATCTTGAGTTTTGTCTTTAGACAGCAAGCTAGGGACTGGAGAGATGTCAGCAGTCATTTCTGACATCTGCTCTCCCAGAGGATCCTAGTTTGGTGTCTAGCACTCACACTAGGTGATTCACAACCACCTGCAACTCCAGGTCCACACAGCTCTTTCCTGATCTCCAGGGACAGGCATACACACACACACACACACACACACACACACACACACACACACACACACAAATAAAAATAGCCAAACAACCCTTTATAAATGATAACCTAAGACAGGAAGACATTTTAAGAATAAAACAGAGCATGGAAGGAGTTAATAGAGTATACAGAAGAGTAAACAGAAGACATATAATAGGGAAAGGTAAGATCAGTAAGGATAACAATGTTTTTTGACCAGAAAAAAACAAAGCTCTTTGACCTTCCCTTTGAGAACCAATGCCTTGATCCAAAACACAACCAGAAATGAATGGTTTAACCAGCATAGAGAGCAGACAAACCACAAAGTCACTGTGGTGCCTTAGGGGTGCATTGAGCCTTCCAACATGTCAGGGTTGAAGATGCAGCCCAGACCCAAGCAGCACACAGGAGATTCCACTGTGTTCCATCCTCAGCACTGGGGAGTTAGTGACTTTGATACACAGGAATTTAGATGAATTATATACACATATACATATACATATACACTTATGAGCTATCATGACAAGAGGCTATAATTTATCTTTATGTAACAATGTGGTTTCTTTTGTAAAGATAGATTGGTAAAACATATCTTTCCAAATTTTCTTGTGTTTTATATAGTTCTCTGTGGAGTATTATTTAGTTCACAATAGTAGCAATTCGCAAGATAGTGGCACATCCCAGTGCTTGGGAAGCCGAGTTCAAGGCCAGCCTGGGTAATGTAATGGAACCTCATCTCAAAAATCAGAAGATGGCTGGGATGTATAAATTGTTAGTCGTGGAGTGAGTAGGCCACAACTCTTTTGGGGTCTGATGACCTTCTCACAAGAGTCACATATCAGACATCCTGCATATCAAATATTTTCATTGTAATTCATAACTAATAAAATTACAGTTATGAAGTAGTTAAGAAATAATTTTATGGATGGGGGTCACCACAACATAAGGAACCGTGTTAAACGGCCACACCATTAGGAAGGTTGAGAACCGCTGCTCTAGTGTGCGCGAAACCCGGTATTTGAAATTCGTCACCAGCAAAAGATAAATAAATACATATGTATATACAAAGAAAGAAGAAAACCAAAAGAGGAAAGAAGAAAGGGAAGGAGGTGGGGGAGGGAGGGAATGCGGAGAAGAAACGAGTGTCAGCCTCAGCTTGCTTCTTCATGTCTCAGATGTCAGGCACTTTCTACTTCTCTCTCTATTAAGACAAGACCTAACTTGGCTTCATTGTCAGAAAATCCTGGCATCACGGGAAGGTGGGACTTTGGCCCTGGTCCAGCAAACTCTCCTGATAATATTCTTTCAGCTTCATTCTGGTGGCTTAACCTGATAATCAGGAAGAAAAGAACTGTTTAACAGCATGTCAGCTCACTCTGTAGCGAGTTTCATGTGTAGAGATTGTAAAAACCCCTCACCCATTGCGAGGACGGATGTCATTTCGTACAAAGACTAATCTTGGCCAACGGATGCTCTTTTAAAATGCCCAAATCTACTTGAGAACCAACCTGGTAACAAAGCCATGGCTGCAGAGAGATGATTCAGTTGTATCAATGTGCCTGTCACTCAGACCTCAACGAAGAAAATAAATAACGTGATGGGGGCAAGTGGGTTTTAAGAGCATGTTCAGTCTTGATCGTAGGAAAACACTGGCAAAAAAAAAAAAAAACCTTTTCTAAAAGTCCACACAACAGTTCTTTTAGACTTTGACGCATGAGCACAAGAAGACAAGCTCTTAGCTTGCCTCAAAAATTAAATTAATAAATCTTAATAAATTTTTCCTTTGCTCAGGCTATGATCATGATTTTTTTTTTAATTTGAGGCTACACATCTTGTCCCACCACATTCCTACATTTCAGCTGACAGAACAAGTTTTTAAAATTGGAAATATACCTCTCTCATACTTCAAGTATTGTATTTTATTTATATAACAGTAGGAAGTGAGGGACAATTCTTAAATGCACCTTCAGAAATTATAGTCCACCTCCTACTTTCCCTGGACTCTTATTATCTTGCCCCAGATACTTTCATTATTTGTGAGTACAATTTATGTGTGATATGGTTTTACTTATATAAATTATTGTCCAAATTAACTAGATGAAAACTGACACCAAAGGCCACTGTTTATACATTTTTAGTAATTTGCGAAGAAGCTTTGGCTGTGTACATTTCCTTATGAGAAACTTCCATTGAAATCTAATTAAGGAATACTGAGGTAGGGACATTTGGAAAGTTTTGTTAAGTCCTGCCCTTAAGGAACCAGATGCTCTTCCTCTGTCTAGTTGCTTGGCTGGGCATAGTGACACACGGCTGTAGTCCTAGCACTCAGGCAGCCAAAGCAGAAGAGCTAAGTCTTGGTCAACCTGGTCAATATAGTGAGTTTCAGACCATCCTGTCTTAAAAATTAAATTTCATTTAAAAACACTAGCACCTCTGTCTTAGTCTCTGTTCTATTGCTGTGAGGAGACACCAAGACACTGCAACTCTTATGAAGGGAGGCGGTTAAAGGGGAGCTGGCTTATGGTTTCAGAGTTTTAGTTCATTATCATGGTGGACAGCATGGGAGCATGGAGGAAGGCAGTAGCTGAGAGCCACATTCTGAGAGAGAGAGAGAGAGAGAGAGAGAGAGAGAGAGAGAGAGAGAGAGAGAGAGAGAGCAGAGAGAGGAAGAAGAAGGAGGAGGAGGAGGAGGGAGGGGGAGGGGAGGGGAGGACCTCAAAGCCCACCCCCATCGATACTCTTCTTCCAACAAGGTCACACCTCCTAATACTTGTAATCCTTTCAAAGAGTCCCACTTGCTGTTAATCAAGCATTCAAATTTATGAGCCCATTGGAGCCACCCTCATTCAAACTACCACACTCCATCCCTGGCCCTCATAGTCTTGCAGCCATATCATAATGAAAAACAGTACATTCAGTTCAACTTCAAGTTTCATAGTCTTTCACAATCTCAACACTGTTTAAGAGTCCAAAATCTCTTTTGAGATTCAAGGCAATCTCTTGCTTTTAATGCCCTGAAAATCAAAATAAAAAGACAGATAACATACTTCCAACATACAATAGCAAAACATATACATTACAATTTCAAATGGGAAGGTAGGTGCATATTAAGGAACTACTGAACCAAAGAAAGACCTAACACCAGCAGAGCAAACTCTAAGTTCTGTATCTCCATGTCTGGTGTCAAAGGGCTTCTCATCAGATCTCCAACTCCTTTCAGCTTTGCTGACTGCAGCACACTTCTCTTTCTTGAGCTGGTTCCACACTCGGTTAGCAGCTCTCCATGGCTGGAATCCCACTGCTCTGGCATCTCTAACATGTTGAGATCTCCAAAGCAATCTAGGTTTCATTTCATAGTACTATGTAATGGCCTCTCTGGGCCTCCATGCAGGGACACCTCTGATATATGCCTGGACTTGGAGGCTTTCCTTAGCCACAAAGGGAGATTCCACAACCCCTGTGTTGTATCCTTGACTCTAAATGCAGAACCACAAGGCCAAATCTTCCAAGTTCTGCCAGATGGGACTGGAATTTGATCCCCTTCTTCAGTTTTTCTTCATTATGCAAACTTTTCTCTAATTACTCTTCACAAGTTGGAAGCTTAGCTAGGAGGGGCCTTGCCCTGAGGTTACCAGTTCTTTTATTCCATTTAGCATTTGACTTTTATTTAAATTTTTTATCTCCTTGAGCACTGAATTTGACTCCATTACACTTCCTGGTGCACTTTTCCTCCTCAAACTATATACATCTTATATTTCTTTGTCCAGCTTGCTGCATTTCATTATAGATCTGATTAAGAGTACTTTCTAATAACCATACAACAGTTAGTACTAGATTGTCTTGAAATTTCCAATGCCAACTGGAAATGCCAACCCATTAATTCAACAACTCTTCAATTTAGCCTTGGGCAGATTTTTAGGACAAGGGCAAAAGGCAGCCATATTCTTTGCCAAAATATCACAAGAACAGTCTCTAGGTCGCTTATTGATATTCTTCTCCTCTGAAACTTCTTGGGCTGTCATAATTTACACTCCTCTAAGCATCAATGTCTTCCACACTCCTTAATGTCCCATTATGCCCTACAGAAGTGTCAAACTGCTTTCCTAATCCAAAGTCTCAAAGTCCACATTCTGTCAACATGCAGCATAGTGTAGCAACACCCAAACTCTTGGTGTTGGTCCCCAACTTGGTACCCTTGGAACTAACTTCTGCCTTAGTCATTGTTCTATTGCTGTGAAGAGACACCATAGCCAAGCCAACTTTTATTTAAATAACAAAAACTTGTAATTAGGCACTTCCAGTTTCAGAGGGTTAGTTATTTAGCTGTTTAGTCCATCATCATGGTGGGGAATATGGCAGCATGCAGGCAGGCACTGGAGCAGTAGCTGAGAACTATATCCTGATCTATAGGCACAGGGAGGGAGGGATGGAGGAGGGAGGGAGAGAGAGAAAAAGAGAGAGGGGGGAGAGGGAGAGGGAAAGAGACAGAGAGGAGGGAGAGACGGGAGAGAGAAAGGCTAAGACTGGCTGGCTTGGGTGTTTGAAACCTCAAAACCCACCCCAGTGACACACCTACTCCAACAAGGCCACACCCAATCCTTATAATCCAAATATACCAAACATTTAAATACAGGAGCCTGTGGGGGCCATTCTTATTCAAACCATCATATCCTCCCTCTGAAGCAGGCAAGAGTAATTAGCTTGGCTATTTTGTTTTGCTTATGCATGTACACAAACATGCACACACACACACACACACACACACACACACACACACACACACACACACACACACACCTTGCACTTGGCAGTCTAGTTCCTTAACCTACGTGCACTATGCTGACACAATGTTCCTCAAACAACGCACCTACCAACCTTAGACTCTTAACACCCACCCCTTCATCAAGTTTCATTTGCTTTCATTTCTGAAGAACAGAATAAGTTTCCCCTACCCTAGTAAGAAACAAATTTTAAAAGTTTCTAGTTAAGTATATTTCCACTGTATGCTTTAGGAAGAACAGAAGGGCTAATCCAGTTTGAACTGCTTTGGTGTACATATGCAGTAAAGTGAAACTGCATCCTCTAGTAAAATTTTAGGGAGAATCCCTACTTACTCTCTTATGCTTTTGTATGTAGTCGGTTGTGCATATCACTAAAATCAGATGCATTGTGGGAACAAGTACAGTAGAAAAAAATGAATAAATGATTAATCCATTAACCAAAACAGAGGTTGACCCAGACTATTCCCTTAGCAACATCCCTCCTTTTGAACCTTATAAATGGAAGCCCTGAGCAATACTTGGGGCTCTTAAATACTTGTCCTCTTGTTGCACGCTGTCAGCCTTCATAGTGTGTCTATCTGTAATCCATTACTTTGCTCTGAGTATCTATCTGTAATCTATTACTTTGCTCTGAGTATCTATCTGTAATCCATTACTTTGCTCTTAGTACTTATTTTGTTTCTTCTGTAAAGCCTTGTGAACCCTTGTTTTCAACTCTTTGGATCAGAGGCTAAGAACCTGAAAACATCTATCTCAAACCCGCCTACACACCAGTAACATCCTCCTACATTAGAAAGCACACAGGGCCAAACAAAGGACTATTCAATTATCTGGCAGATTGCTTAGGGGTTTTTATTGTCTCTGAAACCTGAATTTGTCCTTACTTATATAGAATAAGTTAGCAACTTTACTCTTAATATGTAATTGTCCATCAATTTATATTTACTTTTGTTTCAAACTTGTATTTGATTAAGATATAGAATTATTTTTCCATTCTTCCTTTAGTATACCAGAAGACAAAAATCATGATAACTTAGTTTAAACTTGGCATTATTTTGGTTTCTAGTGATGTGTGTTCTTGGAGTGTGAACAGGGTCTTTCTCAGCTCTTACTGGGCTTAACCTGGGGAGCTAGGTCATCAAAGCCACCCTGAGTCGATAGTGTTCAAATTCACTGCATCACCACAAACACAGGAACCGGAAAAAGGAGGAGGCAGCGCTAATGTAGGTTTGTTAAGAAAACTAAGAACTGAATCCTTCCTTGCTTCCTTGCTTCCTTGCTTCCTTGCTTCCTTGCTTCCTTCCTTCCTTCCTTCCTTCTTTCCTTCCTCCTTTCTTTCTTTGACAGGGTCACACTACATACCCCTGACTGGCTGGAACTCACTGTGTAAACTCACAGAGATCTGTCTGTCTCTTCCTCCTGGATGCTGAGTTTGAAGGCAAACAATTAAGCCCCCCACCGGGCTCTAGCTTATTTTCTATATTCTCCAAATCCTCAGCCTAGCAGACAGGATTTTTTTTCCCTACCTTTCCAAGCCCTCCTGGAGCCAGTTTCATGGTAGCTTCACATTGACACCATGAGATCTCACTCAAGAAAACAAGTGTGCCCATCATTGAAAACTATTAATGCAGTAGATAAGAAATGCACCAGATATTAGAGAAGTTTAAAAAAAATCAAAATAGAACATGGAAGCCACACAGAGGAGAGTAGTCCCAAACACTGTTGTTTTTAAGACAAAATCCCAAACATCCAATTTACCAAAATGAAGATATAGGAGCCAGATACTGTGCTCAAAGCCTGCCAGCTCAGAGAGGCAGAGAAAACACCCAGCTGACCTTCCTACTCCACCAGCACCCCAAAAGGAAAATGCCCTTTCCTTCTTCGCTATTCTGTCTTAAATCCCTTTCAAGTCAAAGACCCTCTTTCCTCTTTCCTGGGTTTTCTTATGTTTACTCTCTGTCAAATGGGTTAAAGCTCTTGGGTTAAAGGTGTATGCTAGGGCTGAGCCACATCACAACAAGAAACACATTTTTCCAGTTCACAATCCAGGGTTCACAATGTGATCAAATGTCTTGCAACAGGAAACCGCTACCCAAAAGCTGGACTGGTCAGAACCTTGAAGACTAGCAAGGCTAGGGGCTCAGTCTCAGAGGAGAGGCCCTGCCTAGCTGGTACAGGTCACTGGAGCTCAAGGGAACTGGAACGCAGACCTAAGGCAGAAGGGCTGCCTACATGGTGGGCAGATGCACCATGAGCTCAGCTTCATCTTGGACTGTACTTACTGCTGTGGCTCAGAAACAGCTTAAAAAAAAACATGTTTACTGCACTTATGAGATGACCAAGAAAACCAGTATTCATCAGTGGATACAGTCATTATTGTAGAGTTTTACTTCCTGGTCTGTCAGAGTCCTTCCTCCCTCTTCCTCTCCCCCTTCCCTCTCTACTCTTCTCTCCAACCCCTTCCTTCTCTTTTCTCTAGTCCTCTTCCTTCTCCCTTCCCCTCTCCTCCTTCTCTTCCTTGGTCTCTGTCTCTCTGTCTCCCTCCCTCCCCCCAATGCCCAGGAGCTCAAAACAGAGGCTATATGCCACTAAGTACCAACCCAGAAAGAATGAAGAGAAAAAAAATCCATCCCTGATATTTAATTGGTAGCCTAAGAAAAAACAAACTCTAAACAGTGTTAAGACACCATTTCCACATGGATTTTTATTGAGTTCAAAGTCTCATAAGTCAAGATGGGTCATAAGTTGTACATTAGATTACCCCTGCTATCACAGAGATACAGAAGTTGTTACCACACTATGATGAAATCTTGTTGCACATGGTGACAGTTCCCACCCTGTGAGATAAAGCCAGTGTATCAAGGTTAAAGAAATAGTTTAGAAGACATGTTCTTCCACAAATACTAGTTCCCTCATTGTTCTCTTGTTCTCTCTCTCTCTCTCTCTCTCTCTCTCTCTCTCTCTCTCTGTGTGTGTGTGTGTGTGTGTGTGTATGTGTGTGTGTTGTTGTTGTTGTTGTTGCTGCTGCTGTTTTTTACTAGGGATTGAACTTAGGGCCTTTGTGCATGTAAATCAGGGATTTTAATACTGTTCTATAACCTAGAGGTTACATTTTGATATCATGAGGTTATTCATTAACTAGCTATTGATGTTTTCTGATTATAATACAAACTCTTGAGTGTGATTCTGAAACATCTGTTTGTACTCATTAATAATACAGTAATAAAATAATATATACCCCTGATAGAAAAAAAATTGGTTCCTTTAGACTATGTGCTGATTTAACCAGACATGTGGAAAACACAAGTCACAAATATTGAAAGTAATTCAATATGATATTTATATTCACAGAATCCCTGTAGGATCATTCTCCCACTCGACCTCTTGAGTCTGGAACTATGAAAAATAAACAATTCAACTTGTGTTTTGTTACTTTAAAAAAAAACATGAGGTGTCTAAAAAAGAAGAGAAATTGGGTCATCATAGTCTATCCACAAATTTCAGTTAATTAAACCCTTATATCTTAAATTAGATTAAATACCGCTTTATGGATACTCCTCATAGTTAGAATCTCTAGAAGTTTTATTGATATTAAAGAACATCAATTGTCTAATCATGCCTCAGAAGGCACACAAATGATGTCAAATGCAGAGGAGTACTTCTAAATGCCTTGAAAACCACCGTTCCACATGCTGAAGGGCACCCTACAATACTGTAGTATGTCCTTGCAACTGTGAGTCACAGTAACACATTTTATGTCAATGTATGTATATATTTAAGTGACCCATCTGTTCAATGCTTCTGCCTGTTTAATTATTTACACGCTAAGTATAACCTAAGCGCGACACATCTGCTGTGAACAGCAGTACTTTCTGTGGAGAGATGTCTGTAAGCTTTGTGGCATGTTCTTCAGGAGGCCTGTGCACAGTAAGAGGGGCTGGTGGCTTTGTTTGGTGAGTTTTTTGAGACAGGGTTTCTCTGTATAGCTCTAGCTGTCCTGGAACTCTGTGGACCAGACTGTCCTCCGAGCTCAGATCAGCCTGCCTCTGCCTCCTGAGTGGTAGGATTAAAGATGTGTGTCACCAACTGCCTGGCTTTATTTATTTATTTAGGTTGTTATTTTTAAATTGGAAAATGAAGTTTGCAAAACTAGAGAGAAGAAATACTGAGTTTTGTTTAAAACTGTTTTGAAGACTTTTAAAAAATGTTATTAATTTGAAACATGGAAGATTTGTGTGGCATGAAATTTACATGAAAAAAAAACTATGTGTGGGAGTTGAAAGTGTGGTTCAGGGACATGGATGGATACACACACACACACAGAGAGAGAGAGAGAGAGACAGAGAGACAGAGAGTCATTCAGCAAAGGGTAAAGCCCATACTGTACAAGTAATTAAGGGAATCCCTGGCCATTAGATAGCTGACCAGTGGGTTCAGCAAGCTAAGATACATGTGACAAAAGCTTTCAGGCTTTACAGAATGACCTGGGAAAGTTATTAAGCAAGCCAACAGCAGCCATAGCAAGACACCTGGGCAAGGAGAGAATGTGATTTCCAGAGCTCTTACATTAAAATGTTCTTAACAACCAATTTTAAACAACAAAACCAAAAGTACCAAGGACACAAAGAAATAAGGATGCTAGGTTGCTGTTACAGGAAGATGATAGCCAATAGAGGTTGTGCCTGAGGAAAAACAGAATTTGAACTTCCTTTAAGACCAAAACAAAACCCAAGGCTGGAGAGATGCCTCAGCAGCTAAGAGCACTGGCTGCTCTTCCAGAAGACCTCAGTTCAATTCCCTGTATCCACATGGCAGCCCACAACCATCTGTAGTCCAGTTTCAGGGATTCTGATGCCCTCTTCTGGCCTCCAAAGGCACCAGGTACACATGCAAAAATACATTAACATACATGCAGGCAAAATACCCATACAAATGGAATAAGTTTTTAAAAAAAAAACCTCCCAAATTAACTATAGTGCAAGTATACAATGAGCTGAAAAATATCATGGCTAAAGAATAAAGTAAGCAAGATATAATGGTGTGTGCCTGAAGTTACAGCTACCTGGAACACTGAGTTAGGAAGAATGCTTGATCTTCCCTGAATTAAAGTTCACTCTGGACAACATAGAGACAAGTGATTTCTTTAAAAATAAATGAGCAGATACATATAAATGCATACATAGAATAGTATAGTGTTGCATTGCATAGCACAGCATAGCATAACACAAAATGGGAAAATATAAGAATAGTATGCCGTCAATTTCTAGCTAACCTGGACGAGCCTCAAAATCATGATCCCCTCCTGCCCTAGTCTCCTAAGTTCTAGGACTAAATGAATTCACAATGACCTAAATAGACAACACAGTGGCACATACCTATAGTCCCAGTTGCTCAAGGGATGAGCTAGAAAGCCTTTCTGAGTCCATAAGTTTAAGATCGGATATCCTGTGTCTCCAGATAAAAAACAAACAAGTAGAAAAACAAGCAAGAACCACAAAACCCTAAATAGAAGCTCTAACCTCCCAAGATGAAAAGGACAATAATGAAATTTTCACTGTATGCATGAAAAGCAAATTTGAACAGGCAGAAGAGAGAATTTATTAACTTGGGACTATGCAGCTGAGGAGCAGAAATCTTTACAAGGGCCATTAACCAAGGGGCAGGGGCATGTAGATCACTGTAAGGTCAAGGACAGGCTGGCCTACATAGTGAGTTCCTGGACAGCCAGAGCTACATAGTAAAACCTGTTTCACATATTCACATACTTCCTGCCCCAGATGGAAGGGGAATAAAGATGGAGGGATGATGGGAGGGAGGGAGGAAGAAAGATGAAAGGAAGGAAGGGAGGAAAGAAGGAAGAAAGGGAGATGGAAGAAAGGAAGGAAAAAGGAAGAACAGAGGAAGAATGGAGGAAGAAAGAAAGGAAGAAGTGAGAAAGGAAGGAAGAAGGGAGAAAGGAAGGAAGGAAGGAAGGAAGGAAGGAAGGAAGGAAGGAAGAAGATGGAAAAAATGAAGGTGGAAGGAAGGAAGAACAGAGGAAGAAGGGAGGGAGGAGGGAGGAAAGGAAGGAAAAAGGAAAGAAGGGAGAAAGAAGGAAAAAAGAAGAACAGGAAGAAGAAAGGAAGAAGGAAGGAAAAAAGAGAGGAGGAAGGAAGGAAGAAGGGAAGAAAAGGAGAAAGAATGAAGAAAGGAGGAGGAAGGGAGGAAGAAGGAAGGAAGAGGGAGGAAGAAAGGAAGGTCCTGACTAACCTATAGAACATCAATGGTAACAATAAATATGCTACTGATGGGCTTATGACCACTAAGAATGTATAACAATAATGTCACAATGGAAGAGTTTGATAGGTAGGTAAAATATGAATTGTCCTCTCAAGCTCATATGTTGACTTTGTCCCCAACTGGCGGTGCTGGTTAGGGAGGTCCTGGACATGTTAGGAGTTGGGTCCTAGTTGGAGGAAATGGGACATGGGTGGCGTCTTCTTGGAAGCTGTATCTTGTCATGAGCCTGTTTAATTCTCTCTCTGCTTGCTGCCTGCTGTGAGGGAACAGATTCCTCCACGGGTTCCAGCCTCCATGGTGTTCTGCCTCATCATGGGCTCCAAATCAACAGAGTGAAGGACTGAAGACTGAAATTTCTGAAAACATGAGCCATAAATAAATACCACAATAAAGTAAATCCTCACTTGTAAGTTCTTTCTCTCAGGCATTTGCTTACATCAAAACAAAATGACTAATACAGAGAAGGAATAGATTCTTTGGAGCAAATTGTTTGTATACCATTCAAATTAAGTCACTAGGTTGTTTTAAATTTACACTTTTACATAAATCATATTTTAAATAAATAATATAAGTAAATTATATTTTTGTAATCCTTAGGAAAATCAGTAAGAAATGTAGCCCATGGATCTGAAGAGATCACTCCAAGGTTAAGGCCACCTGCATACATGGTCAGTGAAGTATACCTCTCGGTCCTAATTATAATATACATATGTTTTGGTTTTTTTTCTTGAAATGGGGTCTCACTATGTAGACCTGGATAGCCTGGAACTCACTTTGTAGCCTTGACTGGCCTGGAACTCACTATGTACCATTGGCTGACCTGGAACTCACTGTGTAGCCCAGGCTGGCCTGGAACTCAGAGAGATCCTCTTTGGGTGAGTGCTTTTAACCACTCATCAGTCTCCTGTCACTCAGATTGCTTTTTAATGTCACTCCTAGAATCATTTTCTTGGTAGGGAATCTGCACATACCAAAACCAATTCTCTATGAAAAAAAAATCAAAGTATGTTCCTTTGTCCAAATATTTAAAAATAGCAATAATGATAGATTTATGCTTATTCTTAATGCCTTGAATTCTTTAAAACCTAAAGTCTTTGGCCAAAGGGTCCTCAGATCTACTTTCTCCTTCGTATGTGCTAGAGTAGAAGACGCCGCTTGTCCAGCCAACTCCCTACTGAATTATCCGTGACTGTGAATGGACAGATAGGCTAATAAGGTAGACTGACTCTAGGGATGGGCCAATTTATATCAGTCAGGGTTGAGGTTTCATCTTTTGCTGTGTGCTAAGTGCAGGCTCCGTAGACCTGGTTGCCCCAGAGACAACACATAGACCCAAGTGACAGTATGTGACCTTGCCTCCAAGTTATTTCTGATTGGTAAATAAAGATGCCAACAGCCAATAATTGGGCAGAAGAGACATAGGCAGGTTTTATGGTTCCCAGGCCTAAAGTGGGGGGTGGGCATAATGAGAGAACCACAAGGGGAAGAAGAAAGGGAATGGAGGAAGGAGACACCATGTGTTAGGTGAGTCATGAAAACGTGGCCCTGAGGGCTGGCCAATTGGAGTTAAGAGCAGCTCAGATGAAACATAGGAAGTAATAACTCAGGGTTATCGATAGGAAAGTAGATTCTAATAGCATAGACAGTAGATATCTGCCCAGATTTTGAGTTGTTTAAGGGTTATTGTAAATATAAAGGGTGTGTATGTGTGTGTGTGTGTGTGTGTGTGTGTGTGTGTGTGTGTGTTTTATATGGGAACTGAATGGTCAAAAGCAGGGTAGAAACCCCAGATTGGTAATAAAAATTTCTACAGGTCAGTTTAAGCACCTGCTTCGAACTGTCTCTGTATTGCAGGCATACTCTAGAAGGACATACTCAAAGGTTTTTCCTCACTTCTACATAGATTCCATAATTTCTATTTTATTGACACAGTAAATTCCCCCAGATTGACTTGGTTCTGCATTTATTATGAATTTGGTAAAGTCTCTGAACTTCCTATTTCTATGTTACACATCATATGACAGTTTCTACTATTGTGCTTTCACATTCTGGATTATAAGGTCCCACAGGTAACCGTAGTTGTAGGAGATTCTGCTTAAATATCCTACAAGCAAGAACTCAGCAAGGATAACTTGGACTTGAATATTCCAGGCAACCCAAAAATGGTTCCACGTGGGAGTTCTGGATTCCTCTAACTTAAAAAGAAACTTCCATAATAATCAGAGTCCTTAGTGTCCTGTAAATGAAGACCATTCTTATATAAGAAATCCACTTAGGTAAACAACTTTGATTTTCTGTTGCAACTGTATATCTATAAAAGAGCAGAAGGTAAAATCTACATCCTGAGCCTGAAGAGGACCTGGAGAAGCCTTTGTTGTCAGTGTGTCATCATACAGGAATCCTGGCCAGCAACCTGTGCCTAACTTGACTGCTGTCACCAGAGCCACACCCTACTGCTTGCTCTTCACTCCGGGAATGTTCACTGATGCATCCTGGGTAATGGTCCTGGGACTTTAACTTCTGGTGGTGACTGATACTTCATGATCTTTCATGTGGTGTCTTATGACAACCAACTTACGCATCGTTCTGTGCAGCACAGAGTCTCCTTCACACTACGTGTACATCAGCATCCCAAATAGCAGCAAGGGAGCGCCCTCCTCAGGTTTGAGATGGTAGATGCTGGTCTAGGAAGTTCTGCACATTCATGGCACCACGCCCTGTGACCATTCGGGCGGTCATGCCTGATCTGTAAAGACCCTGAACAGTGTGGAAAGGAAGAGTGGGCTGTACAAAGAGGAGTGTGAGGGTGACTGGAATCCTTTATGCTGAGCTTCCCCGTACCTGAGCTCACAGCCTGGTCCGAAAGCAGATGGGAACTATCTTTGCCTGCTCATGAGGACCGGAGAGTCCGGCTCACTACCAGAGATTGTCTGTAGCTTCCAGTGTTGAGCTATTTAGCAAAATGAAGATAAGACTAATAGGAAACAAATGCCAGTTTCTTAAAATTAAAAAAAAATCCTGCTTTATATTTAAGCAATGCTTTTTATTTCTTTTGAGACAGTGTCACATCATGAAGCCTTGATGGCCTGGGACTCACTATGTCAACCAGCCTGGCTTTGAACTCACTGAGATCCACTAGCCTCTGCCTTCCAAAGGCACTACAATTAGATGCATGGGCCACCCTGCCCAGTGTAAACAATGCATTTTAAAGAATAACACTTCTTTTTACTTAATTTTAGCCACTTTTGGAAGAAGACAAGGAAGCTTAATAACTTGTTGTTGAAACTTGGAAATTGGTCTGAGATTTAGAAAGTCCTATAAGGTAATTGTCCATTACTTCCTATTCACAATGCTAGACTAAGATGAGAAAAAGAAGACAAAACTAAAATAAAATAAACCCAAACAAAACAAACCCCACAAAAACAAAGATAGGTATGGCACCTCCCTCAGGGCCTTCTGAGAAGATTAAATGATGATAGGCAAATTGAAAGACTTATCAATGATGTGTAATCAATCTAAGAGCACTTAAGTCTATTAGGAGGTACTGTTTTATTGTTGGTTTTTCTGATCATGGATTAAGTATCATACCAGGGAATTTATGATGGTAGGCTAACAGCTTTCTAGTCTGTGGACAAAATATCTGAAAAAAAAAAGACTCCATATGAGGAAAAGTTCATTTTAACTCACTATTTAGGTGGTTCTAGTCCACGGTTGCCTGGCCACATGTGTCGCTTTGGGCTTGTGACAATACAGTCTATCGTGACAGATCTTTGCGATGGTTCTTTACTTCAGGAAACAAAGAAAGAGACAAAAACGCCTGGATCCTAATAGTGCATTCACTTAGTGGCTTCAGAGACAACCTTCCTTCCATTAAACCCACCCCTAAAGGTTCCCAGTGGTTCCACAGGCACGAGTCAAACCCTTAACACACAGACCTCCTGACGGCTATTCAAGACTGTGCACAAGGCTTTAGTTTCTACAAGGATGGCGTAGTCATACAAATTAAATGGGGAATTCTGTTTGTTTGTTTGTTTCTTAAGACAAGGTCTCATTATGTAGCTCTGGACATCCTGAAACTCACTACGTAGATCAGGCTGACTTTGAACTTCCAGAGATCTGCCTGCCTCTGCCTCCCAAGTGCTGGAACCCTACTCCCCACTATCCTGAAATTCTTTTCTCTTCGTGAAAGTCGGTGAAAAAGAAAGAGCTAGGGAGGCTGAGAGCTAAGATGACCAAGACGACTAGATAGCAAAGCCAGATCACAGGTTACCTGACCAGAGGGAAATCTTCCTCTATCCTTTTCCGACTGAGCGATCTACTCCCGTGCGCCCCCTAGTGAGGCCACTAGGATTTCCAACAACAGATCCCAGAAGGTTTTTCCATAGCGGATTTCACAGAGGTACATTTGTGTCCTGCCGCCTTTGCTTGGCTTCTTCCCTATCAGCACCTCTAAGAAACACCTTTAATAAATATTAGAGTAAATTTTTATTGCTCAGAGCAAAATATTCAAAGACCAAGTATCTATTTTGGATTTTTAAAAAAGTATTATTTCTAAATTTTTATCATTTAGAGAAGTGTATGGGTGTTTTGCTTACATACGTTAGTGCAACACTTGCATACCTGGTGTGCAAGTAAACCAGAAGGGGGCATCAAATTCCCTAAAACTGAAACTAAAGGTATCTGTGAGCATGTGAGTGCTGGGAATGCAACCTAAGTCCCCTCTGGAAGAGCGGCCGGTCCTCTTAGGCACCGAGCCATCCCTAAGTTCTACTACCTTAAACCTGGTCCTGTGCCTGTGTGCCTGTGTCCTTCTTTCACTGAGAAAATTTTCCCGTTGACAACTGCATAGCAAAGGGACAAGATAGAACATGAGTCACAAGTACACAAGGGCACAACATCCAGACGTGAAAGTCGACAGCGTCACAGTCCCACGACCTGCCAGTTTCTGGGCTTTTAAAGTAGAATCCCCCCCCCCGCCCACCCCGCCTTAACTAGGCAAACCACAGCAGCGACTTGCATGGTTGCTGTGTAGCTACAGGCCTCTGCTCTCCTGCTGTGTGACCTCACAGAGAGCTGGCGCTCTTCCAGAGAGCAGGTGCTAACCGTCCCTGGAAACCAGCTTTCAAGAGAGAACCTAGAGGGGTCAAAAAGACATTTCCAGCTGAAAACGGTTTTGAAATCTAAGAACCCTGCGTTATCCAGATCACGTGAGGCTGTCAGAGCTCAGGTGGGATTCCAGTGCAGAAGCAGACACCCACCGGTTTACCTCCTTACTTATTTTCCCTGAGCACCTACTGTGTGCTGTGCTGGAACACACTTAACCACTGAGCCTCTAACTCCTCTGCCTGTGATCTCTTTCTTAGTGATCACTGTCCTTCCCCAAGTCTAATCCCCCTTTTACTTCCTCCCTGCTCCTAGCCATGTCTTCTAATCTGCTGGAGTTCCCCTCACGTGGGTTCTTCTTTGCGGGCTCTCTGACTTCCCTACTGAGCTGTAACTTCCAGGAGTTGAAGTGTTACATCTCCCTTGCATCTCCCCAGTCTTTACAGCTCCTGGAACACACTAAGGCCTTTATTCAGATCCCTGTTTTGTGTGCGATCTTACGTGTTCTGGAGTTTTCGTTCATCAGATCCAGCTTAAGAGTCTGCTGAGATAACAACTAAATGTTAATCGAGAAATAAAGTATCCACTTATTCTTCTGGGAGATATAAATTAGGGGTATAATTCTGGTTTCTGTTCTTTTTCAAATTCCATGGAGTAAATACTCCCACCATATCCGACTCATGCTATTAACATCATATCTTGAACCTGAACTGGAAGGAAATACTCCAATCGGATCTCAAAGAACAGTCTGGACTGGCAGGCACTAGCATACTGTAGCTTTACACACACACACACACACACACACACACACACACACATGCACAGGCACATTTCCTTAAAGAATGCATCCCCATAGTTACATGCCATTAGAGACACCATAAATAATAAAGTTTCATGCAAATAATTCTTCAGAAGTCAGCATCGCTGCCAACGGAATATTAGTTCTTTTTTATTGAAATAATCTTTATACAGTATTTTCTGATCACAGGTTCCCCTCCCTCATCCTTTCCCAGATCCTCTCTGCCTCCCTATCTCTCCCTCTCCCTCCTCCTCCCCCTCTTCCCCCTCCCCCTTCTTTTCCCTTTCCTTTCCCCTCCCTCTCCCTCCCCCTCTCTTTAGAAAATAAACAGGCCAATAAAAAACAAACAAACTAAAAGCAAACAGAAAAATAAGAGAAAAAAACAACATGGTAAACACACACATACATACACACAGACACAAACACACAGAGAGACACATACACATGCAGAGAGAGAAACCCATGCACATAAAATAAAAATAAATTAAAAAATATAAAGTTTACTCTCATTGTCTAGGCCTATAATTACGTAAAAGTTGGCTTGATAAATTGTTCTTAAAGGATTTAATCTAGGAATTTGTTTTCCTTTTCTATTGGTTGGTTGCGTGTGCTCCTGATGGAACCCAGGGTCTCACACAAACCAGCTAAGTGTCATATGACTGAGTCACACCCTAGCCCCGACCCCCTCTGCCCAGCAGGAAGTCTCTGCCCTGGTCTCTATTCCTGATAATAGAGGTTTAGTTCTCTGATTGTTTTGAAACTATAGTAGAACTTTTAAGATCTGTATAAAAAATTGTCATTCCGGCACCATTTTATCAGCCATTCCCTCTTCTGTGCCTAGTACAAATGGAGCCCCAGTAGATGGAAGCAGATGTTCTGGAAGAGGAATTGGAATTTTGCATGAACAAGTTATTTGTTTTATATTATTTACCTATGTCCAATCTAAGCAGCAAATTCACTTTTTTCCAATGCCTAATATTTTCTTTTAAGTCATGTGCTTGTACTAACCTTTAAGGAACACTTGGATTTATTGAGAAAAATCAAAAGGGGCTAGAGAATTAGGTATAAAGAATGGGTATCTTTACCTGCAATTTCTATACAATATAACTTTAAAAAGTCTTTTTAAAAGTAAAAGTAAGAAGGTCCAGTCATGTAAATGACTATCATTTACTTACAGTGTTGGTCATGGTGGCTCTGAAAACATTATAATATTGCTTACATCTACCTAAGCACAGGCATCTTCATATTGACAGATCTTTGACAATTGGCGAGGGTTTGATATTGCTAAGTGTGGCCAATATTAAATGCAGCTACGTTTTACCCTAGTGTGGGGGAGTGATACCCTGGAGGGTACGCCTGAGACACAGGAAGCTCAGCTTGTAGCATAGGGCTGGCATTTGTAGCCCCAGGATGCACTCAGGATTAAATGCAATGTGTCAACACACACATGCCTCCTGTGCAGGTCTGACATGGGTAGTTAGTGGGAAAAGCCTTCCTTTAATTAACTGAAGACATAAATGTGTGAAAGAAGACCTCTGTGGAAGATCTTAAGGCTGAGAACTTCTTACATAATAGCCATGAAGTTGAAGCAAGTGGGGTGCTTGTGACAAGAGAGTCTTTGATGTCGATAGAAAAGCAAACTGGAAAGATTCATTCAACCTTCAGAAGCTCAGATCCACCCACACTGGAAATTGTCACTAACGTACTTTGGCCCAGGAATAACACACACCCGGACTTGTTATTTGAGTCTTATAATAGAAAGAGGTCAAGAGCCAAAAAGAGGAGTTTTATGAAAGTAAAATAGAACTGTAGTACTAATGAAGTGGCCACGAATAAACTAACTCAGACTCCAGTTGACCAGATCCACTGCTGAGATAGTTGTCAACCCTGTGAGAGGCTGTGCTCCTTAGAGAAGAGCCTCCAGGATTTGTAACAGCGCATATCTTGCTCAAGAATGATGGCATTCCTGCTTTACCTTGTTGTACTGTTTGGTTTTCAGTAAGATCTCCTGTATGTATCTCTAATAAAAGGCAATTTGTGCGTGTGGACTTTGTGATAATCTATATTTGAGGTTGCATAAAATGTTGGTCATTGCTTTGAAAGAAAATGTGGGACTGCTCATCCTCAGGAGAATACTGCTTTACAACATGTTGAATAGAGTAATGGCTTCTCTGGGAATCCAGTTCCTGAGTTCTGAATGTTAGAAGACATTAGGAGGGGAACTTTGCCTGTGTGATTAAATGAAGACTTTGAGATGTAGAGATTGTCCTGGCTTTTTTTTTTTTTTTTTGTCGTTTGGTTGGCTCTTACTTGTTTGGTTGATTGGCTATTGGGTTGGTTGGCTATTGGACATTGGTTGGTTGGTTACTTGTTTGAGTAGTTGTTTGGTTGTTGTTTTGCTGGTTGTTGATTGGTTCATTGTTGTTCGCTTGGTTGGTTCGGTTGCTTATAGGTTGGTTGGTTTTTGTTTGTGTTTGTTTGTTGGTTGGTTGGTTGGTTGGTTGGTTGGTCGGTTGGCTGGTTGGTTGGTTGGTTGGTCGGTTGGCTGGTTGGTTGGTTGGTTGGTTACTTGTTTGAGTAGTTGTTTGGTTGTTGTTTTGCTGGTTGTTGATTGGTTCATTGTTGTTCGCTTAGTTGGTTCGGTTGCTTATAGGTTGGTTGGTTTTTGTTTGTGTTTGTTTGTTTGTTGGTTGGTTGGTTGGTTGGTTGGTTGGTCGGTTGGCTGGTTGGTTGGTTGGTTGGTTGGTTACTTGTTTGAGTAGTTGTTTGGTTGTTGTTTTGCTGGTTGTTGATTGGTTCATTGTTGTTCGCTTAATTAGTTGGTTCAGTTGCTTATAGGTTGGTTGGTTTTTGTTGTTTGTTTGTTTGTTGGTTGGTTGGTTTTTGTTTGTTGTTTGTTTGTTGGTTGGTTGGTTGGTTGGTTGGTTGGTTGGTCGGTTGGTCGGTCGGTCGGTTGGTTGGTCGGTCGGTCGGTTGGTTGGTTGGTTGGTTGGTTGGTTGGTTGGTCGGTTGGCTGGTTGGTTGGTTGGTTGGTTGGTTGGTCGGTTGGTTGGTTGGTTGGTTGGTTGGTTGGTCGGTCGGTTGGTTGGTTGGTCGGTTGGCTGGTTATTGTTTAGTTTTGGCTTTGTTTTGTTCTTTGTTTTTTGTTAGGTAATTTTAACCTTATCACATGAGTTCTTAAAAGCAGAGAACCGTCCCAGGCTAACGTCAGAATCAGAGGAAGATAGCTGAACAGCAGATAGCAGAAGGATTATAAAGATGTGACTTATACAATCAGTCTGCCACTGTGGGGTTTAAAGGAGGAAGAGACTGTGACCTAAGGAATATGGACAGACCCTAGAAACTGCAAATGTCAAAGAAACAGATTCTACCTCAGGGCTTTGGGAAGTTGTATGCAGGCATCCCAACATCCTAAGTTTTAGCCTGGTGAAGCGTCTCAGATTTCTGATCTATAAAAATGCATGTTAATAAACATGTGTTGTCTTAAACCACCAAGTTTGTATAAATCTTTTACACAACCATAGAAAAGAAGTATAATCAATATTGTATGTTTTCTCTGCTATTATTTATATTATTTTTCTTTATACACACTTTCATTTATTTTTAATGCTAAATAATAGCATACATTTTAAAATGTCATCTTATATTTCACACATTACCAGCAAAAACTCATGTACATTATATTGACTCAGCTGCAATATAAACAGTTACCACCAGTTAATGTTTGTGCTAGCACCAACAATCGCACCGTGATTGTTATATCACTACCAATGGCTTGAAGATTATGAGCTGCACTCCAGTTTTAGAAATCTTAAGATGTCAACAAACACAATCTACGGGAAATGGAAGATGGACATTAGGCAGGACAGTTGAGTGCACTCCCTTCCTCTCCCTGTGCTCAGTGACTTTACGTTAGGTCCCCTGGCTAAACCAGGGGACTTCTTTTGCAGACAGGGAAACAATACCCTCCCATAGCTTCATCATTAAGGTCTCCCCACCTCCTTCGTCTTTTTCCTCTCCTCCTTCATCTGTGGCCAGTTGGTCCTAGGTCTCTCCCCCGACCCGTTTGTTTCCTGTATTTTTAAACCTTTATTTTTAAATCTCCGTTACTTTAACAACTTCTGTATTCCAGCCCTAGCTGTTGCTTCTCTTCTTCCCTTGGCCTTGTCAATGGCATGTGGTTGACTTGACTTTATAGAGTCTTATTTGCATCATTATTACTGAACCACCACTTCCCGAGCATTCACAGAAATCTCTCCTTCCACTACGTGGGTCCTGGGGAGTGAATCCCCGCTGTTAACGCTTGCTGGTGGATGCCTTTACCAGTGAGCCATTTCACAGACCCATTTTCCCCCAACTTTTAATTGTTAGCAGCTTTTACTAAAATACTCACGACATTTTTTGCCTTGTCTGTAAGCACCACGTTGGTGCTGTTGACTGCTAAACTGTACCATCAGTTCACAGTGGTTTACTTGGTTGGTCTTTCTTTCTCTATGCATACCTAAGTTCTAATATTCCATTAGAAGTGAGTGTAAGATTTGGTATCTCCATGAAACCTCTATCAGCCAGACCAGTCCTCGGTGGGTACCTCTCACCCACTGGGCCTCATGTTAATGTCTCTCCAAATTTTCTGACATACGTAGCTTCATGCCCTAAACTGCAGCAGACAGCCGAGCTTAGTGGCTTCGAGACTCTTCCATGGCTCATATAATTCTGTGATGATGTCATGCTGACCCTTGTGCTACTTTTCTCTGAAAGGTCAGCTCAAGCTTCCCACTTCCATAAGAACTCTACCACACAGCACATACTGCTTCAAATGTCTAGTCTGAATGAGGTCAGCTCTGGGCTTTACCTCGTTTCAAGCTCTTTGAGATAAGGTTTTGCATCCTGGTTTTTGAGCACTGGAGTTCTATGTTGCTGTGGGACCTGAAAAAAGCCATTCAGTAACTAGGAACTTCTATTTCCTCATTTGAAAAACATAGAAAACAGTACAATAAGTGAAGTGCCTGGCAAGAAGTCTGTCCTCATTAAGTGTTTATTATATACATACTATTCGTTTATAAGCTTTGATCCCGTCTGTCCACATGTACATAAAGGCTGTTTGTTACATCAATTATTCCGACCCTAAACTGGTATAAGTCTAATCTTTGGACTGGTTTGCTGCTCGCCACAATGACCACAGCTAATGATATGCTCTCCAGTTGACAGACACTCCCACTGGCTGCTGCTTTGTTCCTGAGATATTGAAGGAAAACACTGTCATCTCTTCACTCTGCCCTTTCCTTGCCACCCAATAACACCTGCCTCCTTCACAAGGGCTCTGCGAGGTGCGAATGAGATAAACTGAATACCCCTTATGTGCCTTGCCCAGTATTTCAGCATATGTTCTGACCACTCAAAGATTCTAACGCACAATGCTACTTTAATTAATTGCTTTCTCAAATGCAATGAACAAGAGTCTTCAGACCATCCTCAAAGGGCAATTGTTTACTGTCTTAGTGGGCAAACTGGTATTGACTTTTTATTCAGTCAAAGGGGGCATGCTTGGATACAGTAACCTTCCCTCACAGAAGTTCAGTTTGCCTTCTCTTCTCGCTTTTCACACTAGGTCATCCTGTTTATGTACTGATTATCTTATGTGTCTGCACATGAGACAGGATGGAGTGGGAAAGAGGCCGAGGAAGTCACATGACAGGGAACTCATATGTATATATATGATCAACCCTGTGTAGCATGTAGACCACAGAGTTATATCTCTAGTGTACTGAATCTCCTAGAGATGAAAGCCCAGCCCCAGAAAGTCATGACAATTTGTGAAAAATCCGGAGGCAGAAGAAAACCACCGAAGGATATTCTTTTTTAAAAAAAGTATACCTCTGACCACACAGCTTTATGACTCATAGTAAAATGGCCCTTGGTGATTCTCACTGCTACTTATTCTTCTTTAAGCGTGATAATTATCTTTACTGCTTAAATTAAGCTTTTCTTATTTCCAAAAACAATCTTTTAAAAACGCTCGAGGCTTTGTTGGATCTTTTTTTTTTTATTCCATTGTTTAATGTAAATAAGATTAAATATCCTGAGCCTTTCAAGTCTAACATGAGACCCTGTTACACTTTTGTAATGTGGGATGTCTTCTTAAGTTTCCATTCTAGGGCAATATGGAAGAACAAAAACTTTTTTTTTTTAAGTTCACATTAGCTATAAGGTACACGCTATTTCAAGATGTAGTGTAGCAACTCAATTTCAAAGCCTTCAGACACAGAGCACTTGGGGGAAGGCAGAGAAAGGGGGGGCATGCATCTTGGAGAGATTTTCAATGCCTTTTCTTAAACAAGTACTAACCAATTTCAAAACCACTATCAATTTCATACTAAATGAGTTTTGACATGTGCGTGATTATGGTTGTATTTTCAGGGAATATGGCCTGGCCTGGGGCAGACACTCTCTTGAAACACTAACCACTTCAGCTATTCTCACTGTATTAGATCTTTAATGAGTTAATTCATTGGCTGGGTGGTTGCGATGCAACTGAACTCTCAACTAAATAATTGGCTCTATGTTTTAAAATCTAAAAAAGTCTCTCACTAGGGAAAGAAGCTCACACATTCTAAAAGTAGCAAAAGCTACCCTCCATCTCCCAGCATACCCAGAGCATGGCCCTTAATGTCTTTGTAAATTCTACCCAGCCAGCATGATACCTGGCAGGTAGCTCATTACTCTTTCTGAATTACAATGAAGAAATATAATAATCAACCAAATTAAGTGAAATGTATGTCCATGCATATTCATCTTAACACTCCCATCTGACTTAGTAGACAGAAATCTTTATTTTGCCAAGAACTTCATTATTTAATTAGTCAGCATTTCACAACCTGGCAGCAGATATTTCATTATTTAATTAATTAGCATGTGCTTACTCATTCAGGTTGCGAGTTAGTGCACGAACTTAGTGTTTCCTCATAAAAGAGGACTGTGTTTTCTGACTTTATAAACCTCTAATGTATGTTTTATACCTGTCAACCTAGGCAGGTGTGTGTGTGTGTGTGTGTGTGTGTGAGAGAGAGAGAGAGAGAGAGAGAGAGAGAGAGAGAGATCAGAACTTCATGGGCTGTTACAAAGAGATTAAAGTGTTAAAAGAGAGTGTTAATGTTGGAGGACTTGAAAGTGACAAGATAACAATTCCAGAAAACATCTCTTATTGTCTTGTACAACAGCATTTTGTTTTGTTTTGCACTGATGTGCAAACTCAGAACCTCGCACATGCTAGTCTAAGACTCTGTGTTTGCTAGGCAAGTAATGTACTTGAAAGAGAGAGTTAAGACACTTAGATGATCATTCTATTTTGAGAGTCATTTTTAGATTGACCCTAATTATTCGTGGGTCCTTTATTCTTTAATCCCCATTACAAAACGCTTAGTGAAACAACAAGAGGGAGGATAAGGAAAAATAGCATTTTTAAATGGAATGCTTTCAAATCCTCACCCCCCCACCCTACACTCCTCCCCCCCCCCCGTCATTAACTCAGCTGTGAATGGTGAGCAAGGTGATATTACTGATCCATTTTCAGGTTAATGTAAATTAAACAGAACACCGGGTGATAGAAAGTCCTAATATTTTAGTATGTACACAGGGACACTCCTTAGAGCCATAGGCCTGCCTGCAAGGAACCACATGTGAATGGAATATGCAGAAACAGAGGAGTAGCCCTGTCCGTTACCACTGCTCATGTTAAGTAATTAGCCATGTCTGTCTGTCTGTTCTTTGATGAGCACATGTGTCACTAAAGAGTTATGAGATATACAGGAGAGATGGCTCAGTGGTTAAGCACGCTCATTGCCCTCACAGAGGACTCATGCCCAGTTCCCAACACCCACAGTAGGCAACTCAGCTCACAACCTCCTGCCACTCTGGTCCAAGGGATCTGATGTCCCCTGGCCTCCGGGGACACCTACAGTGCCCATAACGCAGGCAGGCACAAACACATACATGTAATAAATAAATGTTTTTAACGTGCCAAATGCTACTTTAAACACATTATGTACAGTTCTCCTAAATCCCCCTAATAAGTTTTGACTTAAGCATTTTGCTGATTCCATTGTACAGATAAAGAGGCAGGAACCCAGAGACATTAAAGCCAATGTTCCAATAGTTAGTACACACAGGAGCTAGGGTCTGGACTCAGAATTTTGGATTTTTAAATTTCTAAATTGCAATAATAAACATAGCACACTGCACCCAGCAGACTAAAGGTTTGATGCATAGGTTCAGGACTGCCATGGACGTTTTTCTCTTGGTAAGCCACACCAGTACGCCACTGCTTCCAAAATAAACTGAAGCCTTTACTTTGTGTTTGCTGGTGATGGTCAGCGCTTCCATGAACTAAACAAACCAGAAATATCATTAGGCCTCACTCTTCAGCTTAGAAGTTAGCAGCTTGGAGAAGCAAGCTCCCTGAACCTCTGTTTCTTCATCAATGAAATGGGGGTGTTTAATAGCCTGAGAAAAGAAGTTATGAGGGCTATAGATAATAAAACACCACAGAAAGCAATACATGGTCATCACGTGGTTAATAATAACACTGGTAATTATGATTATGATTCCCATTAGCTCCAAAGCACACCTGTAGCTGAGGGAACAAATGGAGCTGGAACCCAGCCTTCAGATCTCTAGGCCAGCCCATCCAGACGTCCACTGTTGATCTCTGGCATAATGGGAGCGAATTAAGCAACTCCATGCTCTCCAGTATCTTCAGCACACTCCAGTGTGCACCACTTTTACAGTTCTGTTTGGAAGATGGTTGTAAAACTCATTCTTGTAATGTTGCAGGAGAACAAAGCAATTTGGTGTTTCTGATTAAGGACGCCCCTGACAGGGCATCAGGATTACATTCACTCTGGAAAGCAGATGGTCCTATATCAAAACCACAAAATGTTATCAGGGCGGTTCCCTCCGAAGACACTTACTGGCAAAACCTTCTGACATGTACTATCAAAATTTCAACATTTCTCTCTCACTAGGGGAAGTTTTTGAAAAAAAAAATAGAGAAAAAACCAAGTGTAAAAGGAATGAAATAAAAGTGTTCAGAAATGGAGTCTTATTGTGTGTCCCTAGCAGGCCAGGACCTCACTATGTAGAGTATACATTGCAGACTAAGATGGACCCAGACGCATATAGATCTGTCTGCCTCAGCCTCCCAAGTACTGGGATGAAAGCGGTCAGCAGACATTCTTATACCTGTGACCCTAGAAGGCTGGGCAGACTGCTCTTCTATAGGTGTGCATGAATTTACTTCACTAAACACATGGCTGCTTGTGACTTTTTTACTATTACCAACAATATTGCTATAAAGAGTCCTGTGTAAAATATAATTAAGAGTTTTGGGATAAATTCTACAGGTGGAATCACATGGTCAGATTTTTTTTTTATGCTTCTCGGCCTGTTTATAGCCATGATTTGTCTTGCAGCAGTAAATATTCTTGCTAAAAAAAAAAGTCTCTAACCAGTTGTTGCTTTTCTTAATTGGTTTTAAATCCATACAGTAAGAAGAGATCGTCAACAAAGGGTTTTTACAACACATAACAGATTTTAAAGGCAAAACTCTACATTTCCTTGCTTATTACCGATAAGGAAGAAATTTTACAGTCCAAAGACACATCATTTGTTTCAGTGTGTGGAGGGGTTGTTCTGTGATCTGCTTCAACATTTTCCTCAGAAATCTTTATAAGTAGAGATTCCTACATGACCTGTACCACTGCAAAGTGGCATTGGTCAATTAGGAAGGCTACAATATTTTAAAACAAACAAGTGTGGCAATAAGGAAGGTTCAATGCGTTGTTTTCTATAATACAAGTTATGACTGATGTAGTTTTGACTCTCTTTTACCCTCGTCTTCCCGCATGCCTGTTTGTGAACTTCTTCACTCTGATTCTGGAACTTTCCCCCTTTTCTGGACTGCTTACCCAGCGATTGTTGCAAACATAATTCGGGTTTCAACAGTCTCGCTCTTCTCCTCAACTGCTGGGGGTCAAACCCAAAGCTGTGAGCAAGTTAGGCAAGCACTCTCGCACTGAGCTACACCCTCAGCCTTCGGTTTTCTTTAAGGCAAGGTCTCAGCATGTAGCCCTCCCTGCTCTTGAATTCATGTATAGCCCAAGCTGCCCTCCAAGGAGTGGTCCTTATGCCTCTGCCTCCGGGTCAACGGGATTACAGATGTACACCACTGTATCTGATTAGTCTTTTGTTTTTGGTTTTTAATTTTTGATGCTTTGTCCCAACCCAAATACCTTCAAGGTTTTCATTTTGATGTAACTTTATTACCTTTAACACCGAAATGTAGAAATTGTTATTGTATCTAAAGATTCTAAAAAGGATTAAGTTGTTTTCTAGCACAACAGTTTTAGCTTTAGCATCAAAGGGCATGATATTTGTTCGGTGATATTGCTTGAAGTAGGTGTATACACATAGGGAGATGTGTGTGGGTTGCCATCGAAGGATGTATGGGCTGTGTGCTTTAGTTCTCCCTCTGATGACCAGACATTTGTCCTATCATTGAATTTCTCTTCTTGCCCCATTGATTTAATGCAGTGCTCCAGCCTTCTATCCACTTGTGACTTTATAGACATTTCTGTTAGTGCTCTGCTCATTTCTGCATCAGCTACATTCGATTTTAAATATGACAGATTTGGGTTTCTCTGGAAATGTACACTGGACAAACTTTCCTTGGGTTTTGTTTTCTAAAACTTCTGAGCAAGAAAATTTTTTTCCATTTTCTTCTAAGTAAATTTAAACTATTCTTTGACCAACTTTTTAGAGCTAAGGGTCCACAGTTTGCACCTTGGTGACATAAAGAGACACTGTTGTTGCACGGGTTGCTTACAGATCCCTAGTTAAAGAATGTTGATGTTTCCCATAATATTTTAAAATATTTATGAGACTCACCACCCAAATTAAGCTATACTTAAAACAATGCAGTTTGTGAAACACAGAGTTTTTAAACTCAGAGCCGTATAAACTACATCCAAATAACATTCAAGGTTTCGATGACATCCTATTACTGACAGAAGGCCCTGTTCTCTCTAGACCTTGCCTTCCTGTCTTTCGCTGAGAAGTGGAATCAGGCTATCTCTTGGCATATAGAACCCTTTATTACACAGGGCTCTGGGTGTCCTGTGCTCTACGGTAGAGACTGCACATCCTCCCGGTTCAGAGTCCTCAGGAGACATTACGGGGGCAGCACACAGCCTTCAGTCTTGCAATTCCATGATTTTACTTTGTCTGCACCAACACATTTCCTGTGTAATTAGTCATAAATTTTGTTATAGAGAGCAACCCATTGCTCCTTCCTTATCGTGACACTTGGAGCTTTCCTAACTGACCAACGCCACTTTACAGTGGTACAGGTCATGTAGGAATCTCTACTTATAAAGATTCCTGAGGAAAATGTTGACGAATAAAGCAGATGGCAGAGCAACCCTTCCACGCACTGAGACAAATGACTGGTCTTTGGACTGTAAAATTCCAAAGGCTGGTTTTGATGATGGCGAGACAAGAGCTTAGCCAGAGCTTACTGCTGTTTCCCAGGCAACCGGGAAGGCTGTACAAACCGAAGGACCTAGAAGCAATCCAGTCAGCTAAGTCAGGGTGTTTATTGATGAGGGAACAGTCAAGGGAAACTCAAGAGCAGAAACAGCAAAAATTAAGACATAAGACCTTAACGAGATAGAAGGCTTCCCCATTATTTTCCCATCTTGTGCCCAAGGCAGTGTGGGGCTGCCTAGAGCATTAGATGAAGCACACACACAGGCTATAACCTTGTGGACCACAGGTTGGACTATCAGTACCCTCATGAGATACTGAGGGATGTTTTCCCCCCACAAGGACTGCACTGTTCCAATTAAACATAACCTCCCTCTCCCTTTCATTTGCCAGTCTGTTACAGAGAGGGAAAAGTGGGTTGAAAGAGTAAAACTACCACCAAGCACTAGCTAGAAAAGCAATACTAGCTCGGTGTCAGGGAAGTGGAATGAAAACCTGGGAGAATACGTCTACCCTGTACTGCAGAAGCAGGACTTGTACTAAGACAAACATAAGCAAAAAGGGACGGAGTATGCTCAATCCCAAAGCAGCTTTTACATATACAATTCTGCGTCACAGAGACATCTTACAGATCTCCAGCAACACAGCCTTTCAATATCCCAAACTGAAACTCCATTAAACGTTTCCCAGCCCCCGCTCCTTGATACTTCAGCAACCACGAACCTCTTTGTCTCCATAAATTTGACTATTCCAGATCCCCTCATCACATAAATGAAATCATACGCTATTTATTATACTGTGTTTGGCTTCCTTCACATAGCATGACACTTTCAGGATTTTTTCCAGGATTTATTCATATAACTATCAATATACCCTCCCCCTTGTGTGGTGTGTGTGTGTGTGTGTGTGTGTGTGTGTGTGTGCGCGCGCGTGCATGCCTGTCTGTCTGTCTGTCTCTGTGTTTCTCTCTGTGTGTGCCCATTTATCACTTCATAGGCATTGGAGTTTTTCTATCTTTTAGGTAATGACTAACTCAGTCAATAAACTGTATTGAGGTAACTGAGTTACAGATAGTGCATCTCCAGCCTGGAATCGTTGTTCCTGTGGAAGGTTTGCTTAGTTGTTTTAGGAACTGTTGTATTGTTTTCCAAGTGTCCATACTAACTGGTATTTCCACCAGAAATGTACAAGCATTCCAGTTTCTCCCCTTCCCTGTTCATGCTCTGCCCATTTCTTTCCTGGTCACAAAGTTCATCTCTTGGTTTTACTTTGTGTTTTCCTGGTGGCTAGAGTTATGTAGCATCATTTCACATGCTACATTTTGTCACTATCGCCATTAGAGAAAGTGTCTGCTCATGTCTTCTATACACATTTTTGTCCTAGTAGCAAAGACATTTAAAATACATGAAATGATGTGAAATTATCTGTATTTGTTGGATACCATGTGATCTGGTCCCTAAACACATTACGTAGTTTTTAAAATTACACCATTTTGGATTATATGTTTCCTCAAACTTTAGTATTTCCTTGGGTAAAACCATATAAAATCACTTCTAGCTTTTTGCAATTTATGCTACATTGTCATTATTTATGGTCAACAGACTGCACAATGAAACACACAGAATTTTTAGTACTAATGAACTATAATTTATTACACACTATTCGATCTTCCCCCTCCCTCCATCCTCCACACCATCCCCAGCCTCTGCAAGTCACTGTTTTCAGTCTCTGCTGGGCTAATTATTTTGGATACCATGCACACATATTTGTATTTGTACTTATATTTGTATTTCTGTGTGTGGCTTATTTCGTTTAAAATAGTGTCCTTCAGTATTGTGTATAATTTTGCAAATTGCAATATTTCAACCTTTTCACTGGCAGAAATGAGACTTGCTGTATGTTTCCACCACATGTGTGTGCACCCTGGAGGAGAGCTGCCAGATGGTTCCACACTGCTTTCTATATAGCCGTGTTAGCACACCCCTCTACTCAGTGTGCAAGGGTCCCTCATTCCCACAATCTCACCGCCAACAGTTTTTAATCCTCTTTCTTCTTGGGAACAGCTATTCTAGCTGGAGTGGTATAACCTCTCAGCATGGTTTTTATTTGCATTTTCCTGATGATTAGTATTGCTGAGCCTTTTTAAATACTCATTGGCAGTTTCTATGTTTTCTTCTGAGAAATGTCCATCTAGATCTACTACCTATTTTTAATTGAGTTGTTGTTCAGCTAATGAGTTAAATTCCTTATATATTTTAAATATTACCCCTTTCCAGTTATATCACGTATAAGCTTTCCAATACTGTGACAAAATACTTGACATTAATTATGAAGAGGAAAGGGTTTTTTTTTGGCTGGTGATTTTGGAGGTTACTTGGTCCTGCTGCTTTGGCAATGATAGGATAGTATAAGAAGGTGCTCAGAGAGAGAGAGAGAGAGAGAGAGAGAGAGAGAGAGAGAGAGAGAGAGAGAGACTACATTCCCAACACCAGCCTCAAGCACTTTCCCTGGGACTTGACCTCCTCCCGCTATTTAATCAGGTGGGTTTTCCCAAACATTCCCGATTCAAACTGCAGTGTATAGTTCAAAAAGTTTCTCTCACCTTGTAGGTTGTCTCTTCTGATGGTTTACTTTTGTGTGCAATCCCTTTTTAAGTTTGACCTAATCCCATCTACCTACTAGGAGTTTTGTTTCTTCTGCTCTTCAAGTCTGACCAAAAACTGTCCTTGCCCATACCCAGCACCGTGGATATCCCGAAGCATTTCACTTAGGTTTTCTTCTAGTAGTTTCCTAGTTTCACATCTAAGTCTTTAATTCATTCTGAGTTTACTTTATATATGGAGAAAGATGGGGGTCCAGCCTCATTCTTCTGCATGGTCAGATCCCATTCTCCTAGGGCTGTTAATGAGGCAGATAATCTCCCTTGACTGTTCTTTGCTTTTGTCAAAGAGCAGTTGGTTATAGATACATGGGTTTCCTTTTAGGCTATCTATTCATATCTCTCTCTCTCATACATGCATGTGTGTGTTCATGTGTGTATGTGTGTGTGTGTGTGTGTGTTATTTTGGCTGAGGGAAAGTTGTTTATTTTACTTCATGTTGAAATAAGGTCTCGTGTACTCCAGTCTGATCTCAAACTCACTGTGTACCTGAGGCTGGCCTTGAACTCTTGATCTTTCTGCATCAACCTCCTGTGTGTTGGGCTTAGAGGTCTACCCTACCGCGCCTTGCCTTTGCATGTTTGTTTTGATGCTTATGTCATGCTCTTTGGATTCCTACATCTCCGGGGTATATTTTGGATTCTGGTAGCACATTGCTTCCAGCTTCTCGCTTTCATTAAAGATTGCTTTCCTCTGCTCACTTTTTAACTGAGTTCTCATTGCCGTTCCGTCTTTAGTTCTTTATATAGTCTGGATGCTAATTCCCCCTGATGCCGGTCTGCAAGTCTTCCCTCCATTCTGTGGGTTGACTTTTGACTCTGTTGAATATGTTCTTTGATGCACAGAAGTTTGCGCTTTGATGAAATCCAACTTAACTACTTGTTCTTGTAGCCCCTACCTCAGTATGAAATCTCAAACCATTACCAAGTCTACTCTCACCCTGGCTTAGCCAGGATAAGTGCAATGGGGCTCTAAGTGTCCCCAGGGTTGTACCTTGGTGACACAGTGACCCTGGTTGCTGTGGGGCTGGTCTTCCCACTGCCCACACCGTCACTTCCTTGAGGTTGCTAGACTGGTACATGAGATGCTTTTTCTTAAACAACTTGAGGCACCTGTCCTTTGAAGTGGTGTCAGCTGCAGATGTGACACCATCATCACATGACATCTGTTTTTAGTTAGTGGAAAATGCTGTAATACTTCACTTATTTGCCTCCCTGCCAGGAAATCCACAAACTTCACAGTTTCTCACAGGGGATAATTTGGCTTCTCTCCAATTACTGTTTTCTTTCTAATATTTAAATGTATTACATCTTCACAACTTTAAATGGAGATAAAAATAATGGCATATTTGAAAGCAGTGTCTTGAATAGTCAAAATTCTTGTCAGCATTCCAACAAGCCACCATCTGATAGTAATACACAAAATAGATTTTTACAAGTCAATTAAAATGGCCAACATGGCTTCCTTAGTAGTACTTCAGCATAACTATTCTAGTTACAAATTCTAGTTAATCTGTTTTCTAAATTAAACTGTACACTGAGAATAATGCATTCATCTAGAAATGTTTTCCCTGATTTACACCAAGCAATGAATATCATGAACTATTATTACTAAATTATTTGATCCGTCTTCTAGTCTGGCTGCCACAATGTGAGATAGGAAGCAAATGTTCTGAGTATATTCTGGAAAGACCTTGGAGAATTCTTTTGTGACCCTGTTTTATTAAGATTCACATCTCTTATTCTAAGTTCAGAATAGTCTCTTCCTTTGCCCAAACTTAAATGAAGGAAGATGTGTGTGTGTGTGTGTGTGTGTGTGTGTGTGTGTGTGTGTGTGTGTAAGAGAGAGAGAGAGAGAGAGAAAGAGAGAGAGAGAGAGAGAATCAGCAGTTGAGAGTTGCAGACTTAGTTCTCAGTGTAATGGTATTATATAGTAGAACATTAATGAATCGAGCTCTAGGGGCTAGAGAGATGTTTCACCATTCAAGAGCACTCCCTGGTCTTCTAGGGCACCCATGTTCAGCTCCATCCACCCAAGTCTCTTTTCTTTATAAGTTACACGCCTCTTGTATTTTGTTATAATAACAGAAAAGTGACTAACACTAACACAGATGGGTAAGCCGACCCTCTGTGCTCCCTGAAAACATCACATTTGAAGATGCAGACACTGTTTGAATGGGCTAGTGTACATTGAAGTGGTTACAATTCCAAGGACAGGAACATCTACTTTGTTGCGAGCCCTTTTGTAAGTCCTAAGAAGACAGGTTATATGTAGACCCAAACCAATAAAATAAAATGTCTATTCTTAGCGGAGCCAAATAATATGATTTGACCTGTAATATCTCCAACCAATATTGGTGGTTCCCAGCTATGATGTTTGTGTTCTTTACACACTAACAGAGATGTGTCACAGATGTCTGGGAGTCAAAGGCTGATTCGTCTCCTTTAAAAAAAAATGTTATCAAAAATCTAACTTCAAAAGCAAAATACCAAAATAGTACAATAGTCAAGTAAACACATGGTCACCCATCCATTCAGCCATACATCAAGAAAGCCCTCTGGGGGTGGGTAATTCTGGCTGGCTGCCACCCCCCACTGCCATCTGAGACAAGTGCTGTTTGGCTGTGACATCTGGGGAGTCAGTGCCTATGAAGGGGTGTGACATCCTGGTGATGTGTGGTAGAGTGTACATCTCCCTCTTTTTACAATCACTGAAGAAATCAAGTCCTGCTTGACTCGGAGTGCTCTTCTGAGCCTATAACCCAGCCATCATCAGGTTAACGTCTGAAACAGCAATGGTTTCTTTGTGCTTGCTGCCTCACAGTCTTTTTTCTTAGCACTCAGAAAGATTTATTTAACCAAGAGGATACTCTTTGTATCTTTATCCTATTCAGAATCGGGCAGTACTCTCTCTGGTTTGGATAATTTCAACAAACTTTCTGTTCTGTCTAGGACAGAGTTGATTGAGCATGTCTGGTCATCATACTGAGATCCTAATTGAGGACCAAATTAGAGGGAGCTCTTTGCGTGAGATATCGAAAGCATCCTCAGAAATTATGGTTAGAACTCATAGTGACAATAAGTGTCTTCATCTCATGGTTACTACCTCTGTGTGTGTGGGGGGGGTGTCATTATAATGACAAAGTAGCTCTGGCTCCTGTGTTAACTGTTTTCCCAATGCTGTGACAAAATGCCCAGAGGAATTAACCCAAAGGCGGAAAGGTTGGTTTTTGACTCATGGTTCCACAGGTTTCAGTTCAGGCTCCTTCATTGCTTTGGGGCAGGGACAAGGTGGGACAGCATGGCAATGAGAGCTTATGGCAGAGGGGGGTAGAGGAGAGAGAGGGAGAGAGGGAGGGAGGGAGGGAGAGAGAGGGGGCAAGGACACTGAAGGACAATATGGCTCAGAGAGTAAAGGTACTTGCTGAGTGAACCTGATGACTTAAGTTTGACCCTGGGGATGCACAGGATGCATGCATTAGGAGAGAACTATCTCCCACAAGTTATCCTCTGACCGCAACATGCACTCATCCATAATAAAATAAATATAATGTAATTTTAAAGTTAAAAGAAAATTCAAGAGCTTTAACTTCCCAACCTGCCCCCCCCCTTTTTTTTTTAGATTAATTCATCATTAGCAAATGTAGATGAGAACCATGGCATTAACCTAGGCTGAAGTCATGTGAACTCTGGAAAGAGAGTCGATCCCCTGTCTTATATCCACTGTGACTCTAGTCTCAGAACCAGAAGCATTTAGCCAAACGAATGCTTCGTTTTTATTATGCCTCATTCAGTCACTAGAAAGTTCATTTCCCTTCGCTCCGAAGAAGGCAGTACATTCAGGGTGTTGGTAAATATTTTCTAGGAATTCTTCTTAACTCTAAGAAACATCAACTGTTCCCCAAAAAGCAATAGGGTTCTTTGGAGATGAATCCAGTGATTTCTGGGCTAGCCTCAGGCACTCAAACTAAATGAAATCTTAGAAGTCTTATCCCAGTGGAGCATGGTGGGCTGAACGGTGAGTGACCAGGCGTTCTTTCAGCATGAGCAATACGTTAGAGACCTACCCCGAGGAAAAACACTCCAGGGAGCATGGTAAAGCAAGGTGTGAATAATGAGGAAGGAATACCAACTCCCCGACCATATTTCTATAAACAATATATCGCCTCATTGAACATTACAAGGAGAAAGTTAAGGGTCCTTAGTTATTTTTATCTCTCTCTCTGTGTGTGTGTGTGTGTGTGTGTGTGTGTGTGTGTGTGTGTGTGTTTGCACTGTGTAGAAGTGAATGGAGTCCAGAGGTTGCCATCAGGGTGTCTTCCTCTGTCACCTCACCTTATTTTTTGAGATAGTGTTTCCCCTGAGCAGGGAGCTAGCTATTTCAGATAGTCTGGCTTCCATCAAGCTCCTGGGGTCTGACAGCCTCCGCCTCCCCCAGTGCTGGGGTACCAGACAGTTTTTATTGGATTCTGGGGATCCAAACCCAGATCTGTAGATTGGCACAGCAAGCATTTCACTCACCAAACTCTCTCCAGCCTGAAAAGTCCTTGTTTATTAAGAACTGATTGAGTGTCACATTATTATTTTTTTAATCAGACAATATTTATTGTACAGGTCTCCCATTTTCTTTCTCTTTTTTCATATTTTTTATTGGATATTTTCTTTATTTACATTTCAAATGTTAGTCCCTTCCCAGTTTCCCCTCTGGAAACCCCCTATCCCATCCCCCTTCCCCTGTTTCTATGAGGGTGTTCCCCCACCCACCCACCCACTCCCACCTCCCCGCCCTGGCAATCCCCTACACTGGGGCATGGAGCCTTCACAGGACTAAGGGCCTCTCCTCCCATTGATGCCTGACAAGGCCATCCTCTGCTACCTATGTGGCTGGAGCCATGGGTCGATCTGTATTACAGAGCAATAGTGATAAAAACTGTATAGTATAGGTACAGAGGCAGGCAGGTAAATCAATGGAATAGAATTGAAGTCTCAGAAATGAACCCACACACCTGTGGTCACTTGATCTTTAACAAAGGAGCTAAAAACCATTCAGTGGAAAAAAGACAGCATTTTCAACAAATGGTGCTGATTCAACTGGCGGTCAACATGTAGAAGAATGCAAATTGATCCATTCTTATCTCCTTGTACAAAGCTCAAGTCCAAGTGGATCAAGGCCCTCCACATAAAACCAGATACACTGAAACTAATAGAAGAGAAAGTGGGGAAGAGCCTTGAATACATGCACAGGGGAAAATTTCCTGAACAGAACACCAGTGGCTTATGCTCTAAGATCAAGAATCAACAAACAGGGTCTCATAAAATTGCAAAGCTTCTGTAAGGCAAAGGACACTGTCAAGAGGACAAAACTGCAACCAACAGATTGGGAAAAGATTTTTACCAATCCTACATCTGATAGAGGGCTAATAACCAATATATACAAAGAACTCAAGAAGTTAGACTCCAGAGAACCAAATAACCCTATTAAAATTGGGGTGCAGAGCTAAACAAAGAATTCTCAACTGAGGAATATCAAATGGCCAAGAAGCACCCAAAGAAATGTTCAATATTGTTAGTCATCAGGGGAATGCAAATCAAAACGACCGTGAGATTCCACCTCACACCAGTCAGAATGACTAAAGTCAAAAACTCAGGTGACAGCAGATGCTGGAGAGGATGTGGAGAAAGAGGAACACTCCTCCATTGTTGGTGGTAGGGTGAGGACCCAGCTATACCACTCCTGGGTGTACACCCTAAAGGACACATGCTCCACTATGTTCATAGCAGCCTTATTTATAATAACCCAGGAAAGAACCCAGATGTCCTTCGATAGAGGAATGAATACAGACGATGTGGTACATTTGCACAATGGAATACTACTCAGCTATTAAAAACAATGAATTCACAAAATTCCTAGGCAAATGGATGGAACTAGAAAATATCCTGAGTGAGGTAACCCTGTCACAAAAGAACACACATGGTATGTACTCACTGATAAATGGATATTAGCCCCAAAACTTGGAATACCCAAGATACAATTCACAGTCCACATGAAGCTTAAGAAGAAGGAAGACCAAAGTGTGGGTGCTTCAGTCCTTCTTAGAAGGGGGAACAGAATACTCACAGGAGGAAGTATGGAGACAAAGTGTGGAGCAGAGACTGAAGGAAAGGCCATCCAGAGACTGCCCCACCTGGGGATCCATCCCAAATACAGTCTCCAAACGCAGACACTATTGTGGATGCCGGGAAGTGCTTGCTGACAGGAGCCTGATATAGCTGTTTCCTGAGAGGCTCTGCCAGAGCCTGACAAATACAGAGGCGGATGATCACAGCCAACCATTGGACTGAGCATGGGGTCCCCAATGGAGGAGTTAGAGAAAGGACAGAAGGAGCTGAAGGGGTTTGCAACCCAATTGGAAAAACAACATCAACCAACCAGACCCCCCCCCCCCCCGCCCAGAGCTCTCAGGGATGAAACCACCAACCAATGAGTGTCACATTCTTAAATAGCCCATTTTAATTATATAATTCCAGGCAAGAATCATTTGAAAAGACCTTGGTTATCTGTAGTTTGCCTTATGTATAGCTTCTAGTCCATCTGAAATTTGGGCATCTCCATGTGTACAATTGAGGTGGAGAGTCTTAATTTTACATTTCCAAATATTTACTAAATTCCCCACTAACATTTATTACCCTTCTTTAACTCTTGGCAGTAACTCACTAATTTAGCACAAGGGTGGTACATGGGTGGCTGTGCATATGTGGAAGTCAGAGGAGTGTGTAGTCTGCTGTCTTTACCCCAGTTGAGTTAAGGGGATTAAACTCAGGTGGTCAAGCTTAGCAACAATCGCCTCACACCTACTAAGCCATCTTGTAAGCCACTCCCTTTAGATGTAAATCACCTTACTCTTCCTATCCACATGTTAATAGTGTTGATTTCTAGATGATGCATTTCAGTTGATTGATCTGTATGCTATCTTCAATACTCACCTGATGCATTTTCACAAATAGTGGGACATACTGTGATTTCCTACGGTTGTTCCCTAATTCCTTTTATATAACTGCTCTTTTAATTTTAGAATTATCTTTATTAAAAATTCCAGTAGCATTTTAGCTAGACTGATGCAAAGTTGTATATTTTCAAAATGAAAAGTGTTCTTTTGTAAATCATTTTGAGTCTTCCTGTCTTCTTGGTCAGCCTGAATATATATGTCAGTTACCAAGGACCTATAGCTAACATTTGACCTTTTCCTTTAGATGGAGGTTAATATTTGTTCCTTTTAGTATTAAGTATTTTATACTTGTTTTACTGATGCGATTTAAAAGGGGGATTCTTTCCTTTTACATTTTTTATACACACCATAGAGAATACTGAATTTTCTGGTGTGTTTATGTGTGCATACCTGCATATGCACATGTGGACGCATGTGGGTGTGTGTATATACATGTATGGGGTGTGTGTGTGAGGTGTGTGAGTGTGTTGCTGCTGAGGGCTGAACCCCATGAGCCCCAGGTCTTGGATGTCTAAAGCAAATGCTCTGCCACTGAGATTTGTCTCCAGCCCCGTTCTGCATAGTAATCTTGTCACAGGCTCTGATCTCAGTGGTTGTAGGTGACCTATTGAGCCATTTATTAATCTGTGTAAATTATATACATGGTTCGGCTTTAAAATTTGTGTTTTCAATTTTTTTTCAGAGTATTTTTTGAACCTTCAGTGTACGGTGAATGGTAGTGAGCAGAAATTCTTGGTTTTGTGGGACTTTTCTGGCTTTTTCTCTGAAAAAAATGTTAGCTATAGATCCTTAGTAACTGACATATATTTATCCATGTATATATCCATGTATATATTATACATATATGTATATGTGTTGTATGTAAATGTATAATATATGTAATATGTGTGCACATGTAATATATAATACACATATATGTTTATATAGTGCAAGTTCCCATTTATTTAGCAGTGAGTACATTTTTTGGATCTGTTGGGATAATTATATTTTTCTTCTATTTTCAGGTTGAGTCTTTCCGATGATCTAAGAAACCATAACCATTATTTCCAAAGTCTATGCTGACCTTTTTTACCATGACTCTAATTTAAAATGTATAATGAAGCCATAGTGCTATGTTGAAGTCACTGGGGGAAGGGATGCCTGTCCTGAAGACACCACACTGCTCTGCACCATGATAGGTAATCTGGCTTTCTCGGAATCCACTGCAACTCATGATGCAGCTAACTCAGGGGCACGCTTGCAGGTGAAGTGCCCAGCTGTGTGACTGCAAGGCTGAGCTCAAAGGTCAGTTGAACTCTTCGGAGCTCTCATGTGACTACAGCCCTTTTCAATGTACTATCTGCAGGAGCGCAGCTGCATGCCCTCTGTCTGTTACTGGGGAAGGCTGCGGGCCTCTTCGCTGTGCATCCTGACTGTGCTAACTTCCTTCTGTACTGTCAAGATAAGGAACATGTCTTGATTTATCAAGGGTCTCTGTCACCGTCCCTTGGATCTTATTAATGACATTTATCAACACGGTGGGTGTGAGATCTTTTAATCTCATGACTTGTAAAATACTTTTAAAAAATATCAAATGATTCTTTCTCTGCTAGAATATATCTATAGGTTATTTTATTTTAAAAATAAAAAATTAAAAAATTAAAATGGAGCCAAATGTATTTAGAAATGACATGATGCAGTTTCTGTCTCAGGCAGAGTCTTACTACGAAAAAAATAGATTTCTTCACTTTATTGTGTTGAAGAAACTGGATAGGATATTTAAAAAGTTAAAAACTGGACATATGTTTTACCTTTTATACCAAGGTATCTACAAGTGCACCAGTGACTAGAGGTAAGATATGTTGTAAAAAGGAAAAGGTACAAAAACAAAATATTGGTGCATTCTTTATAATTTGGGGTGGGGGGTGGGGGGCATTTCTAAAACCATGAAGAAGAAACATAAAACTAGAATAGGAGATTCTACAAACATGTCTAAAGCAAATGAGAACCTAGACTAACACATCTGTAGTTCGCAGCAGGATACTCTAAAATCCTTGATATTATACAGAAGAGGCTCTGCAAAATTGGGAGAAGGGAGAGACCTGAAAAACACCGACTTCCCACAGGAGAAGGAACAGAGGTCCAGCCCTGTGCGATGTGTTCGCCTCTGCTCCAAGCAGGAAAAATGCCCATTGTGTGACATGTCAGCTTAGAAGAGATCCCCACAGAGAACAGATGGAGGTGGTTCTGGGAGGAAGTCTGAGAAAATGGCAATTCGCATCCAAATCTTCCCTACAAATGTATCTGCTTCTGTATAAGATGGTGAGCCTCCAAGATTGTTGTTATGTTACTGTTGATTATTTTAAAATTGGGTGGGGTAGAGAGAGTTCAGATGTCTGTCAAAGAAAACTATTAAGGGCTTCAGGATCCAAATCAGAGAGCAAAGAGGCACAGTCTTCTAACACCATCGGTAGAGAATAATTGCTGTCACCAGACTGGCTTGTGTGATCTAGAGACCTACCACTCTCCGGAGTTAGCTTCTAATCTTGTTCAAATACCATTAAAAATATATCGATCAATCTTGTCTACTTACCAAACTTTATAGACACATTAGTGAAAAAAAAAACAGAATATATATTTCCTTGAGCAGACTCAAAATTATCTGATGACATTTTCCTTACTGCCTTAGTCATGATTCTCATCGCCACGATAAAGCACCCAGCAGAAGTTAGTTTTAGCCCATAGTACCATCCACCATGGCGTGGAGTCACGACAGCCAGGGAGGCTCTGTCTGTCGTGGCAGGAGCTTGCCGCGGGGCTTGTTCAGATCTTGGGGGATCAGGATGAATAAAACAAAAGCAGATATTATATTCGAGGCCTGCCCCCGCCCCCTGGATCCCATTTAGGCTAGCTACAGCACAAATCTGAATGGCCTCAGAGCCTCTTAAAACAGCGCCACCGACTGGGAGTACTTATTCCGACACATGAGCTTGTCAGTACATTCAGCTTCCGGTTGGAGGCCTCCGCCATCTATACTTGAGCCCTCATGAATGCTATTTAGGTCCGGCCTTAAAGAAAAGAATAAGCTTCCCAGCAAATGTAAGGGAGCTGGGCACAACCGCTGACATTTTGAGACTTCTTTCCAGAAAGAAACTGACAAAAAGAGAGTGCCATAAGTCTATTCCCAAAGTATCCAAACTAAGCTCTGTCTTCCCCCTCCAAAGCTAATAGTAAGACAGATATCAGGGTAAGACCCAGATAGCACTAACAAATGAACTGAGCATTTTATTTCTGTTTAACAAATAAATATAGTCCTCTAAAGCACAGGTTTGCGGTCACTGTTATATGTGGCAGGACACCAGATGCTTGGTCACAAAGGAAATTGGGCAAGAGAAAAATGTCACTTGGGACAACATGAAAGCACATGGCATTTGATGTTTATAGAATTTTTTACTTGTCTAAATATTTCTGAACCATGGTCTCCCAGGCACACACTCTGAACTGTTCTTTTTCCTAAAGTCGTGTTTCATTTGCACAGACTAACCACATTTTCATCTGAGCGTCTCCATATGACTAGTGAAGTATAACCCTGAAGTGATGATTTCGGGAGTATCTGTGGCCTTATGGTGCCGATTGGATCTATTCCATACACCAGTATAAATGTGCTCCTGTATAACTGCTAGCCAACTTAGTCTCCCTCCTTCCTTCCTTTTGGTAGGAAGGGGTAGTGTTTTGAGACAAGGTCCTACTACATAGGGCTGGCTACCCAGGAACTTACGATGTAGATCAGGTTAGCCTTAAAACTCATGGGCAATCCTTCTGCCTCTGCTTCCTGAGTGTTAGGATTATAGGCAAGTGCCTCTGTACCTGTCTCTTCCTTTTAGTTTCTTATGGGAGGGAACAGGGAGTGTGTCTGTGTCAACATGCACATGTATGGTGTGTGTGTGTGTGTGTGTACACGCATGCGCACGCACACACGAACGCGTGCTTGCAAATGTGTGCTTGTGTGCTGACACATATGTGGAAGCCAAAGGCTAGTCTGAGGTGTCACACTGAAGATACATTTTTTTTTGAGACAGAATCTCTTTAAGGCCCAGAACTTGTCAAGTGGGGTCAGCTGGCTGTCTCTCTTTCTCCAGCACTGGGATTACATGTGCATGCACTATGCCTGGCTTTCTAAAATATAGGTTCTGGGAATCCAGTTCAGTTCCTTGTGCTTGCCAGGGAAATATTTTTCCAACTGAACTATCTCCCAAACCTGCATTCACCTTTTATTTTTATGTTTTAAGGTCCTTTATTTAACTAGAATTATATGAAAAGCTGTGTGTTTTTAAAGTACCCAGTGTGTTCATGTCTCTAATTTTTGGTGAGCAGGGGGAGGGGGGTTGGGATAGGGTGTTTTCGGAGGGGAAACCAGGAAAGGGGATAACATTTGAAATGTAAATAAAGAAAATAGCTAATAAAAAAGAAAGGAGATGCATGTAAAATAAAGATATATATATATACATATGAAATGGGTTTTGTTTTGTTTTGTTTTGCTTGCACTGGATTGCTGATTTGTAGCCCCCGACCCAACAACCTTATCAATGTTTATTAAATTCTTGTGCCAGTTTAGCCTGGAATGTCCTCCACAGGCTTGTCTTTCAAATATGCAGTTCCCGGTTGGTGGCACTACTTTAGATTATGAGACCTTTTGGAATTGGGACCTAGCTGGCAGATAGACCTATGCCGTTGTGAGTGGGCCCTTGGTGCTTACATCTGCCTGCGACTCCAGTCATGTCTGTTTCCTGATGAGCCAGGATGGGAAGAGCCACCCCCTCTACTGTGAGTTACGTCATGCTATCCCTGCCAAAGGGGGGGGGGAGGGGTCAACTCTTTCAGCCAAAATAAATCTTTCCTCCTTTAAATTTCTGTAACGGTTTGTGTGTGCAAGTGCAAGTGTGTATGTGTGTCAAGAAATAAGAAAAATGATCAAAATAACCACACATAATAGTTCTACCTCTTTATCAAGAGATAACGGGCTGATTCTCATATATGAAGTTCATTCCTGCTATCTTTGTAGGTCACTTTTTCCAGCAAGCTTCCTGTGTCTGCTCTCTGGATCAAAGACAGACAGTGCAACACATCCTTGTCTTTTTTTTTTTTTTCCTTCAGGAGGGCCTTCTTTCCAGATCGATATGCTGAACATGGAGAATGTTGCTACACTGTACGCATATCAAAAAATGATATGCAAGCAGTTGCGTTGATACTGTGAAAATTTCCCACTATTCCAGAGAGAGTGAGATACGCATGTACGTGTGAACCGCAAAGCCCACATTGTGCAATCTGGGTAATTCCGCCTAGGAAGGCAGTGTTTTTACGTTGACCTGGAGTGCTGGCTACGCACAAAGGGAAGACGCATCGCAGTACCCATGCCTATGATTGCAAACTGAAACTCTTTCTTTACTTTGAATCACATTCAACAGGAAATTCAAAAGACAACTCATGAGAAAACCCCCCAGAAGAAAAGGCCTGTTTAGCTTCCTTCCCAGCAGTTTTTTTTTTTTTTTTTTTTGGCCTGCTTTTTGAACAAGGAGTCTTTTTCATTTGGTACCAAGCCTCAGGAATCATCTTGTGTTTTTAGTAGTGATATGATAGCATCCTTAGACTTCTGAAAGGATCAATATTCATTTGGATGCTTAATAGATATAAACATGATAGGTATATTGATCGATTAATAGATGTTGATGATGAATATAGATGTCCAATAAATGATAGATAGACAGACAGACAGACAGACAGACAGACAGACAGACAGACAGACAGACATATAGATACTGTTTCTTCGTTTTTCTTAAAGCAGCTTCTGGGAACGCATGTCTGAAGCGTACCTGGCACACCACTCCTTTACGATCCGCTCACCGACGGTCACTGAGTCTACTTTGATCTAGTATTTTGGACAAGGAGGGTTGCGCGTTTTTCAGTCCAGCACCTGCACTGGCCTTCAGGGCTCTGGGGGCATTTTATCATGAGACGATGGGGTGCTCACTGACCTTTAAGTGAAGATCAGGTGGTTCCTCTCTTTTCTTCATACCTGGGAAGGAAAGACCTGCTTATGAAATGTAAGAAATGTTTCCTGGGTTGAAGCCAATTTATTTTTGATCTCCATTTGATCTTTATTTTGACTAATCCTTTTCTCTTTGTGTGATTTCCTTTTGTTGACATGCCAAAACTCTGCCAACCTGTTTCCTTTCTCAAAGAAAAAAAAATACCCTTGTTTCTGTTCGGTTTAATTTAGTATTCAGCCCCAGTTGCCAAGAGTAAATTAAATTCCCCTGCCCCAGAACCAACCCCTGTTCAGGTGAGAAGCATGTCTTGTAAAATGTTTTGGCAATGGTTCACCTCTGTGCACTGTGCCTTTAGCTTTTAAGGAGAGTCACATGTTGGCCTTGATAGATGTCTTTAATGAGGGAGAGAGAGGATTTTCTTTCCAGTTATTCGTTCCCTCAAATAAGAGATTGTTATAAATGACCAAATAGTTTATGACACTGTGATCAACTACCCAGGTAACAGGCAACATATGCAACTTTACTTTGAACTACCAAATTAGTCAGAATGCCTTTTGACCCAATTCAGAAGGGTAACACAGGACTTGACTAGTTTTCTCTGCCGGACAATCTAGAATTATAAGAGTTTGTGCACTCAGTCAGCTAGGTGGAGGTCACCCACTCTCAAGTCCAAGGTCCTCTTGCAAAGCTTCACTGAAGTGTGAAAGAAATCCTTTGCAGAAGAGAGTCTCTTCAGAGGCCCAGGCAAGCCAAGCTCAAGTTCCAGTTAATACTGTCAGCTCAGCACTTTCAGCATGCGAGTTTTGCTTCCAAAAGCCTCCCTTCAAGCCTGAGTTTGCAAGAGGTTCATATCTCCCGAGTTTCACTTTGAGTGTCAGGTTCAAACAGAACAAGAAAGAAACTCAAAGCGAAGCCTTCTTTGGACCCTTTGAGTTTCACCTGACTTCGTCCTGAGAGAACTCCCCCTCCCCCATACCCTCTTGAAACACTACCCAGGTTCACATGCAATTCAGCTCAAATCCAGCTCAACACAGCTGGAAGGTTTACCAACCCCATGAAGCGGACAGTGAACCTTTTTCGATGTTTAGTTATCTAAGGATGTCTTCCAAAGTGTCCAACAGATTTAAACAAGACTCTTAGGACCCTGTGAAGATCCTACATTGTGCTTGGAAGGCATAAGTTATCTCCCAGAAATCTACAGATCACAGAAAACTGGACCCAAGAGAACAGTTATCTCTGCTTTATAGAGTTCCCTTTTTTATTTTAATTGAAAGACAACTACATCATTCCTCCTTATAATTCTTTTAGTGTCTCACTATCCCCCTTCTCAAATTCATGGCCTCTTTTTCTTTAATTATTGTTGTATATACTTGTGTATGTGTCTGTGCATGTACCTATGTATATGTATATGCACAGATTTACATTGCTACATATAAATGAATAAATAAGTACCACCCACTGAGTTCATTAGTGTTACTTGTATGTGTATGCTTTTAGGACAAACCATTTAGTATTTGGGGTTCATCCCAGGGAAAGGCTGATTCTCCTTTCTCAGCACTTGTTAATTGCCTATAGCTCTTTATCTGGGGTGGAGCTATGTGAGACTTCCTCCATTTTGTCAACAGGTCAACTGTCATCGTGATTGTTCAGTTCTTCTATAGGCAGCCATCTTGTTGATATTTCATGAAGGTAGCTTCCCTCTCAGAAGTTAAAGACACAATCTGACCAAAACAGGGTTTCACTGTGTACCTCTGCTGGATTTAAACTCCAAGAGATCCATCCACCTTCCACCACTAGCTGAATGCTGAATTAAAGTCATGTACCACACCCAGAACTGCCTTGTCGAATTGTTGTTTTTATCTCTACATACCGATTAAACAGGGAAGATCCAAGTTCATGGATGAGAAGACAAGGGGTTGGGTGGGGGGCTCTTATCACCTGCTCTTCTAACCTCACCGTTTCATAAAATGAACTCCACAATTTCAGGATACTTACTGGGCATTTGCTAAGGAGTGACCCTGGGAAACAACATATTTCTCATGGTAAACAGTTGAGATAATCCAGTATCTTTGCCCAACACAATGGGTTAGGAGCAATCTGTCACATTAGACAAACTTCCACTTTTTCTAGTGAAGATAAAACTGTACATATTCTTTTCTTCAGCTCATAGGCAGTTTCTGTAGCTCTCTTCTCCATCTTTCTCTCCACCCTCTCCTCTCACCACAAAGCCCTACTTGTGTCTTCTGATAATCCTCATCCACGCTCTGTCCTGTAACCACTCACATCTTTAGCTTCAAACTGAACTTCTTCACTCCTGTGTTCTGTCCTGCTTGCCCTCTGTCTTTCTGCACTGGACTCCATACAGCAGCTTCCTTTCTGACTTTTCCATTGGCTTCTTACTGCCTCAGGCTTTATTCTGTCACCTCTATGCCTGGGTCAAGCTGTGGTGTCTCGGTCTTGTGCCCTTTGTTCTCCAAGATGGTGTTCCAAGGCCTTCTCATGAGAGACAGTTATAGTGCTGTCGTCAAATCCATAGAAAACACCACAGCAACTGTGGATGGCATAGTTGTTCTATTCCATCAATTCAGATGCACACAAGATATATGTGCATGTGTGTGTGTCTGTGTGTGCACATGTGTGTGCATGTGTGTATATGTGTACATGTGTATGTGCATATGTGTGTGTGCATAAGTATGTATGTGTATGTATCACATACACTATGGTGGGAGGGAAACATGGGTTGGGAGCCAATAGAATGTTTGAATGGTGTATCTGACACTATGACCTTGGATAGAACAGCTCTCTTAACAATCTCTTGGAGCTTGGCTCTCTCATCAATGATAGAGAGACAATCATATCTACTGAGATGTTAAGGGAATAAATGAAATAATGATCATCATAGGGGATGAGTTCCTATTGTTCCTTTGTAAAAGAATCAATATTAATAGTCTGTGTATTGTAAGCTTAAAGTGGGAAAGTTTCATGGGAAATTCAGAAACTGCCCATTTTTGTATGACTTAAGAATGTGTTGTCATTGCACCAAAGTACAAAGGATACCAGACTCAAGGAGATCTCATTGCTTCTTTTGGGATGGACAGTGCAAGATTCTTGTGCTGAAGCCAAAGTAATTCATGCAAGCAACTTAATTTAATGTAAATACTTATGAAGTTAATAAATGCTACTACCAATAATATATGCACTATTCACTACTTAACAAATATACATGTTGTTAACCAATATCTTTTTTAAAATGTTAAAACTGAATAGTTCATATAATAGTAAGCATTAATTTCATTCCAAACAACATAAAGATGTTAAAATTAAAAGACCTTAATTCAGTTCAGGGCTGAAGTCAGGAGCATACAGTGTTGTGAATTTTGTTTGATTGGCTCCATTGGAAAGTTATTCTTTTTAACGTAGCAAGGGTCTCATAGACTTCTCCATTTACTTTGGTATATACAGCTTTAAAGGTTATTTATTGTGAATGTGTGCACTTTGAGATAAGGCAGATTGCTCATGGAACTTACAGTATCTTTCATATGTCTTTTTTGGTAAACATATGCTTTGGCCAAATAACAACTTGGGAAAAAATGTACATATTTCTAATTTTTTATTAGTACTAAATATTAAAGATTTAGTGTTAGTACTAAATATTAAATATTCCTATTAAATGTTAAAGCCTTAACTGAGGCTTTAGACTTAGAAAAGATCAAAAGACATTATGATAAGAAGCAATGAAGTTAGATTACAGAGTACATGGTAGTATATGGACTCCCTCTGGATGTAAAAGGCCTATTAATTTTAAATTTGTATTAAAAATCATTACTAGTGTCATTTGAAGGGAACTAGGTAGATGTATAACAGTTTGCTTTGTTATATTCAATAAAACTTGCAAACTTTCCCTCCAAAGGGTAATAAAGAGAAAAGTTCTGCCATCCTTACTTCTATTGTCAAATACAAGGCTTGAGGGATTTTTTTTATTTGATGGATGAATCCCAGGATTAATAGCTGAATTACTCATCCAAGGAGACAAGACTGGCCTAGCAATAGCAGGGAAGGAGTGACCTGAAGAAGTGACCTTCCTGAGCACGGTTAGACAGGCACCAGAGAAGGAGATACCCAAGAGACCCCACAGAACAAACCAAGTTGAAGTCTGCTGGGGCAAACTAAGAGACTGAAAAACCACAAACAGATGTGAAATCCAGTGGGTAGGCACAGCAACAGGACTACAGGGCTAAAATAAACTAAAAGTCAAGAGTCAAGAACCAAACTATGAAAACAGGTTAAAACAAACAAGCAAACAAAGGCAGAAAGATTCCCTGGTTAGGGTTTTAGCCCCAGGCCCTTAGTTTTATAAATAATAGTTTGTACACTTATTCTTCCACTTGAAATGCAGTCACATCTCAATAAACTCATCTTGAGTTGAAAACATCATGTCTCAAAGTCACGTGTAGCCTACTGACATTCTAGGTAAGCAATGAAAAATCAAAATTCAAAATCTGACATATACTTCCAACTGAAGGCTTTCACACCATTTAAAAGTCTAAAAATCACGAGTTGACCATTGTAAAGTGGCTACTGTCTGTATTTTGGAGTTACAGGCCCCATAGAATCCTCTAAAGAAAGCATTGATGAAGGCCAAGGCCAAGGTGGAATGGAGAGAATTCGAGAAGAAGTTGAGGAAGACAGTGTGGGGTGAAAGGGAAGAGACTCTGAAAGTAATTGTGAACTAGGAGATGAGGAGGATGTGGGGTCAGGCCAGGAAGAACTTCCCCAAGGGGGCGGGGTCCCAGCTATCTTGCTTTTTTCTCTACTGGAAGCATCTGGTTTACAGAACACAACAGTCCACTCACTCAGTCACTCATACAAGTTTCCCAGGGCATCTAGAGAGCCATCTTTGAAGTTTTATGGCTTAGGCTCAGAAATGGCTTCAGTCTCACCAGATAGCTCAGAAATAAACATGAGGGGTGTTTCATTAAAACCACAGATCCGTAACCCACAGAGTGAAATTCAAAGAAAAAGGAAAATGAAATTTGTGTGTTTTGTTTTTAAAAGTTGTTCCTGAGGTCATTACCCAGTTATGATTCATTTTACCCAGCTAGAAAAGTTAGGGGTACCCCTATTGTGAGTCAAAATATTTTTCTTGTGGATTTATTTGTTTGAATATTTTATTTCTTGGTTTGTTAAAAAATTATTAATGTCAGGTGACATAATCAATGGAAATCAAGTCGATGTCATTACCACAAAAAAAAAAAGGGTAAACTCAGGACTTTCAACCCTGTAGGAAATATTTGATAGATGTCATTAAAATTTGCATATCCATTGTCAATATATCACCAATGAGAATCAAGTGCAATAAATGATTTATACTGTTACAAATCCTAATTTGGCTGCAGACTTAAACTTAGTTCTCATCACCTTTGCTGATATAACAATAAATGTGTACTGGAGGGAGATACATTTTATTTCTATAACACACAATGAATGTTGGGACATTGTCAGCCCTAACAGAGGCCTGAGATAATACAAATGGGCTCAGCAGGGAATTAATTAAAAAAAAAATCATGGCAATGTCCAAAATAAATGGAAAGATAGATCTTCCACAACACAGCTCTTGGTGACTCTATCTAAAATTCTCTGCTGTGCATATCCTTGCTACAGGTCATGAGTGCGCCTATTAAGAATGATGATCCTAATCAAAGCAATTTGTTGCATTTACTAAGCATTTGCTGCAGCAGAAGCTACCCAGAGATCTTTGCAAACTGATGTAGTCAGTCCTGAGAACAACTCTGAATAATACTTATTATAATCCTTCCCCATATGCAGCACTGGTAAGCCTAGATGGAGTCCTTGTAAATTAAAAATTCAAATGCAAGTTAGCAAATTGCAACAGCTAATAATAGTTATTATTGTTTACTTGGCATGATGGTAAGTGTGTTAGTCAGGGTTCTCTAGACTCACAGAACTTATGGAATGTCTCTTTATGTTAAGGGAACTTACTGTAATGACTAACAGTCTGCAGTCCAACTAACCCAACAATGGGCATCTGTGAATGGGAAGACCAAAAGTCTAGTAGTTGCTCAGTCCATGAAGCTGGGTGTTTCAGCTGGCCTTCTATATAACCTGGAATCCTGAAGAGGTAAGTATCAACAGACGTGCTGGCATGTAAGTGCCAGTAGGTGAAGAGGAGTGAGTCTTCCTTCTATTGTCCCTATGTAGGCCTCCAGCAGAAGATGTGGCCCAGATTAAAGGGGTGTACCACCACATCTGGATCTGGAACTTCCTTGGTCCCAGGCTGACCCAGACTCAGAGGTCTTCTTGCCTCTGTCTCCTGGGATTAAAGACATGCACTACCTTGCCTGGGTTTAAACGTTTCATGACCACTATGCCTCAAGATCTCCATGTCAAGAAATGGATCAGAAACCTGTATCTTCCAGTTTCAAGATCTGGATCACAGGTGTGCCCTCCATTCCAGGTGTAGCCAAGTTGACAACCAGGAATAGCCATCACAGTAAGTAGGATTATTGAATTATGATGCTTTTTCCTGTTAAATAAAAGGAGCTTCTAAGGTTCATAGCATAAACGAATAATAAAAATAAATAAGTGACAGACAGACAGACAACAGAAGACAGACTAGGTGGTATAAAGCAGATATCTGTCTGGGCCAGAGGGAAAAAGAAAGGGGTAGAGGGAAGTGAATATAATAAAAGTAAATTATATATATTCATAAAAAATGCAATAATGATACACATTATTACATATGATCAACATATGGTTAACTAAAATACTTAGTTTCACTCTGATATGAAAAAGATTTCAACTAGCAAAAAATAGTTCAGAAGACTCCATCAACATGTTGTAAATTCATTTCCGTTAGCATTCAGTAGCTACTGTGTGTTATTGTTTTATTGTTGGTTTGATAAAATAGCGAGTGGGGGGGGATAATGAAGAGAGGAACAATGTGTTTTGCCTCACCCTCACTGGTTTGGAGGTCCATGGTCCCTTGGTTCCCTGGTTGTTTCTCAGCTTCTGTGAGGCATGTGCTGGGGACAAGCTGATCATCTACTGAGGGCATGCAGTACACAGAGAAGGGAGGAATGGGTCAGAGACAACATACATGCTTCAGGGCCATTTCCCTAATGAACCATGTCCTCCAACTGGGCCCTACCTCCTAGTTTCTCCTGTTTCCCAATAATGCCACCAAATTACAAATCTATCAATAGATCAATCTATGGGAGGTGTTACAATCCTGGCACTTTACTCTCCCAAATCGAACGGTGCACTGAGGACCTAGCCTTTGGGGATCAATTCCTAAGCGTCTTATGTTAGCTTTGGATTCTATGTCTTGATCCCCAAGGTGCGCACTCTCGCCTGCAGGATATTTGATCACACTGTCAACTCCAAGATTGTGTTATTTACTGAAAAAACCTTGTTGGGGTGTGGCTCAGGCCTAGCACACACCTTTTATCCAAGAGCTAAATGAAGTCAACCCTAAGTCAAGAGATGGGGCAAGCAAGCAGCTGACAGGGAGTGAATGGTGAGTAAACAAAAAGGAGGGTCTTGGAGTTGAAGGCTATTTAAGACATCATGGAGAAGGAGAAAGTGCTTTTTCATTCTGGGATGTCTGTGGAGTAGGAAGATAACCGGAGCATTTTCTCCACCTCTCTGAGCTAGCAGGTTTTTACCTCAGCATCTGGTTCCTAAGTCTTCGTTGGTAAAATTAAATATTTGGAAGTTAGATTTTTTAAAAACAATAGTTCTCTATCACCAACAAAACTGCTCTAGACACTCAAGTAGCTTCTGTTTGAACTATTTCCTCCAACCTCTAACTTTTTGTGAAAATTGATGACATAAATGCCAAATTACTTTATAAATCTTTGCTTTTTTCAGTGATTGTAAGCGTGAGCACAGCAGACGGTGGAAAAATGAAGGGCTGAGAGTGACGTGTCTTTTGACTTTCATTTGTAGCACTCAATCAGATGTTCATCTTTGATAAATGAGATAGCCATTGGATCATGAGTTATTGCTAAAATACCGTGCACCATGTGGTCGTTCAGTGAATTTTAAACCAGATTTCCCCATGCTCAAATCCAATTCCTGCACTTAATAGCCACGTGGCTTTACTCTTTCAGTGTCCATATCTGCACAATGAGGGTAATATCAATATCCATCATATAGATTTATCGAGATGGTTAAATGAGTTAATACAGACAGAAAGGACTTAATGTCCAACATAACGATTTCACTAAGTATCAGTATTTGCTATTGTTATGAATTGCAGTATAAATTCAGATGAAAACGAATTCCACTGCTGTTTCTAAGTTGCTTCGCAGCCAAAATCATGAATTTTCAAAGCATCATGACACATCCTAAATGAATTAGTGCTGCATATTACTGCTCACCCTGCACTGGGTGAAGTATACTATATATAGTAGCTGCACCAACAACTAAAAGCATGCACTATGCTCTTAGCCCACCAGGGGTTCATAATCCAGTTGGTATTGAATAGTACCTAACGGAGTTCTTTGGTATCAAACAAAACTACACATTTGTTTTGAGGAGCAGGAGTCATTATAGATTTATGGAGATTAAAGTAACATGCTGAGAGTCTGGGGAAGGTTAATTTGGTATTAGGATGCTTAAGGACCTGAGTATTTTCCCAGACTGGGGTGATGGCAATATCATGTACCAGGTGACTCAGACAGAATTCCAGAAGCCCAGTCAGTTTTCAAATTGTGTCATCATATGAGCCTGGAGACTCCCACAAACCCTTTCCTGCTCTGAAAACACTTGTCACCTGTAGACTAGGACCTTTGCCCCTTTCTCCCACACCACCACACATCATTCCCTGAATTCCACTGAAATTACACCCTAACCTATTTAATGTCTTTAATCCTCTCAAATCAAAGTAACTGTGCACTATCTCCCTCAAGTTCGAGTCCGGCCATCTACAAGTGTTTATTTAAGAGTTTCTCTCCATGAGCTAGAGTACAAACATTGTTGAGAGAAAGCAAATATAGTCTATGCACATCACAGAGACATCACAGGGACAATCAAATTATTGTCATAGTCAATACTGACTTTGGATAATGCTAAATGTAGATCAAATACAGTCTCAGTTTACTCACAGTTGAATGATAATGAGAAACTTAGCAAGATTGTTAGAAGATTCAAATAAGGTTACCATTCTGTGTCAGCCAGAGCACAAAAATCATAACTAGATTGGAAAGCCAGGGGTACAGTGTAAGAGGAACTGAGATGTGGGAATGGATGAACTCTGCAAAAGAAAGAGTTTAGACAGAGGAAAATAGGGGGGAGCACTAGAGCTAGTGACTGGGAAGAAGGGAGAGAAGCATAAAGGAGACAGAATCCACGGAACGAAGGGACACTACTGTTTCTTTAAAGTGATGAGAGCCAGTGTCTCCATTCCTTGATGGTCCTCTACATCAAATGACTCTGTGGGAAGGGTTTACAAGTTGTCTTTTATTTTATGTTTGGATGTACACTCTCACACAGCCTATAATGGTCCCCCGTTTCAATGCGAAGGACAAAGATGTAAATGTCAGAAATTACTTTGAGAGATAATTACCTGTAGCTGGTCTACCAAGTCTTCTGTTGTGGGTTGACTGTGAAATTCCATGTACCCTCATGTATTTAAGCCTCTGGGTCTCAGTTGGGCCTTTGTTTTGGGAGATTGTGGAACCTTCAGAATATAGAGCCTAACTGGGGGAAGTGGGTCATTGGGAGCAGGTCTTGAGGTTTCACAGCCTGTTCCCACTTCCTGTCTACCTGTTTCTGACCGTGAATGAATTGTGACAAGTGACCTACCACATCAGGACCCTGGAACTATGCCCTCCCTGCCTTGATCCTCCTAGCCCTGTGTAACCCACTGGCTAGAATAAGCCCTTTCTCCCTCCCACATCTCTTCTTTCCTTCTTAAGTTGCTTTGTTTGTTAGTTTCAAGACAAGGTTTCGCTGTGTAGCCCTGGCTGTCCTGGAACTCATCTATAGACCAGGCTGGCCTAGAACCCACAGAGATCCACTTGCCTCTGCCTCATGAGTGCTGGGATTAAAGTCGTGTACCAAGACTGCCAGGCTCAAAGTTATTTTTGTTGGTTTTATGTTTGTTGTAGGGGCAGGGGACATCAGGTGTTTTATCACTGCAACAAGAAAAGTATTTGGTTCATCTTGCCTACAGCTGCTTTGACTCAACTCAGACAAGACAAGGGAAAACCAGTCTGAACAAAGGAAATCTGGAGTGCTCTGAAGAGTCATTTAATAGAGTTTTGTTGTTCGTATCTATCTGATGACACCCTATTAGGCCAAGAGGAGTATTAGCAAACAGGTCCTTTCCATTGATACTTTCATAAGCACCAAGAAGTGTTTTGTTAATATGCAAGTTGAGCCTCCATTACTGGGTTATAATCACACTGTAAACTTACCCCCTGCCCTCCTTTACTCTAACTACTGCCGACTGAATTCACTGAGCAGAAACCCCCCAAAGACAATCTTCATTACAATCTCATCCAAACCTTATTCTAAGGCAGCAAAGAAATCCCAGAAGCATTACTATCAGCATCCTCTGGATTTTGTTGCCCTAAGAATTTATCTTAATTAGGCTTTCCAACTACCAAAACTACAAAATTGACCAAATAAGGTCTCGAACGAAGTTCTACCACACCTATTGTTCAAACTGTGTCAGGGATGTTTCCCATTTAAAATTCCACAGTGTATTTGAACTGCTTGACCATACTTCAAATAACCCATGATTGACAAGTCCTTGCAAATTGCCAGTGATTGACAGTTCCTATAACCAAATGATTGATTTTATGACTCCTTTCTCATGTAGTAAGCATGATGTCCTCGCAAAGGAGGAAGCTTTCTCCTTTATTCCACCCTTCCTCCCCACCTCTTGCTAGTACACATGGGAGGTGCTATAATCAGTCTTGAACATCCATTTTGAGGATAAATTAAAATTAAATGAAATTCCACTTGCAAATAATAAGACTTGAAGCCATTGCATATGAGGGACCTTTGGAAAATTTGGGAGATCGGTCCAGAGAGCAAATGATGTCCAGAGAACAAATGATGTAGAAGACAAAGGAGCAATAAAGACCCCTCTCACCTGTCTGAAGGAGGAAGACATGTAAACTACATTGACCTGCTGACTTGGCTTCTGAGAAGTGCAAGTGGGAGTGGAGGCTTCATGAACACACACACACACACACATACACACAGAGTCATTCAAAAAGCCCTGTGCTAAGGGAGGCAGAGAGACCCACATTTCCCCAAGAACAATGGGTAACTGGTTACAGGTATGGGACAGCTTTTTGGTACACACGAGATCCAGAAGCCCAACACTACAGGGAGGCAAACTTCAGCTTGATCAGAGAAGAGGGCCTCTCTGGCCACTCTGAAGTAGAAAGATCTTTCTCATGTGGTCATCTCTTGCTGAAGACCACCCAGACCCTGGGTGACCATTCAACAGCAGAGGCTTCTGCTCCACACAAGTAGGTTACTTCCTATTTGGATGTGTGAGACAGTGTCTTGCTAAGCACAGAATTCCCTATCTAGTTCAGTCTGACATTGAACTTTCAACCCCCCATCTGAGCCTTCTGCCAGCTGGGAGGCTGGATGACAGATCTGGGTCACTACTTCCAAACTTTGGGCATATTTATTCTTATACTGTCAGCTAACGATGCCAGTTCTGATCGTTGTCCCTCACAAAGAAGTTACCTAGTAAACGGGGCAGAATGGAAATAGGAGCATTAAAGACCTTTGTCCACTTAGAGGTCAGAAAATCCCTAAGTTCACTTAAAGGGTGATTACAAGGGAAACATTCAAATAGTTTTGAATCATGTACTGTTCTTGCTATCTTGTGAATTCTCAAATGTGTGAGTAACTTCACATGTGTTGACCAAAGAGGATAGAAACCATAAATGATACAAAGGCCTGCAATAAGGAGGTGAGATTGTGGTAGCCCAAGGGAGGGGCTGCGGCCACCACACAAGTTCCTGGGAGAGGGGTGCTGAGAAATGAAGACACAGAAATGACGTGAAAAGGGTCACTTACAGAGTGTGACAGGGCTTTGTGTCACTCCAAATTTCAATAGCCTGCATTAAGTTTAGATAAGCCAAGAGTTTACAGTCAAACTTAAATTGTGAAAAGAAACAGGTGGAGAAATAACACATTTTCACACCCTGGATAAGCCAACTTTGACACTCACAGGGAGCGAGCTAATTCGTAACAGGCCAGTTGTGATGGGAAGCGAATAGTGAGACATTAGTTCCACTTGTGGTTTGGCTGTATGAACTGCCAGGCTGAAAAGTGTGAGAGAAGACGTGGGCCCCACTTCACGCCCTTTCCTTCCTAATGCAAAACGTCTTCATCTACAGGGCATGATGTTCACCTCATTACTTTATCCACAAAAGCAGGAATAAAGTTCAAGGGTGTATGTGTGTGTCTTCATCTTAGAGTGAGGAAGAAAAGCTGTCTTAGTCATCAAGACTTTGTGAGAGGGGGCATTCAAAGTGGGCTTCCAATAACCGAAACAAAATCCCAAAGTCAGGTGTGACACACAAAGATCAGGCAGGGTGAAAAATAAACTCAGGCCTCAAACACAAAAGATTGCACTCCTGATGGAATGGCAGCTGCTTTGTAATGTTGTGGACGCTCAGAAGAATCCATACTGTAGCAGTGTGGCTTACAATATTAAGCACAGCCTCACTGTCCTTGTGCTAGAGAGTGACTGAGTAGGTGAAACCACTGAACATGTACACTGGCTGGACATGCCTTGCATACTCTGCCTGAGGCTAGCGCCTACAACTGAACCCATGGTCGGTTATACTGTCACAGGTTGGCTTCAACCAATGAGAAAAAGAGAAAGGGGCTAGCAGATTAATTGCTTGCTCCTTCACTCAGAGAATCCATTTTTAGATGTCTTCAGGCAGCCTCTTAGAGAGGTCTTGTGAGACCAGGTATGATAGTTAATTCTCATTGCCAATTTGTCTAGAGTTAGAATCTCACAAGAGACTGACTCGGAAGTCATGCACATGCGTCTGGGTGCCAGAGGGACCAACTGAGGGAAAAATAGTCATTGTGAGTGTCGGTGGTCCATCCCTTGAGTTGCAGCAGGGGTAGAGTAAACCCAGGGAAAGGAGAAAGCCAGTGGAACTTCCACATTCCCTCTGCCATGCCTCCTGGCTGTGTGTGAATTATCGGAGTCTCACCACGGGGATGTGTCAAGGTTTTGGAAAACATGAATGAAGATAAGTCTTTTTCCTTTGTAGTCACCACACCAAGTGACCAAGGAAGCAAAGAGGGACAAACATCGGTCCATTTTCCCTACTGACTCTCCCATCCTATCTGCGAGGGTTTGACTGTTTCCCTCGACTTTCATGGATTGAAAACTCAGTTTTCAAATTCATGTTTTAAGGGTTTTGGAGATGAGGCTTCTTGGAGGTGACTGGATATTATGCACTGTAATAACTCATGAATGGTTTCTACTGATGGATACATCACTGAGCATCTTCCTCTAAAAGGTATGCTCCCTTTGACGAGTGCTTTCACCTCAACATCTCACGGTTTCCGCCATGTTGGGAAGCAAAGCCCCCAGTACAGGCTAAGGCAGCTGTCCTCAGCCTCCAGAGTGATGACCTTAAATAGACCTCTAAGGGCTCATTCTTGAGTACTCCTTTGTAGTAATAGACCAAGGCTGCCTTGCTTGCCTTCCCTACACCCTTGCCTCCTGGAACTGTATTCTCTAGTCAGAGTTGACACATAAGTCATTGCCTTGGGCAGTTCTATAAAGAAGCTTTGTCAAGGTATGTGAAATAATTCACTTCATCTCCAAAGAAATCTCAGGAGATGATACTCTTACTTTCCCCCTAATATAAGAGCCAAGTAGAGTACTGAGCATATAAGTCATATGGCTGAGTCAGAGGCCTGAGGTGGTAAGACCAGCTGGACCACCCCCCCCCCCAATCTCTAAGAGTGAGTTCCAAACTCAAGGTCTCACAGACTGCCCTTGTTAAACCCTATGGGGGCACTAACTTAAACCAAAGCTAGAAAATAAGGGAAGGAGATCGGGCTGTGACTCGTAGGAGTTGGGGAGAAACTGGAGAGGATGGGGTGGGGAATGATGGGATACTTAGTGTGCACAGTCAACCAACAAAAACCAAAACAGAGAGACAGCTAGTGCTGCCGGTACTTTTCCAGCAATAACGAGCCAATTATTCAGAGTGTCATGGCAATTTCTTCCCATCTCTTGGAAGAGGTCATGAAGCACATTTTATATCCCCTTAGTGCACATTGAACTTACACCAGGAAAAAACAGTCCTGCGGTCATCAGCAGCTGCAGTCGAACATCTGTTCTACAGTGAGTCAGCTGGCCAAACAGCCAGAGATGATAGAGACCGGGACGCACTGGCCTCAGGGTATAGGATGAAGAGGAGTGGCCCTCGACTTAGTAAATCCTGAGAAAGCATGGATCTATACGGTCACTTCAGATGTCTGAATTAAAGTCGCAAACATCAGGATAGCTAGGAATGGGGACACGCACCCGCCGCGGCAGCCCTAGGGAGGTGATACCAGGAGGATCTGGATTTCAAAGTCATAAATATATAAATAAATAGACAGACTGGGTGATAGCTCAATCAATAAAGTACTTACTGAGCAAGCATGAGGACTGAGTTTAATCACTAGAGCTCAAATTAAAAAAAAAAAAAAAGAAGTATCACAGCACACACTTGTAATCTCAGGCAGATACAAGAGGCCTCCTGGCTTAATGTAATCGGTAAATCCCAGGCCAATGAGAGACCTTGTCTCAAAAACAAAAGTCAGAAAAACAATGAGGCCCACCACCAGAGCCTGGCCTATATACACATCAACACACACACATGCATGCATACCTATACCCATGTGAGTCTGGCCTATATACACATTAACACACACGCATGCTTGCATACCTATACCCATGTGCTCACATACGCATGTACATTAGCCCACATAAAATTGTGGGGTTGGAGAGAGGGCTCCGTGTTGAGCACTTGCTCCTCTTGTAGAGACCCCGGGATCAGTTCTCAGCACCCATGTGTTGGCCAACAACCGCCATTAACTCTGGTTCCAGCGGAACTGACAACTCTTCCAGGCTCCAAGGCCACCAGGCACCCACATTGTGCACATTTGACACTCGGGGAAATCACTCACGTACACAAAAACAAACACACGAAGACTTTTTAAAAAGTTTAAGTGTATATCATGCCGTGATAAACACATCCCCAAATTTTATCCATAGATAGGATTAGTTCCACGGCCCTACAAGCCATAACAGATGAGGTGTAAGCAGCAACATCAGCCAACGCCTCACCCAACCCTGTCGGAGTAAGAATAAAATACGTATGCCCATTTCTTTGGCCCCCGGGCTACACTATACCCCAGAGTGGAACCAATATTCTCTTACAAACACAGTCACATGCTTCCCCACTAACACAGAATGGACAACTGTAGTCTGTGCCCAGCAATACATTCCCCCACAGGCATCCTGTGAACATAAAACAATCCTACTCAGAATTAAAATTATCTTTAATTGTCAATATCTTTGAAAATTGGGGGTGGGGGGAATCCCCATGGTTTTCATAAATAATGATCTTAGAGCCAAAAATGAAATATAATAGCAGGTGACAGAAAACACTGGTATTTAGTACTATTTAGCAATGGTCAGTAAATGGGGAGCCTAAAAATAGAGTGCTATAAATATGCTTATATTTTATTCGATTTTAATCAAACAAAGGATAAAAATACCTAATTATTTTAGACTTAAAATTACAAAACTAAATTTATAAGACTATTTTTTAATTTTTTTTATTTAAGATTATAAAATTGTGCTGAGACTAATGTACTGTGTTAGCGTATGTACCTAGCTAGCATGCACAAGGACTTGGGTTCTACTCAGAGCATAGCCATGATAATAAGCAAAATAAAATTCTCCATCTCTTTATATCCAGACTTTGAGATAATCTGAAAAAGAAAAAGTCTTTTGAACCTATGAAGACCAGTCCTCGGAGAGGTGGGGAAAGGTTCTTTGAAGTTCTACCTTAACTGTTGTATTGTATTCAGTGATTCAAAAATGCCCCGTTTTAGCATGATCCTACTAAAAGGGAGTCAGAGTTCAGCAAAGACTTGTGTGCTCTCCAGAGTTCTTGGGGGCCGGTGGCAAGGCAGAAGAAAGGCAGGGAAATTCCCACCTCTGGGGGGAAGCAAGAGGGAATACCCACTAGAACGAGAGATAATTTGGCATTGATGACTTCCTCTTCCTGGACTTGCTGCAACAGTCCTTAAAGTCAAAATGAGAAAACAACAACAACAAACGCTTTCTCTTCCTTCTCCCACGGAGAGACAACAGGGATACCTGTGAGACTGCCAAGCTGTACTTTCCCAGCCACTCAGGCTGGGACCTGATTTTAACAGCTGTTGCACTGGGACAGACAGAGGGAGAGAGAAAGAGACAGAAAGATAGAGACACGGAGAGACAGAGACAGGGAGACAGAGAAACACAGAGACAGACAGACAGAGACAGGGAGACAAAGACAGAGGGACAGAGAGACAAACACACAGAGAGAATCTTTCTTCGCCCCACCCAGATTCCTCTGTTTGGTATCTTCTCGCTATTCCTGTAACCTACAGTCATTCTGAAACTCCTTGGGTCTCCTTAACCCCTTTATACTCCGTGTACTGATAGGAATCTTGACTGTACCGATGAGATAAACTCTTCTTATTCTTAGTAATGGTTAGGGGATGAACTTCTTTTCTGGTTTTTAAAATTTGTTTATTATTTATGATTTTATTTAAATTGTATGGACACATTTATGTAGGTATGTGTACGTGAGTGTGGATGCTGTCAGAGCCCAAGAGTATCAGATGCCCCTGAACTGAAGTTAGGGATGGTTGTAAGTCATCTAATGAGGTGCTGGGAGCCCAACTCTGGTCCTCCGGACAAGCAGCCCATGCTCTCAATAACTGAACCACCTCCCCAGCCCTGGGGACAGTGATTCTCAGTGAGCATTCAGAATTGTCCAAGCAGTATAGCTCCTGTGACTGGGTCCTGCTGTGTGGATTCGAAAGATTTGCTAGTCAGAACCTGGAGGAAAGAAAAAAAAAACAACAAAATAAGTAAGGTTTAGCTATTATACCTTCAGTTAGGTGTTTGGTCACTTTAACTATTTCTTTAGGTAACAGCCAGAGGCTACCTACCAACAGGACTATACACTTGTTCAGTCCACTTCTTTTCCTCTATATATACATCCTTCAGGGTGGGATCAGCAAAACCTTCAAATCTCACTTTAGAATAACCCACAGAATACCCTAAGGTTCTTTGTCCAGAAGAAGATTCCGCAAAGTTTAGGATAACTAATTTAATTTTAAACATTTAGATCTCTCAACACTCAACCTCCAATCTTACACGCCTACGCTTCAAAAAAAAATTTAGGGAGGTAAACTTTTGCTTGGTAAGATACGTTTGTTTTGATTCTTTTAGCAGACTTTCTACTTTAAGGATAATCCACATATCTAGCAAAATCTCATATTTTTCAGGACTTAAGTACCTCTCTCCTATTCCCTCCAGTACCTGGTACTCCCCCCACTTACTTCTTCCCCCTCCCTTCTCCCTCCCAAGTCCCCTCCTCCCTCCACTTCCTGCTATCATCCTGCTCCCCCCCTCCCACAATGCAGGACTGAAGCATCCACACCCTGGTCTCAGAAGGAAGCAGTCTTAAAGGTCCCAGAGTGCTTGGTTGAAGGTGTTGTATGACACTCTGGGTGACAAAGCCAGTAGGACAACCAGAAGACGTTCTGGAACCAGAGGTAGGAAGCAGGAGAAATACTGATGTCACCACAGAGGACTTCTAGGTGATGTCACTGTACACCTGTCCAAACTCATAGGTCTACAACACCAAAAGTGAGACCCGGTGTGAACTCCCAGGTGGTTGGTAATGACCTGTCAGTTGTAATAAGTGCCTCTCTCGGATACTGTGGACAGTGGGAGGGACAAGCTGTACCTGGAGTCAGAGGCTGGGTGGGAACTCTACTTTTCTCTCAGTTTTGCTCTAGGGAAACATTTTTTTTGAAAAGAAAGGCAGATAACTATTTTAGACATATATCAGACAGAAATTAAATAATTCTGCTTTGAATACTGCCCTTGACCCTCCAAAATGCCTCCCCAACAGACATTATATCTCACGTTTCAACAACAAAAAATTACCAGTTCATCTCAGGTTTGGATCTGTAAATTTCTTATCTCCAGATGTGCATTGGATATGCAACAGATGAAATGGATAAGAAGAAAAAGAAAAGCATAAGTTAATGTGTCCTGCCACAGAAGGTGACCATACAAATCATGGAATATAGATAGACTGAAAGAGGGACCCTGTTCAGCCTCAGAAGTACTATATAATCTCAGATCAATAAACGTTCCATTTCTATCTCTCTCTCTTTTTCTAAAAAAAAAATTGATTTATTTTATGTATATGAGTACACTGTACCTGTCTTCAGACACACCGGAAGAGGGCATCAGATCCCACAAGTGAAAGATCTGTATGACAAGAACTTCAAGTCTCTGAAGAAGGAAATCGAAGAAGACCTCAGAAGATGGAAAGATCTCCCATGTTCGTGGATTGGCAGGATTAATATAGTAATTAATATAGTAATTAATATAGATCCCATTACAGATGGTTGAGAGCTAACATGAAGTAGCTGGGAATTGAACTCAGGATCTCTAGAAGAGCAGTCAGTGCTCTTAACTGCTGAGCCATCTCTTCAGCCTCCATTTCTATTCTCATCCTCCTGTATTTGACGGACAGGAGGAGACAGATACTGCAAGACCACCCACTCACTCAATAAACTGATCCAGAGGTCCATGTGCCTCGTAGAAAACATTGAGTGAATCAATAACCTTAAAAACATGATAAAATTGATTAAGTTTAATGTAATTTTTTTCACTTGACAGTTAATACTTCACTAAGGCCATGAAAGTATGCCTATGTTTGGTCCAGGAATCACATGCATTAAAATTTGAAATACCACCTGGGAGAAAAAAAAATGTTCTAAAAAACAATTAAGACAAACATGATCTGGTTAAAATGTAGTTTGGAGGTTGGGTTTTTGCTGCTATCGTGGCTGCTTCTCTACAGGGCCCTAGTGATCAGAGAAGAGGAATTTCCAACTGTCACATGATAATTGTTCCTCAATATTGCCCCTAATCTAGCCTATCAGGGCTGTGCTGGTGTTAAGGCTGTCACAGTAAAACTTTGACACAGATGGAGGGCTTCATGGGAAGATATAATCCGTGGAGACTTGAAATACCACCCTCTGTTCCTGCTCTGTACTGGTTTGTAAGTGGAAAGCTCCAGAAACACAATGCTCTGCAAGGGAACTCAGCCTTGGTGGTAATCATGCCTGGTGACAGCAACCGTGTCTGGTGGTGATGACTTATCATGGGCCCCACAGGCAGTGCAGGAGATAAAGAGAGGTAAGGCCAGAGTGAAGCAGGAAGGAAGTGACAGCCCTGTGGCAGTGAGATACTTGTTCAGGATCGCAGGTGAGACTTTGAGTGTGGCTCAGGAATTATGACTGTGTCTAAGTTAGGGTCAAAAAATAAAGAGTGACAGAAAGACTCAAGGTCATGGGGACCTACGTATGTCTTTACTGGATTGAAATAGTTGACTTCTACAGAAAAATAACAACAGAAACAAACAAACAAAAAAACAGGGATAGACAATTTGAACTAAGTCCATACTAAAATAAAAGTAAATTGGTAATCTACTTTCATATTTTTATTAGATATATTCTTTATTTATATTTCAAATGTTGTCCCCTTTCTTGTTTCTCCCTCCCGAAAACCCCATAACCCATCCCCCCTCCCCCTGTTCCCCAATCAACCCTCTCCCGCTTCCCTGTCCTGGTCCCCTACACTGCAACACTGAGCCTTCCCAGGACCAAGGGCTTCTCCTCCCTTTGATGTCCAACAAGGCCATCCTCTGCTGCCTATGTATCTGGAGCCATGGGTAACTCCATGTGTACTCTTTGGCTGATTTTGTCCCTGGGAGCTCTGGGGGTACTGGGTGGTTCATATTGTTGTTCCTCCTATGGTGCTGCAAGCCCTTCAGCTCCTTGGGTCCTTTCCTATACTCAAAGAATAAACAGGCCAAGAAAGAAATTAGGGAAATGACACTCCTCACAATAGCCACAAACAATATAAAGTATCTTGGTGTGACTCTAACCAAACAAGTGAAAGATCTGTATGACAAGAACTTCAAGTCTCTGAAGAAGGAAATCGAAGAAGACCTCAGAAGATGGAAAGATCTCCCATGTTCGTGGATTGGCAGGATTAATATAGTAAAGATGGCCATCTTGCCAAAAGCAATCTACAGATTCAATGCAATCCCCATCAAAATTCCAACTCAATACTTTCATATTTTCAATTATGAATTCCAGCATAATGGTCACAAACTTTAGCCTCTGGGATATTAACAGGCTGTGCTCTCTTCTCCTATGTCACTGCCTGACAATGCGCTGTCTAACCGGGCAGTGCTCTGTGGCGCACACTTCAGGGCTGTTCTGATTTGTTGTCTTCTTGAGGCAGGGTCTTGCTATGTGGCCCATGCTAGCTAGCCTGCCTCAAACTGTTGATCCTCCTGCCTCAGCTTCCAGAGTGCCAGGATTGCTAGCATGGGCCTCCATCCCAGTTCTCTTGCTCTGTGTTAGAGACAGGACTCACTCCAGAAGGGCCAGCCTCTCATCCAATATCACAACAGAATCAACAACAGAAAGCAGTGAAGTTAGTGCTCTGGGGTTCAGTGCCCAGTGTCTGACCTGTCAGGCTCTGCCCTGGCTATGGGAAACCCTGGGAGGAACCCTCTCCTCTGTTGTACAACTTCCATTTGACCTTGGGAAACTCACCTAACATTGTACTTTATTTCCTCACATGTAAAATGGGTTGGGGAATAATAACAGCAGCCCCACCCGTCTTCACTCTAGTGTTACGAGGAGGAATTAGATAATGTCTGCACCGGGCTTTGCTCCCCTTAGAAGAAAGTCCCTATAAAACATGAGGCAGAAATTGAGCGGACTTTATGAGGGCTGATGAGATCAAAGCCAGCAGCTAGGGCAGCTTTCTCCTGGCACAGTGCATTTACGTCTCTGTACTCTAATAACATTCCTCCTTGCAGTGATTTGCAGATAGTCATTAAGTAAATCTTGCTACCCTCAAGCAAGGCTTAATTTGCACCCTAACAGCCTAAAGCTTTGTATAAATGAAACCTTGGGAACAGCGCAGGGGATACCTAAAAACAACTCGGGAATTATGGTCTTTACTTCTATTTTCTAATCACCTACTCCTTTAGCCACAAGTTTTATATATGTAATACATAGCTAAGTGGCCCTTTTAAAGTAGATCTCGAGGATCCTTTGTAAAAATATTCTTAAATGCCAACAATATGGGAAAGCTTTGGGCACCTTTAAAACGTTATGCATGTGCCTGTGTTTGCTATTTGAACGAACTAAAATGCCCCATGTGTTGGGCATGACCTTTCAGAAGGCCGTTCAGGTCTCAAGCCAGAGAAAAACCACTGTTTGAGGGAATCCATCTTCCAAGTCTGAGGATCCATTAAGCAGGTTTTGAGGCGCTTACAGGATGTTGCATAACCTGCTTTTCTGATGTTTCAACTTGACTGCATTTCATTTTAATTTGTTAAATTCTACTGGCAGAGACTCAGAGTAGAATGCTGCGCTATCTTATTTTTGAATCTACATGTTAATCGTGTCTAATTGGCCTTCATTTCCATTTGCACAGATTGCTGGTCTTCATTTCTGCAATTAGTAGATCAAATTTCCAAACCCAGCCCCAGCCATGACCTTATGACATCCGTGTAACTGTCTCAAAGTCCTGTCCAAGCCTTACGACCTGACCTAAGTCGCCATCGTGAACGAGAACAAGTCATCCGAAAGGTGCATTTGGGAATTTCTTCTTCGAATTAGATCTGTTCAAAAACAAATGTTTAAAAGTCCTGGCGCCCCATTATTCAGGAACAACAGACACGGCTTGCGTATCTTGTTTTGTATTTTTAGATTTATTCTAGAGCTCTGAAAGATGAACACTGAGTCCAATGTTGTCAGTAACACATGTTTAAGTTTAATAAGAGTCAGCAATGGATTTTTTTCTTTCAACCCCCTCAAGAGGTTTTATATTGTCAATCTAGTCTTAAGTGAGGGAAGAATAACTCCTTTTTCTTCATGGTTTAAAGAAGCGATATCATTTAAAGACAATAACATGATATTTAAATATGATTTCTCCATTTCAATATGATATCTCCACGTTCCGCTCTGGAAGGAGGGACTGATTTGGCAGAGCTGAGTTAATTCTAAAGGGACCTCCCCATCCCAGAAAGCCTCTGTTTTCGCTCCTGTTAGGCCTTCAGGGAGAGCCCTTCAAGAAAGTCACATGATCTCAAAAGGGTTAGAGAGGCCCCTTTTGCAAAAACATCTTTTTTCTGTACCTTTTAACAGTATGATTTCTCCAGTTAAGTTCTTTTCCTCCAGCGAATACAAATAGCTCTGGGAAGGATAACAGATTAAATCTAATCTATTGAGCAGGTCTGTGGGTTTGGGGGAGTGTCTGAGGCTAAGCGGAGAAGCTGGTGAATTTTCCCTGACTGTAAATTTTCTTAAGAACAACGCAGCCCTCCCCGCAACCCAGCCGCTTTTTCTATACCTTAAAATATCACAAAAAGAATTCTTGCCTCCAGAGTCTGTGCGCATGTGGATATTTAGCCAGGAGAGGAAGAGGAATGGGAAAAAGAAGAGGAAAAAGGAAAAGAAGGGATAGACGGGGGTGGGGGAGAGGGATAGAACAGGAGGAGGAAACAGGAGACAGGGCTCAGTCTCCTGTGTGACCCGGAGGGTGGGCTGTGCCCAGCAGGCTGGAACCTCGAGGGGAAGGAAGCCTGCAGCAACACGCCTGTGTCCAGGGTTCTAGACCTGGGCAGGATTGGGAGAAGAGTCTCATTTAATTGTGCCAAGGTGTCTGCCCTGGAAGAAGGAAATCTCAGCAACAGAAGATTGTAAATGGAACTGGGCTCAGTGAGGCAGCGAGAGAGCTGCTGTCTCCTTATGGCAGCAACAAACCCGCCATTGCGAAGGGAAAACATCGAGTTCTGTAAAATGACACAGAGTTAAAAACCCAAGACATTTGGCCTAAAGTGAAGCCAAATTATCATTTCAAAGATCTCGAATCCTCCTAGGGCTGAGGCCCAGGCCCCTTGGCCTTCCTTTATTTCCATTATCCTTCTCTCTTCATAAACAAAAGCATTCAAACACCAAGACCCAATGTGAAAAGCCCTCCCCTCCCGACAGAGACCCCAGTCTTCCTGGTGCTCTGGCAAGCTCTCAGTTTGAATTCTTGAGCCCCCTCTATTCTCACTGGGAGCTGAGTAGGTGCTCCATATGCACCCTGCAGCCCACAGCCCTGCTCTCTGTCCTGTCTCTGCCTTACCTTCAGCAGGGCAGGAGCCAGCATCCCCACCACCCATCACCATCCCTTCTTTCTCAAAGCAACATCAGCACCAAGCATACAGACCCACCTTGAACTTCTGGATCGCCCTCACTGATGGTCTCTATCCATTCCCACCCAAGTTTCCATAATAATATCAGGGAAGAGGAGAGAGTGAAGGAGAGGACTGGATGCTAAAGCCAGAATACCCGGTGGCATCTTTCAAACCTGATTGGCTGACCAGGAGTCAGAATTGTTTCCTCCCAATGTATATCTCTTCCCTGTTGCAAATCTCAGGTCTAGACCATGTCATATTCTGATTCTAGAAATGGCTCCACTTTGTCTAATACAGAATAGCTGACCCAGAAAAGAGGGGTCGGCCAATGCTTATGATGTAGATAGACCCACCCTATCCAGCTTTGAGCTACAAACTAAATGTGCAGTTGGGAAGGCATGTGTGTAGACTGGCTTTCAGATATAAATATGGACTGGCTCCTGGGCCCCAGTGGCTTCACACTCTTATCCCACTCTGTGACAGGCTGGGCCATCTGGCTTTCTTTCAATTCCCTTTACTGACTCTGCTTCCTCGTGCACCAGGGCTGCCTTGCTTTCTGTTCCTTCTGCTCATTCCTTCCTTTTCATCTAGTCAGTGATGGTTCCTCCCTCTGTTCTCAACACAACCGTGACTTTTATAGGCAAGCTTTTACTGACCTCACCACCAGTTGGGTCAAGTGCCTAACTCTAGACTCCCATTGCGCTGTGCCTTGTTCCTTTGTAGAATATGTCACAGGTATAATTTGACACTTGTTCAATTGATCATCTGATTGCTGTCTGTCTCTCTTCCTGGAGGCAAGTTCTGGCAGGTCAGGCTGGGTCTGCTGTTGTTCATCTTGTGTTCCTGGCACTTGCCCTCCAAATAACTTCTCCACGGTGACAACTGACTGAGTATTTGAGCATCACACCTCATTCTCCAAACCTGGTTCATCGTGAGTTGAGAAGGTGAAAATCGCTTCTCTTCTCCAACACCGCCATTCCCAGGAATGCTTTGTTCAAGAGACATTCTCTCTGAGAGGCTCCACCAGCAGCTGACTGAGACAGAAGCAGATACACACAGCCAACCATTGGACTGAGGTTGGGGATCCCCAAGGAAGAGTTAAGGGGAGCCTGAAGGAGCTGAAGGGGATTCCAAGCCCATAGGAAAACAACAGTGTCATCTATCCCGGACCCCTAAGAGTTCCCAGAGACTAAGCCACCAACCAGAGAACATACAAGGGCTGGTCTGCGGCCCCCGGCACATACTTATCAGGGGGCTGCCTTGTCTGGCTTCAGTGGAAGAGGGTGTTCCTAGTCCTGTAGAGACATGATGCCCCAGAGAAAGAGGATGCTGGGAGGAGGGGCACCTTCTCAGAGGTGAAGGGGAAGGAAAATGGGGAGAACTCTGCAAGAGGGGACTAGGAAGGGGGCCCACATTTGGGATGTAAATAAATATTAATTAATTTAAAAGAAACATTTTCTTCTTTGTTTTTTTTTTTATTGCCGAAACCCAGGGCCCTGCTTGCTAGGCAGGCATTCTGCCAGCGAGCCTTGTCCTCAGTCTTGAAGGAGTATTCTCTAGATCAGACTCCTCCAAATGTGACTGCAGCAAATGTCATATCTAAACAACTGCATGCACAATATGCCTGCAGGGGCTTTAGACATCCTAAGATGTGTAACCTTGTGTGGTCATGGGTAGCTTCTTCATTACATTGCCACGTTTTTAAAAATAATTTTTAATTTTTTAATTTCTGTGTGGAATGAGTGCATGTGGGGGGGGTAACATGTGCACATGCATGCCCCTGTGCACACGTGAAGGTCGGAGAACATCTTTTGGAAGCTAGTTCTATACTTCTTCTTTGTTCTTGAGACAGGGTCTCTTGTCTTCGCCATTGTGCTATGTAAGTAAGCTCCCAGCAGCTCCTTCTGCCCTGTAATTCCTTTTAAAATGGGAATATCAGATTGCCGGTGCATGTGGCTTCTTCCATGTGTTCCAGGGACCAAAGTCAGATTGTCGGGTTTGGCTGACAAGGGCTTTTACCCACGGAGTCATCCCCCTAACTCCATTTTTTTTTCTATCTTACTGCACCTGTGTGATCTAATTAGATACATCCCATTAAAATCAACTTAATCTAGAACAGAAGAAAAGAAACTGGGGGGGGGGGAGGGGTCCGATCAGGATGTAAAATGAGTAGATAAATAAATGTGTGAGGAAAATGGAACTTTTAATACTACTACCCATGCAATTTACAGTCCTTGAACACCAATTCGTCATCAGTGGACAAGTGTACCAGCCTTTAAGGAATACTCATGATATTTAGCAACTGGGAGGGGCTTACGAAAGAACAAACAAGAAAACCTGCTAAATAATGGCCTTTGTAGAGTACTGGAATAAAGTCCTCAGGCCTCTGTGAAGTTCAAGGCTCGACCAACCAGAGTTAGCAGAGGTTTGGAAGGCCAGGCCTTGGATGGTGGTGCCCATGCCTCTAATTAGTAAACCCTAGGGCATAAGGGAAAGTATCAAATGCAAAATTTGCCCCTCTGGTCTGGGCAAACAAAGGTGAGTAGAACCATGCAAATAGAATTGGGAGATAGCAAAGGGAAACTAAAAGAATTTCTTTAAAGGTTCAAAATAGTCTTTAAAGATTGTCAGAAAGTGATTTCTCTTTTTAAAGATACAGCACTTTGCATCTCGTGATCTATAGGGAGTGAACTGGTCCACTGTCATTAGCATGTAGCCAAGGCATCTAAGAGGAAAGAGAGACTTCAGTCTTCTCTGGTCATGTGAGCTGTATGCCCTAGCCTAGTCATAGTTGTAGAACCATAGTTTGGCAGTAAAATTGAAGCTGAATTTGGTTAAACTGCTTAGCTATGCATCACAAATCAAGAGCTAAGTAAAGTTTAATATAATGTAATGAAAGAATTTATTACCAACTTAAAGCCAGACTTGAATGAAACTTAAAAGACACCTCTGGAGACCGATTCCACGCCGTCGTGACTCCGTGCAGTTCCCTGCCTCAGTACTAGCTCGGTCCTCTCTGAGAACATCCTGGCTGCCGCTGGCGCCAGGCTTGGGGCTAAGTGCTGGGACCAAGCACTTGATGCTTGCCAGCTCCTGGGAGGTGCCTTTCATTACTGCCATTGTGTTAGAGCTCAGAGGTAAACACAGTAGCTGAAGTTGACAGAGTCAAGAAAGAGAAAGCAGACCTCTGGATGAAATTCTGTCTCTCTGGTTCATTCTACAAGTTTATTGACGAATTCACAAAAGTTAAGGAGAAATTTTTCAGTTCCGATTGGCTAGTGATGGGATTTAATCGTAATCCACGAGCATTTTCTTTGTAAGAAACCCAAAGATGGAATCTCTTTGCTTAGTAAACGGGAAAAGAGACGATACAAGAACCAGGATGCCTCAGAAAGCGTTGCCATTTTTCAACTCTAATATATTGGAATTGTCTGGGGGAATTTTGAAAAGAGTACTAATACTTGGACTTCATCCCAGATCATTTAACTGCAATTTCTTAGGGGCAGGGGCAGCACTTTCAAGTTTCTTAAAAGCTCCCGTGATCTAGTGTGTCCTAGAGCATGGAGCCTGTTGTTTGGTTGGTTGTCTCTGCTCAGAGCTCCGAACGCCACCTCTGGGGCCTTTTCTGCCTCCTCCCCACTGAGCATGCGTGGTAAACGTGGTGTTGTTTATACAATGAAAACCATGGAAAACCCCAGCATTTAAAAATCATTTTCCCTTAATTTGTAAATGCATACAACATCATTTCAGGACCATTTTTTTTTTTTTTGTGAACTTGGTTTTGCTCCGACAGTAAAATTTTCCAGGGTCAAATGCCATACCAAAAGGTGGCAGTAGATGGCTCACCTCTCTTAGCAAGAAAGGGAAAGTCCGGCGTGGGACTCGAAATGGAAGAACGACGGCTTCCCTGTGAATGAATATGGAGAGAGCTCAAGGGAAAACGGGCAGAATAAGCTGATAAAAACAACAAAAATTCCGAGTATCAGAGAATAACTGAAGAGAGGGAGAAGCAAGCACTTTAAAAACACTCCAGGAGGAATGGAATCTATGACTGGGATCCCAGGACAGAGCCTTTGATAGCAATAATGAAAGTGGTGAAAGTTAAAACCAGGAAGTTGGCAAACCAAAAAAGCTGAGTGACAAAGTCCCCCCATTTACGGATCTTTCCCGCACCCCAGATTTTTTGGGTGAAAGTGGAAATGGAAGCTCTGGGTTCATGTGGACATCTGTGCTGAGGCACGGGCATGCCTTTCTCTGGCCGCCGGTGTGCCTCACCCAGAAGTCCCAAGAAGACAGGGATTTCCCATTTCATCAGGTGTGCTTAAGGCAGCTAACTTCTCCGTCATCTGTGTCATGTTTTAGAGTTAACTAGAGAGTACCCACCCCCACTTGGAAACTAATGAAAGTAAAAGTCCAATTAAAGACTCTCTGTTATATGGTCAGTCTTTTAATATAAGGAGTTTTTTATGATTGAAATAAGAGTATAGGGAAGTTGTGCAATTATTTTAAAAGTGTAATTTTTAACCAAGAAAAGTAAGTTAGCAATAATTTCTCATGAAGATCTTAGTACACACTGACAAGATCCAACTCCTCTTCACAAAGAGACTATCTATCTGTAAGACGGAGAAGAAGAAGTAGCCAAGCATATCCTGTGACATTTATCTCAATGCTGTGAAATTTGTCTCAATGCACACAATCCAGATTTCTGCTTTTTAGGTGGCTTTTTCTATTTCATTTCTTCTGGCCTCATAGAAGTTTGAGGTGATATTTATTTATTTATTTATTTTAATTTATTTACATTTCAAGTGTTATCCCCTTATCCTGTTTCTCCCTCTCCCGGAAATCTCCTATCCCATTCCCCCTCCCCCTGCTTCTATAAGGGTGTTCTTCTACCCACCCACCCACTCCCGCCTCCCTGCTCTCAATTCTCCTACACTGGGGCAATTCTCCTACACTGGGGTCCTTCATAGGACCAAGGACCTCTCCTCCCATTGATACCTGACAAGGCCATCCTCTGCTACATATGCAGCTGGAGCCATGTGTCCTCCTTGGTTATGGCTTCATCCCTGGAAGCTTTGGTTGGTTGATATTGTTGTTCTTCCTATGGGGTTGCAAACCCCTTCAATTCTTTCTCTAACTCCTCCATTGGGGACCCTGTGCTCAGTCCAATGGTTGGCTGAGAGAATCCACCTCTCTATTTGTCAGGCTCTGGCAGAGCCTCTCAGGAGACAGCTATATCAGGCTCCTGTCAGCAAAACTTCCTGACATCCACAATAGCATTCAGGCTTGGTGACTGTCTATGGGATGGATTCCCAGGTGGGACGGTCTCTGGATGGCCTTTCCTTCAGTCTCTGTCTGCACTTTGTCTCCACATTTGCTCCCATGAGTATTTTGTTTGAGGTGACATTTTTAAAACCTGTGCCAACTAAAATTTCAGAGTCCAATTTTAATCGTTACTTTTAATTTCTGACCCCAAAGTCAATCTGGACTTGTGTTAAGGCAGAGATCCTGCATAAAGTGATAAGGTATGTGGTATGTGTGTATTGTGTGTTAGTGTGTGTGTGTGTGTGTGTGTGTGTGTGTGCTTGGCTTTTACATGCATGCTGTGATTGTGCGTAGGCAGATGAGAACCCTTTTACAGAGTGTATGCCTGACCCTATTTGATTAAACATCAGGATAATGCACGTTCCTCCATGCACAAGGCTGTAAATCACCAAAATTCAAGTTTAGGATTAATATCCTAAAAGCACGCTGAGTTTGCCCTTAGGCTCAGAATTGCTATGTGCAGCTATGACAGTGCCTTGCACCTGCCCAGAGGCTGTGGTGGAAAATAATGATGTTTTTCCTTTACACCCCCTCATTACCAGACCTCATTGAGTAGAGAAGGGAGTGGTAGGGGTGACCTAAGGTAGACAGCCATGGCCAAAGTAGTATCAGTAGTCAGGATCACAGGTAGGCATTGGACTGCAGCTTAACCACAGTTCTCTGACACGAAGTCACCCCAACTCTGACTCCGTCTGCATACTAAAGCTAAAGCTGCCTTCTGGTGCATTGATTTTACCTGTGAGTGTCAAATTCTGTTCTGAGTTGGCTACGCAGGGCTGGGATGGTATCCAGGGCTTTGTGCACAACAGGTATGAGCTGTGCCACTAAATGTGTGATAGCTCCTCTAGCACATGCCTGCCTCCTCTCTCTCTCTCTCTCTCTCTCTCTCTCTCTCTCTCTCTCTCTCTCTCTCTCTCTCTCTCTTCCTTTCCTTCTGTTTTGTCAAGGCCAACTTTTATTTTGTGTTCAGAACAGGAAGCTCCTAGAAACCGTCTATCAGTGGGAAGTTCTGGCTGGTTAACCCCATTTATACTACAATATGTGGATTCCCACGTGATGGTGACTAAGTCATCCTAGGGCTCAATACATTCTTGATCACTTCATACACATGGTAGCTACACACACACACACACACACACACACAGAAAGAGAGAGAGAGAGAGACTCCTGTGCCCACTGTCTCTGTAAATAGAAATCTATATTTAAAATTTTTAAATAAAAATGTAATTACTATCAATGATTTTTAGAAGTTAAGAGGAATCCAATTATTATGATTAGGTGTTTTAAATAACATGTTTTAATTTTTTTAAAATTACTTCTAGATTGAAATGTAAACTGTCTATATAGAGATAGTGGGGCTTTTATAAAGCACCTCTGAGATCACCTCTCCAACTCTGTCTTCTACAATTTTCTGCCGGTTCTCCCATCCTCAGAGCATGCTTATCTGAAAAGACAGAGCTAAGCATCTGAAACTGATACTGACCAAGAAGGCTAGCTGGAGCTCAGTGGATCCATCCAGCCCATAGGTATGCTTTATTTGGACCTTTGAGTGCCTAAAGATTTTAAGGCATTTTACAGGATTTCTATATTCTTGCCGAAAATGGAAGATTTGCCAACATCAGCCAGCCTATGTGCATGACCCCTTCCAGTAACAGATAAGCAATGGTTGTCTGCTTTACAGAAGACACAGACTCTAGTTCTCCAAAATACCCATCCCTTTCGTTTGGGTCACTTCCTGCCTAGTCATTGGTGTTCTGTATATGACTTGTCCCTGCAGGGACACTTACACGCCATACTGTTCCCTCAAGTTTGCTCCTCACTGGCAAAGGGTCTTCTGAGTTTCTTTCAAATAGCACCTCCAACTCTTCCTCTCCAGCAAGACCCTTTCTTTGTTCTCGCTACTATTATTCTCTCATACACATTACTATGGATGACGCTGGTCACACGTATTTTAATACACTCTTCAGTCCCTTATTCCTGGTTCCTGAATCCCTGAGCATAAGACTCATACACTTACCCTGATCCTGCCATTATTTAGCACATGCTGATGAATGAATAAATATTCAAGGGAATCATAAGATAGAGAAAATGGACTGATTCCCATAACAAGGAGGGAGAGTGATGTTTCTTCCGAGTCTGGCATCAGTTGTATTAAGTGGATGAACATAGGACAGGAAAAGATGGGGTAGGCATGAAAGAACACACATAGAATCCTTCCTTAAGAACAAATGTAGAAAGCAGGACGCAAATTATATATGCCATCAAATACAGATGTATGGAGGAGGGAAAGAAGGAGGAAGATGAGGAAGAGGAGGAAAGAAAAAGAAGATTACAATGAATTGGGGGAAATTGTGAAGGAAACATAGAAGAGTATTTGTGTTTATATTCTCCAACTGGAAACGTATCCATATGCAGCCACATTGCTCTTACAATTAAAGGAAGACAGTTTCAGGAAGTTTGTGTAAACTTATTCATCTGTATCCTTAGAGTTTCAAACAACCAGATGTGCGTCATGGAGAAAGCAACTCTCTCTTTTTAAAGTCTTCACCAAAGAATGGATTAGGAAAAGAATGTATGGAATTAATACCATTTAAAATGTTTGACTTGTAAATAAAGGAGAGGTCAACTACGTATCTCTCTGTTGTTGCTAAACTTGTCTCTTATGCTTTTGGTAGGAGTTAATCCTAGTAAACTGCAACAATGTGGGGAAACAAGCAAGCAGTTGCTAACTGAATGAGACACATAAAAAGTAGAAAAGAATATTTATGCAGCTGTAGCAACAATGCCAGTGCCCATTCTTGTGAATGGGAGTCTGGATTGTAGAAAAGAGCATTTGTTGCTGCTGTTGCTGCTTCCAGAAATGTGTGCTCCCCAGAATAACCCAGAGCGACCATTCTAGCCTCCAATATAAGTCGTGTGGCAAGTGCACACTCACATTCAAATTTATCAAACTTATCTCTATGCTGCCCACTTGGTAGTAAGTTGGCACTTACTCCTACTTCTTTTCCATTATCTGCTTAGAAAGGAAAAAAAAGTGTAGAAATTGACCTAGAAAGACAAAGTGTGGCCTCTTGAAAACAGAGTGCCTGGGAGGTGACAGTTTTATGTGAGAGGGTCTTTTGAATGATTGTAAGGAGCCTCCTGTTTGTCTAGCACGACATCAAGTTAATGGCAAGCTCCTAAGTTTTTATAAAACTGCTTCTAGCCCTCTTACAAAACCCTTGCTGAAGAAATAAAACATACCCATCTTATGTATAAGATACTAATTTCCTCAAGTATCTTCTACAGAGTTACAAAACTCATGATGAAATAACAGCCTCTTTAAGCGCTGTGTTCAATGTCTCTGACTTCAGTTTGTGCCGTTAGAAGGCCCCTGCATCAGCTCATGTTCCTCAGTCCCAAGCCCCAGACCTCTCTAGGAAAATAGGGGGTAGAAATGTGAAGAGAAAGAGGGAAATATCTTCTGGAGGAAGAAAGTATGTCTCCATGTTATCATTCTGAACATGAATGCCCATAGTCAAATCCCTTCCTGTCACCAGCTTTTAAAGCTAAATGTCTTGTTTTACTTAAATAAGCCAGAAACACATAGAAATTTCACAGCCCTTTTCTCTCTCCCTCTGTGTGTTTGTGGTGTGTGTGTGTGTGTGTGTGTGTGTGTGTGTGTGTACATGTGCATGGGTATGTGTGTGTGTCCATGTGCATAGGTATGTGTGTGTGCATGTGTTCATGTGTGCATTTACACGCATGTGTGTATACATACACATACATGTCTTCTGGGCTGTGTTCCTGGTTCTACAGAGCTAAGTTTCTTCTTTGAGAAAACTGTCTAAATGTTCAAAAAGGAAGTTAAGACAATTTGACATGAACTGCAAGCTTCTAGGCTCCCATTCTTTGACATAACATAGCCATTGACCCTTTTTGCTTTGTCTTGTTTGAGACCAGGTCTCCTGAAACTCACTGCAGTTTAGGGTAACCTCAAACTCTTTATCTTTCTGACTCTACTTGTTAAGTGTTGAATTACAGGCATGTCCCACTAGGCCTAGCTTAACCTTTAACTAGTGTGCATCTAAGTGTTTGTGTGTCTGTGTTCTCATGAAGTGCAGGCGTGCATGTGGGTGAGCACAGGGCAACCTCAACTGACATTCCTTAGGTATGATCTACCTTTCTATTCGACAGAGTCTCTAGTCTGGAACTCAGCAGTTGGAACAAGTTCTGGTACTACAAGGGCATGTCATTATGTCTAACTTTTTCACATAGGTCTGGGGGCTTGAATTCAGGTCCTCATGCTTTCCAGGGCAGTACTTTGCCAGATGAGCTTTCTCTCAGCCCCTTGTTCCCTAACTCTTAAGAATACTAAACTCTTCTTTACAACAAATTGGTCAGCATGAACTCTTGCACATCACCTGCCACTGAAATAAACCACCTAAATACAACTGTGTCGACTACGGTTCAATGCATTATTTAGCTGACATCATCTAGCTTGTTTCCAATGGATTGTTTTATTTTATCACTGAGGCTTCATTTAGTGCTTGAGTATATCACATTGCTTGAACCTATTTGGGTCCAAACCATTGGCTAGTGGGGCTCATGGGATATGCAGCAATACAGAGCTTATATTTAAGCTGGCACATAAAGAACTGTGAAAACCAAAAGGCATGACTCTACTGCACTAGAAAGTGGTTAAGTCCTGAAAATAAAAAAGCAGGTGAGGAAGGGGCATTGGGAATGGGGCGTGGGGAGATGAAATGGCTAGGTGCCCGGGAAGTTCTCACTGGAAAGGGAAGCTTAAACGTAGGCTTCAGGAAGTAGAGGGGCAAGCAGTGTGCATAGAAGGAGGATAAGCAAGCAGAACGAGCAAGTGCAAAGAGACCTTGGGTAAGCAAGCCTAACATGTTCCAAGGCAGACTGGAGATCACAGGGATAGGAATAGCCTGGGAAAAGGGAGTCAACAGGTTAAATGTCCTTATGGAAGAATAGACTGGGGCTGGAGAGATGGCTCAGTGCTTAACAACACTGGCTGTTCTTCTAGGGAACCCAGGCTCGATTCCCAGGACCCACATGGCAGCTCACAGCTGTCTGTAGCTCCGGGATCAGACACCCTCACACATGTATACATGCAGACAAAACACCAATGTATATAAAATAAATAAATAAGATGTATATTGGAAAAAAAACATGAATAGACTGAAGCCAGCCAATCAGAAAGCAGTGCGTCATTTCTGGTGGAGATGCTAAGGCTGGACAGAGCGGAGGCAATGGAGTGCTGAGGTATCACATTCTGAGTGATTTTTAAAGGTGGAGTCAGCATGCTTCGGTGGTGAATGATGAAGAAGGAAGCCGAGGGTAACCACAAAGGTTTCGAGCTGGAAGAATTTTTTTCCAAGAAAGGAAATAACACGGAACAAGTCAGTATAGACAGACTCACTGGGCATCTAGCATTTACTTATGTGAACCTGGAAGTCAATGACAAATCCAGACAGGAGAGTCAGCTTCAGAACATGCAGAAAATACTGATGCTACAAGGAAGAGACTCTCACACCGCGGCGGGATGAACACCTAAGACAGACTCTGAGTAGGGAAGGACCCAGCAGCTTCTCTCTCACCTCTGAGCAAGCTCTCCGGCCACTAGAAAAAATATGGAAGTTTTATCCAACTTCCAGTGCAAGTATGATGTCACACTCACAATGGCCTTCATCTGTGTCTGTGGGAATCTTCCCTAGGTTTATGTGTGGAGGTTTAAGTCGTCATAACTCATGACCTGGGGAACCCAGAGCTCTGGGATTTCCTACCTTATGCTGTTCCCTGCTGCCTTTTCCCTTCTCGCCTCAGAGACTTTTCTCTCACTTACTCATTGTGCATATTCTCCCAGAAAAGTGACCACTCTGAATGGAGTCATGGTGTCTCTGGACACTCCTTCTTTCCCATTGCTCAGGGTTATTCCATTCCACAAAATCAACGCACCGACAACCTCCTCTTACTGTTATCTCAAAACCACACTTGTCCAAACATTACTTCTTTTCTCCAAACTATTTCCACCTAGTTCAGAACCTCCTCTTCCCCAGGATTGGGGTCATTGATGATGTCTTAGGGTTTTACTACTGTGAACAGACACCATGACCAAGGCAAGTCTTATAAAGGACAACACTTAATTGGGCCTGGCTTACAGGGTCAGAGGTTCAGTCCATTATCATCAAGCCGGGAACATGGCAGCATCCAGGCAGGCATCATGCAGGAGGAGCTGAGAGTTCTGCATCTTCAACTAAAGACAGCCAGGGTGAGAGTCTTAAAGCCAGGCCCACAGTGACACATCTTTTCCAACAAGGTCACACCTCCAAATCTGTCTGTTACCATGACAGATGATGTCTTCAAAGTCATCAATCTAGAAATGGCCTGATACTATCCCATCTCACCTCCCTTCTGGCCATTTCTCAGCTAGCACTGTTTATTCTACAATTTAAACACTACCCACCATGAGCCACATCTGTAACTCCTGCATCCTTCCCTCATTACATATATGGCAAGGGTCAGTGATTATTTACTTACCTGTCTGTGTTCACTGAAATCTGTAAGCTCCCTAAAAGAAGTTTACTGAACTTCCCATGGATGTGACACAGATATTAGTGTCTGGGAAAGGCATGAGATGCCCTGTGACAGTTAAAAGCCTTGCAAAGGTGTTATTAGTTGGTGACTATGCATATGCAGAGATCCTGATTAAACAAACTTAAACCCATGAATGGCAAATTACTGAGTGGATGATAAATATCTTAGGGTTACTATTGCTATGATGAAACACCATGACCAAAATCAACTTAGGAAGGAAAGGGTTTGCTTGGCTTATGTATCCTGAGTCATAGTTCATTTAGGGAAACCAAGACAAGAACTTCTGCAGGTAGGAATATGGAGGCAGGAGCTGATGCAGAGATCATAGAGGGGTGCTGCTGACTGGCTTGCTCCTTGTGGCTTGTTCAGCCTGTTTTCTTATAGCACCCAGGACCACCAGTTCAGGGGTGGCACCACTCATATGAGATGGCTCTCTCTCCCCAGTCACTAATTGAGAAAATGCCTTATAGGCTCAGTTACAGCCTGATCTGAGGGAGACATTCTCTGAATCGAGGTTCCCTCCTTTCAGATGAATTTATCTTGTGTCAAGGTGATATAAATCTAGCCAGCACAGTAAGAATCCAGCATCATCCCGGAAATGAGATAGAGAATACACAGTGCCAGACTCTGCATCTTCAGAGAGAGCACTTGTCATTATGCTTATAAGGACCTGGCACTGATTCCCAGAATCCATATCGAAAAGCCAGGCACAGCACTGGACAGACTGACCCAGGCAGATCGCAGGGATTCTCTGGTCAGTCAGCCTAGCATAACAAAGAGTTCTAGGCCAAAGGAGAGACCTTGTATCAGGAACAAAATTCTGAGCAGAACACCCAAGTTTGTTCTCTGGTCTGTGCACACAAATTCACACACACACACATGGGCACGCACACACGGGCACGACACACATGGGAACGGGCTTGGGCTGGGGTCCTGTCCTCAGAAGAGTCCCATCCAGCTCAGAGAGGAGGCAGATGACAGTGCATGAGAGCATAGTCCTGGTCTCCACAACCCACTGACCACATGTATCCCAGAATAGCTATGAATGTAGCCTAGCACATTTGCAGATATTACTGTCATGTCGACGATGTTGCGTTGCCTTGGACATCCTGACCTTGTCTAAGTCCTGGAAGATAAAATTAGTTAAAGGCTTGGTGCAGGAGCTAAACTTAACAGGGGACTTAAATGGGGAATGTCTAGTAGAAGTTGATGTCTAAAGAAGACGTGAACACATAAATTTAAGAATATGTCTATGGGGCAGTCAAGAGTCTGACCAGACTGAAGAGGTTGTGGAAAGGTAGATATGGGATGGATGTACAAGCCTACAAGAGTCATTAATTTAAGAGAGCTGTAATTAAATTATTAAATTAAAATTTGACTCCATAGTCTCCCAACAGTTAGTATTTCTTTTAGCCCATTTACATATTCTTAGGCCCTTTTTTAAAAAGATTTTTTAAAAATTTATTTTATGCAGCCGGGCGGTGGTGGCGCACGCCTTTAATCCCAGCACTTGGGAGGCAGAGGCAGGAGGATTTCTGAGTTCGAGGCCAGCCTGGTCTACAAAGTGAGTTCCAGGACAGCCAGGGCTACACAGAGAAAACCCTGTCTCGAAAAACCAAAAAAAAAAAAAAAATTTTATTTTATGCATATGAGTACACTATTTCTGTCTTCAGACACATCAGAAAAGGACATTGGATCCCATTACAGATGGCTGTGAGCCACTATGTAGTTCCTGGGAATTGAACTCAGGACCTCTGGAAAAGCAGTCAGTGCTCTTAACCGCTGAGCGGTCTCTTCCGCCATTTACTTAGATCTTAAAGAAGAGTGTGATGACTGAACTCCAGTTAGCCTCCCGAGTCGAGAGAGAGAGAGAGAGAGAGAGAGAGAGAGAGAGAGAGAGAGAGAGAGAGAGAGACAGAGAGAGAGAGAGAGACAGAGAGAGAGAGAGAGAGAGAGAGAGAGAGAGAGAGAGAGAGAGAGAGAGAGCACGCCTGAGGTCAGCCTGTGGAGATGAAGCGGCTGATAGAGTAGAGTTGCTCACGTTAAATGGAGATGATCGATTCCCCCTAGGGAATAAACATTGATCTTCAAGGGGAAGCGCTGGAGGGACCAGAGTGGTGGCAGCCAGAGTTAGAACTGCACAGGCGAATGCCAATCGAAGGCTCTACACATTGGCTCTAAAGAGCAACGGAGACTGAGTGGTCCAGAGAAACATCCTGTACATGACAGCAATGGAACGAGACGGATACCCGGTGAAGAACAGATGATAAAGGAAATGAAAGAGAGGCATGAGGTTTGCCAAGCCCGAGCGCCCTCTCCAGTTCCCAGCTCAGGCGATGACACTGCCCCACACGACACAAAACTCATCATGAAACTCCAGCCAGTAGCGAGGCAAAATGAGCGCATTTATTGTTGACAGAACACCATTCTGCTGAAGAACTTTGGGAAGGAAGAAAATAGCTGTCAGCTCTCCAACAGGTATACCTTTACCTTACTTAGGAGGGACAAAAGGTAGAGCCCACATGTCTCTATGCTGAAACCTCAGATGTAAATGTTTGCCTTTTATACGCTTGCTTAGACAGACACCGATACACACCAGACTCTAGGAGATATTTTTTCTGTAATTTGTTGTGCATTATCAGCTATTTACATAATTACTCTAATTAAGCTAGTTATAGCAGTTCCTGTAAATATGTGAGAGATCACTGAAACATGTAATTATGTCCTTATATCATTAATTAAACTCTATCAGCTGGGAAAATTACTGTAAATATGTCTGGAGGTGTCATTAGTCTGTGTAATGGAGACACAGAGGTCTTTATTGAACTACAATAAAATATCCAGCCTTAACAACCCATTTAAAAACACTATTTGTGATTTTGTTTTTAAAGTTCATAATCTCTGCGTAAAAGAAGAAAAAGAAATAGATTTATCCTTTATCCCTAGTGGTCTGAAACATTGATAGCGAGTATGGAACTTTTGTCGTGAATTAAGGGGAAAGAAAATGGTCACGTGAGCTTTCCTCCCTACTGGTCACTCCTAGCATTGCAGGCGTGGGCCTCAGGAAGCCCCTCCCCCCTCCTCTCCCTGGACCACTCTCAGCTGAGGCCAAGGCAGGGGAAAACCCACAGAGGATGTGTCAGTCTTTGACACAGACGATGCACCTAGGTTCTGATCTCCTACCAAGCAAGCTTTTTCCCCTTAAGGTTTATGTGTGCATCAATGAATGCCCCAATACCTGTAGCTAAACATCGTAAAGACAAAGGGCTGCTTTTCAAAAGACACAAGGTAGAAAGATGCACACCAACTGTATTTTGTGGAGGTAAACTGCTAAAGCAAGAACTCCAGACACGCCCGCCTAGGACAAAGGCAGCTGAGGATCCAGGGCAAACCTTCAGGGCAGCTTCTGCCTCTTCCTGAGGGGCTGCAGTCCATACCTGCAACTCCACCGGGCCAGACTCCTGGATGGCTCTTCGGAGAGTCACAGAGCCCTTATTGATTCAAAGATGCTCCCCGTGAAGAAAGACTGCCACTGGGGAGTGGAAGGAGGAGGGGATCCCCAGAGCGCGAGACACACAGGAAACCCCCTCCTTCAGAAAATAACAGAGAAACCTTTCAGTTCTTCAAGTGCAGAAAAGAAGGGTTTATGACTAGAAGTCTGATTCTCTTTAGTTGAGTCTGTATTTCTGGGAGTGGAAAGGTTAACTGTTCTTACACAAAACATACACGTTTTTATCTTTTTTTTTTTTTCTGGAAATCAACATCTACACTTTAAAAGTCAATTCTTTGAAGCAGACCTTTCTGAGTTTTAGAAGAAAAAATATGATTTTGGTTTTTTTATCATAAAATATATGATTTTATAACACACACTATATATATGTGTGTGTGTGTATGTGTATATATATATACACATATATACATATATATATTTCCTTTTTTAGGGACCAGATAATCGGCTTTAATGTCTGCTGCATCGGATTTATTTATGGACTCTGTAGTTATTTAACAACACTGCTTGGATTAGAATGCCTGCCTTTTATCTTCAGTTCATGAAGCACAATTAAACCCGCCTTTAATTCTCTGTCTAATCACATGTAAAAATGGCACATAACAACAGGATCGTAGCTTCTCACTCCACCAACAATTCACGAACCTACAGCCACCGTGGAAATAGAAACAATGGAATCAACCTGCACATGTTTATTGTATTTCACATAAGTTCAAGCTTTCCCAAATGTCTCCTCATAAGATTACCACCAAAACATACTTAATTGTTATTGGGTCATGGTGAGTGTTCTTTATCAGAAATTCTGGGAGATAAATTGTAAATTAAGCAAGAGCTTTTTTCTCTTTCTATGTTTGCTGTTGTTTTTGGTTGTTTTTATACAGGGTCTTACCTTGTATGTAGCTCAGACTGAATGGCTGGAACTCGACAACTTCATGCCTCAGCCTCCAGAGTACAAGTTTGAATGCCGACGATAGTCTGAAGTAAGTGCCGTTCAAGTAGGCAAACTTAGAGTATTAAAGATGAGTGGACTGATGGCTCCATTTTCCCACCCTTCCTTCACTTGTTATATTCAGAACACTTGTTAGAGTGTGTGCTTGTGTGTGTCCATGCGTGTGCATGTGTGTATGTCTTGTGCCTGTGTGTGTTGGTGTGTGTGCATGTATGTGTGCTTGTGTGTATGTATGTGTGCATGTGTATGTATTTATATGTATGCATATGTGTGTATGTGTGTGCATGTATGTGTGCATGTGTATGTATTTATATGTATGCATATGTGTGTATGTGTGTGCATGTATGTGTGTTGCTGTGTGTATATGTGTGTGTACATGTGTGTGTTCTAATGTGTGTGTTGTGTGTGTGTGTTTGTTTGTACATGTATGTGTGTGTGTGTGTGTGTGTTGGGGTGTGTGTGTGTGTGTGTGTGTGTGTGTGTACGAACTATTTCCAAAGGTTCCTTCAGTCACCTCATCTATCCGAATAGCCTTACTTGTCTGGCAGAGCGAGGCACCCTCAGAAGACCCATTACCAGGCATAGATTGCCAACTTCTATCTTGAATTCATCATTCAAAAACAATCCCCAAAATCAATCTTGTCTTCTCAAAGTGAAGGGTTGCACATAAAACAGTCTCTCCCTAGCCCAGCAGAAGTAGAGGAAACTGTAAAGTGAAGAGAGGAACTGGGGGAGGGCTCCCTTGTTCTCTGAGCCCCAGCAACTTATAACAGCACCCAGTCGTAACTCGCTAACCAGGCATTTCACCAGGGACACACTGTAGTCCACCCCTGAGAAGGACTTGGTTTTCTGGATGTACTTGTAGCTCTCAACGGAAAAGAAACAAACCATGATCTCTTGGAAGTCCTCAGGCTGTTTAAAGCCACCATCAAAAACTAAGCTTTCCTTCTACCTCTACAGAGATGGAGAAACAATGTGATTACTGCTTCTGAATAGTGTTCTGGACCTGGATTTTTCTAAGGAAGTCATCGCTGAAGTGAATTTCCAGGTCATCAGAGTACACAAACCTTTAAGGTCACACGCGTGACCTATGGAGTCCATCCCCAAAGCCTGTATGACAGAGGTCCTGATAAGCATCAATGAGTTAACTCACCTCACTTAAACACAGTAGTCCAAATAGATTTATCATGGCTTTTTATGTAAAGGAAATAAGAATCTGATATTGTAATTTTAAAGACCTCAGTGGTATCTAATGAGTATATGTTTTTGAACATTTAACAATGTTCACAGTACAGTATTTCCTACAGACAGAGCAAAGATGAGAACATGGATTTATTTTGGGTTCCTTCCAACTCTTGCTAAATGTCTGGGATATAGTTGCTTAGGCTTACATACTAAATACCTTTTATTCATGTCAATCTAATTTGGGCTTCTTCAAAACCAAATTCCTAATTCAAAAATGAATAAAAGTTCAGACTTTGACCTTATATTCAGGTAGCACATATTGTAATCTCAGCACTAGGGAGGCTGAGGCAGGAGGATCACTGCAAACTTGACCCAACACAACCAGCTAGGACAGTCTGGGCTCCATACTGGGGCCCTGATTCAAGAAGAAAAAGAAAAGAAAACAAATGGACACCTACTGTTAATAATCAATAGGGTAATATGTTAATTTAAAAAGCAGTAATTGGAAGAATAGTCTGTCTTTCCTTTAGGGTTATTGTCAGACAGAAACAGTATCTCTGTTTGGGTTGTTAGTCTTAATTTGCTTTCGGTTATTGTGATAAAGACCATGGCCAAAGCAACCTGGGGAGGAAAGGGCTCATTTCATCTCACAGCTTAAAGTCTATTACAAGGGCAGTCAGAGCAGGAAATTAAGGCAGGAGTCCAGAGACAGGCACTTACAGAAGAAGCCACGCTGCTCACCGGCTCTCTAGCCACAGTTCGTTCCCATCCAGGCTTTCTCTTCATCCAGGGCTACCTGCCTAGAGCTGGCACTGGCCACGGGGGTCATGGCCCTCCCATATCAAGCATTGATGGAGAAAACATCCCACAGACTTGCCAATCTGGTGACAGCAAGCCTTCAGTTAAGGACGCCTTTTTCCTGATGACTTTAGCTTGTGTCAAGTTGACAAGAATTAACCAGCACACTGCAGAATGGCTTCTAAAGGGCAAGTCATCCCCAATGTCTTAGCTGGTTGCTATAGAGTTAAATATAACCTCATCTCTCATGGGTCTTTGTGCTTGAGAACCACCACCCAGGCTTCTTCCTGACTGAACATCTTCAGTCAGAGACTAGGCCACTCATTTCTGACTCTATCTCTTTATTGGTGACTACCATATGACAAGTCCTGAGTGAATATTTGCTATTCCTCTCCAAAGAAGTGATAAAGTGTTTTATGTGAACATAGCCAACACAGCACTATGTCAACTCTAAGTGTTGAACATTAATTTCTAAATCTCAAAAGAGAAAAATAGAAGACAATGACATTTCTTTCCTACTATAATGTCATAACATGAATTGTCGAAATTACTAATATCGTCAGTGCAGCCTTACCTGTATTCCCCCTCCCTCCCTCCCTCCCTTCCTTCCTCCCTCCCTCCCTCCCTCCCCCCTCCCTCTCTGCATTCCTTCCTCTCTCCCTCTCCTTCCTCTCCCTCTCTTTCTTTCTTTCATAGGGTCTTATTGCTTAGCCCAGGCTGGTGTATACATCATAGTCCTGTCTCAGACTCTGGAGTACTTCATGCTGAATACTGAAACTACAGGTGTGATCTAACACAACTAACTAAACAGAATCATTGCATTTACCTGATCAGGCAAATATGCCTTAAGGATTAGCATTAGTTCGAAGTGGCTGGCACTCAGCAAATGCTTAATAAGAAGTAACTATTAGTCTAGTGTTTCAATCTATTAGTTTGTAGCCATATTTATGTTCTTGAAACTTATCCAGTCTCCAAAACACATTGACTCACATTACCTACATGACTTTTCCTTTCATTTTGTGTGGTTCTGCACATGGGCACCATCTCTAGTGTATGGATGAAGACAAGGTGCTCAAACACTGAGCAGACTGCAGTTTGTTTGGGAGTGTTCCAAAATGAAATCAGACACCCACTTCCTACCCTTATACCGCCTTCTGCCACTGTCCCAAGATGTTAAATGATTTAGCAAAATTCTAAAGTTTCATAAACTGGAGCACATTGAGAGAAGCTCTTCATTTGTACCATCCAGGGATTGATCCAGAGTCTCCATCACTTGAATCTTGCAGAGATGTTCTTCTTTAACCAAACAGAAGGCAAGAATGTGGGGCTTGGGGAGGGTGGAGGAAGGGGAGAGGAACAGAGTGGGAATGGATAAGTGGGAAAAGTTGATTTCAATTCCTGAAACTGACTGCCTCCAACATTTGGGGAATGTTTATAAAGTTCATGTGACTTGTTGCACAAGGGTTAGCTGAACCCTACATCCAGTTTTCTAGGGTACTTACAGTCAAGTACAGTGTTCCTCTATAAGCCCCTTCCCCATCAGTGACACCTAACTCTATTGATAATACATATCACCAGATCTTAGTGACATCTACTGAATGAGACTTCTGGACATTGACTGTTATGCATGTCATGTTATAATTTTAGTTTGGCCACTCTTCTAGAGGGAGGGAGGGAGGGAAGGAAGAAAGGAGGGAGGGAGGGAAGAAGGGAGGGAGGGAGGGAAAGAGGGAGGGAGAGAGAGAGAGAGAGAGAGAGAGAGAGAGAGAGAGAGAGAGAGAGAGAGACAGAGAGACAGAGAGACAGAGAGAGAGGGAGAGGGAGAGGGAGAGAGAGGTATCAAGGATACATTGGACATGAAGCTGATATTCTGCCAGTCACTAAAGAACTTACTTCGTCTTCAAAGAAGGAATTCTGGGCAGCAGGCCTCTAGCTGAGGCCAGTGCAATAAGCAGAAATTAGTCACTAAAGATGGCAGAGGACCCAGATGAGCAAGGAAAGCAGGGCGTGGCAAGGCATGCCTGAAACTCACAGCACTCAGGAACCAGAAGCAGAGAGCTCTGGGGCTGAGCTCGCTCTTAAGGGCCAGGCTGGACTACAGAGCCAGATCCACTTCAGACCAAAGCAGCAAAGACAAACGAAGCATGTGCTGGGTACAGAGCTTTATGGAATGGGGGGACTGCCTTAGTGTTGGTTTGGTATGTGTGCATGCATGATAGGAGATTTTGAAGAATCTTGGATGTAAAGAAAAGAGTTAAGCTCTTTCATCTTTACAGTTCTATAGAGACTGAGAGCTAAGGTGAAGAAGACTTCAGCAGAGGTAACGAAAGAGATTTGTGAGTTTGGAAAGTTCTCAGATGAACTTGATGTTCTGGTCAAGAGTCATCTCTGCAAGCAAGGTTCTAAGAAACTTGGGTATTATGACTGGAACTGCTTAAGACCTTTCCTGTGTGTCAATGGTTAAGAGAATGTTCTTTGAGATGACTAACATTAGGAAGGTGGTAAGAGTGTAGTCTGGAGGAGTTGGTATGGAGACAAGAGGGACACAACCGGATAAAGTTTAAAGGAGTAAACATAACAGGACTTTGTCTTTGATTGAATGTTGGGGCAGGGAGAGTTTAAAGTGGCTCCAAGTTCCTGCATGACTACAATGGAAAGGGGTGGTACTGCCACTCTTCAGAGAGAGTATCTACGAGCCAGCCTTCTGTAATTTCAAAACTTTACTTGGCAAGCTCTGTTCAATGAGTCATCTATGCAAGAGCTCTTCATAGTCTGAAAAATGACCAATGAAGAGATAACATGATGCAAAAATCAAACTACCAGTTTTTGCACTCACAAATTCCATTCTCATGTTTAGATTTTTTTTTATTTTTTATTTATTTATTTTTTTTTTTTTGCAAAAGCCTACTCTCCTGCTTTGAGAAACCTAACCAACACTGTCAGCATAAGAATTCCCATCTTTACATGCTGAAAGGTATCTTTAAGTAGGTTACAGTAAGAGTTCTCCCCATCCTTTTAACCTTAGCGACACCTACTTCCTATATGTCAAATTGTTAATTAAAAAGAATGTAGCATGGCAGGATGGAGCACATCTGGAATCTCAGGACTAGGCAGACCGAGGCAACAAGATGGGGAGTTTGAGGTTAGCCTGGGCTACATGGAAAAAGAGGCAGCAATAATGTAACCCTAAAAGTCATTGTCTTTAAAAAAAAAAACAAACAGTTTTGTGTATATGTTGTTCTCTAATGTTCAGGGGATGTCATTAAGTCTCTGTTATTTAAAATAAAAGAAAATATCGAAGGATTTTCCCATTTTTATCCAAGCATGCATCCATGTGTGTTGGTGTGTGTAAGTACATGTGTAAATAAGCACGTGTGAAGGTTGGACCTCCCTCCAGGGTTGGTCCCTTGCCTTCTGCCTTATTTGAGACAGTTTCTCTCTGTGTTTTTTACTGCTACATATGCCAGGCCAGTTGACCTGGGGGCTTCCGGGAGTTCTCCTGTCTCTACCTCCCATCTTGCCTTAGGAAAGGTTTTCAAACAAAATGTTGCCTTTCCATGGCAACTGTCAGACTGAGCTAAAATAGAATCAGGTTATCTTTCCCCTCTCCTGAGAGTTAGTACAATTCTAAATTGTCTCAAGTTTTTCAAGCAAAGGATTGTAAGACCTTTAACAGTTTCTTTAAAGACGGTTTTACTTACAAAAGTAAAATGCTTGCTTAACATAAATTCTGACACTCAACATAAGTATTTACTAAACAAGATAATTCTGGGAACAAGTTTTCATAAGCTGATTATTTTTATTAAGTTTGTATCACGTCTGTTACTTAGAAGCAAGTCAATGTAGCATGGACACGCATCACAACGTTGTGGTGCCAGCTTTACATGTTCACAAATTCCTATTTTTCTACTAATAAATTTAAGTTCAGAATGATGGTGTACCTTGTTCTAACAGGACTCACATTTAAATTATGTCATTTACTTAATGTGAAGGGTCCAAAGTATACATAATAACTTCCTTTCTTCTTGAACTGTTTGAGTTAAAAACATCGTGTTTCTAAGACTTTGAATGAAGAGGAGGAGGAACAGCAGTAGAACCCACAGCGGTCAGGACAAACTAGTAATTAGGAACCATGCAAGGTTACTAAAGAGGTTTTTTAAAACAACTAAGAAATCTGTCTTCAGTTGTTGGAATCAAGCATTTATTCCCTTATCAATTTTCTTTTTCTTTTTTAAAATTTTATTTATTTACATTTCAAATGTTATCCCCTTTCCCCGTTTTCCCTCTGCAAACCCTGTATCCCATCCCCCCCTTACCCTGCTTCTATGAGGGTGCTCCCCCACTCACCCACACACTCCTACCTCACCGCCCTAGCATTCCTCTACACTGGGGCATCAAGCCTCCACTGGACAAAGGACCTCTCCTCCCATTGATATTTGACAAGGCAATCCTTTGCTACATATGCGGCTGGAGCCATGGCTACCCCTTGTGTACTCTTTAGTTGGTGGTTTAGTCCCTGGGAGTTTGGGAGGGGGTCTGGTTGGTTGGTATTGTTGTTCTTTCTATGAGGTTGCAAACCCTTTCAGCTCCTACAGTCCTTGCCCGAACTTTTGCCATTGGGGTCTCTGAGCTCAGTCCAATGTTTGGCTATGTACATCCACATCTGTATTGGTCAGGATCTGGCAGAGCCTCTCCAGGAGCCAACTATATCAGGATCCCGCCACCAAGCAGTTCTTGGCATCTGTAATAGTGTCTGGGTTTAGTGTCTGCAGATGGGATAGATCCCCAGGTAGGGCAGTCTCTGGATGACCTTTCCTTCAGTCTCTGTTGTACTCTTTGTCTCTGTGTTTCCTTTAGACAGGAGCAGTTCTGGGTTAAAATTTTGGAGATGGGTGGCTGGCCCCATCCCTCAACCAGGGGGCCATGCCTAACCTCTGGATATAGTCTCAACAGGTTCTCCCTCCCCTTTGTGGGGTATTTCAGCTAATGTCATCCCCGTGGGGTCCTGGGAGGCTCTTGCTTTCCTGGGACCTGGGACTTTCTGGTTGCTACCCCAGTTCTCCATCCCCCACTGCTACACACCTCTGTTCTATTTCCTGACCCTCTGCACATCTCCTCCATCTCCTCCCTGATTCTTCCCCTCTTTTCCCCTCCCCCTCTTCTCTTCCTCCCAAGTCTCTCCCACCCTCAACTTCCCTTGATTATTCTGTTCCCCCTTCTAAGTAGGACTGAAGCACCCACTCTTTCATCTTCCTTCCTCTTGAACTTCATGTGGTCTGTGAGTTGTATCATGGGTGTTCTACGCTCTTTGCTTAATATCCATTTATCAGTGAGTACATACCATGTGTGGTCTTTTGTGACTGAGTTACCTCACTCAGGATGATATTTTCTAGATCCATTCATTTGCCTAAGAATTTCATGAAGGCATTGTTTTTAATAGCTGAGTACAAGCAATCAATACACAGTAAACCAGTAGCCAACATCAAACTAAATGGAGAGAAACTCGAAGCAATCCCACTAAAATCGGGGACCAGACAAGGCTGCCTTTCTCTCCCTATCTATTAAATATAGTAACTGAAGTTCTATTCAGAGCAATCAGACAACAGAAGGAGGTCAAAGGGATACAAATTGGAAAGGAAGAAGTCAAACTATCACTATTTGCAGATGATAGTATACTTAAGTGACCCAAAGAACTCCACCAGAGAACTCCTACAGCTGATAAACAACTTCAGCAAAGTGGTTGGATATAAAATTAACTCAAACAAATCAGTACCTTTCCTCTACTCAAAGGATAAACAGGCTGAGAAAGAAATTAGGGCAATGACACCCTTCACAATAGCCACAAACAATATAAAGTATCTTGGTGTGACTCTAACCAAACAAGTGAAAGATCTGTATGACAATAACTTCAAGTCTCTGAAGAAGGAAATCAAATAAGACCTCAGAAGATGGAAAGATCTCTCATGCTTGTGGACTGGCAAGATTAATATAGTTAAAAAATGTCTGTCTTGCTGAAAGCAATCTACAGATTCAATGCAATCCCCATCAAAATTCCAAACCAATTCTTCATAGAGTTAGAGCAATTTGCAAATTCATTTGGAATAACAAAAAACCCAGGATTGCGAAAACTATTCTCGACAATAAAAGAACTTCTGGGAGAATCACCGTTCCTGACCTCAAGCTGTATTAAAGAGCAATAAAACTGCATAAAAACTGCATGGCATTGGTACAGGGATAAGCAGGAAGATCAATGGAATAGAACTGAAGTCCCATATCAATTTTTGTAACTAGCCCCTTGAGTTTCCATCACAGTAAACTCAACATTACACAAAGAAATGTTATAATAAACAGCAGAGATCAAGGTGTGGCACAGAGAAGGAGGGGGACCAAAGTTCAGAGACAGAATATGGCAAACAGTACACTTAAAAGAAAACCCTTTCTGAGCCACATGACCAAAAGGGCAGAGCCCTATAGTCAGTCAGCTTAGAAACAAAGCTGTGGTCTTCAGATCAGTGTAGCGCTGTGCACCCTCCAAGCCTACCAATCTTCAGCTGAGGAGAGCAGCACGGCCACCGGTGGGTCCTGCAGTTGGAGAGAAATTCTAAGAATGCATAGACAAGGAAATAAACATAGAGGCTCTCACGGAGCACTGAATAGAGCTAAGGATTCGGGATAAAAAGCCAAGGCTTACGCTTTAGCTCAGATGTCAGTCGTCTGGGTGATCAAGAATACCACCTCATCTTTCTCATTCTCAGTAATAATGCATGAAACAGAAAAATAATAATTGCAATGGTGGACTAGGCTGTGGCTCGGTGGTAGAGCTTTTACCTAGAATGTAGAATTCCCTGTGTTTAACTGCGAGCACCAAAGTAAACCGGAGGGGAAAGGGATTCGATGGAAGAGGTGGGGCCTGCTGAATTAGATGAGATAATGTAGACCCAAACCTATTGCAAAGTGTAACACCCCAAAAAAGTAAGGCATTGTTATATTTTATAGAGAGCTGCACAGATGGCTCAGAGGTTAAGAACATATATTCCTTTCACTGTGGACCTGAGCTCAGTTCCCAGTACCTATGTCAACTGTTTCACAACTGCCTGTATCTCCAGCTCCAAGGTATCCAACGCCATCTTCTGTCCTCCACAGACAACTGCACGCAGGTGCACACACTCCCACATAGACACACAAGCACCTGCAAAATTTAAAAAATAGTAAAAATGAGTCTGGAGAGTCGGCTCAGAAGCTAAAAGCACTTGCTACTCTTGGATAGGACCCAGGCTCAACAATCCATAACTTTAGTTCCAGGATTAGAGCTAAGGATTCAGGATAAAAAACCAAGGCATAGATGTGACACACATTTACACATTCAGAGAAACCACTAACACACATAAAATAAGATAAAATAATGAAATAAAAAATAAAAATCTTAAAAAATTTTAAAACAATAAAAGTTAAAAAATGATGTAAAAATCCTTTAAAGAAGTATGCTTAAAATAAACTAATACGGAAGCAGTCCCAACTAGTTCCCAGTCAACTGTCAGCAGCTCAACAGAACTTTCTATGCTTCCATTCTAGGAAGTAAGTGTGTAGAAAGATTAATGTAGGAGAATTCCTGCCGTCTAGTTCACAGTAAGAGTCCTTGAGGATGTTGACAAAGAACACTTATAATAATAAGTAAAGAAGTAAATACATAGACTCACAAGGAGGTAAGAAGGCTGGGGTGGAACTTAGGTGGTAGAGTGCTTTCCCAGCATGCACAGAGCCTGGGGCTGGACCCCTAGAACAGCATAAACCAGGCATGGTAAGGCATGTCTGTATCTGAACACTTGGGAGATATAGGCTGGAAGATTAGAAATCCAAGGTCATCTTTGGCTTCACAAAGTGATTGAGGCCAGCCTGGGCTACATAGACACTGTCTCAAAAGGGGCAGGAATACTGCAAAGGTAGGATTAGTCCAGTGCTCAAATTCAAGGCTCAACTGTGGATTACAGAATTCCTGGAAGACTTCAGGAAGAACACTGAGCTTCAGGGACCATGGTGACTTGAATGAGAAATGTCCCCCACAGGTATTTGAACACTTTGTCCCCAGTTGGTGGCATTGTTGGGAAAGGATATGGAACCTTTAGGAGGTATAGACTTGCTGGAAGAAGTACACCTGCTAGGGGTGGACTTGGAGAGTTTATAGTCTCATGCCAGTTCTACTTGAAGATGTGATCACCACGCTTCCTGCTTTGGCCTCCAGTTGCCAATGTGGACTGTCCCTGCCAAAACAGAGCCTCCTCTAAGTTGCTCTAGGTCTAGATGGCCAGCTCTTACATAAACAGAGAGGAGGAGGGCAGGCATTCCCAGCTGGAGGCATGCTGTAAGTGCGAAGACCTCAGAGTGCCAAGGAATTTTTATTTTTATTTTATTTTTATTTTTTTTGTTCTGTTTTGATAGGGGCTGCAGACACATTTAGGAGGAGTTAAGGTTGCAAGGTAAGTTGGTTGTGAGGCAAAATGGCATTTGGCCAGTGTCCCTAGAGAAGCTTTGCAGGCAGCCCACAGCTAAACTCCATTTGATTGGCTGGTGCATGAGCCATCCCAATAATTACATACCATCACCCCTGGGGGAAGGTTGTGTAGGCACGGAGGCCAAGCAAACTCAAGACAGGGAATGCCAAGTTAAGGAGTTCAGATCTTATCTTGTCAACATTAGGGAGCCAGTTATAGGTCTTTACCCAGATGATTAAGTTACTGAAAGTGCTTATAATGAGATTCATCAAGTGGTGGGATGTGGACTGGATGGCGAGAGAGAGAGAGAGAGAGAGAGAGAGAGAGAGAGAGAGAGAGAAAGAGAGAGAGGTGGGGCATAGGGTGGGAGTAATTAGGAGGGTATGAAGTAGTTCAGAGATGGAAAAGAGGTCGTGTGTGTGTGTGTGTGTGTGTGTGTGTGTGTGCATGCACGTGTGTCTGTGTGTGTATGTGTGTGCATGTGTGTATGCATGCATGTGTACATTCACATGTGTGTATGTGTGTGTATATATGTATGTATGTATGTGTGTGTGTGCATGTATGTGTACACATTTACGTGTGTGTGTGTGTGTGTGTGTGTGTGTGAATCATATAACAAAAGGCTTGTTTCTTTCTTTTCAAAAGTGCATGGCTGGACCAGAGTGTAATGCTGAGTGCATACTCTACATGTGTTTATCAGTGATAGGAGCTATGGGAACACAGTCAGGTACACAAAGGTGCAAGAAAGGCCTGTGTATTTCACAAGGAGAATGGGAAAGGCTAGAGACACTTTTACTATTGTATAACTCATCACCTTGGTGATACAGAGATAAAACAGTGTGACCAAAAGTGACTTACAGAGGAAGGAATTGACTTCTACCTCCAGAGGGATAAGACTCCATCATGGCGGGAAAATGTGGTGGCAAGCGACAGGCACGGTGCCTTGAGCAAGAAGCCTGAGAGATCCCACCCTCAACTGCAGGCACCAATGGACAGAGCAAACTGGGAGTAAGGCAAGTCTCTAAGCCTCCAAAGCCAGTGGCAAGCTTCTAGCAAGGCCACAACTTCTAAGCTTCCACAAATAGTAACACTAACTAGGGACAAGTAATCAAATACAGGAGTCTATGGGGACCTGTTCTCATTTAAAAACACACAACTGCATTCTCCAAGCTTGAAGGCATAGAATATAAGGCCCAGAGAAATATCACTCTGCCTTTACATAGGATGAACGTGACATAGGAGACTTCTGGATTGTGTTATCTCCTAAGCCCCTAAACATCATTTGCCTTTTCTGTTGTTCTTCCTATGTGTAGCTCTTTCTCTTTAAAAGTTAATTTAATGTGTTTAACTGTTTTTCCTGCGTGTCACTAGATCCCTAGGTCTGGAGTTATACCATAAATGGTGATGGGTTGCCACGTGGTTGCTGAGAACCAAGCTCAGGTCCTCTGGAAGAACAGTCGGTGCTCTTAACCACTGAGCTATCCTTCCCCTGCTCACTATTTGCATTCCTAAGAGCAAAAGCGTGCATTTCATTGACTGGATGAAAGCTGCGATTTCATACTTGTACTGTATCTGGAAGACTTGAAATGGAGGAAAAGCAGAAAGAGAGCTACTGACAGGAGAGAAACTGAAGAGAACGGTTACCTCTGTAAAGTGAATTTTAGGAGCTTTCTCAAAGTTTTGCAAGGGTGTGGGCTTTGGCAAAACTTGGTGGCTGCAAAGCATGTTTATCAAAAGAAAGAGGCCTTCACTGTCACCTGCTCCATGCTCTCTAAACCGTGGTTTGCCCCTCACTAAGTTACCCAGGCCAGCCTTGAACTCAAAATTGTTCTCCTGGGATTATAGGAGTTAATTGGATCGCTACCCGCCCAACTTATGTACACACTGTTTTGTAAACCAAGTATTTCAATTAGGGGCCACAGAGCGAACACACACTATTTTTAAGAGTGTGTGCCTATGAGGTAGTAGATAAGGGGTTTTGTCTGTTTGTTCATTTGTTTCTTTTTTGAAAAACGTTTTATTTTGTGTGTGCGTGTGCATGTGTGTATGCGTGTATGTGTGTGTGTGTGTGTGTGTGTGTGTGTGTGTGCCTGTGTGTGCCTGTGTGCCTGTGGGCCTGTGGGTATATGGGCATGTGTGTACAGGTGCCCCGGGAGTCCAGAAGAGGGTATGAGTTACCCTGGGATTGACATTACAAGCAGTCGTGAGCCAGTCGGATATGGGTGCTAAGAACCTTTGTAAGAGCAGTAATTACTGCAGCAACCCAAGATGTGTTTCTTAAAAAACATGTTGAAAAGGTGCTGCCCAATATTATTTTTTCTCAAAACAAGTAAAAGTCTTCTAAAATCAGTTAACAAAACTGTATTAAATGGAAAGTTCCTGGCTGGGGACGTAGCTCAGGATAGTACACAACCTCATCTGTGCAAAGTTGTGGGTTCAAGCCCCAGTTCCACACGATCTATGTATCTATCATCACCTAGCATCTATTTCTCCCCCTCTGTAAACCTTCTACATATTCTCTATGACTCTATGATCTATGTATCTATCATCACCTAGCATCTATTTCTCCCCCTCTGTAAACCTTCTACATATTCTCTGTGTCTTAGGCTTTCATGATAGCAGGTTTATGATAGGAAGTAATTGAGGCCTTCATGCCAACAAACTCCTAAAACCAGCATTACTGAGGGAAGGGCTTGTTTAACAAATGATGACTTTTCCACAGGAAGCAACCCTACCTGTAGAGTTTGCTACTACTTCCTGCGGTGTGAGGAAGCCATAGTCAACTTCAAGTTAAGACAGTATGCTAAATACAAAATTAGAAAGAGACAACGTGTTGTGTGGTATTGCCATCATAGAAGTATATCAGAAGAAAATGTAGCAAACTTGCAAATGGTGACTGCTGAGTGTTATCTTAAGATACCGTTCACTTCTAAGATCTTTAACTGGTTTCTTAGGCATCTGGCCTAGGGCCTCCCACATGCTGGACAAGTAGTTTTCACTGAGATGCACTCCGGACTTACACTTTACTGTCTTAAATGATTGTATCTGACAACTCCCTACTGAGACTGAGCTCCAACACAGTCCTGTCCTGGCTTAGCCTCTCTGGCACAGGCTCCTGAGTCTCTACTGCCTGCTGGACAAATTACAGACTCCACAGACTGAAATCTAAAATGCTTTCCTCTTTGACACTCCTAACACACAAGTCTTCTCCTAATGCCACCGTTTCTCTTGATGTCCAGTATCCAGTTCAGTGACTTCTGACTCTAAAAGGCTCTAAGTATGCCACATTCTCTACTTCCATTGATTTAGATAGCCCATCGCAAGCAACACACTTTTTTTTAAATTAATGCTTGAACTGTGTCTTGAATCAAAGATTCGAGTCTTTCTAGGAACCAGAAGAAGGGAGAGTGATTTAGACAAAAGAATTTAATCAGGAATCACAGGGCAGGCTCCAAGCTTAGGGCGCATGGAGCTGTCCAGATATCTTGACTGAGAACTCTGAAGACTCTCTCTCTCTTTCTCTCTCTCTCTCTCTCTCTCTCTCTCTCTCTCTCTCTCTCTCTCTCTCTCTTTCTCTCTCTCTCTCTCTTCCTCCTCCTCCTCCTTCCCTCTTTTTTCCCTCCTTCCCTTGTGACTCTGTGTGTGTGTGTGTGTGTGTGTGTGTTTGAATAGACAAGCAATATTATTAGAACAGTGCATTTGGAATATTGATTTGACACATTTGTCAGATAGACTGGAGTGAAAAGAGCCTGAAAGAGGTCAGTTAGCTGGTCCGAAGGAGGACAATAAGCCAACTGAAACAGTAGGAACAACCACAATGTGCCTAATTCCATAATTTAAGGATAACAACGCACTTGACCACTACCTTCTCTGGAGGTTCAATACCATGCTACGGCCAGGCTCCCTTCATTGTTAAGATTAGAAGGTTTGCTGGGAATCAACATGAGGTTTATCTCAAACCTATGGATTTCAATTATATATGCCACAGCTGGTCTTCATTAACCGACAGGACCAAGAATTGTCTGTACTTTAACCATTTGGTATTTACTGTAATTATTTCTCTTTTAATGCTGTGAGCTAAATTGGGTTGAGGGGGTGGGAAATGTGGGTGGTAGAGACGCGGAGCCCCTGGACCCAGGGCTGTAACTAACATTGATAACGTTCGTCTTTGAGATGCTGGTTGGTGTTATTAAAGATCGGAAGCAGAGCATCAGCGACTCAGGTCTTTTCTAGGCATTTCTTCCTTTAGCCTTCCTCCAATGTCGAGAGGAAAGTAAAAATGCTTCTGAAGCTTGTTTTTGTGAGAGGAGAAACCACAACGGCCTGGCCTACAAGGGACCAGAGATTCCTTTTCCTTTGTGTTTCAGATGAGAAGCCGAAGTTCATCACTATGGGAAGGCAAACAGGTGGTCACAACCTTCGTGGTCACTGACACTAACTTTACTATAAATATGAATAACGTTGAGCTATGGAGAGCAGGAATGCTGGGCCCAGGAGACATGAAAGGCTGTGGAAGAAATGAGCGTATGGAAATAGCCACGATTGTCATAAGTGGTCCCGAGATTTCTCCCCGGGACAGCGTTTGGACATTCATTAAAGATGTGGATTATCTGATACTATTCCAAACCTACTGACATGGAAAGCTGTGGGTCAGAAGAGGACTGTGAATTTTTCTTGGATGCATCCAGTGACTCTGATACACACTCAAAATTGAGGAGCAGCATTCATTCTGTTTTGTTTTGTTTTTTAAAAAAAGGTTTTGTTTGCTGCACATTATTAGGACTTGGAGAGAAAGAGGAGATGGCAGAATAAGGAAGAAATATACAGTATAACCATTAAACAATAAAACACCTCCTTTTAAGATCTCCTCCTTTACAGAAGCATCCTCTTCCCTGTGCAGCGCATCCCAACCAACAGCTACATCTATTGCATCCTGCCACAGAGAAAATACCTGACTTAGGAAGTTATAAGATTAAGTAAATAAAAGTCGAGAGTGACAAAATACATGAAGTTGTTATCTAAAATGCATTTGCCATACTCATGAGTGGAGGGAGAGATGTATAAACACGGCTACAATGTGCATTCTGAAATACCTTTAGGAATACATTTTCACCCAGACAGGAATTTTGATAGTGACATTTAATTATTTTTCTTCTGTAGCTTAAGGTAGCAATATGCCACAAATGATAGTAAAATGACTGTGCTCTATTTTTTTATTGGATTATTCTTGTCCTCCACACCCATTACTTTGCCACATACGAGGAGGGAAATATAAGACTGTACAGTAAAATACTTGGAGGAATAAGAATATTATGAATTCCCAAGCCACATACATACCAATGTACAAAACCATTAAAGAAATGGTGAAATAAGTGATTTTTCTACTTAAAGGTTTTTTTTCTTTTCTTTTTTAAGAATCATAAAATATAGTTGTACCTCTTAAGAACTCTGTGAAGGAGGCTGTAAAATCAATCATCTTAGCAAGGACTCAAGAGGCTTAGGAATGAAAACCCTCCCATTTAGATGCACAGAGGTAACATCCAGACAGACTGTGGTCCCTTTAGGGGTGAGTCCTTCCTAGATCTTTGTCATAGACTTGTAAGTACTTATTGTTGGTACACAGAAAGTTCATTACAGACTCTACACATAAGTATTGGCTCCAATTGTGTATTAAGTTGCAAGAGACTTGTGACCACGCAGCAGCATGGCACAGTAACTTTATGTTTTTTTTCTCTCTTAAAGAAACTATTGTAAAACCTTAGGAGCATGTTCTGAAATGTCTTCATAAAGATTAAACTATATAGCTAATTTTAAGAAGCAACGTTTCAAACACCAGATAAAGTCTTGAAACCCAGCTTGCTTCAACAATTTAATAAAATCATGACTCATTTCAGTAAGAACATGCTTTTTTAGTAAGAGAAAAAAAAAAGCTTTCTGAGCTATGTTTGAACCCCTAAAGCACTTGGGACACTCACACGCCCAGTCAGCACAAGTCTCGAACTCCTAAAAGATTAAAGGCAAAATAAATTGGTGTGTATTGAGAATGAAAAGAAAAATCCCCAAGGGTACTGATTTATAAACAGAAGTAACACTAAAAGTCCCCTGAAATCCCCCAATCGCTAATCCTTATAAATTCAGCACTTCGCACATCACTCCTTTGGGAGCCTGTAAGGTAACAGGGATATCTTCGCTGACTTGTGGCTGGTAAACTCTTCAAATTACACCCAACAGGGTCCTTACTGTTTAATGGTTCTCAATCTTCCTTTAAAGGTTCTCAGCTGCGACCCTTTAATACAGTTTCTCAGGTTGTGGTGGCCCCCAACATAAAATTATTTTCGTCAGTATTTTATAGCTGTAATTTTGCTGCTTATGAATCATAACGTAGATAACAGATACATCAAATATGCAGGATAACAACCAGTCGATCAGTCCCAAGTGGGTCGGGACCCATAGATTGAGAACCAGTAGTTTGGCTTTTGTTTTTAAAAAAAAAAATCAGGAGTGCAAAAGTGGGGGTTCCTGAGAACTGCTAGAGGCTGTTTGTTTGGGATCCAGTGGATTTGTCCAGCAAGTGTTTGATGCAGGACCCGAGCGCAATCTGAAGAGGCAGGGGTGCGTGGTGGGCACCTCCTGGGGTGGGTGGGACGGGCGTGCGTCTAAGGGAGGGAGGAAGGGCTTGTGACAAAACGCCGGTGGTGCGTGGGCTGCAGGATCTGGGAGGAGAGTGAAAAATGAGCCTGGGGCTCTATCTGTCAAAGGCTGTAGTCACAGGGCTGATTGTATTTAAGTATCCTTTGTCGCTTACTAGTGAATTAAAGATGCCCCTTTAAAATTAAAACGTGAAAAACTGGACCTAGTCAAAAATCGTTGGGGGTTGGGGAAGTATGCCCACTCTCTATTCAACCCGTCATCCCTCACCCTCTCTGCTCCCGGGTATGTCGGGGTGCAGTTGAAACCCTGAAGGCAGGAGTGTTCCCCTCCACCCCCCATCGAGGTTCCCTTGAGTGGAAGCGCTGCAGGTTCGGGCTCGGGAGTCCCGGAGCCTATGGAAAGGAGCGACCGCGCTACGGCTGCCGTAGCCCCGAAAGCGGCAACAGCCGGACCCGGTGTGAGCCGGCGCCACCCCGTCCAAGGAGCGGGGTTTGTGCAGGAAAAGGCGCCGCCGCGGCCCCGGCCGCCCCTCCCCAGCCCGGGCTCCCCGCCCGCCCGCCGTCCGGGCCTCGCTGCGCGCCAGGAGCAGCTCCGCGGCGCGAGAGGCGAATGGGAGCGGCGGCCAGGCGGGCTGCAGCTCGGGCGACCGCGGAGGCGGCGGGCAGGGCGCGTGCGCACTGCAGGGGCGCCAGATTTGGCGGGAGGGGGAGTGTCCAAACCTCTTTGTTTGATGGCATCTGTTTACAGAGTTACACTTTAATATCAACCTGTTTCCTCCTCCTCCTTCTCCTCCTTCTCCTCCTCCACCTCCTCCTCCTCCTCCTCCTCGGTGACCTCCTTCTCCTCCCCTTTCTCCGGAGAAACTTCGCCCCGGCGGTGCGGAGCGCCGCTGCGCAGCCGGGGGAGGACGCAGGCAAGGCGGAGAGCAGCGGGAGGCGGCAACCGGTGCGGAGCCCCGGCCCGCCTCGCCATGGCCCGGAGACCCCGGCACAGGTAATGGGGAGGCTGGGCGGGCGACCTCCGGCCAGGGCGCGCGGGGATCCAGGCATCCGGGAGCAGGTGGGAATGCCTTCCCTCTTGGTTTGCGGTGCTGTCAGCCAGGATCTTGGTGGCAGAAGCCACTCTGGACAAGAATGAATGGAAAACTAGGAGAAGCGCACCGGTGGGAAGCATGCCCGGGGGCTCTTTTTTTTCTTTTCTTTTCCCTTTTTTCTTTCTTTTTTCTTTTCTTTTCTTCTTTCTTTTTCTGTTTTTGCAGGTTGCTCGGGGTTACGGTTCTCTTTGGTGGTGGTGGTGGTGGTGGTGGTGGTGGGGAGCGGGGGGGGTCGGCACTTTTCAGCCAAGGACTGAACGGTTCCATCAGACCCGAGGAGCCCACCAGGTGTTTCGCTTGATGCCCCGAGTGTCGGCGAGGGAGTCGCAGCCTAATTGCTGCATGCACTGAGGTGTGTTTGCACTTGAAGAGCATATGGCAGATATAGGGAAAGGCCGGGTGGTTTAGAGACTGTAGGTAGTTCATTTAAATTTCATTCATTCATTATGGAGGCGAGAGAGATGTCAGCTGACAGGCAGGCAGCTGCAAAGATTTTAGGGGAACAAAATAGGTTTGCAGATTGTTTTAAACCCTGTTGTTTGAAGATTCTTGTGCTTGTTCTGGGAGAAGCTTTTATTTCTATTGCAAACACTGCATGCGCCCGCGTCGCACATGTCACCGCACCGGCCGAGATGATGTGTGCACTCTCTTTCCATTTTGGCCCCACCTTCGGGAAGAGGGATCTGAAAGAAAGAGAACTCCTCGGAACTGTCAGTTGCTGGCCGCTCAAGGCCGGCCGGCCTCGGGGTTTCCCGAAGACACGCCGGGGCTCCCAGAGAGCAACGGATGCGGGGGTTAGCTCGGTGGCGGTCGCCACTTGGCGCAAAGTGCTGGAGGCTGGCGGCACCCAAGGCAGCTGCAGCGCACCCGGGGCGATGTCGCCGCTCTTCTCCTGGGCCGAGCACACGTGGAAGCAGCTGAGGTCGTCGCTGCTCCCAGCACTCTGCTCCAGCTGCTTTAAGTAGCCCGCCTCTGGCAAAGCCACCGGACGACCCTAAGGAAGATTCTGGAAAAAAAAAAAAGTTCACGGAGACAAAGTTTATCCGCCTTTCCACCCGTGGTTTGATTTTTGCTAAACTTATTTTTTTATTTTTCTGAGCCATCAGGTACTGGCCATGTAGGGCGCGGGCTCTGGGAAGTTGCAGGAACGTGGGTGTGAGCCCTGCAGCGCACCCTCGGGATGGGCCAGACGGGGAGCGGCCACCTCTGGGCATCGGAACAAGAAGGCGGTAAATTGGGGAGACCTTTAATCTTGGTTCCGTGTCTGGTCCCGGGCCTGCCGCGCCGGCCTAAGTGCCACCCTTTAAGAGGTTTCGCCTTTCGCTTTTGGGACCTAAACCGCCTGCACCCGGGTCACCTGTTCTGCAGAAAGCTGAAACCTGCAGCAGGAGGAGGGAGTTAGGAAGGGGTGCTCCGAGGAGGTGCGGCCCAGGCTGGCCGCCCCAAGGTTCAGTCTGCACGGGGCGTGGCCGCGCAGGTTCCCCGCGGCTCCCAGGTAGCCCGGAGCGGAGGCGGCGGGGAGGGGCGGGAGCCTTGAACTTGACTCAGGGGGAAGAGAAACCCGGCTGCGGGCTCGGAGCCGTTTCTTGCAGGGCTAGCGTCAACTCGGCAGGGATTATTAACCAGGTCAGCGAAATGAGTCTGAACCCCTTTTCTAGAATCACGTAGCGGCCACAGGCACTTCCTCCGGTCCCCTCCCTCTTCCCAACCCCCCCAGTGTTCTTTTTCGTTTCTTTGCACGGTTTGTTTCCTTGATAGAATGTAACATTCATAGTTGTACTCTTGTAACCACACCGGCTCTCGCAGGTGGAGCAGACGAGAGCATCTAGCTTGAAATCAGCCTTTGAAAGTCCTTTGACTGTTGGGTCTGAGATCTTGTCGGAGCAGATAAAGGAAAAGTTATTTCAGGTCCTTTGTCGAAATTAATCATGCTACCGAGGCGACCAGGTCATTTTAGAGCAAGGAAATCGCATGCAGAGCTAAAAGGCAAGCCCCTTGCCAAAGCTGACAGCATCCTGGACTCGCCCAGCTGCCTCTCATAGCCTTTCAAGATCTGCAAGAGTCACACGCCACATTTCACCCCAAGACTTTGGCTTTGCACATCTGCCCAGGGCTTGCTTTTTAAGAGGCACGGAAGACAGTGGAGGCATGCGTTCTGGAAAGTACCTTGTTAATAGAATCCCCGCCCTCATGTGTAAGATGGGATCCTCAAGAGGGAGGGAGATTTGTCCAAATCAAACGACTAGGTGCGGGGAGAACTAGGGCTAGTAGAGCTTTGCTTCTAGACCCCCTGGACCCGTGTGAGCCCAGTTCTCCCTCACCTGACTGTCGACTGCCCCCTGTGGGCGACTGAGGGTGTTGCTTGTTTTTAGATTAAGTTTTGACCCGAGGAAAATTTGCTTGGAAAATGTCCACAGTGCTGAAAGTGACACCTCCAGATCTGGACAAGTCTAACAGGCGAATCTAATGAGAGTTAAATCTGTGGCTCCACTCTCAGGTCCCGTTGGCTTTCTTGGTATCCCTGATGCTTCATCCAGAAAGCTTTCCAAGTTCTTAACAAAAGGGAATTGTCACCCAAAGACGCTGATTTACAGTTCTGGGCTCATAACTTTTTTCCCTTCATAACACCGTGTTTTATATTAAGGAGAAATTCATAATTATTATTGCTTAGAAGTTTGCCGCCTCCTGTTTACTGTTGGAAATAAAACTGCTCTTGGTTGAAAGGATTTACACTAAGTGGAAAAAAATTATTGCAGACCATGAATAAAGTTTACTGGGATTTTTTTCTTTTTGGTGGTGTTATTTTAAGGTTAGATCACATCCTGTCCCCATGAAGCCTGAAACATCAGTTTGATGGTTTTAGATGATGAAAATCCCAATGTTTGGTAAACACTTTTGCTTAACTTTTAGGGGGCTGGAAATATGCATTTAGTGAGTTAGTTCGGGAAGACAAATCCTATTATGAATGTAAGTTTGTCTTTTAAAAATAATTTTCATTATGATGTTGTCTTATATCATTTTACTGCTCTGGGTTTGATGGGTTTTTCAGTTTTACAATGGTGAATTTTAGTGGAGTTAAGTGTATAATTCTTCATATTTTAAGTTTTATAGAGAGTGATAACAAAAACTAAACTGCAGAATTACTCTATTCAATATATGATTGGTAAGTTTGGAGGTCCTTCAGCTGCCTTGGAAATTCACACTGTTACTCAACCTAGTAAAAGAAAAGGCTGTTTTGAAAACTCATTTTTTTTTAACCTGTAGATTTCATCTGGGGGAACCCCTTGGTTTTTAATTAGATACATTGTAAGATATTTTAGACTCCATTCAGTCAGAAACAGAAAACAAGAATAAGTTGGATTCTGAATAGCCAGTGCCCTGGTAATGTGCTTAGTTACTCTGGAGACAGCATTGTAAGCACAAGCACAGCTTGGGTAGAGCAGACCTTGAGTTTTGAATGATTTGCAATTTATGTTAATCACAAAACAGTTTGAGGGCTGTATCCTTTCCCGGGTCTTGAAACCCTTCCTGATTAGTTTGTTTGTTGTTTTTTTTTTTCCCCCTAGTATCATGGTCTTTTAGAGATGATGACAACTATGCCTTTGAATGTATTCTGTTTTGGTTTTTTATTTTATCAGGCTACCAGCACTGTTGAGACATACTTGATTGGTCTGTTGTGTTCAGAAACTATTTAAATGATTTGCTATATGCCAAAGAGTTTGAGTATGTACTTATAGAAAGGACATGGGTTCTTGTTCTTCTCATTGTCTTTAACATTGACTTTTAAACTCAAACGTCGATTGGTTGGGAGATTGCCAGATGTGTAACTTGTCACTGATCTAACAGTAACAGGTTCAAACATGCAGAGCAATAGAAAATGCCAGGGCTCCTGGTGTCTCTGTGGATACGAGTAACAACAAAACCAGTTTACAAACACTGTAGCGACAGAATGCAGAAAACCTCATTGCGCAAGCATGCAAGGGTTTGTTTCTGTAGCCTTTTAACAAGCTTGCTGAAGAGTCTCTGTGTGACTTTCACAATCCAATAGTTTAGATCCTCCGCTCTCAGCCCATGTGTGTCCATTCTTATTTCTGCAGCATATACAGTAGCGATGAAGATGATGAAGACATTGAGATGTGTGACCATGACTACGATGGGCTGCTGCCCAAATCTGGAAAGCGTCACTTGGGGAAAACTAGGTGGACCAGGGAAGAGGTAACTAGTCATTTTATCAAAACTTAGGGAATCTATGTAGTGTCTGTAATTGGTGAAAACTGAAATTTCGGCTAAACTCCACATGCTCATCTGGCGACTCTTGAAGAGTTCTCTTGGCATGCTGTACAGAATGCGCACGCTCTTCTCTCCCATGTTTATTCTGATCTCTGTTCCCAACTCATTTATTGTTCCTTGAATGCTTTCTCCTCTTTTCTTTCCACTTTACCTTTTGGTCTCTCATTCTGGAGCCCCACCACTCCCTGCTCTCTTTCACTGTGTCTTCCCACATTACCTCTTCTGGCCGCCATCTTTAAGGCTGGATGCACCCTCCCGTGGTCCCATGCCACTGGGCACATGCTTGGCTTTATTGGTCTTCTTACATGAATGTTTTTCCCAACGCACTGCAAATTCCTTGAGGGTTAGGACTAAAGTATCTCTTCATCTTTGTGTTCCTCAAACCCAAAATTACTTGATAAGATGTAGGATAGTAATAAATGTTCTCTGAATAAATTAATACATTGCTATTGTCTAAGCTAAAGTAGTCATAGAACTCATTGTGTTGTAAATATGTTCATCGAATATTCTTTACATATGATATTCACCATGACCTATGTACATGAAAGATTATTCTGAAGACATCCAGTAATAGGCAAAGATATGCCCACTTCTTTCTAGAGCAAAAAACATTCATGTATGAAGAAAGGTTTCTTCCTTCTTTACTGAACTATGACATTGATTGCATGCTAAAATCAAAGCTCCTGAGAACAGGTGGGAGAACTCCCAGGGAGACACTTAGGGAATTCCTGTTCCGTCTGTCAAGGTCAGACATGTGGGTGCGCTCTTGGACGATGAAGTTTTGTTGTTAACCATGGGTTCCCAGCTTCTGTCTGTCTTGTCATTATGTGTGAATAGTATCTTTGCAGAAACCTATGAAGACTGTGTTTACAAAGGTGTGTGTGACCTAGCATGTCGATGAGTGTATGAGCTGATGGAACCAGCATGAGCCTGTCTAGCTAGTGTCTTCTGTGTTCTGACACATTTGGCCATTCATAAACTCTGAACAGATTGATACAGATCCTTAATTCCTTTACTGCATTAAGTACACCTTTAAGTTAAATGTGTCAAATATCTTCTGCTTTGCATATGGAGAAGGTTGAACCAATGGGAAATTGTCTTATCCATGGTCTTATCTTTTTTGGGGTTGAACGGTGACTAAGTTGTAACATTAGGATTCATTTTCCCCCATTTAGTAAGAGTGTCAACAGTTACCATCTATTAAACACTAACACATGCCAGGCTTCACTGTTTTACATAATGGTATTGTGTAATCTCCAGATAACAATGTTGATACTACCATTCCTATCTTATAGATGACAATAGAAATCTGTTTATATAACTACTCAACAGCTGTGTCAAAGTAAAAACTTTAGTGTGCCTGTGAATAAATCTATGCCCAACCCAGCATATTACATTAATATTGGCTTTATTTGAGTGGTTTTGAAAGCTTTCCCCCCCACAGCTGGATCATGAAGTTGGTCCCTTTATTCATTAAACTTGGACAGAGCTATTCAGTAAACAACTGATGTCCTAGGGTTGTCTTTACATGCCTTAGGATGAAAAGCTGAAGAAGCTGGTGGAGCAGAATGGAACAGACGACTGGAAAGTCATCGCCAATTATCTGCCTGTAAGTTAGATACTCTTCCTTCCCTTCCCTCCCTTCCTTCCTTCCTTCCTTCCTTCCTTCCTTTCTTTCTTCCTTTCTCTCTCTCTTTCTTTTTTCTTCTTTCTCTTTCTTCTTTTCTTTCTTTTTTGAGAATGGAAATCTCATCTGGATTTAAGAAATTATTGGAGAGTTTATTAAAATGCAAATATGCATTTGTTCATGTAGAGTTAAGAGCAAGAGACCCATCCTTATTTTTATATCTGACTATACAACATATAATTGAGTTTTCTAGAGTTATTATCAAGAGATTTTGATTTTTTTTTCAACAGTCGCTTCTTGTTTTGTTTTAGAATACCCTGATAACATAAGTTAACGTTCTGATGGGTTGTTACAGGGTAGAATTTTAAACCTGGTATTTCCTCCAAGTTAGCTTCTAAATTCCCCCATTCTCATCAACAACCACATTTTTGGTATGTGGGTTTAAAATTCTAGAGTGCCTTTTGACTTATACCCTCCCAGCTCCATCCCAATGATGAGTCTGGAGCCCAGGATTCTTTATGTTCCTTCTCATTCACTTCATTCCTACAGTCTGGTCACGGGGCGGCCACCCTGCCCTCTCCATCACAGTAGTTTCTGACTTGGCTTCACCAGGTGCACTCTTTCAGCTTTCCACCAGTTCCAAACACTGGTAACTGAGGGAGCTTCCTAAATGGCAGGCGGCTACTCCTAACTGCTCCTCTTGCCTAGGGTGTCTGAGTCCCCAGGCTTGGTCTTCTGCACCAATAAAAACAACAAATAAGCAAACAGAACCCCAGCAGTGGTGACATAGATTCTCACACAGTGAGCGAAGCACTGAGTCTCTCTCCAATCTGGTCTCTACTTACAGTCCCACTGTTCTCTCCCTCCTCTGCCCGCTCTATCTCCTGCTTCCCCCCTACAAGCAGGTTTGGCTGTGTTCATTTCTGCTTTTTCTCCTCTGGGCTTTTCTTCCTGCTGATTTCACCCCCGCACCCCACCCCCTCTGAATGTTCTCTCTCGCTTCTCCAGTTAAAAGTTCTGAGCACCCTCCAAAGGGGCATCAGGAGCTCTCGAATGCCTCCGAAGGAAGTAGAGCCTCATCTTAGAGTCCTTTTCTCCTCACCCCAACCACATTTGGCTTAGGTCTCATCTTACAGATAAAGTCAGCCTTTGGTGGGATTCAGCTACATGTCCATCTTTTGTCTTCTAAGATTATGCCTAGGAAAGCTAGAACATTTTATTGTTTTCATCCCGTCTAATATAAGTGTTTGTGGTCCTGAACACACCGAGAGGTTTGAATGGGAAGCACTTCAGTTCTTTAGGTTGGATTTTTATTGAGGTGTGGCAATGTGGAATTGCTAACACATCTTAAGCCACAGAGGTACAAACCACAGACTGAGGTTAAGGTTAAGTCACGTTGGCATGCATGTGTGTAATGTGGTGTTGCTTCTATGCACGAAGCAGACCATTCCGTTCGGGCTCTAATCTTAGATGCAACTTGGATGTATTCTCTAGTCTGTGAGCAGTGTGGGACAGATAGGTGGGCTCTCTGTACACGTTTCTAAATGTTCTTAGATGTTTTCACTATGTATCGTCCACATGTTATCCCTATTGAACAAAGCCTCCATGTGTTCTTCACGTTTTATTGTCCCAACGCCATGTATTTTGTCTAGAACCGGACGGATGTGCAGTGCCAGCACCGGTGGCAGAAAGTGCTGAACCCTGAGCTCATCAAAGGTCCCTGGACCAAAGAAGAAGATCAGAGAGTAAGTTCTGTCTCCACAGATGTGTGACTTGCAGTTAAGAATATTGCTAAAACGAGCTTCTCACCCTAAGGAAGCAATTCAAATCTACAAACAGGAAGTAAAGGGCTCCCTCCCGTATGTCCAGTGGATGAAAGCAGATTGTTTCAAGATCTGAAGATCTCGTAACATTGACGCTTGATGACACTGACCCTTTCCGTAACATTAAAACACAGATTATTTTTCTGTTTATCTGAAGGTGATTGAGCTCGTCCAGAAATACGGTCCGAAGCGCTGGTCTGTTATCGCCAAGCACTTAAAAGGGAGAATTGGAAAGCAGTGTCGGGAGAGGTGGCACAACCATTTGAATCCAGAAGTTAAGAAAACCTCCTGGACAGAAGAGGAAGACCGAATCATTTACCAGGCACACAAGAGGCTGGGAAACAGATGGGCAGAAATCGCCAAGCTGCTGCCCGGACGGTAATACTTGGTCAACAAATATATTGATTGGGAAGAACCAGGGGATGGTCGCTAAACATTCTATGCGTGTGAAGGAATTACATTCTAGCAACTGTAAGCATTCTGTCGGATAAACCAGAATCATTGACTTTTAGAAGTGGACGAGAGCTCAGAGTTTGTTCTGTTAGAGCTACCTCAGTGGTGAGCCTGGGGCCAAACCTTTCAGCTTTCCTCCACCATCGTCCTTCCATTTGTGAAATAGCCGATTTCATGACCTAATGTTGGGATCAAGTCAAATGAGTGTAAGGTAGTCTATAAGCTAAAGCACCCTACGTGCCTAGAAGGGAGCGCAGACACACAGATTGCTTTGGGGCTGAGGCCATCCGGCCGGCTCAGGGATCACTGGTCACCTCTCTACTTTAGCAATTTCCGTTTTCCTAACACCTACATTCACCCCATTCACCATTTGATTACTGGTTTGTTTGGTTTTTTTTTCCCTGTGACTAAAACAAGGCTGTATGTCTAGAATTATCATGACAACTTCAGATTTTTAAACTAATTTTAGTGTAATGTCTTTTTACCGAACAAGGAGAGGAAATGATGCCTTTGTGTAGGAGAATTATGAAAACTCACCTTTGACCCACTGTCTATATATTTATATAATTGATTTTTATCTACTTTGAGAAATACTTTTACTATAAATTTTAAAATAAACAATATTAAAGGTATTTTTATTCTTGAGCTTTTTGACCCCAAAGTGGGAAAAGGATTGTTTCAGGGATGATTTATCTAGTATTTCCTAGTGTTGCACCAATGGGGCACCTCCCTCGTGGCTTGAGAGCTTTAAGAAGCTATGGATCTGATCAAAGGAGGTCTTTCCTCCCATGTGGCCTCAGAGGATATACTGTTGACTTTTTTAAAGACGAACGGGGCAACTGAACTTCCTCTTTTATTTTTTTAACACACATTTTCCCCACCCCCATGGAAATAGTAAAAATGTTTTTACTTAATTTTTTTGTTTTTTTTTTGTTTGTTTGGTTGGTTGGTGGTTTTTTTTTTTTTTTGGTTTTTTGTTTTGTTTTGCTAAGAAACTTTTCCTGGAAATCGAAAGAGTTTAGTAAAAGCACCTTGCAGTTTGAAACTATACTAGGGAGTTGAATGTGGTAGCACATGCCTGTAATCCCAGAATTCAGGAAGTAGAGGCAGAGAGATCTGGAATTTGAGACCAGGCAGACGACTACTACCCAGACTCAGGAAAGCAGCCCCTACTCCTCCCAAAAAGAAAGAAAATATCCTGGGGCTCGTGTCTCTCGTTCAGGTTTTGCTGAGGTAGAGAATACTGTTACCCACTGCACACGCTCCCCTCTGTCTGCAGTGGCTTCCAACAGGTAAGAGGGTTTTTTTTTGACTCACACTTTGTGCATAGAGTTATGAGAGGTAAAGAGTAGGTGCTGAGGCTTGGTCACTGCTGTTCCCAAGCTTAGCCAAGTCCCCCCTATTGGTGTATCAACCCCGCTAAGCCACACTGTGATAAGGGCTTTATAACAGCTGGGACTCTAAGTTCTATTAGAATCCAGTGGCACATGAATATTGAGAACCCATGCCTTTATCAAGGAGTCAAAACGCTAAAATAAAATTCGCAGGAAATTTGATACATCCCAAATCACATGAGCAAGAGAAGTCTATGGATTTCCCAGTTAGGTGACAAGGTAGAAAAGACGAAGACAATTAAAAAGAGGAAAAGTTAGTGGGACCACAGTAATTAAAAAGAGAAAATAAAAGTGGAATCACAGAAATTAAAGTTTTGGGGTTTTTTTGTTGTTGTTTGTTTTTTTAAGAAAAAGTTTTCTGTCGATTGACTATAATCTGATTTAACAGTTTTGTAAAGTTCATATGTGGTATGTTTCTACGCAGGACTGATAATGCTATCAAGAACCACTGGAATTCCACCATGCGTCGCAAGGTGGAACAGGAAGGCTACCTGCAGGAGCCTTCCAAAGCCAGCCAGACGCCAGTGGCCACTGGCTTCCAGAAGAACAATCATTTGATGGGGTTTGCTCATGCCTCACCCCCATCCCAGCTCTCTCCAACTGGCCAGTCCTCAGTCAATGGCGAATATCCCTATTACCACATCGCCGCCGAAACACAAAACGTAAGCTACTCCCAAGGATGCAGAGGGAGGAGAGAGGTGGTCATATCACTCCGGGTCATAAAAATACTTTACAGTTGTGTGCTTTGCATAGATGTTGTACAAGCATGCTCACAGATGGCCCTCAGCTGTGGGAGGTAGGGGAAAATACACTTGACTTACTTTTCTGAAAACAAGAATGAGAAGTAGTTTGTCCATTGCATAGTAGTAGTGCTGAATAGAACCAAAGTCGTCTGATTCTAGTTTTCTGCTCCAAACCTGATTTAAAGATAGTTTCTTTGGATGTAAATGTCCTTGTGTATTGCTAAGTCTTAAGGGTGGGTGGACGAAGATAGGTGCATAGTCCGATAGCTTTCTTTTCCAAAACGAAAAATTGATGTAATATTGCATTTAAAGTCATAAAGAGAAGATAGCTAACCTCTGAAATACAAAGGGAGATTATAAGTTCAATTCTGGCAATGATCTGAAGAAAAAGAATTGATTTATACATCCAGTAAATGTTTACTTTCTTACTCAGAGTCAAGGGCAGTACTGTGATATTAATTTGATGATGTTCCCCTTTATCCTCAATTGGGTTGGTATCATTTCTTCCTCATTTCTAGACACTCATATCTAGTGAAAGAAATTGCTCACAGTACACGGGAACAAAATCTAAAGAGGAGAATATCAAGAAATGCTTATCATAGAGCTGATGATAAAAAATGACAAAAACTCACCCAAGAATCACAAAGATCATATGCAAATATTATGTAAAACATATTCATGAGTAGTTTTCACTTGGCTCTATCTGTTTCTTAGATTTGACTACAGAATTTCCAAGAAAGGTCTCCAGCGAATGAATTATCATAAAAGCTTCTGTGCTTTTTATTAAAAGGGAACATTATTCTAAGAAAAGTCACCCCAGGTGACAAATCTTTCACGCATCCATGAACACTTTCCCATTGTTCCTTTCTCCGATGAAGGAATGTTTTCTGTTGGGATAGACAAACCCTTTGGGCCTCTCTCCCTGTTTCTTGAACTAGTTAGCCATTTTTAAATATCTGACTGTCTTTCAAGTTAGAGAAGTTTTGGGTTTTTTTTTTTTTAATCATTCCGTGAATTTTATCAACCAAGTACTTTCTCCCTTGGTCCCAGAGCAAAACTTTAGAGAGTTGAGTCCCCCTGAAGCACTTAAGTAGGAATGACTTAGTCTTTGTTTTCCTTTCCTGGTCTAGATCTCCAGTCACGTTCCATATCCTGTTGCATTGCATGTAAATATAGTCAACGTCCCTCAGCCAGCCACTGCGGCCATCCAGGTGAGATCATCTGATGGGCCACCCTGTTGGCTGGGCAAGGCACCACTTTTAAAGAACACTTTTCTACATACACACATATTTTACACCCTGTAAGAGAAAGAAAAGCTAACAGTGTTGCCAACCTACTTTGGGCTAGCCTATACCCTTGGTGGCTTCTGGAATTTTCTGATGCATCTGTGAGCATGTGCTCTAGCCTCTGCCTTACCCCTTGTTGCCTTAAGTCCCATATCACTTTGAACAGATAGTGGTGGATTTCATGGGGTGATTCCACATGGACGCTCCCTGGGCTGTGTAAGGTACCTCTCCCTCAGACCTCGTCCTTCCCTGCTTCTCTTGAAACTCTAGAGACACTATAATGATGAAGACCCTGAGAAGGAAAAGCGAATAAAGGAACTGGAGTTGCTCCTGATGTCAACAGAGAATGAGCTGAAGGGACAGCAGGCATTACCAGTAAGACTGTTACCTGGGGAGGGGTAGCTTTGCTCAGTACTCTTTTCTCTCCTGTATCTCCTCTTCTAAAAATTGTCTCATTCAAGTTCTGTATATCCGCTAACAATGCTCAAGCAACAGAAACTGCTACTGATAACTGATAAAAGCCTGTTAGTCTCAGAATGTGCATTCACTGAACTGGAAGTCACTGTTTTATAACAGGACCACAGTAGGCACTTGTGACCGTCAGCATCTACATTTTAACAAATCACGAAGCTTTACGTCCATGCTTTGCCTGTTTGTTTGATTCTTTTACTGTTATCTTTTTAGCCTGTCTTTACATTTCTTACAACCTCAAATTCCATTTGAAGTGTATTTGGTATACACATGTTTTCTTAAAAGGGATATATACGTAAGCCACTTCTTTAAGTGTTTGCTATCTTTTGTTTGCATGTATGAAAGCTCTCCGATCAGTAGTGATAATGTGTTTGTGTAAACATATACATGTTCCCGTAGGTATGTGCATATATGCATGCAGATATATGTGCATACATGTGTCCAGGCCAGAGGTTGACACCAAGTGTCTTTCTCCACATTAAAAATGTAATTGTCATTGTGTTTGCATGTGTATACATGCTTGTGTGTACTCTTAGCAGTAGAGGACATCTTTCCAGATTCAGTTCTTTCCTTCTACCGTGGACTCTGGGGATTGAACTTTTTTTTTTAACTGCCTAGTCATCTTACTGGCCATCCAGCTTATATTTTGACACAGGGTTTCATGAAACCTGCAGTTTGCCCATCTGGCGAGGCTTAATGGCCAGTGAGCTCAGGGGGTCTACCTGTCTCTACCCCTCTAGTGCTGGGGTACAAAACTGAACTGCTGTGGGTGCCTGGAGACCAAATCCAAGTTCTGGTGTTTGCATGGCAGTCACCTTTCAGACTGAGACAATCCCCCTTCCCTTCCTTTTTGGTACCGACAATTGAGCCTAGGGTCTCACACACACTACATAGCACACTGCCGCCGCCCCCCCACCCCACCCCTGGTGAGCTGCAGCTCTAACCTTCGTGTGGACCATTTCTGATTCCTTGATGGGCAGCTAACTGAGAAAACAGCTTGCACTTTGGTGCTTTGGTAGTTTCTCCAAGAAGTGAGTATGTGAAAAGCGAAACCCACTAGGGATTCTTCAGGTGAAATGTCCTTCCATGTTGTTGTTAAATAATTAAATAATGTGCTTGTGCTAGTTCAACCACTTTTGAACTTTGGTTACTATTTTGCAATTTCTCCTCTTGCATGGTCATGCTGTAAAGGGGACTTCTGTTAACTTGATCTACTTTCCCAACCACATACACTCTGCAGCCCTAGCTTGCATCAGTGCACAACCTATAGCCTTAAAAAGAATAGAAGCAACAGGATATGTACAGATAAAAGCAATGCTAACCATTGAATCCTTTCAAGGGCTTAACATGTAAATAGGACCATTCTTAAGTCATAGCAATAGGAGCCGATTGCAAATTAAACTCCAATGGATTCCTAAGACACCCAAGACTTGTATTTTGTAGCAGTCCCAAGGTTTAACATTTGACTAAAATCATAGCAACTGAAGCAATTCTGTAGGTATAAATTGGAGAGCTATTGCAAAGCTGTCAAAAAGGAAACATCTTGACAACTGTCTGGCGGGCTTGAGTTTTTGATGAAGCAACCACTTTTTTTTTTTATCTTGCCTTCAACAGCATTTGATACCTTGTGCAACATCATTGCTAAGTTTCTTCTTCCTTTCTTCTCCCCATCCTTATTTCTACACACCCCCTTCCTCAGACACAGAACCATACTTGCAGCTACCCCGGGTGGCACAGCACCTCCATTGTGGACCAGACCAGACCTCATGGAGACAGTGCACCTGTTTCCTGTTTGGGAGAACACCATGCCACCCCGTCTCTGCCTGCAGATCCTGGCTCTCTACCTGAGGAAAGCGCCTCTCCAGCACGGTGCATGATCGTCCACCAGGGTACCATTCTGGACAATGTTAAGAACCTCTTAGAATTTGCAGAAACACTCCAGTTTATAGATTCTGTAAGTAGAATTGCTAAGGCATGTTCATGTTTCTGGAAGAGGAATTGAGAACTGGTATATCATAAATCATTGCCATTTTCTATAGCAAATATGGTTTGGACCTACATTCATGTAAAGTGAAAGACCTTTAGTTTTTATGATTCCACTTCTCTCAGTGGTCTGATTTTGTAGGCTACCCACACTTTTTTTTTTCCTTCCAAATGTAAATAATGAAGTTCTGACTTACCACAGAGGGCTCAGAATGAGAGCTATGTCTGAACTGTTTTAACAGAATTTCTTATATTTTGCTTACTTCTTTGTGATTCTCTAGAAAATTTCTTTGCTGTTTTGGTTTTCTTTGCTTTTTGTTTTGTTTTGTCTATTTTGGGACAGTACATTTGGACTTACATTTCCTCATAGCCTTAAGCTTTCAGTTCAAGGGTGGGGCATAGATTTCTCCAGTACAGAATATTGAACCCTGATTAACAATCAGGATCACCAAAATAAACCATCTTGAGTGAAACAAATTTGCGTTCAGTAGCCACTCAGTTCATTTTCTTGGTCTCCTAATTGGTTAAAAAGCATTTATTCCCTACACACGGGACAGGGCCAGCTATCACCATAATGTATCATCCAGAAATGTTTTCTGTTTGCTTTAAATTGCATGCAAAAGAGAGTGCCTGAGCTCCCCACAGTAGATGTGCAAGGCAGCCCATGCACCCCTGTGACCCCCAAACTGGAAGGCAGGCAGGCCCAGCGTTTTCTTGCACACAGCATCCATTGCTCAGTGCTGTATTGGGGTGATGGTGGCGCTGTCACTTGCATACCATCTCAGAGCTCTGTGCCTCCCACGTTGTTTCAGGATTCTTCATGGTGTGATCTCAGCAGTTTTGAATTCTCTGAAGAAGCGGCAGCTTTTTCACCTAGCCAGCAGCACACAGGCAAAGCCTACCAGCTTCAGCAAAGAGAGGGCCGTGGGACTAGACCTGCAGGAGAGCCTAGCCTGAGGGTGACCAGGCGAGAGCTGAGCGAGGCTTCCCTCGGCCCAGCCAAAGCCTCACCCCAAGCGAGGCACAGCAAGGTTCCGCTGGTCATCCTACGAAAAAGGCGGGGCCAGGCCAGCCCCCTAGCCGCTGGAGACTCTAGCCCCTCCCTCTTTGCTGACGTCATCAGCTCAACTCCCAAGCGTTCCCCTGTCAAAAGCCTACCCTTCTCTCCCTCGCAGGTAGAGCACAATTTCTGCACAGCTATTACTAATTTTCAGCATACGCCCGAGCCTTAATAATTAGAAACTAATCTTTTCAGCAAATGACTAACGACTGCCGTCCTGGCAGATTTAATCCTGCGTTGAATCTCACTGAGATAAAGGTGGCTGGCTTCCTAGCATTTGGGCTGGCTGAAGGGCCACTGGTGATTTTGTCGCATCTCTGTCTCTCGAAGTCTTGGTGTTTTAGAAGATGGATGGATAGTTGCATGAGATGTGTTTCCATTTCCCTTTCCACTACAGCTTAACATTTCTGTCCCTCCCCCCTTCTCCTATGTCATCCTGGCCTCTTCAAATTTTAACATGTTTTCTGCCTCTTTGTTCATTGACTAAGTGATTTACTGACCCTGGGGAGGAGGGAACCAGATTATGAATACATAAAATTTGGATTACAACTACAAAATGAAACCAGTATGCCCCTTCTATAAGTGGGAATGTTTATGGAGACGATGAAAAAGAGATGCTTCCACAAAATAATTTAACATTTTCAACATTGGGTCTTTTAAATTTTGCTATGGTATTTTACTAGGGCACTGTTTGCCAAAGAATATTCTTATTTCATATAGTGTTCCTAAGGTGTATATAACACTATAATGCTTAGCAGAGCCACGTGTTTCTAAATTATAATTGAGAGACAATTTGACTCCTTAACATTTTTTCCCAATTATATCCGTTGAAAGTTTTGTATTTTGTTTTACTTTACTTCAGATGATGATGATGGTGATGATTAATTATTGTGGTTCTTAGAATTTAACCTGGGGCCTCATGTGTGCTAGGGAAGTGCTCTATCACTGAGCTATACATAGCTCTGGACTTGTTTTCAAAGAACTTTAAGTATAGAAAAATGATTTCCCCATCCCCCCCCCAAAACAGGTGGGTCTCCCCCCACCCCCATATTTTCCTAAACCATGTTTTGTGAAATCATTTCTACAGGACCTAATACATGTCTCAGGAAAAATAATCTAGGTAGACATAAGGGTTTGGGAAATGCTAACTCAGGCTTTAAAAGACTTCTTTATTAGACGGTCCTTCAGACTTGGTGTTTGTTTGGATTTTTTATTTTTTAACTTTTCAGATTGCAGACCGTCTTTTTTTTCTGCTCAGCTTGCCTCATGTTCCTGAGCTCAGGAGACATCCTGGCTTCTGAGTGACTGTGACTCAGGCAGCAGCCACCGCGCCTGGCTTCCCTGGGAGCTAAGTGTGCTCATCTCTTATCCAAGAGATAAGATCCATTGCCTTTTACCAAACCTGTGTTACCTTGGGAACTTCAGGTTTCTGAGAGCTATACCTTTTTACTAGACAGTTTCCCACACAATGCAAACCTTACATAAATAGTAGTCTGAGTTATTAGATCATTAAACTGAGAAAACCAAATATGAAAGAAAAAGAAAATAATCTTTTTAATGTTGATTAAGAGCACATGTCGTTCTCTTAAATGACAAGCATCATTTAAGATTTTCTTTAAATTTTGTCAGGTTTTTAGCTTTGACCCTCTTGATTTTTCTTTCTTATAAATCTCCAAACTTTAGCTAATCAGGTGGAATAAATCAATATCCTTGCCAACACTGAATGGTTGTTAACATTGTCGTAGTCGGGGTTATCAGTCACTAGAGGACACTTGCTTGTCCTCTGGGTTTGGCTTCAAATTGCATAATCATAGACTCGTTATTTAATCCGTTTGTCTGTCTGCCTTCCTTCCTTCCTTTCTTTTTTCCTTCCTTTCTTTCTTCCCTATTTAGTTCTTAAACACTTCCAACAACCATGAAAGCTCGGGCTTAGACGCGCCTACCTTACCCTCCACTCCTCTCACTGGTCACAGACTGACACCATGTCACCGAGACCAGACTGTGAAAACCCAGAAGGAAAACTCCATGTAAGTCTCAGTTCAATAAGAAAAATGTTTATTTTATTTATTTATATTAATAAAAAGTCTGACCTTCTTGTATGTATGTAATGCATTCACTGTATGTATGCTGTGCATGCATTCCCATCATGGATACATCCTGCGTATGTTGCAACTAACCAGGGTAGAAAGTAGGAAATGAGCTAATTACCTTTTGTAGTACATTCTAATGTTTCATATGCATGCAGAGGTAGTTCCCGTACAATACCCCCACCAGGTTTTTCTTTATACTGTTTTTCAATACCCTTACCAAATCAAACAAAAGAGACTGAGCCATTCAGAATAAAATTGAAAATGGTTCATAGTTTATATTTTTAATCTTATTTTTTCTTTTTATAACAAATGCATTAGGATCTTTTTACGTACTCACAGGAATGAAAATGTATGTGTGTATGTATGTATGTATGTATGAATGTATGTATGTATGTATTTCAAAACCCAGGGGTGATTAAGTAATGGAAAATAAGTGCATTCTTATTGCTTCCAAATAAAAGCAAAGTTTTAGGCACTAACATGTTTTCTAGTTTTGGCCCCGTTTGAGGGAGTAGATGAGATTGGTTTGCAAATGATACCAGATATCACGATGCTTGTCGGCATGACACAGATCCAGGGCTATTACCTATGTCTTCAGGCCCATTCTCAAAAGGCGGGAGCTACTTCAGTGCTCTTAGTCTTGGGCATAATAGTTTGAAATATTCGTAGATCCGCAATATGATTTAATACAGATCTACTATCTCTTAATGAATGCATATGGTTAGCAAGCATTCCCCTTCCTTGTCAGTCACAGTCTCTTAGTGTCCGTGCTGATGGCGTCCTAAGGGATTGGTGTCTTTTTTATTGAGCCTTTGCTTGTTCTCTTCTTTAGCTTTAGAACTCCAGCTATCAAAAGGTCAATCCTCGAAAGCTCTCCTAGAACTCCCACACCGTTCAAACATGCCCTTGCAGCTCAAGAAATTAAATATGGTCCCCTGAAGATGCTAGTAAGTTCATGAAAGGTCCTTAGATTCAGTAGACTTGTGAGTGTAGACAAGTTTCCTCTGATCTGGAAATATCCACTCTTCCCTTAGCCTCAGACCCCCTCTCACGTAGTGGAAGACCTACAAGATGTGATCAAGCAGGAATCTGATGAAGCTGGAATTGTTGCTGAGTTTCAAGAGAACGGACCACCGTTACTAAAGAAAATCAAGCAGGAGGTAAGTCGCCCTAGCTGCTTTGTGTACTTGGAACTGCTTGACATCACTAAGTAACAGTGACACTTCTCATGCAAGACTTTCATACAAGCAAGTTGAAAGGCACTATCATAATGTGGACTTCAACCTTCTATTTGGAAAGTCACTTCCATTGATTTCTTTAGACAGAAAAGATGCTAGAGGTGGTAAAGGGAAGAGGGGGCCATGGGTTTATACTCTTCTTTCAAAATTTATTGACAATTGATTGATAGTATTAATCGCACAGATGCAAGGAGAAAGACTACCAGCCCAAATCATGACCAAATTAATTAGAGCAACCTTTTTTATTTGTGTGCACAAACTATTTCTCTGTAAGGCAAGAGATTAGTATTGGACATGGGGAAAATGAGGGTTTTTATAGTTCAGGAGTAGAGGGTTTCCAAATGGGGGATTTGGTAGGCAAAAAGCCAGGGTTATAGGAACTGAACATAAGCAAATTGGTGAGAATAATCTCATAAAACAAAGACATAGTTAACAGGTGGTCATGACAAGGTGATCATGGCAACCTTTCAAACAAAGGCACCGTTGCCATTTCCTGGGGCAGGCAGTACAGAGCCTTTTGTAATTAAGGTTCCAGGCGCGGCACAGCTCAATCCTTGAGAAACAGAGATTTAATCATAAACAGGAATGGGTCTAATTTGTCGTTATTGTAAGATGGTTTTCAGTCTAAGATGGAGGCAGGCTGGTTTATCAATAGAGGGGGATGGGTAGGAGGATGGATAGACAGGCAGACCACAGATAATAGATGCCAGATTCATCCCTGTTGTTTTTCTAAAGACTAAGAAACAGTTTATTCTAAGAGTGACCATGCCCAGAGAATGTAGATTCGAGTTACCCTGAGTGGTATGACCCCTTAGAGAACAGGAGTTTGCAAGTGCAAGAGAATGAAATTTTAGCCATCACGAATCAAGGTGTTAGCTTATTAGGAAGAGGCACTTCCAAGGAGGCTGAGCTTTGTGCTTGCAAGACGTGGTAGCAATTTATGCCTGAGAATATTTCTGGAAAGTCTTCTCTTCCATACAAAGCACTTCCTGTTTGCTTTTAGGTGGAGTCACCAACTGATAAAACAGGAAACTTCTTCTGCTCAAACCACTGGGAAGAGAACAGCCTGAGCACCCAGCTGTTCGCTCAGGCATCTTCTGTGGCAGATGCCCCAGTAAGTATCAGGTGGAGCACCGACTCTTCTTTGATCATGTGTCCATAGAGTCCCGTGTGTGGCATGTGGGACCCAGTGCCTTCAGCACTCACTCTTTAGAGCACCTGGTTTCTAAATATTCATACCCACATGATTCTTTTTTGCATTTGCTTTATTTGTCTTCTAAATGTTGTGTTTCCTCCTAGTTAAGCAATGTCTTGTTTGGTTCCATGTGGTATCTAGCATAGAGTCAATCATGGTGTGTACCAAATACTTGGCTTGCTAGGAGCCTAACCTAGGTGTAGCCATGGGAGAATGGCCCGAGACCAGATACTCACATTCCATAATTATAATGGCATGACATTTGCATATAACCCATTCGATCCTCCTGTGTACTTTACATTGGTTTTAGATTAAGTCATCTCTCATATTGTATAAATGCTGGGTTAATAGCACTTCTCTGTCTTAGTGTTTTGACCCTTAAGTCCACAGATGCAAAGCAGAACCTCTGTCACCTTGCTCTGGTTGTCACAGTCTAACAGTCTGTGGATAGCGTCTCCTACATCTTACGGACGACCAGAGCTAATGAAAACTGTGAATACTTACTCAATGTGTTAACTGTTAAGTACCATTTCACGGGCTTTAGATGAATTAAATCATGTAGTCCTCAAAATAGCGTTGTAACATTTTCACTTTCATGAAAGCAACTGTGAGTTGGGTAACTTAGTTATTTGGTTGCTCAATATTATATATTTAACTGGGTGCTGCTGCATTAGAACTTTGAAAGTCTGTTCGTCAATACCATGTTTCACCATTTGTAGTTGGTGTTGCTGTTGATTTGTAGACCTCAAGCACTTCTGTGCCAATATATGTATAACATAAAGATTTCTTATTAGCGCATCTCTTAGTTCTAGAAGAATAGATTAATAAATTCATTTAGTAGATAGATAGTATGTGCCACATGCTTAGAATTAAGTGGGGCCCGACAAATGGTTTTTACCATTTTGGTGATGTCGCAGCAGTGAGAAGAAAAGCCTGGATAGAGTTGGCTCCTTTCAGCTCATAGAGAAGGGAATTTCTGGTGGATACTTGGCGTTTCTTCCTGCTAATGTGTGTCATCTCACAGTAATCTCTCTAGAGTTAGGTCTGTGTTCTCTCTTGTATTATCCTGCCTCATTTAAATTTCAAATGATTCCTTTCCCTTCAGAATATTCTTACAAGCTCTGTTTTAATGACACCTGTATCAGAAGATGAAGACAATGTTCTCAAAGCCTTTACTGTACCTAAGAACAGGCCCCTGGTGGGTCCCTTGCAGGTAATGACTGTTCTAACATTTGGTGTCTTAAAAATTTCTAACTGAAAATCCCTTACTTAACGTTGCTTTTAATGTTTTATATATAAAGGAATGATGCTTTTAAAACAACGCCTTAATGTCTAGAAGTGAGCTTATGGTGTTTTTGTTACTAATCATGTGAGACACTGGAAATTCTTGTTCAATCAGGGGCCCCCAAACATGATGAAGTGAAACATTTTTTTTAACTGTAACTGAGACTGAGATCATGTGCTGCCCTAGGCTGTGTCAGTATCTCCTTCTGCTTTTAAACAATCTTTAAAATATGTATCTGTATAGCTTATTTTTTGTTTCAAAGTGTTATTATGTATGCTCTATCATTAAGCAACCAAGGACTTGGAGACTAAATTTCTAATAAAATGGGAAATTAGCTAGAAAATAATTGCAATGCCTTTGACTATGAGAACAAAAAGGCAGCCATCAGTGTTAGTGGACCATCTGCCGTCAAGTTTTAATATCAAAAGAGATTTCCCTTGTAACTCTGAGGTAGGTGTATATTGATGAAACACAACAAATTCCAAATTAATCCTGAGCCAAGTGTAAATAAGAATGTAAATATGCTCCCTCAAATTAGTTGAAGTAGTTCCCAACATTAAATAGCCTAGCACCCAGCCAGCTGCAATTCTCTCCCCTCTGTTCCACCATTGTTACTCAGAGGGAAACTCTACCAAGCAGATAAATAGCCTGGCTAGAAGTAAGAAGTCATATTTGATGCTATAAGTTTAAAGACAATGTAAAAGATGGTAGCCTTTGTGAGCTGACCTCTCTGTTTATAGGACTGTCCCACCACTGTAATATTCCTGCTCACCCCAAGTTGTGAGAATCTTAAAGTCTAACCTTGTGTTATTTGCTATCATTTAAAACGTCTTTATTAACTCTTTGAGGATTCCAGGCAGCGTGTTTTGATGATATTCATCCCCAAATCCTCTCCTTGACTCCTGTGAGATCCCTGGTCTTCTACTTCTTGTCTTCTTTGTGTTTGTTTTGTTCAATAACCTACTGACTTAATTTGTGCTATCCATAATACTGGAAGCAACCTGTCCACTGTAGCAAGCTAAACCTGCCAGGAGTCTCACATTCTTAAAGAAAACTGACTCATCCTCCCCTAGAAGCTACCAACTGTCCCTAGCTCTGCAGTTGAGGGTAAGGGTTCATGAACCCCTCCCACTCCATGGTTGACTGGATTGATCTTGCACAGCCTTTGTGAGTTTGTGAATGCTGTGGTCCTGTCATGCCCAGAAGACACTGTTTTGCTTCATACTTCCCCTGTCTCTGGCCCTTAGAATCTTCTACCCGTCTTCTGAGTCTTGGAGAAAGTTGTGATATGGATATTACACTGTGGCTGAGGACTTCTCAGTCATGTGTTCTCTATGTTCAATAACCTATTGACTACAATGGTGAGTTTCTACTTTAGCCATCATCCAGCAAACCAAGAAAAGTATTTGATGAGGTCTGAGAGCTTCACTAATATACAGGTGAGGAGATAGGAATTTAGAGGGCAGCTTAATACTGTCCCCATTTAGCAAAATAACAGTCACAGATTTACATATGGGGCCTATGAACTTCCTAGCCGTGGGTTCTTGGCCAAATTTGCAGGCATATGCTAACTCCTACGAAGCAAGTCTTAAGGTCAATAGGAAAACGGTTGGTTGCCTCTGTAATGTTTGTGCCACTGTTGCTGCCATGGGCATATCTTGTTACAGGGGTCATTATTGAAGTTCATAACATTCACAGCTGGGTAAAACTGATGATAGCTCTCTGCCCTGTCAGCAACCTGCATAGTTTCTTCTGGTACTGTGAAAACTAGCAAGTATGGAGGAAGCTTCCTGGTCAGTACTAACCCAGAGAGGCAAACATCTCATATGGATTTTATTGCCGAATCTTTATATTTCTGTGTTTAATTTGGATGGCCTGTATAATCGAGAAATCTGGAAAGGGTTCATAAGTGAGGAGAGGGAAGAAAGATCTTAAGGAGGGGAATAGTCAAACAAAGGGGAAGGGGAAATGGGGGATACTAGGAGGGAGGCTTAAGTGTGGGGGATGGGAGGATAGACTAGAGGATGGGGCTAGAGTATGTTTGAAAAAGCCACTTGGAATCCCACTATTTTATAAACTGTATAATAACATATAATTTAATTTACCCTACAAAGGGGATTATGCTCATTTTAGAAGCCATAGAATAAAAAGCCCTGTGCTAGGTGAAGGGTACCTCCCCACTAGTTGTTGGTCAGAGGTTTCCTTGGGACCCCGAAATGATACAGGCTACTGCCATTGTCCATGGTGTCAAGACTGTGCTTCTGAAGACACCACATGCTTTGGTCACAGGATGTGGAGAAGTCAACTTGGTATTTGCCGTCACCTTTTAGGACAACTGGATGAATTGTAGGTACAGTTGGTTATTAACTCAGTTGCATTGGGTCCCTATAGCTTTCCACAGGTAACTAACTGCTCTGATGAGAGATGGGGTGGGTAGGAGGGTAGAAGAGGAAGATAATGCTCATGCAAAGTCAGTTCCTGGGGCACTCAGCCATCTGTTGCTCAATGTAGAGAGAACTCAGAATACCTACAAGATATGGAAGGTGAAGAAGAGAGGACACTTTATCCAGGCCTTGTGGGATGCAGGAAGGGGATTAAAAGGATGTCAGAGCAAAGGTAGCTATTTAATTCAGAGCTGATCCTCAGTGCAGAGGGAACACCTTGCTTTTAGCCTTTGGCCCTTGGTTTCCAAAGCATAGAACTTGACTAACACTGTTTCTTTGTTAAGTGACATAAGTTTCATGCATATTTTATAGGCTAGAGATTCAGCCGATGTTTACTGAAGTATGAAGTGTAGCCTGACATAAGGTTGCATGTCTTTAATCTCAGCATTTTGGAAGCAGAGATAGGCAGATCTCTGCGTATGAGGCCAGCCTGGTGTGCATAGAGTTCTATACCAGCACAGCTACATAGTGAGAACATGTCTTTAAAAATAAGAAGAAAAAGGAAGGAGAGAGGTAAGGAAGAAATAAAGAACATTCAGAACTTCATAGTGAATGTGTGAGGAGTCTATTTGGTGGTAGCCATCATTTCTTATATTGAAATCCTACCAGTTACCAGCTTTACCATGAGGCGGTTAGAACTAACTATTCAGAACTGAACATGGGCTAGATATAAAACTTAATTAAAAAGTACGTTGTCTAACTGAAAAGCTCGATCCTTACCTTCCCATCTTTGAGGCAGGGTCCCCTTGCCACTGTGTAAGCCATGCTAGCTGACTCATGAGCTTCTGGGGACTGGTGAGTCTCCACCCCAGTGTGTCCACACGTGAATGACATAGTGTATTACTGCCTCTGGCTTTCATGTGGGTTCAAGGGATCCAAACTCAGGGAACCAAGCTTCTGCAGCAAGTCTTTCTACTCTCTGAGCCAGCTCTCCAGTGCCCTAACACAGAATTTTTAATGCTATTAACATTTTGAAAACTACTCTGGGGCTTTATCAACATGGGCATCTAGCCTCTGCGGTCATAGACACACATGCGATTTCTAAAATGTTTCTGACTTTTATGATGGATATTAAAGGATGAACCAAGTGATCCTAAATATTTTAATACATTCCTAATGCTTTTGTCTTAATCTGACAATATTTTGCTATATTCTTCCTTATCTGTGAGGGTATAATTTTTTTTCCTCCCCACAGTAGTACCTGAATTGTGGCTGATATCAAACATTACATATGTGATGTTTTTACATACCTATCATAAAGTCTAACCTATAGACTAGGCAGTGAGAGATTAATAATGAGATACAGAAGTATGATAATAAACTGTAATATAAAGCATTTTAACCCTATGAATTATTTATTTCTGCATCTTCTGACTGCATTTGCTGAGCCTGGGTATAGGGAGATCCAATGTTTTTTCCTGCATTGGTAACTTTGTTTGTTGAAACATAATGCCATTTCTAGTGTTTCCACTGATAATTCAATTGGATTTGGTTAGGCAGATCTCTCATATGTGGTATTGGTGAACATACTGTACATTTATAAATAGTTTGACTTGGTTACTTTCTTTCCCTTTTACTGTGAAATAAATATCTGACAAAAGCAAATTAAAGAAGGAAGGATTTGTATTGACCCGTAGTTGGAGAGAGCCATCCATCATGGCGGCAGGAGCTTGAGGTCACTGGTCCCATCTCCCCCAGTCGGGGAGCACAGAGCAATAGTCTCTACTGTTCAGTTTGCTTTCCCCTTTTTATCCAATCCAGGACCCCAGTGCAGAGAACAGCACTGCCTGTGTTTAGAGTATGTCTTCCCTGTTCAATTAACTAGTCAAGATAATCACAGACACTCCCAAAGGCTTGCCCCTCAAAGTGATTCTATTTTGTCAAGTTGCAGATCATTGTCAACCTTCTCCCTGAATAAAGAACATTTCATATAATCTAAAACTTTTCTCATTTGTACTTTTAAAATGAATTAAAATTTTAATGGATCTTCAGCCAAACCATTTAGATATTTTTGACACAGAATAGTTTTTTCATTATTTTGGTTTTATTTTCTTGAAATGGGTTCTTACTATATTGTGTAGCCCAGGCTAGCCCCAAATTTGTGATGATCGTCCTGCCTCGGCCTCCTGAGTGTTGGGATTGTAAACTGAAATTCACTGTGTCCAGCTTTTAACTGAAACGACAAAGTACAATTCCCCAAATATTTTACAAGTTGAATGTTATATAAAATAAAAAACATTTGCCACTTTTCTAGTGTAATAAATTGCAAATTTAATTAAACCCAGTTTTAATGATCAGAAGCTGGATCATGAGAACAGCTCTTTAGACAGACCAGCTATTTACATGCTGGGGTCCACATACTGAGTGCTTTATACCTGTGTTTCTAGTGAGTATGCTATAATTGAATAAACATGCGTAGACGTAAAACGTCTGACATCGTAAAGTTAGAATTATGGGGAGCTGGGATGGAGGTATAGATGATGCTATAGCAACGGCTGAGCATGTGGAAGGCCCTGGTTCCAGCCCCAGAACCACTGACAGAGAGAGGGAAGGAAGGAGGGACGGAAGGAGGGACGGAGGGAGGGAAATAAAGGGAAAAAGAGAGGGAGGAGGGCTAGAGAAAAAGTGAAATACAAGAGACTAGAAGTATTATATTTTATTATAAATTTCAAACACACAGAGATATAGAAACTATAATGTTCTCAGCAGCTGTTGTTTGTCATGTTTATCTACTTGTCGTGAACCATTTAATGTAAGCCCGGACAGTAGACCATCTTATTCAAATGTATCTCCAGAGTCTAAAAATAGACATTTCCCCATTAGAACACCACACCATTATCATACGTTATTAGCAATCATTCCTTAATATTCTGATTCCCAGAATTCAATTTAATTTTCCCTGTTAGCCACAGGAAACGTGTCTATTCTACTTGTTTGATTAAACGGACGCCTAAGAAGGCTCCGAGCAGCTGCCCAGTCATGTGGCATTGGCTTCTTACCCACGCCGATTAAGCATGGTAGCTGGGCTTCTCTCTCTGTCAAGCATCTTTCTGTAACTTTTGGCCATAAGGCAGAAGCACCCGTAGTTTGAGACACGGTTGGCATCTGTGCCTCTCGAGTGGCTCAGTATGTGTGAGGCTTTTCCATTGTGCCTATTCCTCAGGTTACCTGGGGTCTGCACCCCAGGAGTCTAGCAGTGCATACGGTGAGAGAGCATTCATCCCAGAACTCGCAGTTTGGAGCAGGAAAGTCAGTTACCCTCTCTGTTTCCCCTGACAGATCCAGGGGAGTTTTTGCCTGCTTTCCTCCGTGCGCTCAGTTTCCTTTACAGGGTGAAAAGCATGCTTTCTGCTCGTAAACATTTCTACTGCCAGATTCAAAACCATAGTCTTGCTCTTAGCCGCGTGAGCTTAGTTTTCTCTTCCGTTATAATTCCCTTTCATTCCTGTTTAAAACGTGAGTGCAAAAGCTGTGTTTATATGCAGGTTTTACTCACTCACTCTCCCCTGGACTTTTTCGTAACCACAGAATGACAGCTTTAAATTTTAATTTCCTGACTTGGTTTGTCAGGGCCTTACTCTTAAAAAAAAAAATACAATGAGTTTGAAAACATTTCTTCACTTTTAATACTTCAGCTCATCCTCAAAAGTTCAAGAATTTTACAGGACTGTTAGCAGAAATTGAGTCTCTCTTTGCTTCTCTTTTTGGTCTGTGTGTTTCAGCCGGTGTTTATCTGTATTTCACTTGTCTATAAGTGTTCATACTTTTCGAACAATACCCTTTCCTCGTCACTAATGTTGCTCTGAAGTGTCATAAATTCTCACATGGGCATCAGAGCATGGGCTCTGCTCTGGGCTCCTTCACTTCCTGTTTGGATGACTGGAATTCATTAAATGAAGTGAATGAAAGGGATTAAGTTGCTCTTGTCTATAGATTAAGGACCGTGCTATGTCCTTCACTGGTCTCTTAAAATGGCTGTAAAGATCAAATGGATCAGATGTTTCCAAGATGGCGACACGTAAGCTCCGTCTGCTCCCATGATATTTACTATCAGAGAAAAACTGCATACAGTCTCTGTCCTTTCAAAGGAACGTAGCTCAGTTGGCAGAGTGTTAGTCTAGCATGCCTGAAGCCCTGGGTTTGCTCCAGCACGGAGCAAGCCAGGTATAGTAATGTAAATCTATAATCCTAGCACTCTGAAAGATCAGGAGTTCGTCTGTAACTACATAGTAAATTTCAACATAGTCTTGGTTATATGATGAAAAAAAAATCTAGATATATCTAAAAAATCAAAATAAATTAATTGAAGGGCAAGTAAGAAGGTTGCATTATTGCCAGGTCTTAAATTAGTGGTGAATTACTTCTACAATTCCCTGTCCACCTTGCAGAACCTTGTCAGCTGGTCACTAAAAGAAATAGCTGACCAACCATTCAAAGACTCAGGTAGTCAGGCCTCTTGGTACAGTGGCGATGAAGCAGGTGATGGACAGCCTGGGTTTCTTTTCTTTCCTGCTGTTGTGTGGGCAGCAGGAGGGCAGACATGGACACAGTGTACGTTCTGAGTGTCTGTTTATCTTCTGTACTGCCGGTCTTAACCCCAGGGTGTCTTCCCAATTGTTGGTATTCTCTCTGGTCACAATTTTTCCACCCATGTCACTCTCAGAAGTGTTTCAGTGACCAGCATTCAGTTGGTGATAATTTATAAATTAAGTAAGCTTCCCATGTGTATCTCTGGGATGGAACTGAGAGAGGCCAAGCAAAATGTAGCTCTCAGATGAGCTGAGTCGGTTTGCCCTGCCCAAGTCACTCCAAGACATTAACTCTTCATACGCTTTGTTTGATGATATTTAAAATAAACACTGAGATAGAATCTACCTTGGGGAGGCTGGGAAAGGTAAATTGCTTCAGAGCAATTTGACAACTGTCTGACTGCTGATAATCAGGTACTAGGAGGTGTCCAATGAAAGAGCTGTTCTTCCAAAAACTTGGGTACCCCAAGCTATAGGGTGTAAGTTATTGAGGTGCCTATAAACATGTTAGAATGGAAACTTCTAGAGACATCTGGATCAAAGCCCATATCTGCAAAAGATCCCTGTGTGCTAGCTGTGGATAATTTGGCCTGGACATAGAGGCAATAATAGGTAGGGACATCTCATTGTCCATCCCTTCAATTAGGAACCCTGAAGTTGTAAGTATTTTATTGTGCTGCCACAGGTGTTTACTAGAGAGGGAAGTTTCCTGCCCATTGATCTTATCTTAGCAGCCTTTTGACTTAAGATACAATGAAGATTTTATGGTATCCTTTATGAATGCCATTTTATTCAGATGTCCCTGTGGGAAGGAATTCTGACTTTCAAAATCTCATTCAGGATAAGTAGTATTTTTGTTTTGGTGAATTAAATAGAATCAGAGAATTCTTATTTTGGATTCCTTAGACATCATCTATCCATGCATGTCAGGTTTGTTTTTTTTTAAAGTAATATAAATATCAATAAAATAATAATTATGTATTATAATATTAATAAAATATTAGATAAATAATAAAATATATATTAGATTCATCTAGCTGTCATGTTGTCTTCACATTGTAAAACAGAATTTTCCAGGCATCTTGACCTTAGCAGATACTGTGTGAAGTGGCTTTCTGAATGTAATAAAGCAGTTATTCAGTATGAGGGGAGCCCAAGGGAAATGCTAAGATAATCTAGTTCTGGCAGAAAACCACCTGTGGACAGGGTCTTGTCTCCTTTCATTTATTTGGCTTCTGCAAAGGGTCTGGGCATTTTTTTTTCAAAGCGCTTTAACAGGATATCCCAGTTAAAGTTTTGACAGACTGTTTATAGTTCACTTCTGCCCAGCGGCAATGAAAGATGCTTTACAGGATAAGCAAGGTAACTCTCTCCTGGGCTTGCACAGGAGGATGTAGGGTAGGGTTTTATTAACATTTAAATGAATTCAGACGGCTGACATGAACAGAACACCATGATTTGGAAGGGCAAGAATTCACATGCAGACGCTACTGTGCCTAACAACTCCCTTAAAGTAAATGAGACAGAAATGCAGGGGTCGAAAACAGGAGCACACAGACATTGGGGTGACAGCATTCAAAAATAGTCCTTAACAGAAAGACACCTAATCCTGGTTTGTCAGAGCTATCATGTGCTTGAGAAGTTGTTGTAGGGTCCTGGGTTCAAGATCCTAAGGAAAAAAGGAAGCTGATCTTGACTTCTTTTCTTTTCTTTTATTATCTTTTCTTTTTTCTTTTCTTTTCCTCTTCTCTCCTCTCTCCTTCCTTCCTTCCTTCCTTCCTTCCTTCCTCCTCCTCCTCCTCCTCCTCCTTCTCTCTCTCTCTCTCTCTCTCTCTCTCGCTCGCTCTCTCTCTCTCTCTCTCTCTCTCTCTCTCTCTCTCTCTCTCTCTCTCTCTCTCTCTCTCTGGGAGAAGCACACACATGCTTATGTCGCAGACAGAGGACAACCTTGGGTATTGTTCCTCAGATTCCGTCCACCCATCTTTTCTGAGACACTCCCTGGAACTCATCAAATACTTGAGTAGACTAGGCTGACTGACTAGTGAGCTCCAGGGACCCACCCGCCCCCTGCCTTCTTAGTGCTTGGATTCCAAGTGCACACTGCCAGCCAACCCCCACCCCCTTTTAAAAACGCAGTTTCTGGAAATCCAACACAAGTTCTTCCTCATTGCAAAGTAAACCCTTTACTCCCCAGGCTAGCCCCCTGGCTTGAACAGTTCTTCCTTTGAACCGTGGTGCCCAACTACCTGACCTTGCTCTACCTTCTCACCATTGGTTCTATTCAGTTTATTACATTCTCTGTGGGATGTGCCTACTGTGTGCTCTCCTAGCTCACAAAGAGCTGCTTCGCTCATGCTAGCTGGCCTTTCTGTCCACAGTGATTCCTACACACAGTAGCTTATTGTACACTGGTGCGTACACACCGGGTACCAGGTGTTTTGAGACCTCTCACAAGCCCTAGGCTCTGAGGTTTATGACATGTGCTGAGGAATCTGGGTATTTTAATTATTTTGAATTTGATCTTTAGAAATTCTCTTTTGTAGGAGAACCTTATTATTTGAAAAGTCCCCACAAATCACTCATGAAAACTATACAGTACATTCTTTATATATTGATTCCATCTTAAATATCTAGTTCTGGAGAAGGGACAAAATATGAATCCAGGGATGATCACTTTGAATATTTGTCCAAATCACAACCATTTTCAAATTGGCAAGTTGATATGATTCTCTGAACAGACGTGGACAGTTAGGAGTCACCTAACATACCGTACTACAAAGGATTGATCAGTGTTGCCATCAGCAGGCGCAAACATATCTTATATTGTTGTTATGTCTTATATTGTTGTTATATCTTATATTGTTGTTATATCTTATATTGTTGTTATATCTTATATTGTTGTTATATCTTATATTGTTGTTATATCTTATATTGTTGGGGAATTTTAAAAAACTTAATCTGCATGCAGGAATATTATTCTGTATTAAATCAAGCCAAGTAGAAAATTTCATTTTTTAAGTAGGAAAAACTCTTAGAAAAAAATAGAAATAATTCTTTTTTGTTTCTATATGTTTATTTCCTTCATTTTTCTTTCTCTATGTTTTGAAGATACATGTTTTTGGTAATATATATACATATATATATATATACATATATACATATATAAGTGTACTCTTATTTTTGTAGTATATATATAAATTTAATTTTAAATAATTTATAATTTTAAATCTACATGCACAGTATCATTAGGTTACGTTACTGCAGTAGGCCTCCTCATTTAGTCAATGCTTCTAAGCACTGTATATACTTCTATGTAGAAGATACACTATATTGACTTGTTGTCTCTTAACTGCTAATTATTATATCATATTTTGCTGCAAGAATTATAAGCACTAACTCAGTAACTGAAGATTGAACAATTAAATTGTATTATTTCAGGTGATATAGTGCGTCTGTTTGTATTTCTATGCTGCGCTGGAAAACCTTAGCTCCAGCAAGTCAGCAGTCAGTAACACTAGAGTAAAGGCTTTGGGTGAACTAAAACACTGTTTTGAGACGTGTGTGTTCGATCTGTGTGTTGGGATCCAGGGAAATACTCATTTTATAGCAGTTCTCAGCCTTTCTAATCTGCAACCCTTTAATACAGTTCCTCATGTTGCGGTGGCTCCCAGCCACAGAATTATTTTTGTCTCTACTTCATGGCTGTAATTTTGCTACTGTTTTGAATCATAAAGTATGAATCTGTGTTTTCCCATGGTCTTAGGTGATTCCTTTGACTGCCAAAGGAGTTGCAATCCACAGATTGAGAACTGCTGGTTTAGAACCATTTCAAAGAATATTGTAATTGAACTTATTGTTTAAGAAAATATCAAGTGTGACTTTGTGTTAGAAGTCAACCTAGGCTGCCATCTTGTGACATGCTGTCCCTTGAAATTCTGTGGACGATCCACTCGCTATGGAGTATGTCAAGTTGCACCTGAGGGTTTAGAGCACGCTTGTGCACTTGACTGTGATCGGGAGGCAGCCAGGGGAGCTGTGACTCAGGGAAGTCAGAACACAGTGCTACAAACTGAAAGTCACTGGAACTTTGGTGAAGTCACTGGGGGGTGGGAGGGGACAGAGCGGGAGAATGGGACCTCAGCACCATCCCCAACAGTGTTCATTCAAGGTTGTCATAGCTACTCACCAACAAGCATGCCACTTCTCCCTCCACACCCCTATGGTTCTATCTATACTGGAAGGCCCTGGTGATTGAAGCCCTGAATTTCCTCTCAACTTCCCTACTATGCTGCTTGTAAGAGATCTGCTGGGAGCAGCATCTCCGGCTGCTTAGAGGTGCGGGCTGTCGAATTCCCCCTCATTCAGATCATTGTCCCCTCATTTCTTAGTGATGTAATCTTGTGTGTGTTGCTCATGTGCTGTCGTCCATGTTAGCTTCCTGCTGTGTGACCTAGGTGAGGGTACTACCGGGGTGGCCATGCCATGGGTGTTCTGTGTGAGAGTTCAGTGTGACAGGGTCATGGTGGTGCAGTGTAAGGGCCGTTCCATGATGCCCTGCAACCACTGCACCCTTTGTTTCTCCATAGTCTTTCTCACCAACACCATCCAAATCGTAACTCCCCACCCCCACTATCCTTTCTCTCTGGCCATTCTTAAATAGCGTTCACAGCGTCCATGTCCTGGTCACTTGCTTGTGGCACCACAAACCTCCACATACCATTTTTACACGCTATAAAAGCACATGTGCGTTTTATCTCTCAAAAGAAGCACAAGGTTCTGGAGAGCAAACGCCGTGATGTTGGAGACAAAGCCTAGCTATGTAGTCCATACTGGCCTTGAACTCACTGTGTAACCTAGACTGGCCCCAGAGTCGTAAATGAGGGGTCGCTGTGGTTCAGTGTGCCTGGATATGGTCTTTCTTTTCTTTTGTTCCATGGAAAATAGTTCCTGTCAGATGTCAACGCTAGAAACAGTGTTTTTCCTAAACTTTGGCTTCATTTTTATTTGGAGGCTTATGTTTGTCTTCTTCCCTGAAGTGACTCCTGGGGAGCTCAGAGTCCCAGTGGCAAGCCATCTCTGTCTAGACACTGTCTCCTTCAATACATATTTTGTGTACAAATCCCTCCCTAACTTCATATTGTCTCCACATTCGTTTCCTAGTGTTCTTGCTTTTTGCTTTTTAAAAAATGACTTTTTTGTCTCCTTTATGTGCCTTGGTGTTTTGCCTGCATGTATTTCTGTGTGAAGGTGTCGGATCCCCTGGAACTGGAGTTATAGACAGTTTTGAGTTGCCACGTGGGTGCTGGGAATTGATCATGTGTCCTTTGGAAGAGCAGCCAATCAGCGCTCTTAACCACTGAGCCATCTCTCCATCCCTACTTCTTTACTTTAGAATCACTGTTGTATTTGTGCTATGAATGTTGTAAGTCATTCTGGGAATTAAGTGGAATAGAAATTGTACATATTCCAGTTTAAGTAGATATGGAGAAACAGCAGGAGCTGGGAGGTCCAGCGGGCAGAACAGGGCTCGAGCCACTGTATGTATGCCATGTCTTAGGCCTGGGCAGGTTCTCTCTAAACTTCATCTCTTCGTTTCCCTGTCCAGCTAAGTTTTGTCTGAACCTTCCTCATGGTGCGTCTGTACTACGTACATGTGATTGTGTCTACATAAGACCCAGGACTGTTCTGGGTGCCTGTATGTTGCTCTTTTTTACTTTTATCTTGTGACTTCCAATGTATCCCTTAAAATTAAGCTAACGTGGGGCTGGAGATGTAGCTCAGTAGTACACTAGTTCTCTGCCATGCATTAAACCCTGACCCAGCACTTGGGTAGTTGAAGCCGGACATTAGATGTTCAGTGTCAGCTCAGCTACACAATGAGTTCAAGATTAGTCTGAGATACGTAAGACTCTGTCTAAAAGGAAAGGAAAAAGTTAAGCTAATCTAGGAGTGGGGGTTGTAGTTTAATGGTAGAGCATTTTCCTAGCAAGTGTGTGAGGCTCTGGGTTTAACCTTCAACACCGCAAAAAAGAAGCTGTGCTGATATACATACTAACAAAGTTAACGTTGAAATGTACATGCATGCAAGTATATGTACATATTTGAGATATTTGTATGAACTGTGTGGGTGTTTTCAGGTAGTGGTACATTACAGAAATTAAGCTTCTTGGCTCAAGGGCTCTTCAAGTCTGTGGAGTGAGTAATGGCCCAGAACCTGTCTTAGGTATCTGTAGAGTGATGCCCAAATCCTGTCTCCAACCTTGTAAAGCTGCCTAGGAGTCAGGAGGCATTCCAAGAACAAGACCTTACATCTTATGAAAATGTACTCAGTACTGAGGGACAAAGACTTCACCCCTGGCAGTGCAGTCCTAGGCTGCCCTGCTAGGCTGGGGAAGCCCATGCCTCCTGGCCTGATCCTAATGTCTCCTTCTCCTCCTCCATTAGCCCTGTGGTGGTTCCTGGGAAGCAACATCCTGTGGGAAGACAGAGGACCAGATGACGGCCTCCGGACAGGCTCGAAAATATGTGAACGCGTTCTCAGCTCAAACTCTGGTCATGTGAGACATTTCCAGAAAAGCATTATGGTTTTCAGAACACTTAAAGTTGACTTTTGACTTATCATTCCTCAACATGGAGCGCTCCATGACTGAGAGAAGAACCTATTTTTGTTGTGGTACAACAGTTGAGAGCAGCACCAAGTGCATTTTAGATGCTTGAAATCTTACTGGATTTCACCCAACTAAAAAGGATTTTTTTTAAAAAAAATTAATAACAGTCTTACCTAAATTATTAGGTAATGAATTGTAACCATTTGTTAATATCATAATCAGGTTTTTTAAAAAAATAAAAAATAAAATGATTTATTTGTATTTTAGAGGATCCAACAGATCAGTATTTTTGACTGTGGTGAATTTTTAAAAAAATTTACATAAAGAAATATCCCAGTATTCCATGTACCTCAGTCACTAAACATACACAGAGATATTTTTAAAAACCAGGAAAAGCATTATTATGAATGTTAGCTAAATACCAAGTAATACTTAATGCAACCTCTAAGAACTCATTTGTGGTTAATAATTTTGGAAATATCTTTATTGTACTAAACCATTTCATGTGGGGAATTTTGCGGTCAGCTTGCTTGAAAAGTTATTACTGTATGAGATAGTTTTATTAAAAAAATTATATTTTTATTCCGTAATTTAATTTTGTAAATGCCAAATGGAGAAATGTGTTTCGCTGCTATGGTTTTAGCCTGTAGTCATGCTGCTGGGTAGTGCCAGAGGGGCAGTAGAGCTTAGATGAAAAGGGAGAAAGAAACTCAAGAGTTAGATAATGGACTATGCACTAGTATTCCAGACTTTTTTATTTTTATATGTATATATATACACACCTGTTTCCTTTTGTAATTGGAAAACTTATTTGGGAGAATTTTGCATTTGTTGTACATTTCCGTCTTTTAGGAAATTTTTTTTGTTGTTATGGTCGGTTTATAAAAGCATTGCACTTCTTTTCCTTTTCATATTGGGAGATTTGTGTTGTTTATGTCATATGTTTTTGTTTTGAGTTCAGCCTGAATGTTCACCCATTTGGGCATTTTCTGAGTTCAATCAGCATTCCCTGGAGGTTTCTAAGTGCACAGAGCCAGAAACGCCCGTGGTTCCTGTGTTTGCCGGGAAGACAAATGTGGAAGTCAATAGTCAGTTTCTGCCCTGAGAACATTTGCGAGAAGGCTGGCCTTGAACTTCTGAAATGACAGTGTACTTACTGCCTTGTAGCAAAATAAAGCTATCCTCTTATTTTACATACCTCCTGATGTCTCTCGTTTCTGTGATAGTTACATATTTGAGAGGATGAAACAAACTCAAAATAATCTTTTCTTTCAAAAAAGAAATGTGCTTGCCATCTAACCTTTTACATGGAGAGTCATCACTACAGGGAAAGGAAAGGTGAGTCCACAGAACCCCACAATGACAGTTGGAGGACTCTTCCCGCCTGTGCCAAGCAAGGGCTCAGAAGCTCTTGAATTGAAAACATGCACTATACAAGTAAGTGCTGGTGTCTGAGTTAGGGAGATGCCTCAGCCTGGAATAAAAACCTGAGTTCCCATCTCCAGAAGCCCCATAAAGCCAGTCAAGGCATCCGTGTCTATAGTCCCAGTATTCCTGTGGCAAAACGGGAGATAGAGACTGGATCCCCGGAAGCTGGCATACATCCAGCAAACCCACACAGGAAATAGCAGACTGCTAAGAGATGTTGTCTCAAGACAAGGTGGGAGGGGAGAACTGACAGCCAAGGTTGTTCTCCACAGATGAGCTGTGGCATGCATATGCCCTGCCTCCACCACACACACACACACACACACACACACACACACACACACACACACGGGTGTTCATGAATTTAAACACATATAGGTAGGCTGTAAGTACTGAAGGGTCATGCTCTATGGAAAGGGACAGTCATGAAAATTAGGAGACATTGAGAGATGCAATGAGCCCTGGTAAGCTAAAGGTCTCTCTCTCTCTCTCTTTCTCTCTCTCTCTCTCTCTCTCTCTCTCTCTCTCTCTCTCTCTCTCTCTCTCTCTCTCTCTCTCTCTCTCTCTCTCTCTCTGCTTCTCAGCCACTCTGATGCAAACTGCTCCACTTTCCCATCATGGGCTGATGTCTCTAAATCTGTCTTTCCTCAAGCTGCTTGAAGAAAAGTAACAAACACAGACGTTCCAATGTGGTCCAATCAATGTTCAGTATCCCTTGGGCAACTACTGACTGATTTTCACAACTCAAATCCAAACTCCAATTTTAAGTTTAAATAAGCATAACATAGTTGGTGGTCATAGAGCCAAGGACATGCTGGATCTAATGACCAATCTTTAGAACCATTTTATAATCTTTGATGGTCCTGGTGAGTAACACATTTTCTGAGTGTTGATGAACATAATTGATAAGTAGCTTTGGCCAGAAAATAGAGCCTCAGTGACCACTTGGCTATCTCAGTGAGTCAAGAACTCAAACTAAAACATCTAAATACTAAAGATGGTAAATGTGACTAGCAATGAGAAGTCTAAGGGTGTGGCTCAGTGGCAAGAACTGAGCATGTGAAACCCTCTTATAGAGGGTTTGACCCTCTATAAACTCTTACCTATATGTAAATCATAGTTATATGGAAGGCAACTGTGAATGGCTGTTTTACTACTCAGATTTTTCTAGTGACTTTCAGGAAGGCAGTGGTCACAGGTTTATGATACAATGCTTTAAAGGATATTGTTCTATAGTTCTGGGTGCTAGAAAGCCCAAGACCACTGTTCAGTAGGTGAATTTAGTGTCTGGCTAGAGCATACTTCCTGTTTTGTAGAAGACACCATTTTGTTGTGTTTTCTGTTTTCACATGACAGAAGGGCCTAATTAATTTTGTTGATTGGGTGGGTGGGTAGTTAGTTGGTTGGTTGGGTGGGTGGATGTGTGGGTGATTGGTTAATTGGGTGGGTGGGTGGGTGGGTGGTTGGTTGGTTTGCCTATTTGAAGCAGGGTCACCTGTAACCAGGCTGGCCTTGAAGTTGTTTTGTAGCCTTGAATGACCTTGAATTCCTGAACTTCTTACCTCTAATTTCCAAGTTGGGATTATAGTCATGGGCCAGTATGCCTAACTCTTGCTAGTTTATTTTGGTTGGTTGTTTTGTTTCATGTTTTAGTGATCCTACTCTCTGTGACACAAACTCAGGTAGCAAATACGTGGATGTAGTATATTTACTACCTAAATGAGAAGCTGTTCTGAAGTCACTGTAAAGTGGCATCTGAGGAACAGGAGAGATACCGAGAGGACCAATCAATCTGTCCTTTGTCCTTAGATAGGATCAGTAGATGCAGGTGATATCAAGGAATGCATCACCAGGATTCTGTGTTAGGGCCCCCTGCGTTGCCACATCTGATCTGGAGTCTGACAAAATTTGGTCGTGATTCAGACTTTACCATCTTTGTGACTTTACACAAGTTTTATGACATCTCTCTAACTTCATTTTACTTATATTGGATATCAAAGTATACCTCGAGTTATAGGCATTATGAAGATGTTGTAAAACAGAAAATCCATTCCTGGGTCTCTCTAAGATTCTGTGGCACCTGTCCGTAAGATGCTTCGCTAGGTCATGTGAGCAAACAAGAACTGTGTGTACCACTCACTGATGAGGAATGAAAGATTTCTGAGGCTCATGTCCCTGGTTGCAAATTAAATATATTCAAATATAAATATTCTGTCCTAATATTCTCAGTCATTTTACAATAGACAAATCCTTCTTATGTAACACATATGCAAACGATAGCACTGTTTCCTTTCAACCTCTTAGTTTCTAGTGCAGTGTATCTTACACACACTCATTCTAATCCATTGCCAGTGATATTATTAGCTGGGATGCGGGCTTGGCTAAGTGCTTGCTACATGCTGTCAAGGAGTACAGGTGAAATGGTTCACAGCAGTGAGAGGTGAGAGGCAAGGGACCCGAGTGTTAAGAAACTGAAAGGGAAATCTGGCAAAAAGGAGAAAGATAGGAAGCTGTGCACTGAGGTTTGAACTTTGTCCTTTGTGATACGGGGGGTTATTAAAGGCTTTTAGGTAGAGAAATAAAATGATTAATTTATATCTGACTTATAGAAATCCTGTTCAAACTCTTTATTCACATATAGTATAAAATTAATCCTCAGATTAGTAGGGAGCGATGATCAGAGTCCGAATTCCATGCCAGTTAACTTATTTTTCATCGTATGTTTCCTGCTGCCTAATTTCAAAAGCATGCATTTTAATCCTAGAAAATCTAACTGGGAAAAAGAATCTCAACTTTGATCTGGGCTTCATGAAACATCGTTTCAAGTGTTATAATCTATAAAGTAGGAATTGACTCAGGAAGAAATGATTGCACTGAACACTTTTGTCCTTTAGAAGTAGGACATTTTCAATCATTACTTTATCTCAAACCTTCTCTGCCAAACCTCCCATTGAGTCATTATGTGGCAAATCCTTGGTGATTTTTTGTATTCACTGATTAAGGAATCTTTCTAGCATTTGTTCCTGAAGAAATTTCAACTTAATGTTATATTGTAGTCTGCCCTTCACACCAGAACACCGATAATCAGTGGGTCTTGGGTTTTATTGGACACAGAGACTAAGAACACTGGTAGAGTGAAGTTAAGTCAGGGATGGGTCCTGTGTGGACTCTACATCCCATGTTTGACAGCCACCAAGTGACTCCAACACAGGAGGACTGAGGTAATTGAACTACAAAGACGGGGTCTTGTGAACAAATTTACAACCTGAGCTTTCTTTTTTTTTTTTTATAATTTAATTTTATTTTATTTTTTTAATTTACATTCCAAATCACTTCCCCTTTCCCGTTTCCAACCTGAGCTTTCTATCTGACCATTCCGCAAGACTTATCCATTTCTATTGAAAATGTCCATTGGTCTACAACAGAACATTAGAAAACATAACCCACAGCTATAGGATTTTCTTAACTCTAGGGATTTAGTTTGTTACTAGTGTTGGTAATTAGGACTTTTGTCTGGTGTTTACAATTGCAGGAAGCATAATTTCATTCACAGTACATTTGGGTCTCTCTTATCATATGGCTCTGTTGCCTGAGTTCTATCTATCATAAGAGAATCTATACATCGATGAATTCAACATTAAAGCAAAGCAAAGCTGTCGTTCAGAGAAATTCTTGTTTCTAAACCAGGCTGCAATGAACTTGCTGATCTCCTTTGTTTACCTAAACCTCTGTGCTTTGGGTTTCTGTTCAAATGGAGGAAGTATTTAATCCTGTATATGGTTACAAAGCATACAGAACTTCTCAGATCAAAGATAAACGAAACTCAAAGAAAGCTTTGGTAGTCCAAAGACATTGGAACATACAGCATAGACTGAGATTTTTAGGTCAAGAACACCCTCCAAGATGAACCTACAAACTTTAAGGAGTCACTTTACACGGTTTGGAGAATATGTAAGGACAGAGTCAGGGGTTGTTTTCGTTTGACTGATCTCTTCAACAACGTAAGTATTTTCCCACTTTCTAATAGTACTAAATGTATCTGACCACGGATGGAGTGACTCATCCAGCAAGTCAGGTTCGAAGCCAGCACTCATTTTTTCAAAAATTCTTTTTTTATTGAGCACTTCCAATGCAAGGCAGAGTTCAGCTGAGTATATACAGCTCACAAATATACTAAGTGCACACAAGTATAGTGTGTATGACATTCATGATTATAGACAGGATTATTTTCTTGGACATCCCCAAACATACTAAGGAAAAAAAAATAGGCTTATACTTTGGTAACTGTGTTTCTTTAAATCTAAAATGTGCCTTTTCTTAAGGCCCACTCCACCAGATGGAACCCATACCTGTCACTGTTTAGGTGACCAAGAACCAGAGACCTACAGTAAGAAAATAAAAGATCATGATAAAATGACCCCTAAAGGTATTCTGCTATAGTCATAGATCAGTGGCCCTATTCAGCCATCAGAGAAGCTACCTCCTGCAGCAGATGGAAATCAATACAGAGACCCACAGCCAGACATTACAAACAGAGAGAGACCTTAGAACATTCAGCTCCAAGTGGGATATCTCCATCCATCACATCCCTCCCCTCGGAGCTCAAGGACCCCCAGGGAAGAGGAATGAGGGTAAGAGACAGAGGAGGTGGAGCACCAAGAGAACAAGGACCCCTAAGTTAACATGAGCAAAGCGCATGTGAACTCACAGACACTGGGGCAGCAAGCACAGGGCAGATACATTCCTGCACCGCATCCTCTGCATGTATGTAATAGCTTTCAGCTTAGTAATTTTATAAGACTGTTAACAATGGGTCTGTGTTAACAATGGGTCCCTGATTCTTGTGCCTTCCCTTGGGGCTCTTTTCCTACTGTTATTTTACCTTGTTCAACATCAATGTGGTGGCTTTCTTATTATATTTTATTTTGTTATATTTTATTGTTGTTGTTGTTGTTGTTTAGAAGCCTGTTCTTTCCTACTGAGAGACAGGAAGGGAGTGGATGCTGATGGGAGGTGAGGGACAGAGGACCTGAGCAGAGTGGAGGGAGGAGAAATGATCTCTACTGGCTGGTTTTGTGTGTCAATTTGACACAGGCTGGAGTTATCACAGAGAAAAGAACTTCAGTTAAGGAAATGCCTCTGAGATCTGACTGTAAGGCATTTTCTCAATTAGTGATCGAGGAGGGGAGGGTCCATTGTGGGTGGTATCACCTCTGGGCTAGTATTCTTGGGTTCTATAAGAGAGCAGGCTGAGCAAGTCAGAGGAAGCAAGCCAGTAAGGAACATCCCTCCATGGCCTCTGCATCAGCTCCTGCTTCCTGACCTGCTTGAGTTCCAGTCCTGACTTCCTCTGGTGATAAACAGCAATGTGGAAACGTAAACTGAATAAACCCTTTCCTCCCCAACTTGCTTCTTGGTCTTGATGTTTGTGCAGGAATAGAAACCCTGACTAAGCTGGGCAGTGGTGGCACACACCTTTAATCCCAGCACTTGGGAGGCAGAGGCAGGTGGATTTCTGAGTTTGAGGCCAGCCTGGTCTACAGAGTGAGTTCCAGGTCTATACAGAGAAACCCTGTCTCGAAAAATAAAAAAAAAAGAAAGAAAGGAAGAAAGAAACCCTGACTAAGACATGGCCATCACTGTATTCTGTATGAGAAAAGAAGAATATATTTTCAATTGAAGGGGGGAAATCAAAGATGTCTCTTTTAATGTTTTAGAAGTCTCTGCAAACTGGCTTTGCTGTCATTGAAACAGTTATAAACTCATAGTTGTATAATCAAGACCATAAAATAAAAGAACTTGGATCATTCCAGCAGAGCGTCTAGAAAAGGTCTCTTCCTTTCTTTTCATTCACAATGAAACAAAGAAAGGGTTCTGTGAAGACTGTCCAGGCACACCTGAACCATGTGCCGAATTATGACTCACGAGTTAGATGTAAGAACCATTCTAGCGGGGACCAGCTTATGTCTCTACTGTCTGACCCAGTCTAAAGTAGGTGCCCTGTAAATATGTGGAAAGTTCATAGGCTAGCATCCCCTCTACCTTATTGTGTATCTGTGGATAAGCACCTCATGTCTCTGGGTCTATATTTTCTCATCTATAACAGGTTTGGACTCGTATGCTGGTTAATTTTGTCAACTTGATACAAACGAGAGCAATCGGGAGAGAGAGAACATTAATTGAGAAATTGCCTCCATCAGACTGGACTGCAGACAAGTCTGTGATGCCCTTTGTTGATTAATAGTTAATGTGGGAGGGCCGCTGTGGGCTCTCCCTGAGCTGTGGTCCTGGGTTGAATAAATAATTAGGCTCGGCAAGACACAAGGAATAAACCCAGGGAGCTGTGTTTCTCCACAACCTCTGCTTCTCCTCCTGCCTTCAGGTTCCTGTTTTGCATCCCTGTCCTTACCTTCCTGGGTTCCTGCCCTGGTGAAGTGTAGTCTTTAAGGGTCCTACTTCCAGACTCCTGTGTTGGCCACTCCTCCTCCATCTCCCTGGCTTACACTGCCTGCTCTATCTATCTCTATATAGTGCACTTCGACTTTTATCCTGGACACCTGACCCACTGACAGAGTCACAGGGCTGGTTTCTGTCATCCTACATCTGGTAAGTCCTTGATTCCTCACCTTGGTGGTATTTGATTTTTATCACTACTGAGAAGGAAGTCCCAGAAGTTTTTTTTTTTTTTCTTAGTAAAAATGGGTCAGGGCTCCAACTATGACTCAGAGTCAGAACATTAATTAATAAAGGACCCCTTTCTGGGCCAGCAGACAGGAGTTGCATTCTTGCCAATCCTTTCTAAGAGCAGATGGGCAATGCCTCCATCCATCCTGCCTAAGTCATCTCGAAACTGAGGGTAGTTGGCATCCTTCCTTTGAACTTGACTTTTCAGATCCTCCGTGGTTTTGTCTGCAGACCCTGGTAATGAGGTGAAGGGGCCAAGCTTTGCTCACACTGTGCATTCATCCCTGGTTACCGAGCAGCCTGAGCACAGATGACTACAGGACAGACTGATGGATGGTAGTGGATGGCAGACGACGACGGCGAGTCACAATCACAGTCCAGTGTTAATTGTCAACTAGACTGGGAGTATGCGTGTGTCTGCTTTGAATTGGCTTTTTTTTTTCTGAATGTTTACAATACTCAAAATGAAGAGCTGGGCATGGTGGCGCACATCTTTGATCCTGGCACTCAAGAGGCAGAGACAGGTAGATCCCTGGGTTCGAGGCCAACTTGGTCTACAGAGGGAGTTCCAGGACAGCCAGGGCTACATAGAGAAACTTGAAAAGATAAAAAGCTAATGAACAAAACCTCTCAACATGAGGAGAGGAAATCTAAATACAGGAACGTTGAAAAGTGAACAGCTGACTAGAAACACATGGGAGGTGAGCACACAGGTGAGTGGAAATAGGATTAGATTTTAATTAAGTGGCTTACTACAATTCTGCCATTTAATGCTGTCCAGATTAAAGAGATGTCATACAAGAAATGAATAGTATTTTGAAGGCCTTTGATGAAACATACTATCCGAATTCCAAACTAGCAGTCATTTATTAAGATTTGGAAAAAGCATGGGTTTCAGTGTTGGATGGCCACAAATCTGAAGGGTTAGACATTCACTCAATAAAACCCCCTCTGTCTTGAAGGCCCTGAAGCCCAGTATGCATTTAAGTTTTGTTCGTTGGTTGGTTGTTGGTTCATTTTTTCATCCTTAGGTATGTTCTTGTGATTGCCCAACAATGAAGCCCATGCTTTCTCCAGATCTCACTAACTGTGCACTGGTTTGGAATCTGGTGGAAACTATAGTTATCCTATTATGGCAAGATAATTTGCGTGCTCTGATACATGTGATTGTACTACATTTGCAAAATCTCTCTGAGAATATTGTCCCAGGTCACTATTTAGTGTCACTAGAAGCAGGAAAGACTTATAATTTAACCCACCATTTAATAGGAACAGAGTTACAGTAACAACAGTATTTTAAAATTGAGTATTTCTTTTTAAAGACAGAGCTTCAGGCTGGCCTGCAGCTCACCATGTAGCCCTGGCTGGCCTTGAACCTATAGCCATCTTCCTGCCTCAGCCTCCTGAGTATGTTTGCTTACAAATGTGAGCTACAGGACTGAATTGAGTTTGTTAAAATAACAACCAATAGTAATCTTTCATGAACCCATAGTCCTGGGTTTCTTCAGGTGTCTGTATCTTGCTCAGTTTCTGGTTTTGGGCTTGGTGAGGGTTAGCACAGCAACCCAGGGGCAGGAAGAAAAGTACAGAATAGTTAGTTCAGCATCACGAGATCAGCTAAGCATCTCAGAGAGGGCCCTGGGTTCTATCTCCTATTGGCAAGCAATAGACTCACATTGCAGAGAGGATAGAAGGGCACCAGCCAGTTTTGGACTCTGTATTAGTCAGGGTTCTCTAGAGTTACAGAACTTATGGAATGTCTCTATAGATTAAAGGAAATTATTGGACTGATTTACAGTCTGCAGTCCAACTAACCCAACGATGGGCAGCTGTGAATGGGAAGTCCAAGAATCTAGGAGTTGCTCAGTCTCACGAGGCTAGTTCTTTCAGCGGGTCTTCTGGAGAAGTAGGTTCCAACAGAGGTGCTGGCAAGGAAGTGCAAGCTGGTGAAGAATGGACCGTGCCTTCCTCTGTTGTCCTTATTTAGGCCTCCAGCAGAAGGTGTGACCGAGAGTAAAGGTGTGTACCACCAGGCCTGGACCTAAGCTGTTCTTTACTTGGAACTTGCTCTGTCCTAGGCTGGCCTTGAATTCAGAGATCTGCTTGCCTCTGTTTCCTGGGAATAAAGGTGTTTACTGACTTGCCTGATCCTAAGCTTTTCACGGCCACTATACCTCAAGATCTGGGTCACAGGTAGGCCCTCCATTTCTGGATTGTAGTTCCTTCCAGATGTAGTCAAGTTGACAACTAGGAATAGTTATCACAGACTTTATCAATGTAACACCCCCCCAGCAGTTCATCTTTTAAAATATCATTAAAGGATGTGGGGAAATGGCTCAGCTGATATGGGACATTAGTTATGGAGGAAGTGTTTGTGCCTAACAGGAATCCATTACAATGGAGAGATGTGATTAGCAAATGACCCTGACAAATATGGTTAGCAAATTTAATTTCTCCTTCCCTCCCCTCCTTCCTTTAGATGAATAAATAGATGTTTGCATTTATAAATATACAAGTCTCCCTTCTTATCTATACTTTGCTTTCTGAGCTTCAGTTTACCTGAAATCAACCACAGGTCAAAAATATTAAGAGGAATATTATTCTAGGATTAAACAATTCATACATTTTAAATTGCTTTTATTACAGAATAGTGTAGCAATTATTGTATGTTGTTATTATCACTGCATCTAATTTATCACTTAAACCTTACCTAGGTTTGCAGGTATTGCAAATATATATATACATATATATATATAATATACATATAATATACATACACATATACATATAATATACATATGCATATGATATATGCATATGATATGCATATCATATACATATCACATACATATACACATACATACACACACACATACACATATATATACATATGGTTTGCTTCTGTCTGAAGCACCCATTGTGGGTCTTAGAACATATACTTTATCCTTTATGGATAAGTGAAGTTTAAAGTTAGGAAAAACACAGGTTTTCTGTTATCCACATAGCAAAAGACAACACATTCAGATGGACATAAGCTTCTTTAGTCCCCAAAAGTTACCCAAAGGAATTTGCATTGTTTCTACCTATTACTACCGTGCTGTTAGGGCAAAGCCCACCAGGCAGAACCTGGACTCCACCTACTCAGCCTGATTCCGATGGAAACCCTGGCTTCCAGCCGGCTCACCGCACTGCGTGTGCTGTAGGCCCCCTGCCCTCTCCCCAGCGTCAGCTCCCACTGAAAGCCTGGAGCTCCCTTCACATCCTGAAGCCCACACTCCCACAGGTGCCTTGGGAGCAAAGAGTATACTGTGCAGCTAAGCACTGTGTCAGAACTAATGAAAAAGGTGGGAATTGTGTGTGAGAGAAAGAGTGTATCCACCCTGTCCTAAGATATACTGTACTGTCCTGCCAGGTGAAGACAGACTACCTAGGACACAAGATGGATAGAAGACAGGATCCCTCTAACTGCCTTAAGACCAATCAGGTGGGTGGAACATAAGTCATGGTGTTGAGGTCTGCCCCCTTAGCATAGCTGTGGCCATTTTGTTCCACACCTGCCAACTATTTCATATTGTTGCGGTAACATGCCCGCCAGTCACTAACACAGAAGAGTAACTTGACTCAGAGCAGGGTCATGCTGATTACATATCCTGTTATGATATGCATGAGGTTTGTTATTCTTAAGAAATTCCGCAAAGCTTTACGTAGGACCCATCAAATTAAAGGTCGGTATGAATTATGTCTAAAATGGCTTGAGTCAGGACAGACAGCCAGGCAGAACTTCCAGCACCTGCATATGAGCTCCCTGTGGGTTTTTGGTTTTTTGGTTTTTTTTTTTTCAGTTTTAGCCTTTATAAGGTGACATAGAAAAATGTTCAGGGTCATAGCTCAGCCCCTGAATTCTGAACTACAGTCCTGATCTATCAGTCTTAGGTTGTGTGTTTAATAACCATCCCTGTCTGACTGTGATCCATGATTGTGTGGTTAACTCCTAGACTCCAACGATAGATTTAAGGACCTTTCAATGCTTCAAGCAGTTCTTTCCTTAAAAAGGGGACAAAACCGTCAATTGGCTTCATGTTGCTTACACAATGGGTGCCCAGTGATACTTTTTTATCGCCCACATTTCCATGAACTTCCTGCTCACGGTCATTTCCACAGTTGTGTGTACGTTCTCAACTTGGCAATGTGTTTTTAAAAACGTATTTATTTGATCAGTTGTGATTTGCTTTTTTTCTAACTATTTATTTGAAGGGTGAACTGTTTATTTGGAGGGTTAACTATTTGGAGGGGGTAGCTTTGTTGTTTTCCTTTCCTCTTTTTTTTTTTGGGTGTGTGTGTGTGTGTGTGGGGATTTCTAAGATTACCCAGCTAGGTTAGCTTTACTGCCTGGAGGTGTGATGAGAAACCCCAAAGGGTTTAATTCTTATAAAATCATCAGTACACATGTGATGCTAATATAGCATGTTCTGAAACAAACAAACAAACAAACCAAGACTCCAGGAGTGGAGCTGTGAAGCCCTAAAATTATGTGTGAAGTTATATGTGACTTGGGTGACTCAGCAGTTCATTGCTGTGGTAACATGGCTGAGAGAACCCCAAGGAGTCAAAGCTCATCTTGGTGCCTGCTTTAAGGCGTTTCAGTCCAAAGTTGGTCAGCTCTGTTGCTTTGGGTCTAGGGCAAGCAGAATCTTACTGTGGCAGGAACGCATGGCAGAGACTGTTTGTCTTGTAGCAGTCAGGAACCACAGTTCGAGAAGAACAGCCAGGAACAACTGGATGAAGTGGTAGGGACAAGGCATGGCTTCCCAGGACAAGTCCTCATGATCTACTTCCTCTAACTACCCCCCCTCCACCCTCCACCTTCCACCTTCTAATTCATGTCATCTCCCAATAGTTCAAATTATGAATCCATCAGTAAATTGTTCCATGGATGAGATCAGGAACCAATCAATCCCCAAAGCTGATCAGTTGTTGGTAACCAAGCCTTGAACTGATGAGTCTTGAGGTGGGGACTTTATATATCTAAACCACAATGCTGACTGTAGGTTAGTGTTTTGTTCTGTTTTCCCATGAAATGGTCAACAGCATTTGAGAGCTCTGGTCTTAACTCCATTAGGATTTTCTAGACTGCAACTGACAGGCATCTAACTATCTTGACCACATTTTCGGAAGAGCAGGAGAGGAGATCGCCTCAAAGACACCTGGAGGCCGAGCCTGTGGCACCCTCAGGGTTTTCTGTGCTTCAGCCTGTAGGTCCAGCCATCTCTGGCTTCTAAACCATCAGCAGCTGCAGACCCCTCTCCTGAGAAGATTCTGTCTCACAGCTCTAGGCAGTCAGCTCAGTAACCCACTGATTGGTTACTCAGCCGTTATTGGTTTGGGTCACATTCCCTTGAAGCAAGCCTGTGATGAGGCTGTGTGTGCAAATGTGAAGTATAATGATAAAGGCTGTCAGGGAGACGGAAATGGAGGGGATGCAGAGGGGATAAAGAAGAGAGCTGCAAAGTAATGTGCGACTTTGGTAAAATCCCACCCTTAGTTGGATTCTGCAAGAGAGTTCTAAAGTATTAATAGTGTGCTGAGTTTCTCCAGACACAGGCAACTCTGTTGGGCTTCTGAACTCCCAGACCAACCACTGGCTAATGACCAAACTGAGAAGTGTAAGAAGCTGGTGCTTTTGACTCTCTGACTTCAGGTGATGCATAAAGAGAAATGTCTCAAGGACTAAATTCTAAAGAATTTCAGAAAGTGTTGATAGAATATATTTGAACACCAAGCAATGTTTGTGCACCAGCAACTTGTTTGACAGACATATTATTCTGTTTATCTGGAACTGGATTTCAGAAAATAGAATCCACTTTAATATTTTTGTTGAAAAGTCTTGATTCCTTGTGCTTACAGTTGAGAGTGGCACGTGTCTTTCTGAAAAGTTAAGTGAAAAATATGGCAATAGCAAGTATTATTATTACTCCACAGTTGGTTCCAAAAGGGAGCATGCTTCCAAAAAAAAATTATTTTACAGAACCTTTCTTCAACTCACTCAAAGCTACATTCTGAAGAAATAGCAGTACAAGCGTCAGCAAGAACTGGTATGGAGTCCTATACAACCTTCCAGACACAAGTCATTGGTGAGATGCTTTGGTGAATTGATGCAAACTGCATAGAATCATAAAAGTTTGTTGCCTGTTGACAGAATGTGTAGCCAGACCCATAGCGCTGCTGCCACTACCAGGAGGAAGTGGAGCCCTGCGTGGTCCCAGGACCACAAAGCCCGTTTCCCCGACTTGCTCTTTGCATCTTCTTTTCCTAACATTTTTTCCTCCATTACAGAGTAACCTTGGACCTGTCTCTTGACATTTCCCTTAGACACGGATTGAGTCTTTCCCTTGGCTATAATTTGTGACAGCCTTTGAGTTCAGGCTTCAGGCTGTTCTGAGCAAAATTCCTTGGTTCAGCATGACTCAGGATATGTGCTACTAAGCATTTGTTACCTGTCCCAGGCAGCTCAAGAAAGAGTCTTTCGAATGAAAGCAATCTCATCAAAACCCCATGAGGATGCTTTCAAATTGGATGATATGCTTTCAAGTTTTACTCAGAAAAAAAATGAAGAGGCAAAGACATCAAAGAATGTTCTAGAAAAGAAAGAGCTAGAAAGAAAGCTAGCACTGCCCTATACCTTAGCATATTCCAAAGCTGCCACACATTATAAATGTGTACAAACATGGGTTGGGACAGGTGATGGTCGGGGCTAATTGTCAGTTTAACAGACCCTAGAATCACCTGGGACATAGGCCTGTGGGCATGCCTGTGGCGACAGGAAGACCCACCCTCTGTGAGTGGTGCCTTTTCCTGCATGGGATCCTGGACTGTGTAAATGTCAAAGAGACATAAGCAGGGGTCAGCGTGCTCTCACTATCCTCTGCTTCTGGATTGTGAATGCAGTGTGGCCAGCTGCTTCCAGTCCCTCCGCTTCTCCTCCCTGACGCACCCTTGAACTGTGAGCCAAACGAGCCCTTTCTCCTGTGGGTCACTCCTGTCAGAGCACTTTATCACAGCAACAGGAAAAGAATCTAAGACAAGAGAGTTTCAAAGTTGGAAAGAATGAGTTTTAAAATTGAAAAGAAAAGCAAAGGCCTAGTAAATAACTAATTGGCATAGTGAGAAACATAATTAGTAAATAAAAATGCTTCAAGATTTGAACCATATTAAAAATGTTTGTTTGGCAATTCACACTATTAGAAGAGGCATGTGGAATTTGAGGTATGGTTCATTTACTGTTTTGGGGGGACTGGGGGTATAGTGAGAGAGGGTTCTCTGTAGCCCAAGCTGAGGTAGAACCTCGCTGAGGGTGACTCCTGATTCTCCTGCCTCCACTCCCTAAGTATACCACCAAGACCAGCTGCTACAAATATTTGGAGAAAGTATTTTTGCAATTTAAGCAAAGAACAAATAAAATATTGTATTTGCCTTGACACTGGTATCCCAGCTCAGGTAACCAGAAACAACAGGCAAAATAAAGAAGAAATATTAGAATTTAATATGGAAAGAAAGAAAGAAAGAAAGAAACAGGGACAGAAGTTAAGATTCCGAGTCAAGGAGGGAATACTCCCTGTTCTACAGCATGTGAGTCATGCAGCCATTTGAAATTCTCTGTAGCCCACAGAAAACAAAGAAAATTCTTCCAGTGGAATTGGAAAAGGAAGTAGGCTACAGCTCTCCATCTGCACCCAGAGAGCTATAGAAAGAGAGAGTGTCCATTAGTGAACTACTAGAAAAGAGTCCTTCAGGGAAAGCTGCGGAGGTGACTCTGTCTTTCAGATGTGTTTGCCTGTTTCTTTCTGGGTGTGTCAGGACAAAGACAACGTGAACATTAGCTTTTCCAGCCGGCACACGGCGTCTTTCTTCGCTGTTCATAGGGAGGGGAACATCTTTGAACTACCCCTGGATGTTACCCCTGGAGTAGGGATAACAAATACAATCGTGGGAAACATAAAATAAACAGCTCTGCTTCTTAATGTTCGTATTTATCTCGAGATACGCGTAACCCCAGTCGCTGTGCACACGCAGGAGAAGTGTGCACACGCAGGAGAAGTGTGCTCAGTAAGTGGGCTCTGTGTTTTCACTTGAGGTGGGAAAAGGCACCTAAAGGAACCGGAATCAACACTGAGGGTTGTCTGGAGTAAGGGACAGGCTCTTTGTTGTGTTAATCATCTCCAGCAGAAAATAACCTCTCCATTGCCTCTGGTCTACAGACCGCTACTCTGTCCTTCATCTGGTAGCAATGTATTCCACTCTCATAGAGATACTTTTTTTTCTAAGAAAATGGGGACATTTGAGTTTAGGAAGAGTTTTACCCTCCCTCCTGTCCACTTCTCTGACTGTGTAGGTGCTGGGACTGGACAGAGGGAGGGAGCCAAGAGGCTGGGCGCCCCACCCCCACCCCCAGCACATTGTTCACAGCTGACATAAGAGGGCATAATTCCCTATGTTCGTGATTAATAACTGCAGAGCGGGGTTTTCCCATTGTTCTGCTGTCAGTTCTAAGCTCTGCATTGCTGTCGCCCGGCAGTCAAGCATCCCCTCTGACAGCCCCCAATGTCGTGGCTCTGGCTTGCCATCCATGAGTGACAGTGATGTAAACTGACAGCTTTGTTAGAGTTAGGGCTGTACCTGCTCACACCTCCCCAGCTGGGAAAAGCCAGAAGGCGCTGTTTTCTTTCAGGACCCATACCCAGGACTACAACCCAAGAAAAGGGTTTCTACTTCAAGTCTCCGTGTTTCTGAAGCGGCTAAAGACTGTCTTTGTGATGGGTTACTAATCCACTATCACATAAGCCATGAGGATTTTGTTCTGAATCACAACTCTGCTCTCTGCCCAGTGTGCTGGTGAATCACTGGAGTTACAGCTACTTGGGAAGCAAAGGTGGGAAGATCACTTGTGTCCAAGGGTTTGAGAACAGTCTGGGAAGCAGAATGGTGTCTTACCTCAAGTAAGCACACAAACAAAAACAAAACCAAGCAGCCAAAGCCCGAATCTATTCCTTCTGAGAAACTGGTATGACTAGTCAACTAAAACAGGGCAAAAGTAAGTAAGTGTGTGTGTGTGTGTGTGTGTGTGTGTGTGTGTGTGAATGTGTGTGTGCGTGTGCGTGCGTGTGCGTGTGTGTGTATGTGAATGTGTGTGTGCATGTGTGTGCATGTGCGTGTGTGTGTGTATGTGTGTGCGTGTGCATGTGCGTGCGTGCGTGTGTGCGTGCGGGTGTGTGTGTGTGTGTGTGTGTGTGTGTGTGTGTGTGTGTGTATGTATGGGCCACACTACCAATATGGCCATGAGGAAACAGAAGAAAGGAGCCGCCTTGCAAATGCAGGAGTCCTGAGCTATCTGAGCACACACAGGTCTTGCACAGTCCCCCAGGCAGCTGTGTTAGGCCTCACCTCTTTGATATGATAGATATGCTCCACTTGCTTTGGAACCTACAGATTTTGGGGTGTCTTTGGGAGTGAGACTAAAAAAAGTCAGAGAAGGATAGAAATTCTCCCTAGGATTAGTGTCTGAAGTGCTTGGTCAAAGAAGAAGTCAAAGTTCTTCTTATAGTCCTTATAGCCTGTCTTTAATAGCTTATTTCTTTAAAGGAATAAAGTTTTGGGGGTTTTTTTGTTCTTTTTTAAGATTTATTCATTATCCATTATATCTAAGTACACTGTAGCTGTCTTCAGACACACCAGAAGAAGGTGTCAGATCTCATTACGGATGTTTGTGAGTCACCATGTGGTTGCTGGGATTTGAAGTCAGGACCTTTGGAAGAGCAGTCAGTGCTCTTGACCACTGAGCCATCTCTCCAGTCCCCAGGAATAAAGTTTTTAATGGTTTATTTTATATGCATTGGTGTTTGGCCTGCATGTATGTCTCTGTGAGGGTGTCAGATTCCCAGGAACTGAAATTCCAGACAGGTATGAGCCATCACATGGGTGCTGGGAATTGAACCTGGGTCCTCTGGAAGAGCAGCCAGTGCTCTTAACTACTGAGCCATCTCTGCAGCCCTGCCCATTTTCTTTTAAAAATCACATTTGTACTTTTTATCTGTGTGTATATGTCACTTTGTACATGTGGAGGTCAGAAGGCAACTCTGAGGAGCTTGTTTTCTCCTTCCACCACATGGGTCCTGCAGATAGAACTCAGGTGCTCAAGCCCAGAAGCAAGTAAATTTGCCTGGGAGCCATTTCACTGGCCTCTTCTCAATTCATATTCTGTTGCTAATAACACAATTCCACAGACTGGTAAATTACCAAGCAAAGAGTATTATTTTTGGCTCTCAAGATTCTAGGTCAGGGTCAAGGAATCACATTTAGTATTGTCCTTCTTATTTATGAAATCCTCAAACATTGACCTAGTGAATTAGCTAAATCAGCACTTACAGCAAAACTGCTGTCAAAATAATACACCAGCCTTTGTGGCAGTTTGAATGGGAATGACTCCTATAGGCTCATATGTTTGAATGCTTGGTCCCCATTTGGTGGAACCGTTTGGGAAGGATCAGGAGGTGTGGCCTTTCTTGAGGAGGAATATCACTGGTGGTAGCCTCGAGGGTGCTATTTCCAATTAGCTCTCTTTGCCTCCTGTTTGTGGACCAATATGTGAGCTCTCAGGTTCTGCTCCAGCGCCGTGTCTGCGTACTTCAGTGCTCCCCCACACGGGCCACAGACTCTACCCCTTTGGAACCCCAAATCAAATGCGTTCTTTCATAAGTTGCCTTGATCATGGTGTTTTGTCAAATAATAGAGAAGGAACTAATACACCTTTTAATGCATTGATCTACTTGTGCTGGCAAAGCCCTAGTTGCCTCTTAATACCCACCCCCTACTCCCAGATTCCTTCTTATCAATAAAGCAGAGCAGTGATTATATTTCAACAAGTTTTTGGAAGAGTTGAGCCAAAATGGATCAATTAGTGGCACTTTCTAAATTCAGGAACAAACATTCACTTGGACTGTGATTGTAAATTTGTGTGTTTTTATTTTGTTAATCTGTCTGTGGCTACAGGTCCCTTGTCTATGAACAAGAGGTAGATGAGAAAAAAAAAATCTTGCTTTTTCTCCCTGTATTATCAGTCAACATAGACACAAACTTGTGTTTTGTATGTAGATTATCAAATACAATCCCCTATCAGCCTCACCAAAGCAATCTTTTCTTTTTAACTAATGAAAGTACTTTTTCATTTTTTTAAAAAAAATCACCCTCTTAAAGACCTCTGGTTCAAATATTTATGTAAGATACTATGTATTTCTAAGAAATAAAAGTTTGCAAGTAGAATCATGTTCCTAAAAAGAAAAGTGGTTTTAAAAAATCCAATTATGATTCTAGAGTCTAAAATAATAGATCAGTGTTCATGCTCCCAGGAGTGATGGCAGAAAAGGGTCTGTGACTACTGCCGTTTTCACCAGAGACCCTACCAATCCCAAACTTTCCCAGCTCCCTGATCCTGTATACCAAGTCCTTCTGGGAGGGTCAGAGTGGCTGCCAGGCTGTTAACAACAGGACCCTTGCCACTTGGTGGCAAGAAAGAACCAGGTCACTTCTTGTTTCTTCCTTGATGTAGACCGAAGGCTTCAATTTCCTCTTCTGTCGTGTGGACAGAGTAACTTCGATTTTACGTGATTATTTTAAGGAATAAGAGTGAAGTACCTGATCAATACAAATGACAACTGAGAAATGCATCTGTGCTACTTCGGCTTTGTTATTGTTGTTTGTTAATTTGTTACAAGCTTACTTAGGGTTCGTTTTTATTATTTGTTAATTTGTTACACGGTTGGGTCATTTAGGAAGAGGGAGCTCAACTGAGAAAACCCCTCCATCCGATTGACCTATAGGCAAGTCTGTTGATAAATGATTGATCAACATTTTGTTGATTAATGATTGATGTTGAAGGGTCTGGCTTACAAGTGGGCGGGGCCATCCCTGGGCACATGGTCCTGGGTTGTTTAAGGAAGCAGACTGAACAAACTATGGCAACCAGCCTGTAAGCATTGTTCCTCTCCGGCTTCTGCTTCAGTTCCTGTCTCTAGGTTCTTGCCCTGAATTCCTGCCTTGGTGATGTGTAAGCCAAATAAGCCATTTCTTCCCTGCATTCCTTTTGGGCAAAGTGTTTATCACAGCAACAGAAAGCAAGTTGGGATGGGATTGTTAGGCAAGACCATTGCTGTGTTCATGCATAAACCTGGAAGATGTGGGTCACTCACTCAACGTGGCCTCTTGAAGCAAGAGACACAGTAAGCATCAGATGTAGGAAGGAGGCTGCTTGCCAGTGTAGTGAGGCACCCTGTATTAGAACACATGTTTTCATACATAGTACAGTCTAAGATAACGATAAATGTTATTAACAAAAGAAAAGCAACAACCAGTAGCCTAGTCATCTGTTTTTATCTAATACTATGTACTGTGCATCATTGTATGTGCTACACTTTGATACAGCTGACAGCACAGTCAGTGAGTTTACACCAGCATTGCTCCTAAACACACGAGCAAAAGCGTAGGACCATCACGATAAAACAGCTATGTCAATAGCAATTTTTCAGTCTTATGGGACCACTTGGATCAAATGCAATAGTGTATGCCATAGGCCTGCATTAGGAACACTTAAATATGACAATACACATATGATTCAATAATTTAGTTAGAGAAACCCATTCTCTATTTCCTACATGTCATAAGCAACTTTTAACCAGTCTTGAATACAGCTGCGGTAGATTTTGGTACATCAATTCATTCTTTGTACGTCTATAGTTAATATTCCTTGACCTACTGTGGAAGGTTGCCCGATACTGTATCTTACTACTAGAATACAGGTTCTTTTTATTTATTTATTTATTTTTAAAGTGTAACTTCTAGATAGCTGAAAACACATACAATGATCTTCACCCCCACCTTCCTGCATATTTCCATCCTGTTGTGTTTATAAAAAGATAAAGAGAATGGGGATATGTTCTATGGAGGTGTAGTCAGGTATGGAGGAAGGGGGTGCCTCAGTGGGCCATGCCAAGGCATCCCTTCCCCGTAAGGGACGAGACACACAGTGGTATAGCATAGAATAGAGTTTATTCAGGACATGGGGTGGGGGGAGTTAAGAGGGTAGTAGAGGCAGAGAAAGAGAGAGAGAGAGAGAGAGGAAGAAGGAGAAGAAGAAGAAGAGGAGGAGGAGGAGAAGAAAGGAGAGAAGAGAAGAGGAGAGGAGAGGAGAGGAGAGGAGAGGAGAGGAGAGGAGAGGAGAGGAGAGGAGAGGAGGAGAAAAGACTGGCCATGAACACATGGGGGGAAGGAAGCAAAGGAAGAGAAAGCAAGAGAGCAAGAGAGGAACAAGAGAGCAAGGAGGGGGCGGAGGGGCAAACACCCCCTTTTATAGTGAGTTCGGCACACCTGCTATTGCCAGGTAATTGTGGGGCAGAACTTAGACAGAATGCTAACATTCCCTGTTTTGCTTTAATTAAGAAGGAAAAAATTAGAAAAGGGATGGTGAAGCAGGAACAGGGTTGTTGTGACATCTGACTACTTCCTGCTGGCATTGGGGCCAAATGTCTCCAGGGAACCTAGAAGAATGGGTATGAGGTTGTTTGTCCAGTCTTAGGAGTTGGCTGTTTCCTTGCTGTCCAGGGTCTATGGAACTGTCTGTGGATAGATCAGAAGGGGCACGTCTGTGTCTGTGAGAGAAGGTTGGAGCATCTGTAGGTCGCTTCTCTGAAACTGTCCTGGATGTAGTAAGTGTCTGGACTTGACAAGATGCTGAAACACACACACATATATTAAAGGTAAAGAGTAAGATTAAGTGTGTTTGGGAGAAAGAAATTATTTTTTCTTAGATGTACATTTGAAACCCAGAGGAATCCCACCCTCTGGAATAGGTAATAAGTGGGAACTTTGGGCTATCGATTGATAGATGTACTTATCTGGATGGAGTTTATTTGGTCCATGAGAGGTAGATCTGAGTAGGTTTCATGTAGCTTATAAGTTTACAAAAGAGATAACATGAGTTAACCACATGAGCAGCCTTTCAGATGAGCCTTTTGTGGAGCAGAAGGAACAAGAATTTGTGATTAAAAAGTTAGTCCTTATAGTGGAATGTTAATTAGGGTTAGGCACATTTATAGGAACTCAATGTTAAGACAGCGGCATAGCAAGAAGAGAATATATGAAGCATTTAATCAATGGAACCTGGGTTTAGGTAAGGAAGTAACAGATTACATCTGTGAAAGCTTTTTCTAGCTGTCAAGCTACAGTTACCTTACTTGTCAATGTAGTCAGAAATCTGGGGACGAATAAACAATAATCTAGTAGTCATATATTATTTTAAAAATGACAGAGTCTACTAGTCAGCACATCCCACAGGGTCACATGATTTTTGTGTGAATAAAGGAACAACCAAGCATCCCTAAGTCTTGCAACCTCAACAGCCTCTACTTTGGAATAAGAAAGCTCTTTCCCAGTGAGCTTGATATCTTAGCTCCCTCACAGCTACTCAAGGCTCAGTCTCATGCCTACTTTGACATGTTAAAGAAACTGGTACCTTCTGGGTCCAAAACAGCCCATCCTTTGAGGGTCAGCTTGACATTAAGACTGAGTTCTAACTTAATGTATTCGTGATTTGCAGTTTTGTGTTTTTTAAGCTCTACGGGTATTTTCACCAGAAAAGTGTTAATTTGATTCACTACCACTGTATTATACCTCCTAGCAATGCTCTCTGGCCATTTACTGGTGTCAGGTAAAGAATGCAGGTTACTGACTGCTGACAGACGAATGACTATTTGTAAGCACGGTTTAGTTCAAATGGGTAACTCCATGTAGTGAATACAGATTGGTTTAACAGTGGCCTTGCAGTTACGCATTTATTAAGCCCTGAGACAGAGTTCTAGTTCAGTGACTATGGGAAATAACCAAAAACTTGGAAAAAATGACCCCTAGCACACAGTGACTCATTTAAATCAAGGGAGGTGGGGACTTTCAAGAGATTTTTTTTATTTTTACCCAGGTTCCTTATATTTAAGGTTGTCAATAAATAAGCTTTGCAGCTCAGCATTCCCATGTCTGTGGATGGAGGTCACAGTAGAGTCAAGTGGCAAAATCACATAGGGCTATAACTCTCTCTCTCTCTCTCTCTCTCTCTCTCCCCCTCTGTCCCCGCCCCCCCCCCCGTGTGTGTGTGTGTGTGTGTGTGTGAATCTACACCAGTTCCAAGGTCTTTAATAAATACACCTCATCCATCTCTCTTTGTAGCATCCGACCTTAGAGGTAACCTGTGTCCTGGCCTGCCTTCGGTCAAGGGCAGAGCTGCCTCAGGGGATGAAAGGAAACCTATTGCTCTGCTTGGCATCCAGTGCAGACAGGCGCTGAAGAGGTCTGTCATGGAGGCACCCAGTAACCCTAGCAGGCCTTGTAGAGGCAGAGTCAGCAGCAGGTTGGGGGTGTGTGTGTGGGGGGGGATCAACTTTGGTAATTGGAAGTGACAGTGTGCCCAGGGCAGGGCAGCCTGGGGAGAGCGCCGGGAAAGGCCAGTAGTTAGGGAAGGATTTGCATAATTACATTCACCTGAGGGACTCCATTTACTCAACAATGAAGCTCATTGTGGTATAGCCAGCAGCTGGCCCTACTGTTGGAACAATGTGGGTCTTTGGCCTTATTCTTCCAAACCAAATGCTTGGACTCTGGAGAAAAGAAAGACAATTAGCATGTCAAATAGAATAGAGCTAGGGATAGAACAAACCGGGAGGTGTACCGGGAGGTGTAGCACACCACGGCGAGCCGAGCATTTAAGCGCAGTATTTCTAAGTGTGTCAGCAGGTTATATACTATTCATATCGCTGTGGTTGTATGTGCAGTGTGAACACTGTATATTTCACATTACACACGTGCACTTGGGATGTATACAGCTCCAAGCACAAGTCTTCCCTTGATCTTTGGTGGCTTGTCACTTGTTAAAGCATTTGCTATTTGAATTTGGAGCGCATTCTTTTGTTTTTCTGTCTGTAGAAGATGATGACGAGGGACTTGGGATGTAGAGAGGAGGTGTTTTGTGGAAGAGGCCTGGTGTGCTCTGTGTCCTGTTTGCCCAAGACTCTGGATAGATATGGGGGAGATAGGAAGATCTATGGCAAACACTGTTCGGGACTCATTTCCTGGTATTGCCCACACTTAAAAAAGGGAGGTGCAGGGAGTGGAGGCTGGGCAGCTTCTGAGATGATTCCTTTTACCTGCCCAGAAATTGTTACAGCTTGTTTCTCAGAATAAGAACATGGGATACATTTCCAAGGGAGAAAACTCCTTAGAGTGTTTGCCTATTTGCAACTTTAATTAATTTCGTTTTCTAATTGGCCTGCTAGGATTACAACACACCCAGTCAGCCTGCTTGCTTCCCCTCCCTCCCTCCCTCCCTCTCTCCTTTCCTTCCTCCCTCCCTCCCTCTGTCCCTCCCTCTAGCTCTCCTTCCCTTCCCTTCTCCTTTCTTCCTTCCTCCCTCCCTCCTTCCTTCCTTCCTCCCTCCCTCCTTCCTTCCTCCCTCCCTCCCTTCCTTCCTCCCTCCCTCCCTCCCTTCCTTCCTTCCTTCCTTCCTTCCTTCCTTCCTTCTTTCGTTGAGAAGAGGAGAACATCTGAGCTTTTCAACTGGGGAAGAAGACTTGGGAGTTCCTTCCTCTGAGGCTTGTGTTGTCTTTTACTTAATGGAAAGCAGGAAGCAGGCTTTCACTGTTTCTTGGCTTCCGGGCAGGATGAGAAGCTAGAGCTGGGAGCTGGATGTCAGGAAGAGGTCTGCACGTCCTTGGCATTCCCCCTGTCCTTCAGATAGTGCATGCTGATCAAAACCAACCCCACCTGGTTTCTATTTTCCTCTCAGAATCGGTAATCTAAATGACACGCAAGGCACCTTGCTGCCAGGGAGAGAACACTTGGTTGAAAGAGGGGTGGTGGCACACCAGCCCCTCCCAGGAGGGGTGGCAGAGGCTGCCACACCTGGCACACACAGGAAGCCTCAGCAGACCCATATCTAAGGCCCCATCAGTTCTCATGACTCAGCCTTCTACTCCAATCTCTGCCCCATCAACCCACCATCCCCTGTCCCCTCTAAGAGCTTTCTCAAACAAAAGAAAGTCTTTCCTAGAACTCCTCCTGCTCCGGGTGGTGGTTCATGGCAGCAGTCCCTAAGCCTGCTGCACAAAACCCCATCCTGAACCTCAGAAACAGAACTCGGATCAGGCAAGACACAAGCTGGAAAGCTGTATTCATACAACATTCCTCCTCGTTCTCTGTCCCCAGGGCATCTGTGAATCACAATGGTGTCAAATTCTTGATAGATTACTTTTTTTTTCCCCCTGTGCACACACACCTGTGATAATATTCAATTTATAATTTAGGCACAGTAAGGGATTAGCAACCAACAATAAAATAGAACAACTATAATTTTGTAATGACAGTTGTGTGCAGGTAGCCCCTCTCTGAGAGCATCCTGTTCTAGAGTTCTCAGCAATCTTAGTTGACATCTTTTTTTTTTCACTCTTTATTAAATTGAGAACTTTTACTTTTCCATTTAAAAGAAGCACTTTAAATCACAAGTGATTATTTCTTGCACCTTGGGCTATTAACGTGAAAAAAAAAAAGGTTGCCTGGCCGCAAACACGATGATACCCCAGTCCGATAACTGAGATGGTTTCTAATTGATGAATGGGGGTGTAGTATATAAAGGACGGATACCCTGGACACTGTCACTCTGAGACTTCTGGTCTAAGAGCCCTTTGAAGGCGGATCTTGCTCCAGAGGCCTGTGTTCTTGCTACAGAGTGGAGCCAGTGACTGGTGATGTTTACTGGATGCTAGACACCGTGGGAGGATGCACACTGGATCAGGGACCCACAGGTCCTGGCAGTGGTCACTTCAGCAGGAGTGTTGACAGCAGGCTGCTCCCAGAGCTACTACCTGTGATGGTACAGGTTAGGTGTGCACAGTGCTTCCCCAAGGAGGGGTGGCATAGAATCCTACTCCCAACCATTTCTTCCCATCTGCCAAAACTGAGGGAGGATTTACAGCTCCTGGGCTGAAGGAGGTCCAGAGTCTACGGCAGAGCCCTTGAGATGAGAGTCCCTTCCTGGCTGGGGCCCTGAATGAGTCATTTCACTCCTTTTTCTCTGGCAATGGAGAAAACCTCTCATTCAGTTCAATGTAGGTACATGAGGCAGGCCGCCATCACCCTGAGTTCAGAAAATGTTCAGAAAGCCCAAACTTTCTATAGACATTTTCATCATGTGTAAAAAAGTGACTACTTCTGCCTCTCCTCCAGCCGCCCTGGTTGTCCAGGCTAGAAGGTCATGGGAACCGTGCCCTGCAACCTGCTACAGCCCGTGTTAGGCTCAGTCACCTCAGAAGGGTGATTCTGACCGTCTTCTCTCCAGTCTCTACCACAGCTCATCTCTTTTCTAGACTAGACAATAGAGCATCTGTCTACCCTCCAGATGGATCCTAGATATTTCTCTAGGCACAGAGTCTGGTCCTCCGGCTTACAGACTTGCCTGTTCCTGTTTTATTCTCACCCCCACCCCCCACTGGATGAACCCACCCTCCACAGCTTGGTGTGCAAATCTGTGCAGTTCTGTGCCCACCTGCCATTTTACCTTCTCAGCAGGGCCCTCTCAGTCATGGCATGTTAGCCAGGAAAAGCTCCTGAAGGCATCCTGACTACGCAGTCCCTTGCTTTGTCTCTGCCCCAGGCCTATACCTTGTCCCCTTGTCTATGGGACTCACCTGCAGAGGAATCTGGCTCTCTACCAAGCTTGAGTTTTCCCTTCTTCCTCAGACAAATGCGCCCACTCCACACTCCGACATGAAGTTATTTTTCTTATTTCCTTACGGGACCTTGTCGGCAGCAGTACCTGCTCCTCGGCCTTCTCTGTCTGCCCTTTCTCCAAGCACTGAAATTTTTATAAACTGATTTTTTTTTCCTAAATTGAAAATTGTAATAGCAGGGACAGTAGCAGCTGGCACTGGAGTGATGTTCAGTTACAGAGAAGACTGCATTAGATTCGTACATGTTCATTACAGTTACTGAGTGATGTCTATGGTGTAGTTCCATGAAAGGCAGACACATAGTTCTATGTGTCTCAGCCACTCTGAATACAGACAACTGTGAATGAAACCCTCCTGTCACCTCTGGCAAGACCACAAGTGAGTCAGGAGGAAGGAGGATAAGGATGACTTTCTGTGTAACTCCACCGTCTGACTTGGCACAAAGAGCTTATATTGCTTTTGCAAAATCAATTAAGAAAAACAAATGGTTGCTCAATGAATAAACAGCACCCAAGAAAGAACTTTCAGACAGGGAGGAACATTGATACTCCAGGCAGAGCTGGGACAGCCAGAGGACAACCTTCCAAGTCCCCAGGCACTGTAGCTCCTGTTGTCGCCAGGATGCCACCACTGACTTAGCAAAGGATTTCTGTCTCCTCCAGAGGAATCAACACAGTTTTACAAAAGGCAGTTCCAGATGGACATGGGGGTGCACACCTTCAGTCCCAGCACTCAGGAGGCAGAGGCAGGAGGATCTCTGAGTTCAAGACCAGCCTGGTCTACAAAATGAGTTCCAGGACAGCCAGGGCTACACAGAGAAACCCTGTCTCAAAAACAAACAAACAAAAACAAGAATAAAACAAAACAAAACAAAAAAACTCAAGAAGTAGCTCCATCATTAGAACTAGTGTGTATCAGTCAATAGGTCATTAAGCTGAGTTCTTGACACAGGGTTAGGGATGAAAGTTGGAAAAGTAGGGGCCAGTTGAAGATGATTCAGAAATGAATATAAATTCGATTGATAGTAACACTATAAGGATAGGAGAGTTTCTGGCATTGAACAGACGCCAAGCTCACCTTAGCTTTTCTGGAGAAAGGAAAAAGGAAAAGGTAAGGAGGACCCTGGGCAATGACTGGACAGTTGCCACCGCTACAGCCTCCATCTTCCCGAGGAAGCGCCTCTTCCTCGTGGGCCTTCAATTTCTCAGAGAAGAATGGCAAGAAGTGGTGGCAAAGGAAGAGAAATTACTTTTTGATGTAAGGCTTCATGTCACCCAGGCTGGCTGCAGACTTACTATAGAGACAAGGATGTCTTTGAACTCTCTACCCTTTGACATCACATGTGTTAGGATTACAGACTCATCCCACATACCCAGACCCAATGAAACTTTTTTTTTTTAAGTGAAAGAACAGGGCCAGCAAGATGGTAGAGGTGCTTTCACAGGCCTGGTGACCCTGGTGTGAGTCCTGGATCCTACAAGGTAGAAGAAAACTGAGTTCTGAGAGTGGTCCTCTGACCTCCACACATGTACTATTGGCATGTATATGCCTACATACACATACATGCACATGCACACATATACACGTGCATGCATTATATCACACACATATACACACCCATTCACATCATATCACACCACAAACACCATACCACACACTCTAAAAAAATGATCTAAAATTACAGAAATAAAAGAAACAGAGAACTGTATCTATAGAATGGGTAAGATCTAATTTAAACCTTTAGTAATAAAAGCAGGAGACAGAGCTACTTACTGGGCTCCCACTTACAATTTTTATATGACAAAATTAAGTTTAAAAGAGTGTGGGTCTGAGGAGGAAAGAAAGAATGTATGGCATGGCTCGACACAGGGCCTTGGGACAGGACTGGGTTGCTTGATTTTGGGGGTAAAAGACTAAATAGTAAACATTTCAGATTTTGGGGAGTAAAAAAGCCAGGCAGATATTCACAAAATGAGGGTACGCATTGGTCCCCTCACAACTTCCTAAATTTACAAATTCTTAATACTTTATGGCAATGTCAATCAACTTAAACCATTTTCATAAGTCACAAAATACTGTTCTATCATTTAGATTTCTTTAATCAAGTGTCACATACAGAAAGACAGGTTATGTCCTGAATCAAGCCTGTGGGACATAGTTTGGTGACCTCTGCCACAGAATATTTCTGGATCATCTTAGGGCTCCTGAGTCCCCAATGATTCAAACTCCAGTTGATCTGCGTTGTTGGCGACTGAACACACATTAAAATTTGGTTCCTGTCATTGCAGTGTTAAGGACTGGTCTAAAGTTGACGAATGATTAGGTCTTGGGGTACCACTGTCAGAAACTGATCAGTGCTTTCCTCAAGAGACGGGTTCCCACTCTCCCTGCTGGCTGGTTACTGTGAGAGTGGGAGATAAAGCAGGCATACCTGTGGTGTTTTCCGTCTCCCACATGTACCTGGTGTCCTTCCATGTTCCTGCCCTGCTACAATGTAGCCAGGGCCAATCACCAGAAATTGGAACCATAAGTCCAAATTATCTTCTTTCCTGTATAAGGTACTACTTCTCAGGTATTTTGTTATAGTTAGAGAAAACAGACTAACACATTCTCTAAGCAGGTTAAAATTATACTGGGAGAACCATAGATCAGGGCAACATGGTAGACCCGGGGCTGTTCAACAGAATACATTTGGATCCCATTGCAATGTGAAGGGGATATTGAGTTTTAGGGGCTGCTACCACAAAATACTATGAACCCAGTGGCTTACATATAATAGATTTTTATTGCTAATTATTCTAGGGGTTGAGAAGTCGAAAATCAAGGATCCTGTCCATATGCCAGTCGATGAGTTAGAGGTGCCTTCACTGAAGGGAGATGTACCTGTTGTGGCCTAACTTGGAGCTTTTACGTTGGCGGTAGTTTGGCACACCTGGGAATGGCCTCTGCTCTCCAGAAGAGCTGTTCTAGAACTCCCCAGTGGACCACTTCCTCTCCTCGTTTTCTCCTTGTTCTTCCAGACTCTGATTGCTTTTAGCGTTTCTACTTTTCTAGAGTTTGTTAGCTTGACCCTGATGACACAGGCCAGGAACTAGAGAGGTCACCAGCGGCTAAGGGGGTGGGGATGGTGGGACACTAACAAGCCAAGTGCATGTCAGGTTTGTACTGTATGATTATCCAGTCTTGCTGTAACCTGCTGGCTTTGAAGCCACATGCCACACAGAAGGATCGCTCAGTTCCAACCCCAAAAGATGGGGACAGTTTCCCAGAAAACATGACTCAGTTCTCCACCCTTCTCCACCAACATGGAGCCAATTCTGGTTCCCTTCCCACTGAAGCTGCTGTTTGCCATGCAGATAGTAATTGCCAGGTTAGGCAAATAAAAATTCAGGGCAGCCAGACAAGTTTGAATTTTGTTAGAGATACTGATTTTTTTTTTTTTTGGACAGCCTCTCACTCACTAACTCTAGCTGGCCTGGAATGTGCCACCTCGACCAGGCTGGCCTCAAACTCACCGAGATTGGCCTACCTTTGACTCTTTTGTCTAGGACCAAAGGCGTTCCCCTCCACTCCCAACCTCATCACCAATTCTTTACTATAGGGTTGTGACAGATGTTACACGTTCCCAATACTCCAAGGGACATAACCTGAAATTCAGATTCCATTGGGAGTCTTATACTTTTCTTGGCAGCTCTACTTACCAGGAGAACCTACCCCCTCCAAAGGCCTTCTCTATTTAATGTTCCTCGTCTGGGCTCCAGCCTGAACTCTGAACACTTTCCTCCGGGAGCCCCTGGAACTTCAACAACAGTCCCCACACATGACTTCATCTCCATTTCTGTGCACACAGGCATCCTTGCCTGTGTAGCTAGAAGCTTGCTCTCTGAGTTCCACAACCCACTGTGTCATAGCTCTTTCTGTCTGACATACAAAAGTCCTGCATCTAGTTTTTGTTTTTTAAGACATGATCTCTCATATAGCTCAGGCTAGCCCCTAACTTGCACTCTCCTAGGCTGGCTTTGCACTCCTTACCCTTTGCCTCTCTCTCCCTGTGCTGGGACCTCGGACGACCTTATCTAGCCTCTTGTACATTTCTTTGAAAAACAAAACTTGGTTCCCCCTAGTCACCACACTGAAAAAAAAAAATAACCCAAGGACAGTAAAGGTCCCAGGAGAGTTGGACAAGATTCAGACCAGAGTCCTTCTGTGTCTCCTACAGATCGGAGGAGTAAGTAGTTAGCTAACCACATGCCATGCCTAGAAGCTATTCCCAGCTCCATGTCAACCTGCTGAACTCCAAGTAGCAGCTTCCACATTGCCTCACGTTTCCTCAGAGGCAGTTAATCTATGGGGCAGCCAGCTTAAAAAGAAATAGCCAACGTCTTTCAGGAAGACAACCCCTGAAGCGATTATGAAGAACTCACAGCTGTCCTTTGCTTCTGCTGCTAAGGAATCCCATGCCTTCTCCATGTGCCTGTGCAGGATAGTTCTGATTTGTGAGATCCCTTCCCTTCCTAGCTGCACCATCAGTACTGGAGTTTTCTTTCCGGTTGAAGTGAGGTCTCACTGTTGGCCTTGATAACGGCCATAATGCTGAAGTGAAGCACCCCAAGACTGACTCTCACAGCGTAGGCAAGGTTAAAAGTTAAAAGTTAAAGGTTAAAGGTTGCCAGTGGTCCCTGTTCTTTCTCCCCTGCCCATGTGAGCATGAGATTTTTCAGCAAGATGTCTATTAATCCAGCTCCTGTTTCCTCTGCATGAAAGGAGAGTAGAGCCAAGTGGTGGCAGGGCGTACCTTTGATCCTAGGGAGGCAGAGACAGGCGAATCTGTTAGTTCAAGGCCAGCCTGGTCTACAGAGTGAATTCCAGGACAGCCAGAGTTACACAGAGAAACCCTGTCTCGAAAAACAAAACAAAGACTGCTAGAGATGTGGATTCACGCCCACTCCGATAGCCTAACTCTAACTTAATTTCTGCCTTGCTGGACCTATCTTAAATACAGTCACATAGTGAGGTTCTAGGGGTTAGGGCTTCACTAAATGACTCTCAGGGAGTCCCCAGTCAGCCTGTAACAATCACACCATGTCCAAACTCAAATTTAGTGCCAGTGTATGCAGACAACAGTAACTGGCAAGGCGCATGCTTGGGATTTGTCTACTTATTTTCCACCCACATACTGCACTGGCTGACGACTGTGTAGTGAAAAGTACTATGGCCAGATATAATATTTGTACCCACAGAGGTAATGGCTCACGTGAGCGCACACTTCATACTGGAAGCCCCAGACCTAAGTGTCCTGTCTGAGGGCAGCTGTGAGGGTCTCCAGGCTCTTGTCCTCTGGCCCCCCTTTCAGCAGAATCCCCCCCCCCCCCCCCCCCCCGAGTCACCACTTGCCTCTCTTTGTCTTGTTTCCCTTCTCTCCTCTAAGCAGGGAATTTAAAAAAAGCACCTAGGGAGACCATGGGAAACTCAATAGCTTAACCACTTTTTTTTTTCTGAGTTTTGCTCCTATCAGTCTTTCAGGAAAGGGAAGAAGAAGAAGAAAAAAAAGAAAGCAAGAAAGCCAAATACTTTGATCCCTGGGGAGGTGTAGCGGAAGTTGATCTTCACCATTAAGTTTTTTTTTTTTTTTATAGATAGCAAAGTCCAAGCTTCCACCTGCACCCAAAGCACACAGGCAGCTGGCAGAACAAAGCAGCAGGGGAAAGCAGCCACCAGAATCTCTTAAATTGCCCGGGTACAGGTGCAGCTTGTTTTTTGTCCCCGGTGCAGGCACCAGTGATTGACAATGTTTTACTGGCAGACTTAACCCTTTCTTCTCCTACATGCACCGCGGTAAAGCCCTGTGCTTCAGAAAGAGTTTCTTCCCTCCTTAGGTCTCAAAAAAAAAAAAGACTCCTTCCAGGTGGATGAGAGCAGGATATCACACCAGTGCCAGGAGTGAAGATAACAATGGGGAAGAATTTTAAGGTTTGGAGGAACGAGTTGATCAGGCCCATGTACTTCTTTTTAATTAAGAGACAGCTACATACGATCGAGCGTGGGCCATGATGTGGCGCTTGATGTGTCTGACACTACCTGACCTAGAAATCTGACTCCTCTGTGCAGCTGTTCTCCTCACCACCAAACAAGTTGCTTTGCAGGGGAAACCGGAGCAGACAAAAGACACAACCGCGTAGCCAGGTTTAGAACTGTTCCAGAGCATGCTGGGATATCTCCATGGCTCCGAAGAAGTTTGCTTGTGTCCCCCGCAAGGCTCCAGGCGTTACATTACGTTTCCTGGGATTCCATTTCATAGTTGTGTGTGGAGATGTGGGTATTTGTGAGTCCTCTGCATCAGGGCCAAATTTGTGTGGAGTCGAGGTGGATTGATCATCTGCAGACTACTGACCTTGGCATCCTAAAGGGATGCTTGAGGTGGTCATGGTGGGAATGAACGGAGGGGTAAACTAAGGGCAAGTTCAATCTTAGATAAACTCATAAGCCAAAGCTGTGAACTCTCCAACGCCTCAAAAGTTAAACATTGGCGAAAGGCCAAGTGCATAGGAGCAATTGCTTCCTAAACATTGAGACTTCTACTAAGAGAAGTGGGATGTACTGTGGATTCGTGCTGACACTAAAGACAGACCCCAGAGCCGGACAGTACTCTGCGATAGCTAACCCCAGACCTTCTGGGATCCCTCATCAGGGACCTGAGCTCTGAGCTCAGGAAAAGTGGCTTGTTAGCGAGCTGTTAGTATAACAGATGTTTTCACGTTTGGGTAGGTACATTATAAAACATCGCTTGGCACAAAATGAACACTCTTGATTTTAATTCAGGGACTATACCATAGCCAGCACAGACCATGACCTCTACCACTCCCTGTTGCAGCCACGCAGTGAGAATCTGACTGTGGAAATGTCTTTTGAGAGTCTTGATAAACTTCCAGCCATCACGTTTGCTCATCGGGCTACCATTCTCTGTCCTTGGCCTTAATCTAGCCTTTGAAAAGAGCCCACATGAGCCAGGTGAGAGATACTTGTCCAGATAATCTATAGAGTAAAACAATCAAGGGAAACTTGTGGCCGACAAAGCGATCTACGCCATTCACAAAATCAGACCTTTGGAAATGAGACCTAATGTAGTTCCGTGGGCCCAAAGCTACTGAATCAAAAACAAAACTTTGGATTTTCCTTAATCATTTTGCTCTTAGACATAGATAAGAACTGCTAGTGATTGGGCAGGAAATAAAATATCAAGACTGGGCGGGACCGTGGTGACAATCTACTGAGGCAAAGCTCTGATGTGCCATAGACTCAACAGGGCTTAAGCAGCGTCTGGGGAGTGATGCCTCTTAGAGACACCCCAGCCCCAGTGGGGCACAACCCCTAGAGTAGGCTCCTGCTTTAATAGACTCCCCAGTCTTGTGTGAGACGGGTCACTTCTACATCTATTGTCATGTGAGCTGATGTCACCATTGTAATGTGGAAGCTTTGGCCCTGACAGTGCAGAGGCCCACTGAGAAACAAAGCAGATCTCACACACACACACACACACACACACACACACACACACACACACACGCACTCTCGGCTATTCCAAGAGGGAGAGACTCTGAGTCCCCACCCTCGTTCTGAGAGGTCTGCACACCAGGGCAATTGCAATGCTCTAGACTCTGGATGCTCCTGACCTTGGGAAAACTTTTTTTTTTTTTTAAAGTTTGTAAAAGTAATTACCATTATTTACAGTACTGAAGGCAAAGCCCCACCCTGGGCATCAGGCCAGGGGATCTCAAAGTAAGAAGAGAGTAGTGGGGTGAGCCAAGTCCAAGACAAAAGCACAATTATGCTCACCTAAAAGCTCACTCTGTTGGGGGGTGGTTAAAGAAACACCCACATGAGGGGAGGTGTGTGCAGGGAGGGGCGACCTTTGAAGTTCTGCATGAGTCTTGAATAGGGTCCCCCTACTGCCCTGGGAATAAGGATGCATGCTCCCCACCCTGGCTCTCTTACTGGGCTGGGCCATAAGGAAATGGACTTCTCACTTGATTTGCCAGTTGTTGAAAACCGAGCTTCAAATAGAAGAATTTTGGAAAATTAAGACAATGGGAAATGTTCAGGAGAGTGGTACGAAGAAGGTTCCTTAATTTCTCCACAGGAAGGAATGCCACACGAAACCCCCACCTCCCCTTTTACTTTTTAATATCCACTTTACTTTTCAACTTCGCTTTCTTTTTTTGGCTCAGGTCAGAGAGATCTAGGGGGAAAGATCTAAAGCTATGTTTGTGACTGGGAGTAGTGCCCATGCCTTCACACGCTGGGCACCACAAGCAACTTGTGAGAGCAGTCAGTGACATGGGTACTGGCAATAACTGGGGTGCAGACACAGGAGTTCCTCACCCAGTGCCCTAGTGTGTAGATTCCTTAAGGTCTATCTCCAGAGAGGTTCTTGGGTGCTGTCTTAGGGTTTCTATTGCTTCGACAAAACACCATGATCAAAAGCAACTTGGGGAGGAAAGGGTTTATTTAGCTTACACTTTCACACTGCTATTCTTAATCAAGGGAAGTCAGGACTGGAACTCAAACAGGGCAAGAACATGGAAGCAGGAACAAACATAGAAGCCGTAGAGGGTTCTGCTTACTGGCTTGCTCCCCATGGCTTGCTCAGTCTGCTTTCTTATAGAACTCAGGACCACCAGCCCAGGGATGGCACCACCCCACATGGGCTGGGTTCTCCCACATTGATCACTAATTGAGAAAATGCCTTACAGCTGGATCTCATGGAGGCATTTCCTCAACTGAGGCTCCTTCCTCTCTGATGTCAAGTTGACACAACAAACCAGCCAGTACAGGCGCTGTGTTTGGAAGAACCACCATAGAAGGCGAGGATCTGCCTTTAGTCCACGAGTGAAATACTCAGAAGAGAGGATGTAGGAATCTGAGTGCAATGGCAGTCACTGTGAAGACGAGGGCTTACATTTCGGGGAGGTCGTTACCTCCTCTGGTTGTTCCATTTTCCAGATGCACCCTGAGGGCCGGCTAGTTTTCAGCTGTCTGCTGCGGAAGGGGATGGGAATCCTAGCTGTCGGCAGCAGCTAGAAAGAGCCCTGCTCCTACCTGAACCCCAGGTGCCCATGGTGGAGTCTCTCCAACCACCTGGAGCTGAGGGCGATTCAAGAGTCATTTATTTGATTGTCTCCCTTTTGTTTGCCCCTCTTACCAGCTGGGGTGCAGGAGAGCCTCGCAAACAATTTTGTGTATATAATACAGGAGCTGTAAGAGTTTAATTGGTGGGCTGCTGTAGTAGCTGAGGTCCAGAGGGTGAGGCATACAGGTGAACGGGGGAGGCAGGAGGGAAGAGAGGGAGGAAAGGAGAACCCAACCATCTGTCATCTTTGCGCCAGAATGTGAACCTGCTGTGTTTTTCCACGTTAGGATTTCTACACACAACTCATCCTCAGGCAGTTCAAGTTCGTTCATATATAGGAAGCCAGCGACTGTGCCTGGGTCTTCCTCTGTTCAGTATTATTAACTACTCCTGCTGCGTACATTATGTAACCACTGTGATTAAGTGATAAGTACTTGTCTCCATTACACAGCGAAGCAGCAAATGAACACTGAGAGACTATTGCCCACGGCTGAGGCAAACCTAAGGACTGAGTATAATGGGGCTATATCTTTAGGACACAGTGACGGGAGTGTACCCTGAGGAAAGAAAAGCTTTCTATCCAAACCTCATCTTTTGCTGCCACCAACCCAACAGATAGCATTTCATCAGGGCATGAAACACTTTGACAAGGCCTCTTATTTTTACTCATCTCTTTGCACCAAGAGAGCCTTCCTATGGTGGGAAAACTGAAGGATGCTTTACTTACACATTAAGGGCTAAAATCAAAGTCTTCATAGCAAGACACGATCTCAAACTTAGTTTTGATTAATCCGTTTTGGTTTTGCAGATGGCTGGTTTTGCAAGAGGTTATCAGAAATTCGGGAAATATTAAATGTTTCAATTTCTTACTCAGTGTTCAATAGTAGAATGTCATGATTTATCAATTATGTTTGGAATGCACATTTTAAAAATAATCAAGTTTATGTTTAAGGAAAATGGAGTAGTCAGCTTGGCAAACTCCATCTGATGATGAAAAAGGAAATTTTTGAATTTGACAAGCTGGAGATCCAATCTTGCAACTCTAGCTTAAGAGCCGTAGCATCTCTGACACACTTCTAACCTTAAAGAACAGAAGGAGTTTGGCTTTGTTTTGAAGTGGGGGTAATGCTTTCCTTGTAAGCTTATTTTGATAATTGAGGTAATATGGGTAAGGTGCCTGGCAAAGAGGTTTTTTTCTCCTTTAACTAGCCTATACTCAGTGAATGCTAGCTTTTTTTTTTTTAAATCAAAATTGGCACACAATTAAGGATAATTATAATAATAAATACTTTCCCTGCTCAAATATGACTGCACAGAAGATGGTGAGCTGGAAAATGGTGGTGATTTTGTGCTTTAATGACTACAGCTGCTAAGGTAGTTAATGTTACAACCATACACGCACATACTGAAACACACAAACATTCAAAAAAAGGAGGTTACAAAGGGTTCATTGGATGATGCGAGAACAAAATATAAACTCACAGAGCCCTGAATTCTTCCAGTGAGATCCTAGATCCGGCTTTTATGGGTCTAAGGTTGTTTCCCTTAGAAAACTATTAAACCCGCCCAGAAAAGAATAGTCAGGGTCTCAGGTTCACAAGGAGCAATGTACACATTTCATCAGCTTTTGAAGGCTTTTACCCTGGATGAAAAGGAATGCAAAATGCCATGCAAATTAGATTTAACCTTCTGGCTCATTTGCCTCAATAAAAAAAGCAAAAGGCCTAAAGGATTATATCCACATTTGAAGGTCATATTTTTATGTAAATAAGTTGTTCAGAATGTTCTAGGGGTGTGAAGAATGCTATCCAAGGTCACTGGGTGGGTTCCCAGGTGGAGTCCTAGCTTTGGTGGCACACTGACATGGCCACTAGTAAGACTTTTAAGGACTTAACTGTAACTCTGCTGATGCCATTGGTTGGGAGAAGAGACAAAGAAAGGGACCGGAAAAATTGAGAAGGGAAAAGTGTATGGAGAGCAGGGACTGCAAAGGGAAGAAGCTGGAACCGTGGGCAGGTGGTAAGATTGAGGCTCTTCTCAGAGCCTGTGAGCTGGGTATGGTGTCTCAGGATTTCAGTCCCAGCACTCACAGCTCTCTGTGAATTCCAGACCAGCTTGGTCTACACAGGGAGAACCTGTCTAAAAGAGAGAAAGAAAAAGAGGACATAAAATAATATCCTGGGATAGTGGACACACAGAAATCTAAGGACCATACCAGGTACCTAAGAAATGGGTGCTGATGTAGTTATGTTATTGGTGTATTACATTTCACTTGATTGAGTGATTGATGGCTGGCTTTGAACCTAGGCCCTCACACGTGCTAAAAAAGGGCTGTTCCACTGAGCTCCTACTGCTCGGTCCTTGTACTTTAGCCTTTTTATTGGAATCCATATCCAGGTTAGTCGGCGTTTGTGTTTACCTCCTACTATGTGCAATCGGTGGTAAGTTCTGGGCACACAATGAATATGATATCATTCCTTTCTTTAAGACCGTCGTTACTTTCAGTGTTATGAGCAAGGGAGGAAGTCACTCTCCCATGTCCTAGTTAGGAATCTTAGTGACACTCAAGATGAAACTGGAATGTCCTGTTGCCATACAGGTTTTGGTAAAAAAAGGTCTTCTCTAACACTAGATCAACAACTCAAGGCCTTGAAAAAGCAGCCTCTTTGGAGGCCTTCCTAAAACATGAACAGTGGGTTTCTACAGGAAAGCCATGACTGGAGATTCCTTGGGGCTGAACACCAAGGTTTGCCATGTGAGGTGGCTTCGGGTCACCTCATCTTCAGATACTGACCAATTCTCTTTCTCTGCTATCACCTCCAGGGTGACTGTTTCTTTTTAGTGTCCTGTGATACAAGAGAATACAAGTCCTTGTGATACAAGCAGAGCTCCAGGGGTCTCCAAGCCAGCAGGAGAAGTCCGATGCTCTTAGGAAGAGTGAGATCAAGGATGGGAGCATCTGGAAAGAGTTTTAAGACAGCATTCATTTTATGAATTTTCCATCATCCTTCCAAGTTGGTGAGTTGATCTAATGATGTCTTAAGTCAAATGGGAATTTGTTGTCCATTAACAGAATAATTGACAGAAAGTATAATTCATTTGCATTCAGAGCCCTATCCCTTAAATATATAATGCATGGAAGCAATTTAACTTTTTAAAAAATATGTTTATTTTTGAGATTGTAATTTAATTAGTTCCTTTCTTCCCTCTCCTCCCTGTCAACTCCCCCACGCACCCCTCTCTCCTCTCCTTCAAATTCATGGCCTCTTTATTTTCAGTGTTACTGCATGCAAAATTAAGGTTTTTAGAAAAAGGGACTCTTGAGTTTTCTGTGTATCCTCTTCGTCCTCTGTCTAGAAAACATAAACATTTAGAAATGCCCTTATTTGAATTTGTTTACAAGTTCACACTTCAAGTTTAAGTTTAAACACAAACACCTTTTCAGGGGTGACAAATTGAATCTAAAAGACAGATATGTAAACAAGTCTTGCTGCCCTTTAGACCTGATGGCACTGATTGGCTCTTCCAATAATTTATTTCCATATCTTCCCCATGTCCGTAAGGAATTTTGCTGTTTGGAAAGAACGGAGAGTGTGGGGGAGGATCTTGTTCTGGTCAGTAGTTGTTGAGGAAGTCACAAAATATTGTGACTAGTTTGCAGAGATGGGCGGCAGGGGTTGGGGTGGGGTGGGGTGGAAGGGTAGGCAATGCCTTCCTGATGCGGACTGTTAAGGGACTTAAGTTTGGTAATGCATAGGAAAGTTCTCTAAAAACCACTCTGTGGTGGCAATGGTGGTAATCATGAGGGCATTTCAAGGCAAATCTCCTGGCTCAACTGTATCTAGCTCCTCTCAAATGTTCAGACAGACAGGCGTCCAGGAGTCAGCTGTTGAGTAACTGCAGGCGTGCACACAAGCATGGATGCACACCTAAAAGCAAATAGATGTGTCAAAATCTTCAAGGGTCCTACATTTATCTTATTTTACTTATGTTTTCAGCACTGGGGACTGAAGCCCTGGGCTTTGTGTATTCCAAGCAAGTGCTCTTACCAGTGAACTACACCCCCAGGCAGAGTGTCCAAAATTACCAATGTATTTAGCAACATAGTCGATTCCAGCTCTTGATATGCAAATAGATTAACCACCCTCTGTGTCCAGTTGTTAAAACTATCCTACATGTGTATAGACATAGCAGCTCCCCTGGCTGTTTCCCTGGCTTACTTAGTCATCATACATACGTACATCCATCCATCCATCCATCCATCCATCCATCCATACATACATATCCAGGCCATGTTATGGATATTTACTTTTGACTGTGAACAAGGTTGAGAAGATGCAGCTTTGTAAGGGTGTTACCTAAGAAAGAGCTGGAGCTGCAGTTGGGAGTGGTCCTGCCACAGAGCGGTGGGCAAGGTATTTAGTTGCAGGGTATTAAAGCACAGTGGCCCGGGCCTGTAAGCCTGTAATTTGGGAGGCTGAGGCAGGAGGATTTCAAGTGTGATGTCTACCTGGACTACGTAGTGAGACCTTTCCTCAACAAACTGCAACCAGCCAAACAGATCTTCAAGCTTGTTTTTGAACAACCCTCGGATTCTCACTTCATTTCCAAGGTTGTTTAGATGAGCTCTGGAGGGAGATCATGTGAGGAGGAGCTGAAGACACAAAAAGCTTTTCCTCTACTTACCGTGACCTTGTCTTTCCCATTGAGCAGGATCCATCTTAATCTCTCCCATCTGGGACCTTTCCCTCCTATTGACACTTTGAGATACCGGGCTCTGGGCAGGTCTGGTTCTCCTGTCCATGGAATGAAGACCTCTGAATTCGCCCAGGAAATGAACAAGTCTCTGTACATTTGTACAGCATTAACTCCCACTTGTCAGAATTGGTAGCTCCACTTTCCCGGCACAGAGCCTCTTTTACTACGGATTCGGTGTGTGTGTGTGTGTGTGTGTGTGTGTGTGTGTGTGTGTGTGTGTGTACTCAGCCATGTGCACACTTGTGGAGACTTGAGGCTGACATCTTCGTCAATTATTTATCTACCTTATATTTCGAGACATGCTGCCTCACTGAGTCTGGAGCTAAGCATTTCAGCTCCACTGGCCAGCCAGCCAGTCTGTGGGATCTACCTGGCATAGCTCTTATGTGGGTGCTGGGGTCTTGGCGGGGGGGATTTACATTCAGGCTTCCGAAGCAAGCACTTCGCCTACTGAGCCATCTCCACCTTAGGACTAATTCCCAGCATCCATGATACCTGGGTATCAAATCGGGCAGAGATCATTCTCTAACCCTGTTAGGAAATGGAGAGGATCTCATTGTTAGGATCCATTGTAACAATAAAAAACAAAAAACAAAACAACAACAACAAAAAACCCCATACTTCTGGGTAGTTTCAAATTTCAGAAGAGAGTGTTACACAAATAGAGGTAGTTATTTGAACCTTATTTATATGAAAAGGAGCTTTCTAAGAGGCTTTCAAAACTGATTTCAAATTTCCCATAAGATAATCCCAGTTGGAAGCATAATTGTGGGAAGGATTGAGCAAATGGTAGGGAGCTGCTAAGGAGTTGTCCCCTGCTAGGGAGCTGTCCCCTGCTAGGGAGCTGTCCCTGTCAGGAAGATTGACACACACAGCAGAAAGCAAACCCGGGTTCATTTCTTGAGCCCAGATCATTTCTAAATTCCAGATATTTTTGAGACTGAAAGGGGGCAAAATGATCCCAGAAACAGGATACACTGAAGTCATGTTTGGGAAGAAAAACTACCTTCCCTTGGCATGCTTGTGGGTCAGCAACCACTGTAGTGTTTTAACAGTCTGTTGCAAGCTCGGTGAATGTTTCAGTTTGCCAGACCTGTCATGATAAATTAATTACAGGATGTTGCAGAAATGGCCAGGCTCCAGCCGCATCTTGCATGGTTTAATATAGACTCATTTCCCCATTTCAATGTATTTGTGGTTAGATAAATCCTCAGAAATTTACAGCTGCTATAGACTAGTTTATTATGGAGTCTGCCTGCACACATGATAAGTATAGTAAGAATTTGATGTTCTTAAAGTGCGTAAATTTGACTGACATTCCTTTACCACATGAGATACTTAGTTGCATTAACATAGAGCGCTCAGTATCAGTCTGTGCAGCAGTCAGGGCTGGGTAGCAGCGGCACTGCCTAGCCGCACATCACTTACCTTACACTAGTAGTTCAGAAAAATTATGTGAGGCATTTATATTTGTCCACATCCCTGTGAACAAATTTAGCACCCGCAAAAAAGCCAACTGATTCTTTGCTAAAAACACCAAAAAACTGAACTGAATCTACCAAGCTTTTCTCCAGGGAACCTGCTTCCTTCAGTCTTCTGCCTTGTTTTGTTTTGAAGCTTCAGTTGCTTTCTCTCCCCTCCTTCCACACGTTACCTTCCTAGATGTCTTACTGCTTAGCCCCTTCCCACTCTTACTATTAAATAATCCATCTCCATCCCAAGATCTGAGAAACTGTCCCTTGATTGGCAGTTGTGAGTTTATGCCTGTTAAGAATGTCACTCGTACATTTTCACGTATGATAAGCTCTCTCCGTTCTGGAGAAGAACCAAATGATGAATTAAGAAATGACTTAGACTACGCCAGCACCACTGATCATTCCTTGTGACTTGTACACTGAAGTATGCTAGGAGTTAAGCCATTTTGACCTAAGCAATGAGAGTTGGGAAGGGAATTACAAATTATGACACACGTCTCCTTTTTTAGATTGGAGAAACAAAACTGTAGATTCTCGTTAGTAAACACCTCTTCAACTTTTTGAAGCAAGGTTAGAAAGGGGAGGTGTTCACAGCCTGCCCTTAGATGTGACGGGGATCCAAAGACGCGTTTACAAAACAAGTGTTTTTTTTTTTTTCTTAATGTTCTCCAATTCCCGCCTTAGCTTAAAGATTTCCCTATTCAGCTTAATAATTAGAGCGGAAGGATAGATGAATGAAGTGCCTCATTACTGACTTTACTTCCTGGGTTTCCACAGAGAGGAGCTGTCTGCTTTTGCCTAGTTAGCCCATTGTTAGTCCTAAGTGATGCTGACCTCCATTCTCCCTCAGATAATTGGGTCCATCCATAGACTGAGTTCTTCAGTCAACCCAGTCTAGTGATTGCCACTGTGTTTGATGTTTTTATTATCTCCTACGTGACTGGAATGGCAGCTTTTCTGTCTCATGAATACAATGTTACTGTACATGTAATTAGTTTGATTCTGCAGAAACTGTTTCTTCAGGAGGCGTAAGAACTGTGGTATGGAGTGAGTTCTTAAGAATCATTATAGGACATACAAATGTATGAAACATACATACATCTGTAATGTATGATAAATGTTTCTAGTTTTAGAAACAGTTTTCACTTTGATATATATGAATTTCTAGACCTGGGTGGAGCATAGTTTTCATCACCTTTAAACTCTGACTGGTTTTGTCTTCTACGGCATGTGAGTATTTGCGATGGACGCCACTTCTTTGCTTTACAGCCAGCGTGGGCATGTACAGGCTGTGGGCACATGCACAAGCGACTTTAACTTTCAGAGCCTTGCAATGCTTATTTGTAGAGCAGGGAAGTTTTGTGTAGTTCAAAGATTTGATGCAAAAATAAAAACAAATGGAGATTGCATAAAAAAAATGAAGATCTGGGAAATATTTTCTGTAATCAAGTTCAATTGGGTAAAAACTGTTAATATAATGTTGATTTAAAAATTTGTACTATTAACACATAGGGACTTCAGATGGAAATCAATTAAAAATATATAAAAAAAATCACTAATTTTTGCTAGCATTTTTATATTGTCCTTACCATCTTAAAAATATTTAACATATGACAGAAGAATCATATTTACCTATAACATAGTGACTTCTGGATACAGTTGTACTGAAATTCATGCTTTCTATGTGCCAGAAACCATGCACAGAATTTTGTATGTAGAAAGTGTAAGCCACTTGATATATTAATTTCAGTTAAAAATGTATGTTTTATGTCAAAAATTTGCATTTATAAGATTCCAGGATTGAAATCAAGTGGGTGTTTCAGCTGTACACAGGCGCATCCACACACATGAAATCATATATATGTGTGTGTGTGTGTGCGCTTACCACAGCCATGGCTATATGAACATGCTTACCCACAACCATGGGTATACATACATGCTCATCACAGCCACGGGTATATATACATACTTACCCACAGTCATGGGTATACATGCATGCTTACCACACAGTCATGGGTATACATGCATGCTTACCACACAGTCATGGGTATACATGCATGCTTACCACACAGTCATGGGTATACATGCATGCTTACCACACAGTCATGGGTATACATACATGCTCACCACAGCCATGGGAAAAATATCTTGGGGTTTTATTATTAAAGTTTTGCAACTATTATTTACAGTATAGTTTTGATATTATAGATACCATGATACAGAGAGTATCAAACTGATACTATCATCTGAATAGTGTGATAGCATCCACTAATTTCATACTAATGTTAAAGAACAAATAATTACTAAAAAACCATCATCCAAGTGGATGTGGCGTCTTAGGTCCTGCAGGAGTGTCGTCAGGACCTGTTTCTCCAGGGTACGCCAGAGACACTTCTCAGTATTTTCATGACTGTAATCCTAGACTTACACTGGCCAGCCTGAGGAGAGCCTCCTTCTCCTGGTACAAAGACACATCTGTTACTCTGTTGTCAGTAGGTTCAATATAAACATAGACTTTTAACATTTCATGTGAACATGAAGATCTGAGCAAATGCTCAGCTCCAATATGTTTTTTTTATTAGTTTTGATTTGAATTTTGATTTGTTGAAATTCTTTTTGATGAAAAATCAGAGAACATACACTTCAAATCATGTGACCTGGGTAAATGAGGGACGGCCAAAGGGGGTTCCCTGTAATTCCGGGCTCAGAGGCAGAGATGGGGACCCTCGTTGGTAGGTGAGCTCTGGGTTTGCAGAGGGTGAAGTGGAAGAATGACTGAGGAAGATGGCTGACATCCACACAGGGCCCACACTCAGGCATGTGAACGAACGCACACCACACAAACACTCACACATGCACGCATGCACACACACAGCACACACGTGCACACACACAGAAATGAAAAGAACCAGGAGCCGAAGTGGCAGGAACACACCTTTATTTTTAATTGTCTCAAGCAGCACACTCAGAAGACAGAAGAGAAGCATGTTCAGAGTGACTGAGCTGCCGGCCCAAGCGCACCAGGAGCGCGGACCGACACACAACCACAGCCAGACCAGTGGCACCGGCAGCAGAGCCTTCGGGCTGCGGGCTGCGGGCTCAGCAGTTGGCGGCGCCACCCTGTATGTGTTGGGAATCTCCTAATAATAATCTACAAAGGTTCTCCCCACAGGACCACGGTTTCCATTTTAAGCTTCTACAACATGTGCAGGGAGAAGGGCAACTAGATTTGTACTGAAGCTATTTCACGCTGTGCATCTGGGCATGTTTACACCTCAGCGCTCTACACAGTGTTTCTCACTTCTTATTTCAATGAGATCAATCACTTACTTCAGTAAATACGTTTTTCTAACTTTACCACATAACAGTTTGACCTTGTTGGGGTTAAATGCTTTACTGACAGACTTATCTTACAGTTGAAGAAAGGGAAGAGTCAAGAGAAAATCAAGATGGAGGAGTTTCACTGTTCTATCCAACTGCAACATATGGGAATGGCATGGTTATTCTGAAAATAAAGACATAAATAATGCATAATAATTTAAAAACAAATATTCAGACTAAAATAAACATTAAACAGTTTATATCCATAAATTACTTATATTCTTAAATATGAACTCTGTTTAAAAAATAAAAATAAATTTGATACACTGTTGTCAGTCCAGCCAAAATCATTCTTAGTTTAGGTGTTTTAAGTTACACATATAATTCACTCAAGGGCAACATGAACATTTAGTTCTTAAAAGCAAACTGTCTCTTAATGCTTCTGTTACTGGAGCTGTTTGAATACCAATATCCAGAAGCTACTAGTGTTTTACACACGGTTAACTTCAAAAGCAGATTCTCCGCGTTCTGAGCAGAGCATCACAGCCGCAGGTACAGGGGATGATGGTTTATGGCACAAGCACAGGGGATGATGACTACGGCCCAACCACGTCACAGCCACACTGGGTGATGACTTACAGCACAGCCACGTCACAGTCACACTGCGTGATGACTTAAAGAATGACTAACACTGCACACTGTTATTCACATTTACTACGTAGCAGTCCTGGGGTTTTCTTAATTGGCTTTTCCAGTAGCAGCAATATAATTTTGATGTAGTTACTAATAGCACAAGTACAATACTTTGACCAATAACACTCACAACGGTTTATAACAATTAAGCCCAAAGGCCACAGTGATTTTTTTTTTTCTTTTTAGAGCTAACTTCGCTTCAGATTTTTCATAAGGTCAATAAATACTGCTTTCTTTTCGCCCAAAATCTAAAGAGATCCATCTGGCGTAGATTTCCTGTCGCGTGCATTCATCGGCTGCAGCTTCTTTCTTTCCAGGTTTTACTGGGGAGAGAAGCACACAAGGTAATGAGTGACGTTTTCCAGCCAGTGCCAGAGCAGCTATGATAATAAGAGACTCAGCAACACCCCACACACTAAATAAAAGTGCTATACTAATAGAACAATATTAATATATTAGCCGTCGTAGGGCTCGCCCCTGCTTCCACTGTTCACATTCCTGTGCATCGTTGGCAGCCACACTGACTCTCCGTGCACGGACGAGCTAACATGAGCAAAAAAGACACATTTCTCAAGGGCAGATGTGGCAGCTCCACTGAGCAAGATGCTGAAGGAAGCAGCTTCCGGGGCACAGTCCTTCCCTTCATGGGGCGGGGGGCATTCTTGTGGAGGGCATTTCAGTTTCATCATTATAAAGAGAGAGAGAGAGACCATTTTCATCGTGATTCTTTCATTTACTCCATGGCTGGGTCTAAATTTCAAACTGGGCTAATTATATTTTTCAAACCAAGTGAGCCAAGATGTGCTGTGCTTCTGACCACCATGGCTATCACTGCTGACCGTGCGTCTAGACAGAGCCTCGGGATACAACAAATTAAATTGTTACTAAAAACCAAGATGTTGCTCTCCACAAAGCACAGTGGGCACGGACAGCCTGTGTGTGACACACAGTGAGGTTGGCCACTCAAGCAGCACAGCTGACTCTGTGGACTTAAACCTCTGGATCCCTCTAACCAGAGAGGCCAGAGCTCTGGACTGTCCTTAGAAACAAGCTGCAGCCTTGGAACAATGGCAGTAGTTAGGTCAACCCACAGGTGACCCTGGAGAAAAGCAATGGCTGACACACTGTGGCAGGCAGAGCAGAGGCTAGCCGTTCCCCACTGGCTTTCCCGTGGCAGGCAGAGCAGAGGCTAGCCGTTCCCCACTGGCTTTCCCGGGAAGGCAAACACTTGCATTTTCCAAACCAGGCCTTACCTTAAGTATGTGTTTGTTATTATTTTTTTCCATATGAGAAAAAATTTACATCCAAGGTTGGGAAAAATTCTGTTATTAGTTCAGGTTTTCTGAATTTAAATTTGTTAAATGCAATTATACAGATAAACTCCTGTTGTGTGCAGAATTGCAGAAACTGGTCCAAATGAAACTCATGAAAGCAACTGGTTAAGTGTAAAATGCAACAGACACAATGTGCTCAAATACTAGAGTAACAGGAGGAGGCGGAAAAAGCCATTTCTGTTATTATATGTGTATAAGAAATAGATGTAACACTTCCGGCCTAATTAGGGATGGATAAGAGAGGGAAAGAGTATAGCAGAGGTTCAAATAAATGCAGGTACAAGTCATACAGAGACCCTAAAACCTGCAAAACACAGAGAGGAGAAGAAAGGTTAGGACAGCACAGCAGACAGAAGGGGAGGACGCACGGTGGTGGCACGGGGAGGAAGACAGAAAGGGGAGGGCGGCAGGCCACAGCTGGGAATCCGTGATGGCTCTGCGGCTGCAGAAGATGGAGGCCAAGCTGTGCGAAGGAAACAGAAGCAGGAGAAACTCCAGGGCGGAAGGAAGCCCCGAGGGAAGTGGAGAGTAAGCTGAAGCAGCGACAGGCTCTGAGGGAAACGAGTCAGACCGTGGAGAGGACAGAACAGTGCAAGATACACACAGACCGCTGGGAGCGGGAGGCAGGGGTAGGGTGGCAGGGACAGACAGACGGACAGTCAAGAGGCAGAACGGGTCCTCGAAGCTGAGGCAGCCCAGCTTTGCTGAGAGCAGGGAAGACTGGTCCTCCCAAGGAGCACAACCCTGAGCCCAAGCCCCCTCCTCTGAGGCATGCTCACCTGGAGTAGGCCCGCAGCTAATACAGGACAGCGGCCTCAAGACAAAAAGAGAAAGGGAAATCTATACAGCGAGATTATGAAAACGAATATGAAACCTGATGACTGTGTACAGCAGCGACACTGAGTCGCAGGCTAGGCCTTGTGTCAGAAGGAACTGAACCCGGCACAGGTTTGTTTCTGGCTGAGCCCCGACCGAAGTGCTGGGGTGCAGAAAACACCAGCATCTGCAGCGGCCTGTATGCACTGCACTGCGAGCACTCGCTATCCATCTAGGCAGAGCCCTCAGTGTGGAGGTGAAAAACACGCCACTTAGGGAACTTCGTGTTAGGAGACCTTGAGCCTTGCGTTCTTGTGTAGAAAGAATAGATTGTGTTAGAACTTTTGAAATTATGTTCATTTTGAATGGAATGTTGAAGTAGTGTAAAAACGTTGAGTAGAAAAAGAATATCAGAAAATAAATGGATACAAATGAAAAATAATGACCACAGTCTCAACACTTAGTGAACCCAGACCTGCTGACACACGCTGTTCAGGGGCACACACGCTGACTATTTACATCTGCCTTCTAGATTTACCAATTACATCTTTCCACTCATAGACAATACGACAGAAACATATGACAAAACAATCTGTCCTATGAATAATTAGTCCCTGACAATCAATTGTTTCAGTGTTTCACATTTAATAAATCCCTTTTAGAAGAACATCCTTTGAAACAACAGTCTCCAACTGTCCTGTCACAGGAGGGCTTAGCCATCAACCTCCCCACTAAGAGGCAAATCAGCTGAACCAGCACATTGAGCCAGAGATAATTTAACCAATGCTTTCCTCATAAAGACTGAATTAAAATTTCCTCTTAAACATCTACTTGAAGACACAGTCTTTTAACTGACTCTCTCCCTTGTCCTCGAATATTCCCCTACTCTCCGAATAGGACATATTTGGTTTTGAGATGGAGTTTCCCTAGTTGGCCCAGGACAGTTTGGAGCCCCTGGACTCTCACCACTCTTCCAGCTTCGAACACGAGCAGCTGGGATGACAGACAATCTTCACCACATGTAAGAATTTTGGAAACTGTACACCCGCACATGCTCTCTTTTATGGAAATGAGAACAAACTTATTAGCAAGCTAGCATCCATGAAGAACAAACGGATTGTACACAGGCACAAGAACTTAACCTACTTCCTTGTATTTTCATAAAAATTGTATTTCCTACATTTTGAAACTTGCTGTCATTTTTGTGGTGAAAAAACTATATAATTTTGCTTTTTTATACTTTTCATTTCATGAATTTGATCACTGTTAACAAACATTTTTCATGTTTATTGCCAAATATATTTATTCTTTTAATACATCCCTTAGACATTCTTCACCTGTTTTCTTAGCGATTTGTTTCTTTCTCTGATGCTCTCTTGGAGCTTTCTATATGCTACAGGCACAAATCCTTTAGGTAATATTCTTTTCCAGCCCAGCTATTATTTAAAAACATTATTGGTCTATAGATTCTTTTTTTTAAAACAAATTTATTTTATGGGTATGAGTATTCTGCCTGTATGCATGTATGTACATATGTATGCGTGCATGCATGTACACCATGTAGTATCCAAGGAGGACAGAAGAGGGCATTGATCCTGGCACTGGCCTTACAGACAGCTGTGCGCTGCTGAGCCATCTCCCTGGAACCACTATTTCCATCTCTGACATGCATGATTTTAAAGTTTCCATTCAATAAATCTAAACATCTGTTTCCATGGTTCCTGGCTGGACACAGTGGCAGCTACATCTGTTTCCATGGTTCCTGGCTGGACACAGTGGCAGCTACATCTGTTTCCATGGTTCCTGGCTGGACACAGTGGCAGCTACATCTGTTTCCATGGTTCCTGGCTGGACACAGTGGCAGCTACATCTGTTTCCATGGTTCCTGGCTGGACACAGTGGCAGCTACATCTGTTTGCATGGTTCCTGGCTGGACACAGTGGCAGCTACATCTGTTTCCATGGTTCCTGGCTGGACACAGTGGCAGCTACATCTGTTTCCATGGTTCCTGGCTGGACACAGTGGCAGCTACATCTGTTTCCATGGTTCCTGGCTGGACACAGTGGCAGCTACATCTGTTTCCATGGTTCCTGGCTGGACACAGTGGCAGCTACATCTGTTTCCATGGTCCCTGGCTGGACACAGTGGCAGCTACATCTGTTTCCATGGTTCCTGGCTGGACACAGTGGCAGCTACATCTGTTTCCATGGTTCCTGGCTGGACACAGTGGCAGCTACATCTGTTTCCATGGTTCCTGGCTGGACACAGTGGCAGCTACATCTGTTTCCATGGTTCCTGGCTGGACACAGTGGCAGCTACATCTGTTTGCATGGTTCCTGGCTGGACACAGTGGCAGCTACATCTGTTTGCATGGTTCCTGGCTGGACACAGTGGCAGCTACATCTGTTTGCATGGTTCCTGGCTGGACACAGTGGCAGCTACATCTGTTTGCATGGTTCCTGGCTGGACACAGTGGCAGCTACATCTGTTTCCATGGTCCCTGGCTGGACACAGTGGCAGCTACATCTGTTTCCATGGTTCCTGGCTGGACACAGTGGCAGCTACATCTGTTTCCATGGTCCCTGGCTGGACACAGTGGCAGCTACATCTGTTTCCATGGTCCCTGGCTGGACACAGTGGCAGCTACATCTGTTTCCATGGTCCCTGGCTGGACACAGTGGCAGCTACATCTGTTTGCATGGTTCCTGGCTGGACACAGTGGCAGCTACATCTGTTTCCATGGTTCCTGGCTGGACACAGCGGCAGCTACATCTGTTTCCATGGTTCCTGGCTGGACACAGCGGCAGCTACATCTGTTTCCATGGTTCCTGGCTGGACACAGTGGCATGCAGCTACATCTGTTTCCATGGTTCCTGGCTGGACACAGTGGCAGCTACATCTGTTTCCATGGTTCCTAGCTGGACACAGTGGCATGCAGCTACAGTCTTAGGTTCTCAGACGCTAAGGCAGAATTGCTTGAGCCCATGAGTCTGAGGTCAGTTTAGGAAACAGGAGCTGCCGTTCCCCTAAAAAACAAACCATCACAACGACACAGCAAAAACAATCAAAAACCTAGAGAAAAACATGAAATGTTTTCTAATTCTAATATCATCATTGTATAAAATGCCATTCCCAGGATTATTTAATTATTCATTTATGTTTTTCTATACAAGTAGACTAACTTATTTTTTTTTAATTAAAAAAGTTATGGAAACTGATTTCTAGCATGTACCAATGTATGTATATGGGTACAGTCAGGGCTGTAACACTGAACATTTTGTTTCAATAAATTTCTGCCTACAGAGAAAACAAGGTGCCCGACAGGCTTCCCTCCATTTCTTATGCCTGCCCACCTACTACCATGTCCCCAAGGGCCTATCTCAGAGGTAAGCATGATCCACTATATATGATCCAGTTTATAGCATAAATCAGGCTTGTTTCCTCGGGACCCCGGGCCTCTTCTCACACCTGGACGGCCTTTGAAGTGGCTCTCACCTCTCAGTTCCCAGATATTCTTGTCATTCTCTCTGTATAAATATCTTCACACTGAGTTTTCTGCTAGCTACTGCACAGTCTGTTTCTCTGTTCACAGCCCAGGATTTTGGAGAGAGAGACTATTCTGGTGGTCTTTTTCCTTCAGGCTGACGACAGTCTGACTTAACACTACTAGGCCTGTCTACCAACACTTCCCACTAATAGCTCCTTGGCTGCGATTCCCAACGCACCCCTGGCCAGTGCTCACACCAGAGGCACTCTCTGCCACCTGCCATTGTTGACCAGGATGTCTGACATCTTTTCTTGGTGACAAAATAACTTTCTCTTACCTCTATCAGGGTGACTTTGCGGACTGTCGGCTCGCTTTTCTTCACCTCCATACCCGCTTTGTGCCCTCGGTCCTCGAAGCTTTGATCTTTGCCCTTCTCAGAACTACAGGAAGGAAAGAGGCTAAGTGAGGAGTCAGCTAGCCAGAGGCTGGAGTGGATTAGATAAGGCATGGATCTAGGGAAGGGACAGGGATGGACACAGATGACAGGTGGGAGGGTCTGAGGAAACCACTGGGCAGAGCTACACGTGGGATTGTCCAGAGGAGGGGGGACAGTTGTTCCATCCTGGGCACAGTGAAGGGACAGGAACTAAACACATTCTGCCTGTTTCTGAAAAACATTTAGGTGCATATGGAAAACCAGAAAGTTTTATCAACACGATGGTAACACATACTGTTGCAGGATTTTTTTTTAACGACAGAGAAAGGAAGAGCTTCCTAAGTGAGTTTTCACACAGCAACTGGAGAAGACATCGGGAAGCACAATGGAAAGAGCAGGACATACGCTGTGGTTTGTTGTAGCACAATGTTACATGTAAGGAAAAAGAATACAGAAACATGAAGAGAGAGAAACCCAGGAACTAAGAACGAGTCTTTTCCCTACAGTATGTGCGAAAGGTGAGCATATCCTGAACAGAGCTGTAAAAGATGCGGGAATGATGAAGAGCATGCACACACTACACACACACACACGCCTGGTCGAGCTCTGGCTCTCATGTGAACATCTGGACACAGGGACTTTTAGGGAGGGTGAGGAAGTTCACATAGTTTTATCCAGATAGACCATGCCGGTGCTTTAGAAGGAAAAGCTGTGAGCATCTGCTCCCCTGGGAGCACATGCACTCACACTCCACATGTGTGCACGGAGGGCATGTGAAGCCAGAGCGACAAGGCAGCCATGGGAAGTCAGGAAGGAAGGCCATATTTGAAGACAAGATGGTCTCATTCTCTCTCAACGGCTTTGTCTATTCCACAAACCCCAGCAGTTTCCTCACGACTGCATAGGAGAGCAGGTATGCTCTTGTGCACACCCCTGCCTCGAGGTCTTGGCATTTGTCTCTCTCACCACTCAATTCCCTTTAGCCTTCTACTACTCTTCTCTGCAAGATCATCTCTGACAATTCATCTTAAGCCACAAAAGACCCACTGTAGTGGCTCCTGTATATAATCCATCTCTTAGGTGGATAAGACAGGAGGATTACCCATGAGTTCAAGGCCTGCCTAGACTATAGAACGTGACAGTTGCAAATAAAAACACTAGCAACACGAAACAAAACCAAAAATCTGCAACAATTACAGCTTCCGCCCATAGCACACTGACACAGATGTTTTACATATGAGGAAATAAAATGCTAGCTCTTTGAGACAAGGGTTTTATGGGTTTACTGTTGCATCCCCAGTGCCTAGGACATGAGGACATGCTGGTGCCTGACAGATCTGTAAGTAGAAAATGATCTGCATTGCGTCTGTGTTCTTTGACATATGCGGCACACTCAAAGGCACATACCATGTGCCGCTCGCTGTCAGTGCACATCAGTGCCTAGAACAGCCTCTCCTGCAGAAAACAACCACCAGCATTTTCTCCATTAGGCTGACTCTCCCCTGAAGAGCAGCCACAGCAGCCAGGTCAGAACAGGAGTAAGTTCTTGGTATAGACAAATGTTTGTTCTGGCTCATGTGAACCACGAGGCACACGAGGCACACGCAGCAAGCTGTGTCTCTTGGTACCACCTTCTGATCCTCAATGGCTCCACTCTCTGAATGTTCATTTCTAGGAGCTCGGTGGAAGCCTGCCCGCCCCCTCTTGCCCCACCCCAGGCCGGCTAGCTCCTCCCCTCTTGCGATGACCACTTGCTTCTCTTCATTTTGCATCTCATATGTAATTTGTATTATGAGCAATTAAAGTAACAGCCTAGAAGAAAGTTATGAGAAATAGAACATTTTAAGAGAGATAGGTGGGCTGCAAACTACATCCTTCAGGAGGGAGTGGAAAGATACTGTGACCTATGATGACGCTGTTTTTATTCCAAGCATTCAGTCAGTTTCTGAGTATTTAAAGAGTCCAACAGCACAGCAGATTACTGTGCCTTAGCTATGCAGGTTTGTAAGACTGTCCGCATTTGTGAAGAAAAGTGTAACTTCTCCTTTTCTTCTTTTTTCAATCTATTTTCGAAGCAGCTTCCCTAACATGTTGAGCTTCCTTGCCCCCTGTGAAGTCTTTCTCCCTACCCTGCGGTTGCTTGTCTACCATGTGCCTACTGAGCCCCATGCTGGCTTTCTTTCCTTTTCCCACTGTTCTCCTTGAAGCTGCTGAGATCTACAGTATGACTACCTTAAGGTTTCCTTTCAAACCCCAATGACACTGTCTTTGACTTCTGTTCAAATCCATTCTTAAATTATTTTATTAATGAGACCGAGAACCCCAAGGAGGGGCCCTGACTTCTCCTGTATCATTTGGCAATCACTAAGAGACCCCCCATTCCAGTGACAATATCTCCCACGGCAACTGTGGCAGTGACTATACCTGAGAAAGGACAAGCAAGACCAGTGATGAGGGTCGGGAGACTGAGGTCTAATTTGGGCACCGACAGTGTGGTCCTACAGCACCTTGCTAAACAGAGGGGTGTGGAAAGAATTATAAGCTATCTTCCAGATTATAAGTCCATGACCTTTAAAGTTGGCTGAAAAATTATACATCTCTCATCTGTGAAGTAAAATAGGCTTGTACCATATTGCATGGTTTGATTTGGTAATCCTCATCATCTGAATGAGAACTCTGGAAGTGGAAGGGGTGAATCACTCTTCAAACTGTGGGAGCATGTAGCGAAGGTCTGTTTGCACACTTGCAGGACATGGAGGAGCTGGCACACGCCTGTGCTGCTCATGGATGACACATTTATGCTTTGCTGGTGACACAGAGCCCACACATTCTGTGGAGAACATCTGGAGAACTGGCTGTTTCCCCTGTAAAGCCTCAGAGTAGAAGTTTCATAATTTAGTTTTACCTAACCATGTATTCAGTTAATGTTATTTCAAAACATTACTCAAACAAAGTAAATGAAAGATAAAAATAAGTCTTCTGATGTCTAGTGTGTTGATATTTTATATAACAATATTTCTCTGGCTTCTAACATATTCCTAAAGTCTTACAAAAATCAGTAATATGAAATTTAACTTGTAGTGTGATCATTATGTTATGAAAAAAGGATACACAGGAATTGGAGGCCCATATCTAAACATAGTAAAAGCAATTTACAGCAAACTGGTAGCCAACATCAAACTAAATGGAGAGAAACTTGAAGCAATCCCACTAAAATCAGGGACTAGACAAGGCTACCCCCTCTCTCCATATTTTTCCAATAAAGTACTTGAAGTTCTAGCCAGAGCAATTAGACAACATAAGGAGGTCAAAGGGATACAAACTGGAAAGGAAGAAGTTAAACTATCACTATTTGCAGATGATATGATAGTATACTTAAGCGACCCAAGAAACTCCACCAGAGAACTCCTACAGCTGATAAACAACTTCAGCAAAGTGGCCGGATATAAAATCAACTCAAGCAAATCAGTAGCCTTCCTATACTCAAAGGATAAACAGGCTGAGAAAGAAATTAGGGAAATGACACCCTTCACAATAGCCACAAACAATATAAGGTATCTTGATGTAACGCTAACCAAACAAATGAAAAATCTGTATGACAAGAACTTCAAGTCTCTGAAGAAAGAAATCGAAGATGACCTCAGAAGATGGAAAAATCTTCCATGCTCATGGATTGGCAGGATGACCATCTTGCCAAAAGCAATCTACAGATTCAATGCAATCCCCATCAAAATCCCAACTCAATTCTTCATAGAGTTAGAAAGAGCGAATTCTCAAATTCATCTGGAACAACAGAAAACCCAGGATAGCTAAAACTATTCTCAACAGTAAAAGAACTTCTGAGGGAATCAGTATCCCAGACCTCAAGCTGTACTACAGAGCAATAGTGGTAAAAACTGCATGGTATTGGTACAATGACAGGCATAAAGATCAATGGAACAGAATTGAAGACCCAGAAATGAACCCACACTCCTATGGTCACTTGATCCTTGACAAAGGAACTAAAACCATCCAGTGGAAAAAAGATAGCCTTTTCAATAGATGGTGCTAGTTCAACTGGAGGTCAGCATGCAGAAGAATGCAAATCAATCCATTCTTATCTCCTTGTACTAAGCTCAAGACCAAGTGGATCAAGGACCTCCACATAAAACCAGATACACTGAAACTAATAGAAAAGAAACTAGGGAAGAGCTTTGAACACATGGGCACAGGGGAAAATTTCCTGAACAGAACACCAATAGCTTATGCTCTAAGATCAAGAATTGACAAACGGGACCTCATAAAATTACTGTAAGGCAAAGGACACTGTCAAAAGGACAAAACGGTAACCAACAAATCGGGAAAAGATCTTTACCAACCCTACATCCGACAGAGGGCTAATATCCAATATATACAAAGAACTCAAGAAGTTAGACTCCAGAGAGCCAAATAACCCTATTAAAAATGGGGTACAGAGCTAAACAAAGAATTTTCACCTGAAGAATATAGAATGGCTGAGAAGCACCTAAAGAAATGTTCAACATCCTTAGTCCTTAGGGAAATGCAAATCAAAACAACCCTGAGATTTCACCTCACACCAGTCAGAATGGCTAAGATCAAAAACTCAGGAGACAGCAGGTGTTGGCGAGGATGTGGAGAAAGAGGAACACTCCTCCACTGCTGGTGGGATTGCAAGGTGGTACAACCACTCTTGAAATCAGTCTGGCGGTTCCTCAGAAAACTGGGCATGACACTCCCGGAGGATCCTGCTGTATACCACTCCTGGGCATATACTCAGAGGCCTCCCCTGCATGCAATAAGGACACATCCTCCACTATGTTCATAGCAGCCTTATTTATAATCGCCAGAAGCTGGAAAGAACCCAGATGTCCCACGGAGGAATGGTATATTTACACAATGGAATACTACTCAGCAATTAAAAACAATGAATTTTATGAAATTCTTAGGCAAATGGTCAGAACTGGAAAATATCATCCTTAGTGAGGTAACCCAATCACAAAAGAACACACATGGTATGCAGTCACTGATAAGTGGATATTAACCCAGAAGCTCGGAATACCCAAGACACAATTCACATATCAATTGATTCCCAAGAAGAAGGAAGGAGAGGCCCCTGGAAAGACTGGATGTAGCAGTGTAGGGGAATACCAGGACAGAGAAGCAAGCGGGAGGGGTTTGACTGGGGAACAGGGGGAGGGAAGAGGGCTTATGGGACTTTCAGGGAGGGGGGAAGCGGGAAAGGGGAAATCATTTGGAATGTAAATAAAGAATATAGAAAATAAAAAATAAAAATAAAAATTTTTTAAAAAAAGAAAAAAGATACAGATCATCCTTAGAAAACAGAGCAAAACAAAACACTACTCTTTATTATTGCAAATTATCCCAAATGAGAAGTACTTACTGCCCCATGAACTGTGAGCCCAGTCTGGAATCCAGGAACCGGTCCTTACTGAGCGACTGCTGTGAAGGAGAGAAAACCAAACAGTAAGTCAACCAGGAAAGAGGACTGCAGGGGAAGCATCCACAGAGTCCCTACCAGCTCTGAATGAAGACAGAAACCAATGTTCACGCTTGTCTTGAACTTGAAAGTCTATCCCAGTAACATGCTCAGCCCTATGGAAACCAGGAGCTAGTGTACTGCATGGGGCGCGCCTTCCAGGTCAGCTTTCAGAGACTGGCCCGGAAAATAAACCTTCCCAAACAAACAAGTCATCAACAAGAAGAACAAAAATCCCACAAAGAAAAACAAAGGGAGAGGCTGTGAGTGAGCCGAGGCTAGCTCAGTGCTGCGGCTGTTACTTGAGCTCCTCGTGTCTTTCCTCACTGCTTTTCTCTCTGGTCAGCCATCCACATTTGTTAAGTGAGGCTCAGCTGAACTGAATGCAAGACTCTGCGGGCGAGCACTGTGCATCTTTTCCACGTCTCCTCAGTAGGCCTTGCTTTATTAATGGCACCCTGAGAAAAGGATTGAATATGCGCTTGGGGAGGAGGTACCAACTTATACTTCAAGTGCTAGGCACTTCTAGAATTTGGAGCATTAGCTCCAACCCCAAGTTCAATGAGGAAATGGGGTTTCCTGTGACACAGTACTTTATAAATCCACCCAGTAATGTCACGAAACAGACTGAATCAAAAAAAATTAAAGTTATAGAAAAGATCCATTTGACATTCAAAATAAGACAATAATTACTGAATAATATCCAGGTGAAAGACATCTGCACAATAATTCAAATTAAAGTCATCTAGAAGACAAAACAAAACAAAAAAAAAACTAGATGAAAGAAAAGGACACGGCTTTTCTTTCCACCTTGCTTGAGAGCTACGGTGTTCCTGTCTTCTCTCCACTGATGCTCGCTTTGTCTCCACATTCTTCCTTCATAATTAGATTTCTGGAGATTGCGATTCGGCAAGCTTTGTCATCAAGTACCTTCCGACAAGCAGTACTTATTATAAAGACTTTAAGATGACTGCTCTTCTTGACTATGGTCATATGTTTACTGTCAAGTGGCTTTAAATCAAACATTTGAGGTGAGAGCTATAGACAAACAAGGCAGGGGTGAAAGGCAGGTGCTGTAGCAAGTGACCCCAACCATACAAGAACTAACGGCACTTGGTGTGCCTTTGCCACGACAGTTGATAAGACTCATTTACAACTCACTGAGAAAAAAGTACACACTCAGTCATTTTCAATTCCAAGACTAGTTCAAATTGTTAAGTCCCTAGCCTGTCCTCACCCCATAGCACAAGCAACAAAAAGGATCAAAGCCAAACTCAGCATTAATCCTCGCAGAACTTCCCTAGCTTCCCCATGAGCACATAAGCTCCAAACACATCAACCGAACTAAATGGGAGGTTTGAATTTTAAAATTTCTTTACAAGGTTTAAGTATAATTTCTACCTCTTTGTCCAAGAAAGGCCAGCATTTTACCAAAAAAAAAATTGTATGCTTATAAAACATGGCAAAATCACTGCAGACACACAGCTCGAGTCTGATTCCCATCATCTGCATCCTCTCTGCAGCTTACCAGGGAAACAAGCAGTCTCCCTGTTAGGCCAGTGGGGCCCTGTGCAGGTCTTGGGAGTCCTGCTCATAACAGAGTCTGCTCCCGAGAACGGGATGCTAAGGTGATTCCCTCAGGTTCACGTCTGTAGACATTAGATAGAGTGAGGGAGACAGTGATAATCAGAACACAGTGTGTGCAGCGAGTCAAAAACAAATTTAATACAAGATAGGAAACAGATTAAATATTGTCATGTTTCCCGTTGTGTTCTTACGTAACCACCGCTGTTACGTCACTCTTTTATAACTCCCACTGGCATACCCCATTCTTTTTTCCATGATGCTAAGTGGCTTGGGCTACGTTCAAATGCTGTAACTCTTCAGTTAGTAGTTCTGCTATTGTCTTTACACTGGTTCGTAAGAGCCACACTCCACTCTAAATCCTTTACTCACTCATTCCTTGGTCTCAGCAGCAGCAGCCATATGGGAAGTGCTCATGGAGGCGGTAGGAAGGGGAAGAAGGAGTTGTCTCTGTCAGCTGTTTTAGTTTATCTTTAAACAAAAGCCCCCACGGCTGGAAAGCAATCAGCCCACAAGTGCCCCCCACCATCAGCGAGGCCGAGGAGCATGGCGGCCCTTCCTTCCCTCCTTTCCACACACACCTCTCAGTTGTTTTGTGACTTCGTTTCCTCTTCATGGGCACCCTTGATTTGGAGAGGAGGGATGGAGAGAGGAAGATGAGCAAAGCGAGGATGAGGAATGGCAGATCGAGCCTACAGATGCCTGCTTCCCAAACCCTCACAGCCTCTTAGGGATGATGGTCAGGTTAGGATGCAATGAGGCTTACACAGGAAATGGATGATAAATAGAGTGATTATGTGGAGATTTACCAGGAAGAAAACGACTTAAAACAGCTTTGCAAAAGAGAAATGGGCATGCAAACCACTCACCGGTATAGACACTTGTGAAAACTTGAGGAATGGACGTAAAATCATATGGCTGTTCAATCAGTATGCGTTATAACTAGCATCATATGGCTGTTCAATCAGTATGCGTTATAACTAGCACACCAGCACCAGATAAGGCAGACACGTGAGGCAGTATAGCTTTATTTTACATGCTGTTATGCGCCCACTGATACATTTACCATCTCAAATGATTCATTTCCACTTTGTGTGAACTTTTTTCCTTTAGAACATAGATACAAGAGAGGGAGGTTGCCAATGAGAGGTGGCTGGTTCTGTTGTTAATGTGTCTTGGGGTTTTGTTAACTAGAATTGGGCTCAGCGTAAGCGCACAAGCTCCCGTAGCACCGCACTAATTTCTACAGATGAGGAAATGGAGGCCCAGAGTCACCAAGGGCATAGGAACAGCTGGAGGGCTATGCCAAGTTTTCTAAAACCGACTTCACAGTGAAAGTACTTCTCAGTAGGATTTTGTTTGAAGTGTCAAGTGCCAACATGCATATAAATAGAATCATTCTGGGTAAAAACTAGGTTTGTATGGCCTGGCACACCCTTGCCAATGGTGTAGATCCCAGAGTTTTAAACTGTAGGTCACAGCCCTGTAACTAAATGTAGGAGATAGGAACAGGAAAAGGTTCTGTTGTAGAATGGCCAAAAATTAATTAAAAGTCAAATGGGAGCGGAGTCTGAGGTGTTTGTTAGCATACACTTGCACTGTGCCTGAGCACTCCTGGGTGCCGTATCATGAACCCTCTACCAAGCAGCCTTGGTGTTAAGACCCACACAGCACACACATTCTGTACCGCTACACTGTGGACTGTTTCTGCCACACAGTTCCAGGAAATGTCTGATCGCGGCTCAGGTGTGTGGTGATTGTGTTATGAACTGTGTTTTTACTATATACACACACATTTTTTTTTTTTTGCATTTACAGAACCAAAACATTTCCATTATGGAAGGAAAAGAAGCCAACAGCATTTTCTTTGTGTCGGTCTTTAGCATGTGACAAATTATTCTATCTTTGGGATGTTGCGTTAAAAGGTTGGCTTTTAAAAGTTGCTGTTTGAATTTCATAAAATAAAAAAAGTTAACTGAAGTTGTTTGGGATTAGGATAGATTTGCCAATCATGTCTGACATGGCTTTAATGGTTCTTCTGCCACGCAAAGCGCTGATGTGGGGACATACTCTAACAGAGGGGACCTGTCCACTCCCCTCTGGCTGTCAAGCCATCACCCTTTTACTTGCAAAGTCAGAATGTCTACTAAGTTCACAGGAGTCAAATCTGAAGCCAACCTCTGTACAAAGGGCTCTCACTCCACACAAATGGTCCTTAGGACAAGGGACTCTACCAGGCCAGGGATGGGTCTCACACCCTCTTTCCTAGTCTTTTCTCTTAAACAAATAATTCAGGGGATCTTTAAGATTCTCCTTCCATCTACAGACTTGAACAAGAAGTTGTGAACCACAACAGTGGCAAGGGAGGAGACCTGGGATCTCTTGTCTCACAGTTATTTACACACATCTGGTCTTTATTTCCTGACTTTTTACATACTGTAAGATGGCCACAGGCATCTAGATATCCTTCTCCTCTCTGTTTTGGTCAAAGTGTAAATAAATTAATGTTCATTTACCACTGTCCATGTCCTAATTTCTCTGGTATACAGGGAAACAGGTAGTGGGTTATGGACCTAAGTACTCTGTAACCCCTCCAGTCTCACCAGAGATTCTAGAGTGAGCTTTTGTTGGTGGTATTTGTTATAGTTAGGGTACAAAATGCTTCCCACTGGAGGATTAATATGATGATTGACGCAAAATGTAATGGTATCACTGTGATCAATATGGCAGAGCCTTGGCGGAGGACGGCCATCGGGGTCACTCCCTGGAAGGGTATATCCCATTTCTAGTGCCCTTCTGTTCCGTCTTTGCTTCCATGCCTGCCAGGAGGTGAGTAGCTCTGATCCATCATGCCTTCTCTGTCAGAATATTCCACTGTACCACAGGCCCCCAAACACTGGAACCTGCAGATCGCTGGCTGAAACCCAGGAACTATGAGCCAGGATACATCTTTCATCCTTTAAAATACTGTCAGGAATTTTGACACAACAGAATCTGACTCAGCCCGAGTTCAGAGGCACGCATCGGCAGCTGAAGGCCAAGCACAGGGTCTACTGCGCACTCTCCTCCACCTCTGCCTTAGGATGGACCTGTTTGCTTTTCTTACTTCTTTTCTGGTGTAGTTGCTGGGATCAGACCCAGGGCTGGCCAGTGCTTTACCACTGAGCTACTCCTCCAGCCAGAGAACGAGCCTTTGAAATAGGTTTCTGCTGATTTGTTTGTCTTTTCTCCTTTATCTCTCCCTCCTACCATGATGCTGTGCTGGGCCATGTTAGGGCCTTCACAGGCTGGTTCTCCAGTCTCAAAGGCATTTCCTAGGAATAACTTCTGGTTTTCACAAATGACCCTACAGTTTCCTGTCACTATCTTTTATTGCTTATGTTTAATTTTGTGACGTTATGACTAATGTCACTTCCATTCTTTAGGCTACAGTGCAGTGACTATTTCTGATTTATTGGTCATCACCATTCATACTCCACTCCCCTGCAGTATCTGAGAAAAGAACAGGCATTCTTAAAAGTATTAAACAAATGGGAAGATGCCAAGGCAGGTGTCCAAGTGAGAACAGGAGCCCTTAGGTAGGGCCCAAGGACCAGGAGAATAAAAGCAGAAAGTAATCAAAGAGTTTTCTATATAAGGAAATACTGATCTCATAAATAGCCATAGGAAGGGTGAACTTACAGAACTATAGAGGGAACCAAAATGAAGACTTGAGGGACTCTTGTTTTCTTGCAGAAAGCAGGAGCCAGAATCACCTTGGATGACTAGAGCGGCAGTTGAGAAATGTGGTATTGTTTTCTTTGATGAGGTTGTTAGGGAATGTGGTAGTGAGTCAAAAGGAACCAATAAAAAGATGTCAAGACACTGTGCCCCACTGAGGCAGGTAATTGTAGCCTGGCACTCCACAACAATGAATAAACACAGAAGAGACATGGCTAAAATGGACAAGTGGTTTACTCCAGGGTTGGAACCTGATGAGACAAACCACAGACTCCAAGTGTGAATTATGCTGAATAATGGTGCTTGTGTGAACTGACTTCCTGGGGACTAAGTGACTTGGCGTGGGAAGCACAGAAATGGATTGTAGGCAAGCCAGATGGGAGAAACACCAAAGTAGCCCTCCATTAAAAAACACATATCAATTACTTGTGTGTGCAAGTGTGCACACAGCTGTGAGGATGTGTGTGTATTACAGAGAATGAGTGTGGAGATCGGAGAACAAGTTTCGGGAACCAGCTGCCTGCTTTGACTCTGTGGGACCCAGGGACTGAGCTCAGGTAGTCAGGCCTGGCAGAAACTGCCTTCATCAGCAGAGCCGTCTTGTTCCGCTCACCCCTCCCCCTTTCAATTCGTGAAAACAGAAGAGTGACTGCATCTTCTTCCTCTTTTGAGCGTGAGCTATTTCCTAATCTCCCATCATGAGGGAACAATTCTTCCCAAATCAGGTCACAGGGACTATAAGGAAATTCTCTGCATTAAGCTATGAAGCTTGTAGGTGGTGGCTGCTTAGACAGGCCTACCATAACAGGGAAACAACTCGGGAAACAGAGAAAGCTCACTCAGTGCCAAACGTCTAAGGCACAGTGTCTTCTTCCAATATGTTGAGAAAGACATTTTATTACATGACTCATCGGAATAAAAAGGACCCTTAAATAAGAAAAGGCTCATTCCCCTTTATGTCTCCTAAAAAACAAAACAAAACTGCACAAAACTGTTAAAAATCATTACTACCCATTGGTTGCATCACTGTGATTGCTAAGTAATCACCAGAACATGAGCATGTAGTTAATTTTCCATGGTTTTTGCTAAAACTGACATCAATTCCTCAAGCACAGGAAACAAGCAGCAGTCGACAGGGTTAAGAGACATGTTATAAAGCAGGTCTGCTGGTTTATGGGATAGAGGGTTGGCTGGATCCAGGCTAGATACCAAGTTCCCCCTTCATAAGGTTTAAACAACAACACAACAACAAAAAAAAAACCTCAAAAACAACAACCACCCACTGCCCAATCCCTGACAATGTACAGTGTATCTCCAGGAGAATGCAGTGTTGTCTTGAAATGCCTGCAGTGCTGAGGGTGAGAATCTTAAGTAGAGAGGTTGCACACAGTGGTCAGGTGTCAGAGAGCTTCTAAGGAACAGTCATGGAGCTTGTAAGACAGCGTGGCTGATTAGAACCATCCTGACACTATCTAAGGCTACTTCCGACAGACTGGCTGGCAGGGAGTTCTTGAAATCATATCTTTCCACTTCAGAGCTCTGACAGGTTTTCAGAGATATGTTACTGATGTTCAGATTACCCCTGAAGACATCATTGTGAAGAGTATACTGTGCTACTCTGCCTTGTCAGAGTCCTGGGCCCTGTGCACCACAGACAACAGCAGAGAAGAGTGTGACATCATTTTCTATACTTCTGTATAGTCATCGGGATAAATGTCCTAAACAAACTTTGTGTGTCCCACTTTAAAAAAAAAAGAATTTTTACTGGGAATCTATAATAGTCTATAAATTGGGCTTCTAATGGAAGTTCAGCACAATGAAATGGAATGAGTTCAGGCTCAAACTAGGAGTTGCTGAACCGGGAAAAAAATTCACATGCTTTTTAAATTCAAATGTAATTAATAGAATTAAGGAACGCATCAGGGAGTGAGTATTTTCTAGACCTACTTTTGGGGTAAAACTACAGAGGGACTGCCTCATAGACTCTATCCCAGAGCTCCTGGCAACTGTCTCGACTCTACCCTTGGTTACATAATCTGAAACAGGCTGCAGCACGCACAGTCTCATCCTTGGAGGCCAGAGGATCCTGGCTCCATCAGAGAGAACAGAGGGCTGAGGTGAAGAAGCCAACGCATGGTGGGGGTGCAGGAGACGCAGCTGCAAGCCAGCCTTGTTACCCCTCCTCTGCAGATCTGCCTGCCTCCCTGAGGGCTGTGGCTGTTCCTGGGTCATACTGGCTGAATGGAGTCTGGGTCTACTCTGGTTCTGCTGTCCCATCATTGGGGTTCCATGCTGTTTATGGACTAGCAGGGACTCTTGCAGTATGGAATGACTACATTTTTGTTACAGTAGTTAAGTCACCATCACAAGTCGTGGAGATGTTAAGGAAAACATCAGTCCTGGATGCACTGCACTTCCTCATGGAGTTCAGAAACTAGATATTTTTTTAAACCATGAGGGAAGATTTCAGCCCAAGTTTATGAATTTCCTATTATATTTTTTAATTAGTTCTTTCAAGATAAAAGATAAAATATTTCTGAAACTTTGGAGCAAATTCTATAGAGATACACCATTACATTTTCTCTCTCAGAATTACTAAAGTAAAAGCAAAATGTTATTATTCTTTACCAATAGAAAGAAGGCAATAATTATAACTGTATTTTCAATAATTTAGTGTTCCAGAATTCTATGTATTTGGATACCATATCAAAAATTACTACTGCAAAAGTGTCTTTGTTGGGTACTTGACATAAAACTAAAATATTATTCTTATGGTTTAAGAATCATAATTCCAATTTACCCTGATATACAACCAAAACGTTTATTTGCTATATAAAGTGATTTTTGAATATAATGTCATATAGCACAATTATAAGCTTCTCAGAAGACTAAGAGATACACACCATGTTTTTATGTACCTATTGGTTTTATGAGAAGCTGATAGGATTTCTAGTGTAAAACTCTGTGTGTGTGTGTGTATATGTATGTATGTGTGTGTGTATGTGTTTGTGTGTGTGCATGTGCGTGTCTGTTTATGTGTATGGTATGTGTGTAGTGTGTCTATGTGAGTCTGTGGGTTTGGTGTGTAGTATGTATGTGTGACTGTGGTGTGTGCATGCGTGTGTGTGTGTGTGTGTGTGTGTGTGTGTGTGTGTAGAGTAACTATCATGGAATTATCTGATGCATTGTGGTTCTCTGTTCATACTTTGGACTATACAAAAAAAAAGATGTCTCTGAATATAAGATATACCTTATTACATATAACGTATAATATCTATGTAATACATACTCTGTACTCTGGTTTAGAATCTGGCCATTTTTAATTAAGCCAGATTGCTCTTACTGACTCTACAAGTCAAGAAAACACTGAAAATGTATTTACATTTCTTTTACAGGAAGATAGGCTACAATGTGTATTTTTAGAATTATTTTGGAATAGCAAAACTAATGATTATTATTTGTCTAATGACTTTTTACAAGTAATGCCCAAAGCATCACAGTGATTGTGCTATATTTTCAGAGGTAGCCTAGTATTTCTGTGTATAAGTTCCACTAAATTTGGCAACTATACAAAAAGACATCTGTACTATCAATGCTGAACCACTTAGAGAAGATAAATGGTCCTTTCCAATTTTGAGTACTGCTTTTTAAAAATTTAAAGAGAAAAGAAAGCTAAGCATTTACCAGAAATCAACAACTGCACAATGCTGCACTGTATGAATTCAGAATATTCTGAGTGTTTTAGTAATTCTAAAGGTCTAAAAATAGAATTTTCTGTCTTAATAGAAAATATGTCCAAGACTTACTAGTTAAAGAAAAAATAACTTTTAAGTATAGTTGTAATTTCATTAAGATAAATCAACATGAATGAAGTCGTGCATGCTAATAGGCAGAGAACACTTTAGGAGACTATGAAAATTTTAGGATCAACAGGATTACAAGTGTACAAGACATATTTTTAATCCTATATTATTTTTATAAGAATAGGGACATATTACTCTTATAGTGTAACCAATTAAAAATGTCTAAAAGACAAATGAAAAATAAGAACAAGTTGTCAGAATCATTTTTCCAAAGCTTCCAAGTTTCTTTACTCCCAGATAGCCCCCTCTCTCTTTTGTGTCAGATGAGAACTGGCAGCACATCCTGGTGCTGAGTCCTAGAAGAGCCTGGGAGAGCGCCCATCGCCATGTTGGCAACAAGTGCTGCTGCCGGCTACCGCCATCTCCACAGCCACTGGGAAGGTCTGGGAGGAGGAGCAGCTGTCAACCACAGGAAGGCACACTAGTGCTTTTTATTGTATAGTTTCAACAGAAGTGACCTTAAAAGAGGAAAGCCTTTGAGGTTTCTTTCCCCTTTTCCTTAAAAGTATAGAGAATAAAGCTGAGTGTGTTGGTACATGGCTGCAGTCCCAGCCAGAGGAGGCTGAGCAGGGAGAATCCTTCAACCCAGAAGCTCATGGCCAGTCTGGGCAATACAGCGAGACCACCGTCTCAAAACCAGAAACAAAACCCAAATTAAAATATGCAGAGTACAATTCTTGCAAGCTCCATGTGAAGAAGGCACAGTGAAACCAACATTGAACAGAGATGTAGAAACAAACAAAACACGGTTATGTATGGGTCTGCTCTGCTCATGTGCACGCGGAAGCAGCCAAGCAGGAGTCGCAGCCTCACTCCTGCTCCCGTGCCACAGAGCCATGAACGCAGACCTCCCACAAACCCTAGTCACTGTTCCTGTTCTGTAAAAGGCTTATCTTATATATGATAATGAGAAAAGGCTTGCATATGAAATTAAGTCTTGGATGCATTTTATGGTGTGCTTATAACACCGAATCTTGCTGGAATCAAGCCTTATACATTTTGATAAGGAACTAATTAAGATATACAGCTAACCAGGTGTGCTGGAAGCTCTGTTGTGCATTTCTCAAGGTTGATCAGAGCTCCTGATTCAGAGCATTCAAGGCATTTCAGTGCCTGGGGTGACATCATGTTTATCAGGGACTCCCTTTTATATTAGCACAGTTCATTTCACACACATTCTCTCTCCAGGAATCATCATAGTGTCTAATACACATGGAACAAATTCCTCAGAGGGGAGATATATGTATGTATGTGTGCATGTGTGTGTGTGTGTGTGTGTGTATATATATATATGTGTGTATATATATACATATATATGTATATATATATAAACATATATATACACATATATCACATAAATATACATATGTAATATACAACTTATATGTATACACACACACACACACACACACACCTAATTTTTTAAAGAGCTGGAGATTGAACTAGTGTCTTATATCACTAGAAAAATACTCTACCACTGAATTACATCCCGGATTCCTTGTAGGGCTTTAGTCTACACATAGATTCATATATGACAGATCACCTTAACTTTATAGTCTGATCTGCACTCCACCGTCTCTATGGGGATGTCCTATTTCCTGTCCCAAGTAGATCCTTACCAAATGCAACACTTGCTCTATGTGTCAGTGTTGTTGGTCATCCTCGCTTCTGCAGGGATTCAATCCAAAGCTCTGCATGCTAGGCAAGTGTTCTCCAACTAAAAGCTACGTCCTCAGCCTGATTATATTTTTAAAACTTTTAATTTGCATACTGTCTGTTTCCTTGGACTCTATTAGAATTAGGGTTTGGATGCTAGCGAGATGAGCCTGGAACAGACTTTGGGCTAAGCTATTCATCTGAAGAACTAGTATGATGAATGTCTACTGGGAGGTAAATGGAAAGGTACATCTGCAGCATGGAGATCAAAACTGGAACATCAACTACAGTCTGAGACCACGACGCACCAAGTCCATCTAAGGAACAGGGTACAAGCAGAGAGAGTTTTCTTAAGTAAGTGGTCTTTTAGGAATACAGGCACATCGGGAAGAGGACGGACAAGGCCAGTTTCACAGGAGTTATAGATAACTCCTAGCATCCAGAATAAACAAAGAAGGATATGCTGAGTTGGGAGTTATGTGGCCTTAGTTTCAATAGTCAGCATGGTGGCAAGTTGGGGACACCAGTAAGGCATCATCTTTCATTGCAGTTTTACTAAACCAAAAGCCTCACTACTGCCTCATGCTAACAGATTTTCATTGCATTAATTTATCTAGGGAATTCGTATAGAATTGAGATGAGTTGATAATGTATATCTTTTCAGAATTCCCACGCAGACTCCCTAAGCCTCGCCTTGGTGGTTCCTGGATGTAAGGAGGTGATGAGGATAGGGCTTTAGAAATGGGATTTGTGCTTTTCAAAACAGGACAGACAGATTCTTCTGTCTCCTCTGCCCCATATTGTTGCAATGGGGCTACAAAGCAGAAAGTTGGCCCTCAACAGACAGCACATCTAACTAGCACCTTGATCTTGAGCATTCCATACTGCCAGACTTCCTTGTTATTTAAGCCATGATGAGCTACTGCATATTTGTCATAACAGCCCCGAACTAAGACACGCATTTGCTTAATTTCATAAGTTCAATGTTGAATAGCAAAATGGGTATCTTCCTGTGGCCTTGTGGGGAACCTGGCTTTCTAAGTCTGCCAACTTCTCTTGCTTCTGCATTTTCTTCCATCTGGTAGTAAATCATGCAGGAAATCTCTCACTCTTTACTTCTAGACTTTGACTTTATCAATGTTTCCGCCCCCCCCCCCCCCATTTGAAAGGGCTGCTGCTGTAAGGTTGACTGTTGGCGTATTTTGTTAGTCAGTTCTCTCTTGTGTTGCAGAAGGGTAAGTGATGAGCTCTAAATGCTGCTGAGAAGCCAGGAGCATCCTGCCCCTTCCTTAGAGCTGATGTAACAACAAAATCTCCAGACATTGCCAAATGGGAGGTGAAATCACTATCAGCTGAGATGTCCTGGCTTAGGCCAGGACTCAGCTATCAGTGTGTTTCTCTATAATCAAATGACCCTTCTGCATCTTTCATAATCTATCGTGTCCTGAATTTGCCTCCACAGCTTATCAGTCTGTGTCTCTTCAGTACTTGAAAAATAACCTGATACCTGGTTGTCCTCCAGCAACTGCTCCATCCTGTCACTGCCTTCTCTGAAGTGACACTCTGAGAGTGGCTTACACTTGCTTGTTACTTTGATCCCACTGCAAACCTATCAGAGTCCTCCCAACTATCAAATGCTCAGTAGTACCAAATAATCCAACTGGCTGGTTGGCAGATGTTTACCACCCTCAACCCGTAGTTCACGTATCCAAGGGCAGCTACGAGGGTGGTCTAATACAGGACTGTAAACTTATTTAAATAAAACATTAGAGGTTTGTGTGTTTGTGATTTTGTTTTCTTTTTGTAACCTGACTGCATGATTTACAGCAGGAATTTTGTAGAGAGCAAGGTAGTGTCACAATGTCAAACAGTTGGACAAGCTTAGATATGTTCTTTGCTTCTCCTTAGCTGTAGGCATGTCCTTTGTCTGGTGTTTCCAGTCTTTGACTCCCTTAGTGTTAGTGCCAGTAGCAAACTGAAATACCCAAACTGAGCCAGTCGGCTCTTACTGCCCACCCTGCCTCACCTCTATGCTCCCAGATCTTCCTAGCTCATCCATTTTGTAGTTCTTGTCGCCTGCTTACTTACATAGTAACCCAGCGCCCTCAGCATTAGCCTAGGTTCTAATGTCACTAATTCACTAAATCAGGGAACTGAACTAATGGCCTGCCTCCCATACCTCGACTTCAGTCTTATGTATTTTATTTCCGTGTATCCCTCTGTACTTGCCTCGACTTTACCCCTGTGCCAGCACTATAATTATCTTTTTAGCATGGAAATCCTTTCGTATCATTTTCCAGATCACCTCCTCCAGGGGATCCTTGTCTGGAGGATAAAATCTCAGCATGTGAGCAGAGGGCACTAGGCTGCTTGTGGTCCAGTGTCTGCGTTTCTTCTCTAACTTTTCCCCTTTAGCCTCTATTCCCCAGACATAATCATAACTTACCACACCTTGTCCAAGCTCCCCCTCTTTGGGAATGTTTTGTCCTAACTTCATGAAGCACGGCTTTTTAAATCCTAGAAGCTTCAGGCCATGCATTTTCCCTCTGGCAACTATTCCTGGCAGAATGAAAGGCTATATTCCCAATGTGTTGCCAACACATTGGGAATATAATATGTATCACCTCCATTCTAGTTCCAGGAGTCTGCTGAAGCTCACAGGTGGCTCACCAGCAGCTCGGCAAACCCACACAGGCAAGTGCCTTGTTATACCAGCTTCATCTGGGGCTAAAAGACTGTTCAGTATGGAAGGACTAAGGAACTGCATGCTGACCCAGCACTCAATGTAACTACATGCTGAATACACGCTGATCCAGCACTCAACGTAACTACATGCTGAATACATGCTGACCCAGTGCTCAATGTAACTACATGCCAAATACACGCTGATCCAATACTCAATTGCCCAAAACCTTTTACTATGACATTATAATGATACACATACATTTGTTTATGTATTATATATCTCTATATATCTATATATCTATATATCTATATATACACACACACACACAATTTCATAGTCAAGAAATAATGGGCTTTTTGACCTAAGGAAAGTGCTAACATCGCACAATAGAACAGGTCTAATAAGCAATACCCATATGAATTACTACTCTCAGAAGAAAGATACTGACCACTATTTCTGATGGCACAGACTTTAAAAGGCAATGGCATTTCTCTGGCTGATAATGGCTGAAAATGTCTTCAATTACTATCAGGTAAAAGGAACTGCCTTACAGAGATAGAGCATCTGTGTTCTGTGGACTCTTGTGACCTCTAGCATCAATGGGTACCTTCTAGATGAAGCCGTAAAGTGGACAGCAGCACCTAGAGTCACAGCTCCACTTCTGGGCTGTGCCATCACAGGCTGTGGGTTGGGGGTTTAGGACTTTACCCTCTCTGAGCCTCCTTGGTTTCCTTATCTGGAAATGGCTGTAATATTCACTTTATATGTTTCTCATTGGTGCCCAGACCAAAAGAAGTAACAATGTAAACAATGGAAGATCATAAGCATGAAAAATAAAGATTATACAGATTGAAAAATCAAAGCTCCATGCGCACAGCCCCCGTTTTTGACAGTACACACCTTTTGAGAAGCTGGAGGCTTTTGTGTCTTAGCTTTCTCCTTGGGAGTTAAAGGAGGGGACCTCTCCTTTACCTTTGGGGGTGAGTCTCGATACAGTGCTGGAATTAAAGAAAGAATTCGGTTATTTAAACCCAGGAGCAGTTCTTCCACCCAAGAACAAACTACAACAGAGGGCAGACACGGACATCCGATTCCTTGATGTACCAGCAAGGGCTATGGTACTCATTGTTAAGGTTGGCTGTAGTCTGACCCACTGGCTATGACTGGAAACCATTAACTGTGAGGATTTTAGACACGTAGAAGGCATCACTCCCTTACTGTGCTGTCACACAGATGCTCTCAGTACACAGTTACCAGGAGCCTAATGTAGGCAAGGCAATGCTAGGTAGCAGCACAATCGCTCTTCTCAAGGAACTCTTGTCTGCCCAGAGCAGAGGTTCTCAACCCTCCTAATGCTGTGACCCTTTAATACAGTTGCTCATGATGTGGTGACCCGCAACTCTGAAGTTATTATGTTACTACTTCATAAGTGTGATTTTGCTACTGTTAATGAATCGTAATGAAGTATCTGTATTTTCCAATGATCTTAGGGGATGAGACCTACAAGTTGAGAACCTTTGGCCTATGAAAGGCAGCTAATAACCAGGAAAGTGACTGGAGGAAGGTGCACCAAGCCCTGAGGAACATGTGGGACCGTGCCTGGAAGGGTAAGTGGGGAACAGAATGAATAAACATGGAATTAGGATTATATCCAAAACCCCTTTAATCTAAGATGATAATCTACATAATCTATTCAATCTACACGAAGTGCATGTGTGTAAAAAGCCACATGGAATCTTCAGGGGCTAAAATGAAAACCTATTTTAATGAAGAATAATTTGGAATTGAGAAATTCCAAAGATGTATTTAATTGAAATCGTACAAGATTCTGAGACATTAGTGCATATGGGTATAGGTTGGCATTACTCTTAGGTTTCTGTCTATCATAAATGGTGTCAGCTGTGACTAAGAGAAATGGACAGCGCTCTCTTTCCAGTGGCTCATAGCACAGAATCAGACTGTAGCAAGAGACTGCTGTCTTCATTTATTTTGCCAGTCCAGATGAACATTGGGAACAGATTCTGTTTATATACAAATTCCCTTATATTTGCTTTGCATATGTAGCTTTAGATGAAGATCAAGGATGATTCCTCCCACTATTTTTAGGATGGAATACATTGCTGAGAGTCATTTTCCCTTTTAATGCTATAATGCAGGTGCACTTTTGTTAAATTCAGGGAACCAGTAGGATAAAGGGAGAGAAGAGAACCTGCTGCACTTGAGGCCCTCCTCCGGTTTGTTCTCACCCACACAAGGCTCTCACAACAAGGGGTGAGTCCAGACAGCACTGACTCTTCTAGGACACAGTAAGAAATAGCAACTCACAATGGTCATGACTTAAGGAACCAATTCTGTACAATGCCATCGACCCCTGCAGGAGGGTTACTAGATAAGGAAAGTAAGTTTTCTTAGATTTTAACTCATTGCATATCAAGGGTTTGTAGCCTCTAAAGAAGGGAAGCCTATGGGTTTATTTCTGCAGGACGTGATCTTTCTATACTGTCAAGTAAAAGCATATCTGTAATGCTTTCACTGGTATGGATGGGAACAGGCTGTAACTCCTAGTCAGTCACAGACAACCTCCAGCACCAGTGTACACAGCAGCTCTTGTCCACAGCGGCCACTGGACTGCAGCCCAGCTGTGGCCTGAACCAGAGCTGGCTCAGGAACTGAGCAGCTGAGGGACATTTGGATGTTAATGTCAGTCAGAAAGTTACAAGGGAGTGGGGGAGGACTTTGAAGCAGTCTTAAGTCTACCTGGGAGTTACCTTTCCTAAAGCAACTTCCTGTCACTCTGCCTAAAGCTTTCTCCAGTATGCATTTTCTTTAGCCAAAAAAGAAAAATGCACCTTGAGGAGAGTTTACAAGCTACCAGTTCCTTAGAGAATACACAAACCAAGGACAAACAGAAAACTAAAAATTGTGTTGTGGGAGAGAGAAGTGGGTACTTTTGCACTCCTTGGCACTTTTAAGGGGCGGAGTTTGCTGAGGCTACAGAGACCTGAGGAGGGAGCGGCAGCAAGGCAGACACCAGAGTACAGCTTTGGGGAGGACCAGTGGGCAGTAAGGGGGGACATTAAAGGGAAGTCCTTCATCTAGATGTAGTCTAGCATGGCAATCAAGGAAGACATTCTTCTTTCTCCTTTTATTTTTTTTTTTTAAATATTCTTTTACTCTTAAATTCTGGAACATAAGCCCGGAATTAATATTACATTTGTTCAGTCATGATATGTTTTAAACAGGGCTTCAAAGATTAGCATGAAAATCAATTATTAGGAATAAATAATTGTTTTCAGAAACAAAAGGCAATAAATATTCAAAACAGTGTTTCCTACTTCATTTTACATCAGACCACCATGTCAGTGTCTGTTTAAGAAGCTTAGCTGATCAGCTCAATGTCCTTAGTGCAAAGGTGAAGAAGTCCCATAGGTCAGTATAAGCTGGGCACGGGCTGGGCACAGACGGGAGGTACCCTAGCTGGACAGCTGGCTGGGCTTTCCCGGCAGGCCACGAGGCCAGCAGAGGCAATGAGGACTTGCAATTAGGATGTGTTCTGAAGAAGCAGCTTGGTGTGCCCCTCCTCCAGGACAGTTCACCTCATCCTCAGGCTCTCTGTGGTGGCTCTAGTTTCAGCTTTCAAATAGGATGTCTGCCTCATCAGGAACTATTTGTGCTCTCTCCTTTTCATTTAATGAACTTGAGAAGGAACCAGACCCCTCACCCCACCCCCTCCTGCACAGCGGGAACCTGGCCAGAGCTGAGGTGGACACTGGTAGAGTGGGAGCGGAGGTTCTTAAGATGCCAGTCAACCAACAGTCCCTGTGGTGGGAGCAGGGCTGACAGAACCAAGAGCAGAAGGTGGGAGGGAACAGGAGCTGAGGGAAGCAACTGCTGCAGGCTCCCCAGGCAGGACAAGGGCAGTCAGCAGACATTCCAATCTCAGAGCTGAGGAGCTCTCCGACACACGAGTGCATCACCTTTCCAGGTTTTCCCATCATGAGGAGGAAAAATGTTCCATGCTAAAGAGAAGCAATGATCATATAGACAATACATACATTAAAGGGTAGAGAGTGATCAAATCTTGGGCTCAGTTATATCATCTTAGTGTACCAGGAAGACAGCGTGCACTTACTTTCACTGGCCACATGATTAGCTGGAAAGAACCCTTCCTGCCCCTTTCCTAAGCTGCCGTACCACCAGTCTTCATTATCTTTGAAAAACACTCGGATAATGTCTCCACGATGGATGGTTAGTTCATCTGATCGGCTCGCTGTGTAGTCATAAAGAGCCACTACCTAAGAGAGAGATAAGACCACCACAACTTTATCACAACTGTGCCACAGAAAAAGCCCCAGCACTCACTTCCTCTTGCAGAAGAGCAGCTGAAACCAAAGCAGGACTTTGGCAAGTCTGAGGCTGTCTTAGGGGTTGCTAATAGGATCAGGGTGGTGGGAACACAGCAGGAGAAGCGAGATAAAAGACTGTGGGATTGAGAAATGGCTAAGAACATTCAACACACCAAGATTAGCTTCAAAATACCAGATGTTAAAGTTTGAAAGTGTGAAGCAAACTAAAAAACAAAACCAAACCCATAACACACCATTCCCTTAAGCCCTTTATAATACTCCTTTAGGTCCCGTTCTCTGTGCTAAGCAGATGCATCTGAAAGAAAAAACAATGCAGGTTATCAACGTTACAAAAAAGGAAAAGCTCAATGGGACGACTCGATTATATAATTCTGTCATCATCGCTGAGTTTACTCCTCAAGTCTCTTTTTGAGAGAAACTTTTCTTGAAAAACAGCTATTGATATTTTTATACCAACAACCTAAAATCTCCTGACTTACTTTTAAAGGCTGATCTTTGCTAGCTAGGAATTAAGAGGAAAGGTCCTGAGACCATCCTCTTCTTTGTTTTATTACACTACTCCTTATATTTGATTTGTTTTTCATTAAAGAAAAAAAACACAAGTCAAAAATGGTGCTGTTGCATAACAGAGGTGTTTAAAAGCCCTTTATAGCACCTCAAGGGAGCTCAGTCCACCCAGATCTGGTGCACTGTATAGAGTGGGACATAGTGCATGGCAAGTATGTGCATGACATGTATGTGTATAAATATGCTTACTTTACCATTTTTCCTAAACAAGGCTTCAGAATGCATATGTTTCATAACTGTATGATGAAAACACATCACTGTAGCCCATTGTAACTAGGTTGATGGATTCTTTCACTGAATAACTATTTAAATAATGTGCATGGTGTTCTACCAGCAGTGGTTAATAAAATCATTTCTAGAAGAGGTACCTCATGTAGGCTCCTTAGGAGAATAGAGAATAATTAAAAAATTAGCTAGGCAAAGCGTATGGGTGTGTGTCTCAGCCAGATTCTCTATCCAATGTTTAAGTTCAGGAAAGAGGAACCCCAAGTAGTTCAATATGGTGAAGGCCAGCATTGTGCATGGCAGCCAAAAGCAAGGGAAGCTGGAACTAGGGTAAGTTAGTTTGTTTTGGGGGTCTGATGACACATGTCACAGGACTACAGTGGCACATGTATCATTTACAAAGTCTCACATCAGGTTTATGTCATCGTGTGAACCACTCACACTTAGAATTCACAAACTGATAATATATATGCTACATTAACACATATCAGTAATACATTATTAATATATCAATAACTGACATTAATATATCAATAACTGATAATAATAGATATATTAATAATGGCTATTTAGCTTTTGCTAAATTTTCACAAGCATCCATTGATGAAAGAATCTCTTGAGAGACAGGGTTCTATAAGACAGGCCTGGCTTAAGATTGCCCACTATACCTCTAATGGTTGACCCCACTGATCACTGCAGCACATCATTATATTACAAAGTAGTAATGAAAACAGTTTATATATTATATTACTGATCAATGCAGCACATCATTATATTACGAAGTAGTAATGAAAACAGTTTAACAGTTGGGGTTACCACAACATGAGGAACTGTATTCAGGGTCACAGCATTAGGAAGGGTGAGAGCCCATGCTCTAAAGCAATGGGACAGTTCTTGGAGCATGTCACCATGGTATTATTGACATTTAGGCACACACTTGTTACACAGCGAGGCAATGGAGTGCCTGTCATGTCAACAGTCTACATTCTGGCAACGGAGTCTGATCTTAGGCTAGACTTTCCTCTCATGCTGGAAATCCATGACAGAAAGGATGTGGCTCAGGAGAAGCTGGTGGTGTGGTATTCAAGGATGTGTCTGTATCTAAAATGCTTGTAACTTCTCATTTGAAAACACATATTCTTTGGTTAAATTTGGCAGTAAATTATAAATAGATCATGACCTTCTAGCTACAAGATTTTACTGTCTGAGTGTTCAAGCAAAACTGTACAAATAACAACAACAAAAACCAATCAACCAAACACCAGTAGACAAAATCCCAAGAGTTTTGTCCCCAGTGAACAGTATCTGGCCCATTGTCTTGTTACAGCAGGTCTCCATGTAAAGTCTGTTTGGAAGGTTCTCAGTGACTGTCTTCCGTAACACTCCACTTGGCGTATAACCACAGTACATGCATCCAGGACATTGTGTGTGTATGTCCCCTGCATGTATGTAGGGAAGAATTGTTTTCTGCAATATGATTTGGTTCTTCAGTTGAAAGAGTAGTTATGAAATCTTTCTATAACAAATGTTTAAAGACATGCTACTGTGTTCAGGTTGGTAATGTAAGGTCTGGGAAATGAAAGGCTTTGTAAAATCCACTTTGTTTATATACAGATGGTCTTTGACCTGTAAACTGAACTATCATTAACTGGAAAGTGCATTTAATATACTCATAGCTTATCCTGACATACTGCAAATATACTTTAAGAGTTCATATTAAGCTTACACTTGGAAAATTTATTTGACATTAGTCTATTCATAATAATGTGTTGAATATTGCATACAATTAATCAAATATTATGCTAGAAAACACAGTATCTATATGGGTACCATTCTGTACCACTCTGAGTGAGGACTGTGGATATCTGAAACAGAATTTTGTCTCTTTCTCAGAGCTGAGTTGATTGAACACACTCTTGAGAGAAGGGCCATGAACAAGTTTTATTTCTATTTGTCTGTCTGTTAGTTAAGACCAGGTCTTACTATGTTACCCAGGATGGTCTCAAATTTTTGTGCTTAAAGGATCCTCCTGCCTCAGGCTCCCTAATGGTGGGTCTGAGTTAGGTTGGTCACTTGCTCTGCCTGACTCTCTCCTTTCTTCTTTTGTCAGAGTCATGAGTACTGAGGCCAAGCACAGGGCCTACATGTGCTTTGCAAGAGCTCTTCTGGGGAGCTACATCTCTAGTCAGAGGCTTTTTGAGACAGAGTGTTACTATGTATCCCATGTTGGCTTTGAACTGATGCTTCAACCTCCCCAAAAACTTGGATTATGGGTGGGTACTGCTTCAATTGGGGCTTATACTTTAGTTATCGATCATACAATTTTTTCAGTCTTAGCAGTAGCTATTGGATACAGTTTTGTATCTTTTTAAAATTAGCATGGTTATTATAAGATGCTAGGTAGAGTTTTCTTTGTAATATATTCCAAGAAATTAAACATTATTATGGCTATCTCTAAAGGGTCTCAGTGACCCTTGCAGCCAAGTTCAGCAGTCTGGCTGTTCCTTGTACTTTTATCTAGAACAAAATCAATAGTCAATATTCATAATGTCTTCAGGCAGTTCAGCAAGCCAAGTTATGCTGAATAAGTTCTTATATCTGAGCACATTCTCCTGAAACGGCTTCAGCTGGCTTCATAATCACTGGGGACCTCTATGATAATCCCGCTTGAAGCCAGTGTGACACATCACTAGTGCGACACGTCTGCTCTCCCACCCCTCCCTGCTTCTCCTTCACTCATTCACCTCATGCTTCTGGCCTTCAGAACTTCCAGAGAATAATGTCTGATGGTTTTACTTACCAACTCTGCAGCCCCTGCCCCACCCTGGAGAACTACAAAATGTACATTGCTTTGCAAATGGGCTGGTTTTTCCTGTATCCCTTTAATGTGAACTGGACCTTGTGCCTTGCAGTGACCTAAGCTCATCTTGACCCTTTCCAGGACTACTTTTACATTTTGTCAGCATAATTTAAGAGACAACTTTACAGCTAAATTAGCCTCTAAACCAAGATATGACAGCGCTAATTGTTCCACCCATGCCTTTTTAACTACGGTTATCAAAAATGTGAATTTTCCCAATCCTACTATTTGTACTGGCCACTCTCAGATGGTCTTCTGTCCTATGTATGGGCATATGGGTATTCAGACAAACATGTAAAGGTACTTATAATGGTTACTTGCAGGTTATTACCAATTAAGTAATAAAAGATGAAATTTAAATTACTTTTTAGTATTTACCTTAAAATTAAATAGACTTTGAGAAATTTGTTTCTAGTACTAATTAGGGAATATTGTGTCTTTGCAATTAAAACAGAAATAAGGAGATAAAATATATGAAAAGAAAATTTAACAGTAAATCTTGAATTGTATAGAAGTCCATTATTAAGTGTTATATAACCCTTTCCACATAGTGACACTGGGTTCTACTTTCCTTCGTAAGAACAATGAACAAGCACATACCCAGTTCCTAGACTAGTATGGCAGAACCGATCCTCTTCTCATTATTATATGAATACTGCATGAGAGAGCCCTGAGAATATTTGTGAAAAGTAATCCAGGTCCTGTTACTTTTAACTAATCTTATCTAGATCATACTAAATAAGGAATCAGAAATTAAAAAGAGCAAATAACTGTGCAGAGCATGTTGTCTCACAGGAGACAAACACTCTTGCTGTCATGCTTTATAATGTTGGTACATACAAAACTAGAGACTTTAGCTAAGACGTGTTTGAAAGCATTTGGGTTAAATTATATTCAGATAAAACGATAACCATGAGGAAATCAAAAGAATATAAGACTAGGAATCAAGAAGAGTTCCAAGGTAAAGAATACTCAAAACATCTGGTTTGTATGACTTTAAAATAAGAAGTTTGTGTAACAGTATCTGGTACACTTATCTTTCAACTTTAGAATTTTACTACATGTTTCAAGTAATTATTCCAAAAGAACAACATTCATACACTTAAGAGTCACTTGAACCATAAATGTAGAGGATAATGACCTGGCCCTTATTGGTGGTCATCCACAAGTTGCAAAATCTTCTGTTTGACAGGTGCAATTTTTACAGCAGAAAAGCCCTTGATAATAACTAACAATGAAAGACCCCCTTATGAGTTTACCATTTTGGAAATTCTCTAACAAGCAAATGAAAATGGATGCTAATGAATGTTTCTTTGCAGTTCAAAAATAAAGCACTTTATTTGTGAAGGTTTTTTTTTTTTTACTCAATGACTAAAGCTATCCTATGAATTTCTGTGTCCTTCCAAATCAATGTTTAGAAACCTAATGGGAAATGTTAAAATCATCAGATGCAGTCTGTGGAAAGTAACTGGAGCATGAGTGCAAAGGCAGTCCCAGTCTGTGACACTACTGGGCCATGGAGCGTCTAACAAGGGAAACACAATGGCGGTTTTCCCTCGAAGGTTTTCCCTCGAAATGAATTATGGGATACTGGTCTCTTTCTTAATCTCTTTGCTTGCTAGCTACAGTGAGGTGAGATACACACACACACACACACACACACACACACAAATATATATTTATACACAAATGTATAAGAGACTAAATTTTATGCAATGGGAAGCATATCAAAATGAAACTATTATAAAAATTATAGTTATAACTCAACTAATTGTCATGAGAGGTGAAGTTGCTTATGATAAGTGAAACAACAGTACTGGCCACTACAAAAACGTCCGAGAGGGGAGCCTTGCTTCTGGCAAGGAAGGAAATACGGGAGGTTAGATGGTAGAATACAATGGGCAGAGAAAGCAACATGTGCGGGACACCAGGAAAGTACACAAGCCAACAATTTCCAGGAGTTTATCTGTAGGAACCGGGATAGAAAACTGGAGCGAATGGGAAGGCTCCGGAGAAGACAGGAGTATTGAGCAAAACTTAGTTTAGTTTTGTTTTCTGTAGGTTCTCAAACGAGAACACCCTAAATATTGATTATAAGGATTGTTTTTCTTGAGTAGAAGGAAACAATAGTTAAGATCAGAATACCGAGGAAGAGTACAGGCGGCCTATGGAGATACTCATAACTACCTTCTCATTCCCCCACGCGTCTTCAAACAGCTGTCTGTGGCATGTGGGGAGCAGGGCTACAGGGCAGCAGGTGTCTGTAATTTCCTTTCTCAAGGTCACAGGTGACTGTGCCTATGCACTAGAAAAACCACAGCTTCTGGGCCCCGTTCTTCCCACCAAACCCCAAGATCCCCTTCTCACATCCAGATTACTCTGACTTTGTGTCTCTCACCCCTCAGCTAATGTAAAACTCAAGGCTACTTTTCCTAGGAAATCACCTAGATTCTATCCACTAATCTCAAATCATCATCTGCTTGAAACTTTTTCACAGGTTGACAGATGCTTTACGAGAAATATTTCAGAAAATGGCTCTTAAGGGAGCTTCCCAGGAAGGCATTTGAACTGGGCTGCGTTTCAAATCTTCACAACCCTTCTCTTCTCCAGTGTAGCTCTTTCTGTTCAGTGTTTGCCACAGTGCTCAGTGGCCTAGCCTGTCGCCATGGCTCCCCACCTACCTCAGGAGTGCTACAGTGATGTTATGCAGGTCAGAAGAGATGATGGACACTATGTAGCAGACTTTAAAAAGACTTTCAAAAGTTTTGCAGGATTAACTGCTGTGGTTATCAGAATAACTCATGATTTTCATAAAATCTTCCCTGTGCTATGGAGCACCATAGGAATTTAGTTATTTATTGATGAAGATTGATTCTGATTCTGCTTTTTAGAGTCAATGTTATTGGCTTTATAATGGCTGCCATAATGCATTACCACATTAAATTAAAGTGTTTGTAGATGATCTTAAAACACTATTTGCCTCAGTTTCTCCTTTGGCAAATAATGTTAATGAGAATACCTTTATTTTATAGAATTATGATAGAAAAATGAAATCCCTTAAAAGAAACAGTGTTTGGTACACAGGAAAGTGTCCAGGATGTTGGAGGTAAGTATTATTATTCAACTTTCAAAAACTCTCCAAATCAGAGGAATACTGTTTTTTTTTTTAATTTAATTTAATTTTATTTTTTTAATTTACATTCCAAATCACTTCCCCTTTCCCGTTTCCTCCCTCCCCGAAAGTCCCATAAGCCCCCTTCCCTCCCTCTTTTCTCCGTTCAACCCCCTCTCATTACTCTGTCCTGGCGTTCCCCTACATCCAGTCTTTCCAGGACCAGGGGTCTCTCCTTCCATCTTCTTAGAAATCTATTGATATGCTGATTGTGTCTAGGGTATTCTGAGATTCTGGGTCAATATCCCCTTATCAGTGACTTCATACCATGTGTGATCTTTTGTGATTGGGTTACCTCACTAAGGATGATATTTTCAAGTTCTGACCATTTGCCTAGGAATTTCGTGAATTCATTGTTTTTAATTGCAGAGTAGTATTCCATTGTGTAAATATACCACATCTTCTGAATCCATTCCTCCGTTGAGGGACATCTGGGTTCTTTCCAGCTTCTGGCTATTATAAATAAGGCTGCTATGAATATAGTGGAGCATGTGTCCTTATTGCATGCAGGTAAAGTCTCTGGGTATATGCCCAGGAGTGGTATAGCCGGATCCTCCGGAAGTGTCATGCCCAGTTTTCTGAGGAGCCGCCAGACTGCTTTCCAGAGTGGTTGTACCAGCCTGCAATTCCACCAGCAGTGGAGGAGTGTTCCTCTTTCTCCACATCCTCGCCAACAACTGCTGTCTCCTGTGTTTTTGATCTTAGCCATCCTGACTGGTGTGAGATGGAATCTCAGGGTTGTTTTGATTTGCATTTCCCTAATGACTAAGGATGATGAACATCTCTTTAGGTGCTTCTCAGCCATTAGATATTCTTCAGGTGAGAACTCTTTGTGTAGCTCTGTACCCCATTTTTTAATAGGGTTACTTGCTTCTCTGGAGTTTAACTTCTTGAGTTCTTTGTATATCTTGGATATTAGCCCTCTGTCGGATGTAAGGTTGGTAAAGATCATTTCCCAGTTAGTTGGTTGCCGCTTTGTCTTTTTGACGGTGTCTTTTGCCTTGCAAAAACTTTGTAATTTAATGAGGTCCCATTTGTCTATTCTTATCTTAGAGTATAAGCTATTGGAGTTCTGTTCAGGAAATTCTCCCCTGTGCCCATATGTTCAAGGTTCTTCCCTAGTTTCCCTTCTATTAGTTTCAGTGTGTCTGGTTTTATGTGGAGATCTTTGATCCACTTAGAATTGAGCTTAGTGCAAGGAGATAAGGATGGGTCAATTTGCATTCTTCTGCATGTTGACCTCCAGCTGAGCCAGCACCATTTGTTGAAAAGGCTATCTTTTTTCCACTGGATGGTTTTAGCTCCTTTGTCAAAGATCAAGTGACCATAGGAGTGTGGATTCATTTCTGGGTCTTCAATTCTGTTCCATTGATCTACATGTCTGTTACTGTACCAATACCATGCAGTTTTTAACACTATTGCTCTGTAGTACTGCTTGAGGTCCGGGATACTGATTCCCCCAGAGGTTCTTTTACTCTTGAGAATAGTTTTAGCTATTCTGGGTTTTCTGTTATTCCAGATGAATTTTTGAATTGCTCTTTCTAACTCTATGAAGAATTGAGTTGGGATTTTGATGGGGATTGCATTGAATCTGTGTATTACTTTTGGTAAGATGCTCATTTTTACTATATTAATCCTGCCAATCCATGAGCATGGCAGATTTTTCCATCTTCTGAGGTCTTCTTCAATTTCTTTCTTCAGAGACTTGAAGTTCTTGTCATACAGATCTTTCACTTGTTTGGTTAGCGTCACGCCAAGATACTTAATATGGTTTGTGGCTATCGTAAAGGGTATTATTTCTCTTACTTCTTTCTCAGCCTGCTTATCCTTTGAGTATAGGAAGGCTTCTGACTTGCTTGAGTTGATTTTATATCCGGCCACTTTGCTGAAGTCGTTTATCAGCTGTAGGAGTTCTCTGGTGGAGTTCTTTGGGTCGCTTATGTATACTATCATATCGTCTGCAAATAGTGATAGTTTGACTTCTTCCTTTCCAATTTGTATCCCTTTGACCTCTTTTTGTTGTCTAATTGCTCTAGCTAGAACTTCAAGTACTATATTGAAAAGATATGGAGAGAGAGGGCAGCCTTGTCTAGTCCCTGATTTTAGTGGGATTGCTTCAAGTTTCTCTCCGTTTAGATTGATGCTGGCTACTGGTTTGCTGTAAATTGCTTTTACTATGTTTAGATATGGGCCTTGAATTCCTGATCTTTCCAAGACCTTTAGCATGAAAGGATGCTGAATTTTGTCAAATGCTTTCTCAGCATCTAATGAGATGACCATGTGGTTTTTTTCTTTGAGATTGTTTATGTAGTGGATTACATTGATGGATTTCCTTATATTGAACCATCCCTGCATCCCTGGGATGAAGCCTACTTGATCGTGGTGAATGATCGTTTTGATGTGTTCTTGGATTCGGTTGGCAAGAATTTTATTGAGTATTTTTGCATCGATAGTCATAAGAGAAGGAATACTGTTTTAAGTAAAATATTTCTGTAGAACCCCCAAAGTCATAAAGATGACATTATATATGGATCTGTTAACTCCAACTATATATTTGAAATAATCATGCTTTATTTACATGTTTGGTAAAAATATGCTCTAAATTCTCAAAGTATCCCTAGGGAAGCCTGCCTCTGGTGTACTGAGGTATCAGCAGTTGGAGACATGGTGACCAGAAAGCTTTCTGATATCCAGTGTCCAATACAATCACAGAATAAGTTTTGTTTTTAAAGGAGCTTATCACAGTCTCAAAGCATCTATCGATTCTACCAAAGTGTGTGGAGTCCTTACGGCCACACTGCCCCATCTCTGCAGCTGACCTAGGACGGCAGAGTAAATAGCACCCAGAATGTCGGAACCTGGGCAGCTCGCATTTGTCAAAAAGAAAAAGAAAAAAATGAAACCTACTGTCTGAACATTAGTCGAGGCAGACAATACAGTACTAATTTGATAGTCGTTATTTATTTCCCCAGGCTGGGGAACACATTATGAATGCTAGGTTCTATCACTAAAGCTGGGTTCTCTGTCTGTCTCTAGTGTGATACCCTTTGATTACATTTATCCTAAAATAAATATTTCATGTTAGTTGTTTTCCTTTCATTTTCTTTTCTTTCTTCAAGACAGCGTTTCTCTGTGTAGCCCTGGCTGGCCTCCAACTCACAGAGATCCTCCTGCCTCTGCTTCTTAAGTGCTGGGGTTAAAGGTGTGCGCCACAACTTCCAGGCAATTGGTTTCCTTTCAAAAGAACGTTTTCTTCACTTTAGCAACACGATCTACTCTTGTTTGGTTTCTGTTGTAGAATATTTCGATACTTCTTTTTAAAAGATCAAATTTAATTTTGCTTTTTACAAAAGATAAATTTTAACTAACCACTAAATACTGTTTTAAAAGATAAGCAGTTACAATTTTGTTAAACATAAAATAAAACTGCAAATACCATTTAATAATAACCTCAAACAAAAGACTGAAAAACCCTAAGTTGCCCAAAACCAAAGCAGTAGCCACCGCCCGTTTCATGCCTTCCTAATGCTCTGAACAGAGAATTCATAAAGAGACATCGTGAAACGTGCCAACTCCACAGAGACTGCACAAAGCAGACTTAGAGCTAATATCAAGTGCAGAACAATTAAAACGTAAAGCTAAGTAGGTAAAAAAGCAGGCTGATGACATTCAGCATGGGTAAACAACAACTCTGTCCTCCTGTCTCTCTCGCACGGCTCCTTCGGACTTGTACCACCTTGGCTGTGAACTGTAGTCGCCTCACACACACTCTTCAACGCACACCCTTCCTAATCCCAGCCTGCTGCTTTGATTTCAAAGCTGCATAAGTGTAACCCTCTCAGAGCGGTGTGCTCTCAATCACTTATTCTCAGTTCAGTGTTTTATGTGATTGGTTAACTTAGACCCAATGACCTTTAGACTCATTTCCAAAGCACCCTTTCCTCATCTCACCTACTCTCCTCCAGCCAGACCGTGTGTGTGTGTGTGTGTGTGTGTGTGTGTGTGTGTGTGTGTGTGCTTCCTCCTGTAATCTCTGCTCGCACTGCTACCTTGCTCTAGAACATCTATTACTTATTAAATTCTCTCCCTCCCTCGTGTAAGATCCAGCTTAGCATATACCTACTCTAACCAGAGTTTGCAAGTGACTCAGTCCTGGGCCGTCTTACAGCATTCAGGCCTGTTTTGTGCTCTACTGGTGTGCACACTGCCCTGGTGCCATGGGGCTCTCCAGGCTCGAAGCCTGCTGGTGTCTAACAGTGACTCAGCTGTATACAGGTTAGCTTTCTTATGAGTGCAGGACACAGCCAATGGCATGCTCCTAGTTTATGAAGACATGCATGTTTGTTTGGTTGTTTTTTGGCATTAGAATAGTGCTTGCCATGCTGATACTTTAGAATTTGGTTCATGTCACTGTTAACTTTACAGTGCTCCAGACACAGAAAAATTTTAGATTAAGTTTGATAGACTAAAAACACTCAGTAAAGCACAAAAAAGAGAGAAATTTTCAAAAATCATAAATGTCAGTGAAGTGACAATGGGAAAAATTCACACAGGCTTTATAATTCACAGTGTTCAGAGGAGAGAGTGAAGGTACTTAATGAAAATGGTCATGGTGTACAGCCATCCATGGTTTTTAAAGAGATCCTATTTTGCATGTGTATTTGATTTTCCACAGAAACTTTAGCAGAGCTGCTTTGAATTGCTACTTCATTGATAAATGAAAACAGGATTTTTACAACAAGTTATAAAAGCTTATGGTTTCCATGTCCCCTCTCCACCCTGCAATTACCTACAGGAAGAGATCAACCACAGGTCCTAGTTTATGAGTTTTTTGGGGCATGTTCATCTCAGTTTACATACTATGAATTCTTGGAAAACGCTATTCATTGGAGAAGATAACATGTGCCCTTTGAATCAAGACATTTCACTTAAATCCATACTTTTATCTAGAAAGAATACATTGTATGTGAAACAGTTGTATTTTTGCATAAGTATACAAATAAGGACTACTGTATCGCAGTAATACAATATGTAGGAATTTTGTCTACACAAAGGGCTAATGAATGATAATATAGCAATAATGATTCAAAATGTTGCAGAATAAGAGAGATCCTAAAATCCCAAAGAGAAACAATAAAATTTACTTTGTGTGATTCAATCAGTAGATTTACAAACAAATTTAGTGCTGACCCCAAGCAATACCATGGTCATCTGAAATATTTCAAAAGCAACAAAAAAAGTCTAAAACATTATTTAAACATGGTTTATTATTAATAAGTTATGACAAAAATCTATCAGTTAAGCCAATACAAATTCAATGCTAAACTAAAGAATGAATGTAAGAACAACAACTGAGCTAACATTTAAGTCAAGTTAGGATATTTTAAATCCTTCTGATGAAAGGGCTACTTTGACAAATGGTAAGTATTTCACAACGGGTAGAAGCCTAAGGAGACAGACTGCTGTGTCTGAACATGTTGTGGCAGATGTGTGAATATAAACTTAGAAAATATAAGCTGTAATTTTATATACTACTCCAAATCCATGTTAAAAGAAAAACGCATTCTCAGTAATAGGATCACCAAACAAATTAAGAGCAATGCATATTAGTAATTGTTACAGATCTGAAAAGCAAAACTTCGCAAAAGTTCAAGTCATTAATAGGTCAATAAATATTATTTGCATTTTGCCTTATCATTTTATTGAGGAGATTAAAAATAAAACTTCAATCATTAAGGAGCAGGTACACATTTGGCAAGGCTTACTGTGTTTTAATGTCTTCTGCAAAGGTAATAATCTGCCACAAAATATACAATGATATGCTATGCATATGATAACATATTAAAAAGCAGGTATGTTTCACTGTGTTCCTGAGAAACATTTACTTATACTAGTAGGTGTTTCTTTTTGATTTGCAAATAAGTCCTTTATTTAAAGCAAATAAAGGACTCACGCCTTTGCTGACTTAACTATTAACTAACTTTTACACCTGCCTCTCAGAGTTCAGACAAATGCCTCTGAAAGACCTGAGACTGATGATTTATCCTTAATTTGCCACAGGCTCTCAGCAAGCGGGAGACTAATCTTTAAAGGGCATAATCTAATTATTTTCATATGATCTACTAATGTAACCAACTTGTTCCTTGTTGCTTTTCAGGACACCGTTCAAGTGAATACTGCTCATCAGAACAGTCAACAAGAAGAAAGTTACAGTGTTAATCATTACGTTAGACCTAGGATACTAGGTACAAATGAAATAAAATTTATGATGGACAAGCAGGCCTAGCAGGTTAGTTATACAAAAGAATGTTAGGCTAACTGCTAGAAGGCAGAAGTGATTACTTTCTATCCCATCTTTAAAAGTGAAAAGGTTATACTCCCAAACAAAACTGTGACTAAGCAAAGTCAACTGAGGGATAGTTTAGATATGCATACTTAAGTAATTCATCTCCGTTCTGTTTATTCATCTCTTGAAAAAATAACTTGGAAATGTACTCTTAGGTGTGAACAAAATTAAGAACTCAGCATGTACAGTGGTGGAACACTTATCTAACCTGTGAGGCCACAGAGTCAATCCTGAGTTCTAGAACATGACAAAATACCAGGTCAGCACACAAAATAGAAAGGGAGGTCTGAGTCCCTTTGATGGAAGCCATCAATCCATTCAGCCATAGCCTTCAATTTCTATTAAAGGCAGTGCAGAAACGGGGTACTATGTATGCCAGAGACAAACAACCCCCGCCCCACACAAAGAAAGTTCGTGTAACTAATAAAAATAGACAAGTAAGGAAGTAAACTGGAAAGAGGGCTGGCAATGCAGAGAAAAGGGGCAGAGGTGGTCTGATTTTCAGGCTACTGTATTACTTACGTGACTCAACAATAAAAGCAAACAAGAAGCAAAATCTCCCTGTAACACACATTTAACTGAAAGCGCTATTCAGAATTTCACCTGAGGAAACACATCCTTTCAGGGTCAGAGGCCTGAGATCACTCAGCGCCTCACTCGCCTCACTGGGTAAGGAGGTACAGTGGCATCCAGCACTCTACAAGGCACTGGCTGGAGCACAACGAATGAGAGGGAGGAGGGAGAGTAACAGGTAGGTATCATGGCTTTGAGGCTTTCAGTCAAGGTCAAGAAGTCACTTAGGGCCGGCCCAGCACCAGCCACTCTCAAATCTTGGGTGATCTCTTTATATTTTGATTTATGCACAAAAGAGTGGCCTAATGCATTGACTTGCTTCAGGCCAGAGGAATATAAGATTTGAATTTATAAATATTTCATCTTGATTAAAGATGACTGAAGATTAAAGGACTGATTGATTACTTCATATTTTCTATAAATATGTTTGTCTCTTAAACAACTTAAGAGCTCAAGGACAAAGGTTATGCAGAACTATGTTTCTGTAAAAATCAGAGTTAATCTGTCCCCAGGACCCCTGGGTATCAGGTAATGAACAGACTTGTGATCTTGTGGGGAAGTACCAACACTGTCTCCAGGCTGAAGGACTGCAGGAGTGGGAAAAACATCCCTTAGTCTGTAGCAAAGGAGCATCAGAGTAGCTGGTCCTATCTCAGAAAACTTTCAAAGGCAAGCTGCAGGTTTGGGAAGTTTCCATGCACAGTAGGCATGTGAAAGTGTATTGACTACACAGGGTAAAAATGGAGCAACTACTCAGGAGCTTCCATTTCATGACCACCCAGGAGAGAAGTCTCCTAAGACAACAGCATCACATCGGAGTGTTCTGGGGTCATGGTCAGGTTACCGTCCCATGAATACCACGACTGCTCCTGAGTTCCTGTGGATCAGGCTCTGATAGTCTACCAGTTAATAACATGGACTGAAACAGGAGTGAGAACACTGGTGCCGTAGGAATGCTTTAAGATCTAAGGACTGCGGGCGGTGGTGGCGCACGCCTTTAATCCCAGCACTTGGGAGGCAGAGGCAGGAGGATTTCTGAGTTCGAGGCCAGCCTGGTCTACAAAGTGAGTTCCAGGACAGCCAGGGCTACACAGAGAAACCCTGTCTCGAAAAACAAAACAAAACAAAACAAAACAAAAAAACAAAACAAACAAAAAAAAGATCTAAGGACTGAGTACTTTATTCAAATACATTAAAATAACAAATTTCATAAATTAAGCTTCTAATTTTACTAATGAATAAAATGTACACAACATGGTGACTACAGTTTCGGTGTACATAGGAAAGGAGGCTAGAATAGTCCTACAGTTGAACACCTTTTATAATTATATTGGTGACTTCCATCTCATACATACCATACCTCAACTCATAAAATACATTAAACTAATCAAATAAAAAACTGAAGTCAAATTTCTAGGAGGCAACTATTAAGAAAACATCAAATTACAGTTCAATATTGTCTTTATTTCATTTAGACTTGTTTCTCACAGTAGAAAATGGTGAATTATGTGAAGAGCTTGGAACTTATATAAGGGATGAGAAGATTATGTTGAAGGGAAAACATGTAGTATAGATTACATCATTTTATGAAAATCTCAACCGGAAACTAGTTACTTAGGTATAGTCCATATAAGCACATTATAAGACTAAAAGGAATACCATTTTATATATGTTACTGTAGTAAATATTATAATTAAATACCTTTTGTTGTTTAGTACTAATAGAAAAGGGATAAAAGGTAAAAATTCACTTCCATATTAATACAGCATAATAACCTGTAAGAGAAGTGATGAATTAAGGGTATCCATTCTAAATAACACCATTCCAGAAAATAATTCATTTTAAGTACAAATATTATATACTTACATTATTAAAAGTATAAATTACTTTAGGTTAAAAATGAATAAGTGACTGTAAGAGATGGTCTCTTATCTTCCTATGTTTTGGCAAAAATTAGTTTTGTTTTTTTTTAAATTGGAAGACATGAAGTTGATTTTCTTGTAGGGCTATAACTTCGGAATAGAGAAGTTAAACGAGTTCTCAACATGGCATTTTGTGTCACAAGTCAGCATGATGCTGTATTTTCTTAGCAGTTTTAACAATTGCGGGGGGGGGGAGAGGGAGAGAGAAGGGAGAGCGAGAGGGAGAGAGGAAAACTGCCTTACCATTGGAGGTGGATCAACATGACGCACAAAAGGCCCTCTTTCTATGCTGATAAATGCTGTGGGAGGGAAAGAACACATTTGGTTATTATAAGAAAGAAGCACTCTTCAGATGGCAGGGTCCTACCAAACTGTCACAAATTCTTTGGTCAGGAAGAGCTGGTGAGTTCATCTAAGATGCCCAGTTTAAGGCTCGCTAGGCCAGTTCTCCCATTCGAGTGGTGTCTAGTGATGGTTTAACAAGTATTTTGAGCCTCCTCTCAGCATGAAAGGTCTACCGTTCTTCCAGCAAAGGTTTATTTCTGACTAGAGGTCACTGGATTTAAGCTGTGAAAGAACCATGCTCCCTTATTCTCTCAAAAGCATAAACAAGTGCATTTGGACTCCTCTCCAATGTATCCTACTGTGGTACATTCTATTACTTATTCAGTCACCATCCAGTGACAGAAAGTAAGTTCTGTTCCTCTCTTTACAATGGTAACAATGAGGGCTAATCCTGAGACACATCCTTTATCACATGTGGATTTATATTTTTGTTCCTAGTGTTCTTTATTGCATTTCTTTGTGATGCCTGTAAAGTACATACCATCTGCATCTGATCTGTAAGACACTAGTTCAAAGTCAGGCTCAGACTTAAAGTGAACACAGGTGCTGGTCTCATTCACTCACTAATGTCCGTACATTACAGACTGATGTGTGGGCTGGCATACTGTAACAGATAACTAGAATGGTTTGGTTCAAATATCTCTGATGGCCTCACACAAGCCTTGGAGCTGAGAGCCATAAAGTCTACTAGGAGCAATTAGCACAACTCCCAGTTTAAGCAAAAGACTATGTACATAAAGACTACGTAAGTATTTATTTAACTCTCTTTAAAGAAAATGGATGAAATGAGATTAAGAAAAACTACAACTTTATATCACTTTCAAATAATATCTTTAAAATAATGCATCATATATTTAAGAATTCAGTTCCTTTAAACTTTTTTTTTCTTAAGAGCCTGGTATGGTGACACACAGCTGCCCCCAGCCCCAGGACGCTGAGTGCAACCGACCGACCGACCGCATTAGTCCTCCACAGGTAGAACGGATGCAGCCCCAACCATTCAGTGAATCCCAGGTATGAAACGAGCCTTCAAGCAGTGCAGAAGCAATACCTCCCACAATCTTGGTACTTACTGTCTGCAGTATCATACGAAGCACTATACAGCTTTGGTCCAACCAAGGTGAAAATACTTATTGAGTGGCTATTTGGGAGTCAGATAAAAGATAAACTAGTATAATAAAACAGAAATGTTCTGTAGTGAAAAAAATATACAGCAAATGAAGCAGGTTTTTTTCCCTTACATATAAAGTCTTTAATTTTGGGAAAAGATATTCATTCATAGATTAATCTTACTTCTGAGTGGAAAAAAAGACAAATAAAAAACCAAAGCAAATTTGGTTCTTGTCAATTTCTGCAACGTCTATCATCTATCACCTCTTCTAACTTCTGTAGCTGCAATCAATGAGGAGAGGGCATGGCCCATTTGCTTTCAAATGAAAGTGGTCTTGTTTAGTCAGAAATAAAATGTAATTTAAAATGATAAAAACAAAACTTTCCCCTCATTTATATCAGTTGAGTTTGCACAACAATTACTGTAATAGAAAAAATAAACTTCCTAGATTTCAGTTTTCAATTTCAAGAGTAGAAAATGTTAAAAAGTACATTTTCTTGCAAGGTGTGTATGCGTCTGTGTGTGTGTGTGTGTGTGTGTGTGTGTGTGTGTGTGTGTGCGTGCATGTGTGCATGTGTAAGGCCAGATGTTGGAATTTGGTATTTTCCCCCATTGCTTGCTACCTTATATCGAGTAGGGTCTTTCGCTTAAAGCTAGAGTTTATAGACTCCCAAGGACTAATGTAGCTTGCTCTATGATCTCTTCCCCACTGCTTGGGTTCTGAGATCACTGGCAGGATGTCATACCCATCTGCATAAGTGTGGGTACTGGAGATCTGAACTGGAGTCCTGGGGTGCTTACATGTCAAGTTTTCTAACCCCATTTCTCAGACCCCCCAAAAAACAAATTTTAAAAATAGATTACATAAATAAGCTTAGCTTTAAATTTCAATTGCATATAGAAATAACAGTTTGAAAAAACAGTCGTACATATTTGTTGAAGACTGAAGTTAAAAACATACACAAAGAAACAGAGGAAATCTGAAACAGCTTCCTCTTCTAAGTAGATCTTACTTTAAAAGTCTACATTTCAATCTGGCTTTACATTTGTCAGCACACAACAACTGAAAACACACACATGGTTTACTGTGCTACATATGACCTTACCTGTCAATTTGGCAAATACTTAGTCAAACATTATTCTAGATGTTTCTTTGAAGGCATTTTATTGGATAGTAGTAACATTTAAGTTAGAAGAACCAGAGTAAGGTAAGTTACTCCCACTGTAAGTGGGCCTCAAGTAATCATTTGAAGGCCTAAAAATATCATTGACCTTTGCTGAGAGAAAGAAATATCACCAACAGATTTCCACCAGACTACAAAGGAGGCACGGTAGGTTGAGAATAAATGAATTATGGTGTGGAACTTGCTGTGATGGTTTGAATGGAATCGGCCCCCACAGGTTCACAGGGAGTGGCATTATTAGAAGGTGTGGCCTTGTTGGAGGAAGTGTGTCACTATGAGTGGGCTTTGAGGTTTCAGAAGCTCAAGCCAGGCCCAGGGTTATTCTTTCTTTGTGCTGCCTGCCAATCCAGATGTAGGACCCTCAGTTGCCACTCCAGCACAGTGTCTGCCTGCGCAGCACCATGCTTCCCACTATGACGATAATGGACTGAACCCCTGACCTCTAGGCCAGCCCCAATTAAACCTTTTCCCTTTTAAGAGTTGCCTTGTATTCTATATGTCACACTGTACCAATGTGATATTATCTAGTCTTCACAATCTATATCTATATAAATTATAAGTCACAATCTATACCAATATAATATATTCTAGTCTTCACAATCTATACCTATGTAAAATATTCTGTAAGTCATACTCTATACCAATATAACATATTCTAGTCTTCACAATCTACGCAAATATAATATATTCTAATATATCAGATAATTACTAACAATGAGGGCATCTGACTTAGATGAGCACAGGTAACTGTGATGTAGGCGTACCCAGGTATAGGGAAATCTCTTCTTCTCTTTTTTTCCTTTTGTCCTTTTAGGCCTATCTTTTTAAAAATTATTTTATTTATTTATAGGGAAACCTCTTCTAAACAAGGCTTTTTTTTTAAATTTCAAAGTTAAATGGAAAAATAGAGAAAATATTTGTAACCTTTGTTTTTGATAAATGACAAGTTCATGTTATAAAAAGCCAAAACAGACAAATATGAATGTAATTTAAATTTGAAATGGCAGTTTCACTATAAATTCATTTTTAAAATTTTCCCTTCCTAGCTATGTTTCTGGTGTCAAAGGGCCTGGGAGTAATTTCTCATCAACAGTAGCCAGTGTGCTGAGTGCTAGGATGTAGTTTCTGAATTCCTCTATCCATTTGTAGCATCAAAACTATTTTTAAAAACTGAAAGATCTGTGGGGTAGGAGAGAGCGAACCTTGAACGTCACAAGCAAGGAAACACTCGGAGGCCAAGTGGTCCCTTCTCCAGGACATATGGGCAGGCACAGCTCTCTCCACTCCTGTCTGACACAGTCCCCGAGTCTTAGCTGGAGTAGCCAGACAAGTGGAAGGAAAGGTTGAAGTATCTTTATTGCAGATGATCTCATTCTGTATGTAAATGATCCTAAAGATGGAACCAGAAAATATCTACAACTGATAAAAACATCCAGCAATGCATGAGACAGCAAAATTAGCACATAAAAGTCAGTAATTTTCATATATGCAAAGGACAAACAGCAGGAAAGAAATCAAGGGGGCAACACCATTCACAATGCTTCAACAACAGGAACAGTGGCTATCATCATCATCATCATCATCATCATCAACAACAACAACAACAACAGAACGCGGATGAAATCTAACCGAAGAAGCGACAGATTTGTATAGTGAAAATTTTAAGACACAGAAGAAAGCAATTAAAGAAAATACCAGAAGGTCAGTCCATGCTCATGGACTGATAGGACAGGATTAATACCGTGAAAATGGCCATCCTTCCAGAAGCATTCTACAGATTCAGTGTAATCCTTATCAATATTCCAATAGAATTCTCCACATAAATGAAAACTGTCTTCTATAGGCAACTACAAAAGGCCAGTGCCCTGACTCTGAGAGAGGAGAAAGTAGGAACTGTGCTTGAACTCACTGAACAGTTTTCTGAACAGGACCCTGTCAGCTCAGGAATTAAAACCAACAAGCAGGACCTCGTGAAATCAAGATTTCTATGTGGCCAAGGATACCATTACTCAATTACTGAGGCAGATTACAGAACCGCTGAAAATCTTTACCAGCAACACAGAGGGTTAGTATTTAAAATATAAAATGAACTAAAAAAAAAAAAAAAAAAAGAACACCCCATAAAAAATGTAGCACAGAACTAAACAGCGTTTTCAAAAAATGAAATACAAACCACTGAGAGACACTGAAAAGTGTTCAATGTCCTTAGACATCAGGGAATTGCAAATTAAAACTTCTTTGACATTTCATCTCACCAAAGTCAGAATGCAGAGCAGGAGGATGAGGAGGAGGAGGAAGAGGAGGGGGAGGAGGGGGGGAGGAGGAAAAGAGGCTTGGGTGTGGGAAGAGTGTCTGCTGATCTACTCATGATGGAAATTGTGTGAAGGTTTCTCCTAAGTCTACCATATGATCCAGTTAATGTTTCCTGGGAACATACCTACAGTATTCCATCTCCTCTGAGACACACCTGCTCATCCATGCCTACTGCTGTTTTACTCACAAGAGGCAGGAAACTGAAACAGCCCAAACATGGTATACTTACACAATGGAATACCACTCAGCTATTAAGACGAACAAAATTTCAAGTAAATGGATAAAGATTGCGAACATTTCAGGTAAGTGGGTGAAGCTTGAGACGATCATCCCAAGAACTGTGCCCCAGAAAGACAAGCGTCACATTTTCTCTTATCTGTGGATATTAGCTTTGAAACTTCAGATACGTCTGTGTAATTCGGAATATCCACAGAGGTCAGAAAATTACTAAGGGGCCATGAGGGAAGGGCTTTCAAGGAAAAGGAGTGAGAATACACTATTATAAAAGGGCTAAAGGAAGTTAATGGAACAGAAAGAGTTCTATTGGAGTTTGAGAATGTGGTGTACGGTAGAGGATGGAGGGTGGGAAAGGGCTTGTAACACCAAAGACTTCAAAAAATACATATGTAAACTCGCTACTCTATAAGCTTACATGAGGACACACATAAGCATGCATGCACAGGCTCGCGTGCATGTGTGTGCACACACAGGGGGAGGAGGGAGGGAGAGAGAGAGAGAGAGAGAGAGAGAGAGAGAGAGAGAGAGAGAGAGAGAGAGAGACAGAGAGAGAGAGAGAGAGAGAGACAGAGACAGAGACAGAGACAGAGACAGAGACAGACAGTGTATCCCAGTGTAACACAGGAAGTCCAGTGCTGGAACCAGTCACTTCTTTTAGAGCTGCTGCCCAGCAAGGTCCTCTAGACCCCTAACATCACGGGCCACTGCCACTGCTCCTGGTTACCCTCTAGAATCTATGGTGAGACACAATTGCTGAAGACATCACATATTTGTGTCACATACATGGTGAAATAAAGCTGGTACTGACATGGAAGCTCCCTTCTTGTAACAAGTTTTCACGGTGCTAGAAGGTGAAAAGGAGCTGCCAGAAGAGACCTGGAATCATCAGCCACGTCCAGCTGTGAAGACTGGGCTACCTTGACTCTGGCAAGACATGTCCACCGCAATAGTGCCACAAAAGTCCTGGGATTTAAGTTTCTCTTCACAAGAATATGCCCATATCTGGCACTACTTTCAGACTAAGAACCTAGACAGATCATAGGCCCTAGGAAGGAATCTACTACTATTACACTGCTAAAAGGACATAGTATTACACCAGCTTCTAATGTCTTCTCATTCTGCTCATAGACCAAAGCATCTCTGAACTGTCATCAGAGCAGCTTATATTTGCAGTGGGTGGCTGTGGTGACAAATGAGAATGGCCCCAGTCTCACTTGTTTGAATATTTGGTTTCCAGTTGATGGAACTGTTCAGGAAGTATTAGGAGGTGTGGCCTTGTTGGAGGAGGTGTGTCATGGGGGGTGGGCTTTGAGGTTCCATAAGTCCATGTCATTCTCAGTGTTTGTCTCTCTGCCTTGAAGTTGTGTCGCAAGATGTGAGCTCTCAACTGCTGCTCCAGTGCCAGGCCTGCCTGCTGCCATGTTCCCACCACGGTGGTCATGGGCTCTAACTGTGCTCAACCCTAAAGTGGGAGGCAATGGTTACGTTGGAAAGTGGCATTTTGCATTCTTCTCACCAGGAAAACTGAGGAAAGTTACCAATGGATGCTGATTCTACTTAGCAAGCCTACTGGGATGAGAACATCACATGACCTACAGAATGCAGTAACTGAAACAGGAGCACTGTATTTTCATAATGGAGAGATCTGATGTCCACCTCCTTCATCAAAGACTAAACTTACCAGCAGCAGTAGTGGGACACCCTGACAACACATGACACTTGATAAGATGTGTAGAAGTGATTATCACTCATACTATGGCCACAAGTTTTGCCTAAATGAAACCACAATGAAACAGATAAATTTAAAACACTGACATTTTATAAAACAATTAGCCCAGGCACATTTTCTTTCTAGGTTAACTGAAACTGACACTAATACAATTGATATGAATAATATAACCACCAATGAAAATAAGAATTTTGATTGGGTGCTGGAGATACTAAGCTTACTTAAGGCATAATTAGGGATATTTAAATGTGAGCATTCATTAGATGGTTTTTCTATCATCTTTATGACTTTTCATTATGATAATGGTACTGTATAAAGTACATTTACATAGTAAAGTCCTTAGTATTATCAGATGTATGGTGAAGTTTCCAGAAAGAAGAGTGGATTCCATACACTTATTTTAGTTTTAGTCTCAACATTAGATTTATCTACCACAGGCCTATAATGACAAACATGTTGAATATGCATGGATGAGTAGTTGTTATAGTATATATTCATATTTACATATTGATTGACTGGCTAAAAAGCAATATTTGGGGCTGGTGATATGGTTTAGTGGTTATGATCCCTGACTGATCTTCCAGATAACAGGTTTAATTTCCAAAACCCACAAGGATACGCAACTGTCTGTAACTCTAGTTGCATGGACTTTGATGCCCTCTTCTGGTCTCCATGGGCAATGCACACACATGGTGCGCAGACATACACATGCAGGCAAAACATTCATACCCGAAACATACAAAATAAAATGAAAACAGTAATTCTTATTGAGAAGAAGTAATTTTTACCCAATCAGAGAGATGAAGTTCTTATAAGCATCAGCTTTCCCCCTCTATAATTAGTAAAAACTGTTTTTGAGGGACGGAGAGTTGGCTTGGTGGTTGAGAACCCTGGCTGCTCCAGAGGACCTGGGTTTGATTTTCAGCATCCACATCATGGCTCAGAACCGTTTGTAACTCCAGATCCCAGGAATCAAACGCCCTCTGAAGGCATGACGCACATATGTGGAGCAGACATGCACATTCAGACAAAGCATTCACACACAAAATAAAAATAAGACAAACACTGCTTGAGGGATAAATTATTCATATTCAAATAAATTGTTTCCCAACTTGCTCTTGGAGACACTGGAGAAGAGAAGAGACCGAGAAGAGCTTATGAGATCTGTGACTCTGGTGTGTGCTTGTTTCCTCACAGCTCGGGAAGACATGCCACTCTTAACTGATCTCTTCTATTTCTTCTCAAACACTAATAAAAATTAACATTCATACCAGAGGGTATAGGGTCATATACTTAATCCCTACATACATAATTCCAGCACTCAGAAGGGTAAGAGAGAAGGATTACTGTGTCTGAGTATAATAATTATAATACATTATAATACATCAAGACTGTCTCAATCACACACACACAGACAAATATGACACACACCACAAACCATACACCACACACACACACACACACACACACACACACACACGACAGGCATCTATCACTAATCCTATGAATATATAAAGTCAGTAAATATTTTACTATTTTTTAAACTACCGCCCAAATAATTTAATTATGCTAACTAATAGTTAATTACACATTGATCTAATTTCTATGTAAAAATCAAAACAAAACTAGGGGCCGCAATTTCCAACATTTGTTAAATCTCCTCCACATCTGCAAGAAGAGGCTCAGGTTTGCTTATGCTACCACATGCTATCACATGCCACAGATATCAATCTAAGGCAGTTAGGTGTGCATCTAATAAAACGTGCCACATGTATTACATTGGCAAGGCCAAAAGTGCATGAATGTGCATGCTCTCTCTCTCACACACATTCACATGTACACACACATGCATATGCACACACACACATGTGCACACACACAAAGCATGTGTGCACAAAGTACACTCCTGCCTTGGCTCCTGTTTGACAGCAACTAGAGGCGCCACAGGACTTGTGGTGCATTAGCTTTGTAAAAGGTCAGCAACAAAATGCAGAATCTTGGGTCTCAACTACTGTTTAGAAATCCCTTGGACAGACAACAGTGCCCTGCGTTGTACACACCACCCAGATCTCTAAACAGCATCATTTAGTGAATGTCACATGCTTAACCAGGTCGCTTCTCTTCCTGTCCCCACAGCATTACATGCCGGCTCCTGCTAAGCTCCTCACTGCTGGACGACTATGACTTCAGTGCCTGCTGCAGTCTCTGCGGGGCTGGGCGAGCCTGGGGGCTGGCTGTCATGTTTGTTCACTTTGCCGTGTGCTGGGCTGAGCCTCTGCACAGAACAGCCCCTTCATAAGCACAGCCTAGTTATTTGCATGGACTCATTTTTAGGCATAAGAAAAGTATTTATTTTTGCAAACCGAGGAACAGTTTTCATTAGAGTATTTCTGCCAAAAATGCAGTGCTTCTGAATCAACTTTCAAACAAGATAAGAACTGTTCAAAAGTCATTCTTAAGTTTACTTATGAAAATGTTCTTCAGAGAGAAAAGTACATTGCACTGAGCACACAGCCGACCCGCTGGCCGTTTATAACACAGAGCCTTTGACACAACTTTAAAATGCTGACAGTCACCTTGGGCACTCGGTTGTCAGTTTCTGAATGTGTCATCGCCTTGGCTCTGAGATGGGCAGGCAAGGTGCTGACTAAGAACAACATAAAGAGGGATTCTTTACATTTCATTCAGTTTTCATTCAAGGAAAAGGCTTCCTGAAAATGCACACTTAAAATTCTGGAACATACAAATCAGCACTTTCTTGATTTTGAGTTGCCTATCCTTACCAGAAGGTCTGGCTCCTAAACCTCATTTCCATTTTTAGTTGTCTACTTTCAATAAGTGATGGATATTCATTTTCAGAAAACATTACCAGTAACTTTTAAGGTATCATATATACTCACTACTCACCCCAAACTGACTAAACCACAAAATGCAAAAGCTCTTAAGTTCTCTCAGGGAAGCCCGGGGACTATTTCGGGTACAGATACTCTCCTCAGCCTGAGGAGAGTAAATGAGAAAATGGAGGCAGCTTTTCCCTACCAAAGCTCGTAGTAGATACAACTTGAGATCCTTAAAACCAAGCTTTATTCTGTAATAGATCTAATGAAGAATTACCCCAAGTCATAGGAATTTATAAAGGAAACAAGAATTATTATTTATGCCATACAAACTACATTTCATTTTCTCTTTGTTAAGGAAGGAGACATGAAGATCTGCTTACTTAGTTACAGAAGTACCTACTCTAAGTAAGTTGGTCAATAAAATACTTTAAAACATTCCCTTTTGGAGAATCAGAATGGTTGTTGCAAACACTGGTGTGAAATGCGGGAAAATGCTATCTGCACACGGCTGGGAGGCTGAGGTTCATACACTGGCTCTAACTGAAGATGCATCATGGGAGCTGTGAGCAGAGAACGAGTGGCCAGAGGACGAGGCTGTACTCATTTACTCTAGAAAACACACAGTAAGTTTATTGTCAGAAAAGAAAGGAAAGAAAAATTTGTTCTAAATTTGAGTACTTTGAAATGAATTCTAATGTTACTTTATATGCCTGATTATGTAAAAATATGCAAAGTTGTCAACTTCAGTTTAAAACTATAAAGATAGTAAAATGCAATTGGTGGTTGACAGAAACCATATTAGGACAGTGAGAGGCTTGTTCTCATGTCAACATTTTACCAGAGCCTCCTCTCCTTGCTCCTCCCTTCACCCCCTCCTTGCGTGAACCAGCAGCCCATATCTTTCCCCCCTGGAGGCACAGCTCTAACTTGCAGACATGGGGCACTCTGGCCATGGCATGATTATTCACTCCTCTGCTTTGGAATGACAGAACAGAAAAGGTTTTGCCACCTAAATGTTTCAGTCAGTCCTCCTACAAAACTCGCTTTTGAAATAATGCCCATATACCATTTGAGTAAGAATTTAACAGAAGAGATTCCTGAAGAGTAAGTCATTGAACACAGGGTTTTGTTTCCCTTTCTAAAATCTAGTGGAAAATCCGAGAACTTTAAAACAAGGTTCACTTATTAGAGTAATTCTGAATACAGTTATGCAATGTATTTTTGTGACTTCTACTGTATTGGAAGCCACGGATATTTTGGCATTTAATTTTTTTTTACTTGTACGAACACTACAAGTAAACATTACTTTTCATTGCTAATATGAAAAAGGTCACTCAAGGTCATAGCATATGTGCAGACTATATATCTAAATTCTCTTTGCTAACCGCTACTAGACTCTCATGCTCTGACCTAAGTGAGAGAAGTAAGAGATAAACACAATTTCTGTGAAAGTCACTGGCCAGAGTCCAGGCTAGCCTCAAACTCCCTATGTAGCCAATCTTTAGCTCCTGATCCTCCTGCCTCAGTCTCCTGAGTGTAGAATTCACAGATACTTTCTTTTAGTAAGAGTGTCAAAGTCATGTTGATAAAAGATCCTAAACTCTTAACTAAGGAAGTTTGTTATTAAGAGCATTACTCACATCTAATTAAAAACCAACAATTCTTTACCAAATGATTTCCTTGGGATCAGATACAGACTTAAGCAGAAGTAGACAGAAGAGAACTGAACTCTACACAGTACCCATAGGAAATGCACAGTTTTACAATTAAGGTTTGAATTTTTAAGTCACAGGAGTGACATTTCATGTACTCAACAGTCACATGAGGCTCAGGGGCTACAATAATGGACTGTGCACAACTGGAGCTCAGGAAAGATGCCTCGAGTAAGAATAAGACATCAGACAGTCACTGCTACCTGAGTTTTCTTTAAAGCCATGCAGTTACCAAAGATGTCAGCATATGCAGGGAAAGAAAGGGTGGAGCTGTGGAGGAATAGTCTATTAGGACATGTCAGGAACCAGGAAGCATCTAGCACAAGGAAAGAAAGAGGACTGACTCACAAGATAAGAAAAAACCAAGAGAGTGTGGTGTCCCGGAAACCATGCATTAGGAAGTAACCAGATATATTCAAAGCTGGTGATCGGTCAAGTAAGATAAGGAGAAGAACTGGCCACTGGTGAGCTTGAAAATAATATATTAGAAATGCTAAACTTTCATACAATGGAAAATGACTAGAAACATCTACGGGCAGACATTCCTTGGGAGTGTGTGAGGTCATCTGTGTGGATGCCATTCTTGCTATGATAAAAGCTATGAACATAACCAGCACATCTGGAAGAAGTCAAACTGAAAGAAACCTTGGATAAATAAAGATTTGAAGGTAAAAATAAAATATAGCCAAATAGGCTACAAGCCCTAAATAACAGGGGGTTTGCCCAGCACTAACACAGGCCAGGAGAAGTAGAAGCAGTTTGCAAAAGTAACACTGTTAGAGCGAAGGCTGCTAGCGTACAGCCCCTGTCCCAGCTGTTCTCAGTTTGCCAAGTATCCTGACATACTTTTCCTGTTCATCCTAAATATAAACTGCACATTGTTAGTCGTAGCCACAAATGTAAAGTTTTAATAAGTATGCGTGGGCAAATGAATTAGTGAGATTACAGTTATTCACACAGTAGAAGAGGTAAGTCATTCAACTAGTCCTTCATCTTTAGAAATTTACAACAAATAAAGAAAAGCCATTGGCATGAAGAAAAACACAGAAGCAAATAAAAACAAAGACAGGAAGCCTCTGAACAGAAACTCTGGAAGACTTGGGAAGATGTAATGGCACCCACAGCACAGAACTGTGAGACGTTATCAGAGAGAATGGGGACCCATCATCTGTGAGAGACAGAGCACAGAACGAGAGAACTCTGAGGAAGGCTAACTACAGAAAGGCTGGGAGATGCCAAAGGTGAATCAAAAGTCTTCCCAGGAAGATCAGCAGTGCTGGTCTCAGTAATGAGTCCATAGTGTGAATCCCAGAACCTCTGAGGACCTTACACCACTCACAGAAACATTGTCACACTCATGGAAATCAGTATCCCGCTACACAACTGTGAGACCGAACATCATCTGTCAGACTGGACGTTATATTTATTTCCACCACATTCGTAATTGCTCTGTTCTACCTGTCCTAGCCTTCCAATTTTATATTTGAACTTCCTGTTCAAGATGTGATAGGCAGATAACTACACAAATTTTCAGAATATAAGTATATAAATAGGACAAATTGAGAAATAATTAACACACCAACTAGAAAGCTTTACATAAGGTAGGTATCAGAGTATCATAAAGTTTGAATTCACTACTCCTTACATATCCTATTTTGGAACCCTCAACCAGAGATCAGCATGGTTCCTAACGCTGTGTGTGGCCAGTGTTCTCAGCAAGAGTGCTGAGGACAATTCAGGCAGGCTAGCTTTTGGAGCGCTAGGGATGCTGTCATGCATTGTAGGATGGTTCACAGTGTCCTGCTCAGCTATCCCTCATGATGATACCATCCCCAAACATCTCCAGATAGCTTTAAATGTCCTGAGGCAAGATAGTTCACCTCTTGCTGAGAATCACTAGTATTTAGTTTTCTAGTCCTTTTTCTCTGTCTTAGCAGAGAATTTCAAAAGCAGAGTTCTAAGACCTATGTGATAAAAATAAATGTTGCAATTATGAATACTTCTAAAAACATTGAATTCACACTCTTATGTAGGGTTACAAAGCTTTTCATATTCATTAGTCATTTAGACCTTATTTAAAGTTTTCCTACAGCTTAAAACTTTCAGTTACATGCTTTTATTTTTCATTGGCTGTAGACCACTGGGCAAATACTTTACTATACTTTGAAGGTTCTTGAAGAGAAGAAACACCACCATACAAAGAAGTGGCTGAGAAATAAGAGTTTAGAGTAAAGTTCCTATTTTGGACAGATGGGGGAAGGTTCAAAATTGTAAGACTGAAACCATATGTACCCTACAACATTGAATAATATGACTTTTCCTAGAACATAATTGGCTAGGAAACAATGGGCAGACCCAACACTCATTTGAATCTGCTGACTTAGATAAGAAAGGTTAGCATTCATAATCTACCCCCTGGAAACACAGGGATGAATTTAATGATTCATGGGGGTTACCATGCATAGGTTGGCAAAAATGTTAATAAAACTAAGAAATGACATATACAATATATTTTAAATTATCAGCAGAGTTAAAATAATTAATGAATTCTAATACCATTAGTAAAATTAATCACTATTATAAATGGAGGCCAAATCTGAATACTTAACTGGTAGGTTAACACCAATCGCTGGATACTTACTTAAATGCTCTTCTGGGAAGTGAAACAGTACAGCTCAAACTCAAGTTTCAGAGATTCCAAATACAAAGGAAAATCTACCGAGTGAAGCCTCAGGATTTGGGGAAGGGAATGAAATGACCCATTGGAGGACAGATCCAAGCATCTAAGATCAGTGATCAGAAAAACCCAAGTATGAAATCTGTCATTCTCAGGTCTCTAGTGCTGACTGCTGATCAGAAACAGGAAAAGAACGATGTGAACATTAGCTTTGGAAGTGATTCTTGATCTCTGCTAGATGACAGAATTTAAACGATTAAATTTACTTAATTAGATTAGAGGGCATGACCAGCTGTCTTACACATCCTGACTTCATTTTTATAACTTAAAAAATACTGCTAGTTATTTATGAGCTACTATTGTTGTATTTGTGCTAGAAAATTAAAATAGTATCCCCTACGTGAACTCAGTCATTTTATGGCTGATTTCACCTTGCATGCTGCCATAGTGGATCTCAGAATCCTCGCTGAGCAGCATGGAAACCAGGATTGCTAGCCTCTGCTTCCTGTACAAACATGTCACACTGTCCTGGGGCTAGCCTCTGCTTCCTTTACAAACACATCACACTGTCCCGGGGCTCCTCAAAGTTAAGCTCCTCTCTTTTAATATGCACTACCTTTAAAAAAAACTAATCTCAGAAATCATTGAATATTTAAACATTTCTTGTCTTTTTTCTAACAACAGCAAAAAAACCTGCTGAATCTCTGAAGGTAAGCTCCAAAATCTAATTATTTTAAGGCATGGAGAATCAAACCCAGGGCCTCAAGCACACCATCCATGCATGGTCAGCTACCAAGTCACCCCAAATTTTTAGTCTTTTTTTTTTATTAATAGCTGCAACCTTTATTATTATTTACCTTTTTATTGATTGTGTGTGTGTTTCTCATCATGCACCTCAATCTCACTGATCTCTCTGTCCACTGATATCTGCCCTCCAGCCTCGCAACTTGCTCCCCCAAACCAAAACTAAAATGAAAGAAGTTGCACTGTGTCAGTGTGTCCCACAGTACACCCTTTTGTCCACACATCTTTACTTGCAAATGTTTATTGCAGTGAGTCACTGTCTGGCCCGAGGCCTCTGGTTTCTGCTACACTATCAATACTGAAGCCTCACCAGCCTCCTCGCTGATATCCTGTTGCCCTGTGTCATGGAGATCCTGTAGCTTTGGAGCTGCAGGACCAGTCCCCTCATGCAGAACAGTTCATATAAGGAGTAGATAAGGGCATAGGCCAACTCAAAGCCCCGGATCTGGGCTTGGGTGGTAGCTAGACTGGTCAGCTCACCAGTGCTCCAGCACTGCCTGGACGATCTCACCCAATGCCAAAGCTGGCAAATGGGCAGGGCAAGCGCTCCTGAGTGCTGCAGCCAGCAAAGGGTGGGGATAGCAGGGTGGGTATCTCTCCCTAGCCCACACTGCCACATGGCAGGCCAGGGAGCTTTAGACTTTAACCTCAACAACCAGCACCGACGTACTGTTCGGCTAACTGTAAGCTGTTTAGAAGAAGGTAAAATAGTTTAGTGACTTACTGAGCAATAAGGGCAGAATTAGAAAAGTGGTATTAACTCCCAATCTGGATCTGTCTCTTCTACACATTACTGCCTCTATTAGCCAACAAATGTATCAAAATGTTTAATGATAACCAAACGCCTTCCTCCTGTTCTGATGCTACCCATTGAAGAAGGACACTTTCTCACGAGGCTACAGAGTTGGGTTACGAGAAGCACCTTGTCCTCTTCATGCTTCCTGAGTGGCTGTTTCTGAAGACAGTAACCCTGGGAGAAACCAGCAAACAGTGTTTTGTTGGGTGGTTGTTTCGCCATCTGTGGGACAAAGCGTGGTCCCGCCAACCCATGCACTCTTAACACAGATTTGGACATGCTACCTCGGTTTTTAAATATGTTTTGGTCTTAACACCACATTCCAAAGATGGCCTCAAGTCGGTGCTTAGATAGAAAGCTAAAGTGTTAACAGTCAAGCGAGCTCTAGTGGATGTCCTCCCACTGGAGACACTAGTTTGGAGACGTCCTCGGTGACGCCTCTTCACGGTGCCCTCCACGTGCTTTTCAACCCCGTGTGTTCACTGTTTGTCCTTCATACCCTTCCTCTCCGTAACAGCCTACTGAGCCAGGTCTTAAACAAGATTTCCTCCATTACTTTGGCCACAATAATTTCAAAACCAGGATGGGGAAGTCTCGAATAACCTCGTGCTATTTAATCTCAAGACATTTTGCATATTTCAAAGGAAAAAGTGTTTTTATGACCCAAACAATGCTCCAAAGTGAGAAACGCAGGCGCTTCTAGCTAGAGAGAGAAAGCCAACCACCCAGCGAAGGGAAATTAGGAATCAGATCAAAGACGCCAAAGACCAAGGCGTTGCCACCATGATGTAGGTGTTGAATTCACAAAAGCATTGTTTTAAAAAAATAAAGTCTTTCTTTCAAAAACCATACATTAAAAGCATTTGATTCTTTTAATACACTAAAGTGCAATTAAAGATATCTGCTTACAGAAAAAAAAACCCAGTTAATTCTGGAGATTATCTTTGATCTATGACAATTAACTAAATTTTTTTCTCATTTATCTCACCACCGAATTGAAATTTTGGAATTTTGAAAAGTCTGAAATCAGAATTCAATAGACACTCTTTTTTCAATTAACAGTTTAAAGTTCGTTAAGTAACACTAGCGAAGGCTGTGCCAACTCTGATGGGCTGAGGGAATTCTTTGAAGCTTAATTTACTTTCCTTACAATGGAAACCCCCTTTTAAACATCAGCTGTGTTTATTGAGTCATTCTATTTCCTAATTTTTGCCAAAATGTATTTTTCCTTTGAAACACAAGAATCATCATGTTTCCAGCTAAGATGTAATACAAACTCAAGTTTATAATTAAAAAGATATGAAGATTAAATGAATAAAGTTACTTTATCTTGCTTGACCTATCTATTTAATCTGAATTACATTTAATTTAGAGAAATGATATGAAAAAGTACACAATACATAAAACATTCTCTTTGAACAATAACTTGTAAAGATGATACAAACACTGCCCTGCCAGCAGTGAAAAATGTTGATAGTTTTGCCCTCAACTACATAAGAGTGAATAGATCCACATTACACTAGAATGTGGGCTTAAAAAAAAACCCTAATAAATGACAAGCACAAATCTATATTAGACCAAGGAAAGTTGTGAGGTCATTGACCATCAAGAATTATGTCTTGTTTGACACCTGTTTCAGAAACCACACTTTCCCAAGTGGCAGTTACGTATTTGAGTTACTATTTAGCTAAACTTGGCAAAGTAAATGACTGTGAGCCACGGGTAGAGAAGTAGCTCTAAGCACAGCCTCTCCAAGACCCTGGACAAAGGGACTACTTGCCTCCCAAACTCCTCCTTAGGGACTGGGTTCCGAATGGTGAGCATGTGAACTGAGTCTCCTATAGGCCTCCTGGCCAGTGCCTTGGCTTCTCAGACTCACTGTTCGTTCACTGAATGATAGAGGGGTTAAGCTCTTGGCAGATGTAAATGATTTTATTCAATGTGATTCATGCATAACTGCTATAGAATTGTTGTGAGCAATTGAAGATACATATGAAACACTCATGTGCTTATGGACACATGAATTGGTATCACTTGGTATTTCCTCACTAAACTGAACAATGGGATTTCCCAGCTTAGGTCTGTGGCTCTCTGGGTCTCCGCAGTGTCCGCTGTTATGTCCCCATCTCTAACTCTGTTCATGTGGATCTTCTCCTTCATCTTTTAGTCAAGTTGGCTAAAGGTTTGTCAATCTTAATAACTTTCTTAACCAACTCTGTTCCATTGATTATTGATGTTGTTGTTGTGTCTATTTTACTGATCCATCCCTGAGTTTTATTATTTCTTGTCATCTACTCCTCTTGGACATTATTTCTTCCGTTTGTTCTAGAGCTTTCAAGAGCGCTGGTAACTTACTAGTTTGAGATCTCTCCCAATATTTGAAAGCGATTTTGAGATATAGTATAGCTTGCTCACTGTATCATAAAGCATTTATATGAACTGTAACCTGTAATCTTACCTCAAATGTTAAAATTAGAATTCCATTCTTAAAAATTCCTTAATATAGTTTTATTTTTTAAAAAAGTTAGTTTATTTAGTTTTTCATGACAGAGACTTGGAGTAGCAGCTCAGCGAGTACCTAAGCAAAGGATTTCCCAGGACTGCTTCCCTCTGCAGCTTGTCTCTCACACAGATATCAGTAATACTTTTTAAGACATGTTTTATCTCATAAGCTATGGTATACCTTTCATACTCATGCCTCGGGTAATTCTAGTCCACACAGAAAATTCAAAGTGAGTCCTGGGCTGGTACAGTGAGACAGAGCACCAGTGTGTGTGTCTGGCAGCATCTGAGGCGGAATGCTGGGAGTGAGGGGATGCTCGGCGGAGGAGGCAGGCCAGGAAGCAGGTTCTACCTGCACTGCAGTCTGAGGAGCCTCTTAAGTACTCTTGGCTACGGCGGCTTTCCGGGGACAGTCTTTCAATCTGCACTGTCAGAACTCACCACTCTGATGTAATCTGCTCCAGTCCCAATTGTTCCATGCTGAGCTTACACTTCTTGAAGGCAGGGACTGTAATACTTACTCCATGTCTTTGAGAGGTCACAGCAAAAAAATCACTTACAACATTTTAGAGTAATTAAAGCACTTCCAAACTTTGAGGATTATAAACCACTTAAGAAAGAAATGCTTATTTTTCTAGCAGCCCCAATTTCCTAGAACTTGCTTTGACTAAATAAGGTTAATATAAATAAACTCACTTCAGAGTACAAACTCTCAGCACGTAAATACACTTATATATAGTCTACAATGGAAAGTCTCTCTGCATGACGCCAAATGGGCCCTTTCATTATAGCTCTGGACAAATACCTTTTCCTTATACTAAACATTACAGGGCCTGCAAATTTTACGTGGGTTTTCAGTTAACACTTCCTATGCATGTATAACATGTATATGTATGTGTGTATAGAAACATATTTTAAGACTTACTTCACTTTAAAGCATGTGTGACTTTGTGTGTTTATATATGAGAATATGTACTTCTGGGTGCAGGGGCCTGTGGAATCAGAACAGGGCTCTGGACCCCTGGGAGCTGGAGTTACTGGGGTTGTAAGCTGCCTCTTCTGGGTACTGGAAACTGAACTCAGGTTCTTTCCAAGAGCACTATTCACTCTCAAGTACTAAGCCACCTTTCCAACCCCAAGATTTCTATTTTAAACATTATATGTACATAGTTTGTTTTTGTGTTTCTATATTTCATATCCTAAGAGATTTGTATAAGAATACTTACTTATCCATATTTAAAGCTTATTTGTATGCGACACAAATACTACAACTTTCTAAAATATTTTAATTAATTCTTTAAGAAAGATAAACAATGTATTTTGATCCTATTCACCAAAACTCCTCACCAATATCTTCCTAGATACACCCTAGAATTACAAAATTTGCAGACAGAAACCAAATGTCTGCAGGGTTGAAAAAACTAAAGTATGAAGAAATTGCACCACTGTAAGTGGGGCTACCTTTGAGCAGCAGTTCACCTGCTGGGAGTGAGGATTTCTTCCACAAACATTCTTTTTAATGAAAAATAATTAGTGGTCAATTTACAACTAATCACATTTTTATTTTGATATATATATTTCATACTTTGATACACACACACACATATACATACATATATATACTTTGTATGAAGGACCTGAACTAAAATAAAGTCAAGCACATCACTGACCAAAACAGAATCAGGTGCAGCCACGTTGCCTGTATCATGAAAGTGTTTTACAGTATCTATCTTATTGATTGGCAGATATTACTTCTCAAATTGATAATAATTAAGATAATATAATAATGCAACTAGACACTCAACTTCTATGCCTTTGAGACAAGTGAAAAGTTTCTTCCCAGAAACTCGGCAGAGAAATGATAAGGCCTGATAAGACACACGCAGTCCCTCCCTTTCTAGTCACTACAGGTGACCTCTAGAGTCCAGCCAAGCATGTCTGTGGGCAGACATGGTACACATTCCAGAAGCGACAGTGACTGCAGCTGGTGTCACAAATTCTGCTGCACATTTGCAACGTTAGAAATGTAAAGCCTCTGAGATGTGGGACAATGTAGTTACTACCGTGATTTGACATTACATACAAATCCCAGTATTTTCAAACTTTGCACACAAGCATGTTTATAATGTAAATGTCAAATTTAGATCGCACCTTACTCTTACAAAATATTTTCATGTCACCTCAACTTAAGAGCTACCTCAACAAACACCATTTCCACTTCTGAAATAAAAATTAATGAGGTACAACTAGGAGTGTATTTAAGATTTTTAAATCAAAGCATCTCCTAATTTAGACAGAGATTAACATAACTTCTATAACAGTGAATCCCAAACCCTTTCATGGCAGAAAAGTGATATGGTCCCCATATTTCAAAGCAAAGTTTGCTGATCTCTTCAAGCTAAAATGCTTTGTAATAGTTTCTTCATCACAGATAAGTATTTTGTGACTTTCCAGTTCTTGATTAAATAATTTGGTAGTATACAGACTATTGTAAAAAGTAGTGAATGAATAGGAAAGGTCATCTTTCTTTCTTTTTTTAATTGGTTATTTTATTTTATTTATTTACATTTCAAATGTTATCCATCCCCTTTCCCAGTTTCCCCTCTGCAAACTCCTCCCCCTCCCACCCCCCCCACCCCCGCTTCTATGAGGGTGCCCCCTCCCACCCACCCACTCCCACTTCACTGTCCTGGCATTCCCCTACACTGGAGCATCAAGCCTCCACAGGACCAAGGGCCTCCCTCTCATTGATGTCAGACAAGGCCATCCTCTGATATATATGCAGCTGGAGCCATGGGTCCTTCCATGTGTACTCTGTGGTTGGTGGTTTAGTCCCTGAGAGCTCTGGGAAGGGGGTGGTCTGGTTGGTTGATATCGTTGTTTTTCCTATGGGGTTACAATCCCCTTCAGTCCTTCCCCTAAGTCCTCCATTGTCATCTTTCAATACAAAGATTATCATTTCTCATAGATAATTTAACTTTAATATCCTTTGAAAACCTTGTTCAAGCACATTTAAAATATTAGTCTAAAATTTGCAACTGTACAATTTATTTCAATGATTAATGTAGATTTTACTTTTTGTATTTTCTCTTAACTTGCTAACTTGAAGGACTGGGATATCACCTTAGGTTGTAGCCCTTTTTAATCCACCAAAAGCCATACTGTTTTGGCTTTAGATAAAATTTAAAAATAGCTAAATATAAAATTACCCATAAACCATGGTTCCTTTATTCATCTGAAAAACTCATAAAAAAATTCATATTGTACATGTTTAGGTTTTCTAGTTTTGAAGTTTTCAATGATCTCTTTAACAGGATATAAGTTCAAGGTAATTAATGTTAAGTCACCAAATCTGAACCACCACATTACTTCTACGCCTTAAGAAAAGAGACGCTAGGATAGACTTGATCAGGAGAGAAGACGCAGCATTACGTCAGCACTGTGTGATTTCTGAAGAGAAATTTACACTCATAAAATTAGCATTAGATGCTTAAAAGAATGTTCAGTACAAGCAAGTTGCTCACCGGTCTGAGGGAGTCCAAACTGATGTATAATCTCATCAGTTGTCAGCACGAATGACTGCTTCACCCTTGGCTTCTTTGCAGGGCCTGGTGGTGGTGAAGTCATTGAGAGATTTTTGTTGACCTGCAATAAAAAAGGCAAATCAGAAAGCACCTCAGACTTCCCGAGTCACTGACACAAGAACTGGATAAGAACTATTTGCTGACTTATCCAAACCAGGACGTGTGACAGATCAAGGGGAATGGTAGCGACTCAGGTGGTTAGTTTTTATGGTTGGAAGACAAGACAAGCTTTTTTATTAAAGACACAATGGCTATCAAAGTAATTTATCTTTCTAAACTACTTATTTTTGGAATTAATACTATGTAATGATTTAAAAAACAGAGATCTTAAGATTCAAAGAAATGTAAATATATGTGACTCCTTGATTGCTTTCAATAAAGCCAAATGACTCCTACCCACATTTCCTTGTATCTTAGTAGGACAGCAGCAAAGTCAAGTTAGAGATGAAAACACATGTCCTATTCATGTGCCGATGTATTATGATGAAAATGGAACATACGACAATCTCACTTGCCATGGGAAAGTTTCATGGCATAAAAAATCTTTTTCTTAAAGACTAAACACAGAATGACTATTTAAAAATGATAAACATAAGCAAAATTTCTATAGGTAAATATAATATTCTGTAACATGTGAAACATACCATGAGTGATTTGAGCATAATAGTCCCAAGAAGTGAAATGTATAATAAGTACATTTTCATTAGAAATAGTTCACTAAAACAATTAAGAAGATTATTATTAATTTATCTTAGAAATTAGAATTAATTTCAGGAAAAAAATCTAGTCTTGTTCATTATGAATATTTCATTCAATCTTTTTCTTCTTTTAAGAATCATAAAATATGACCTTTTTTATTCTTACAAATTGAGATAGCTTGATTTTAAAAATTCAATGCAAATAGTCCTTTAATTAAAGATAACATTATATTATAAATACCAGTATATGAAAATATCATTTTTTAATTTTACTTTCATTCTTTCATTTACTTTGCTTTAAATAATCAAAATCACAAAGAACTTCACTAGGAGTTCCACTACATTCATGTTTCAAACTTGTGTGTTCTGTAAAGAACAGTGTTGCGCTGTAGTTATCTGTTCTTCATCTGTCTCACTGGTTACATATTTATAAATGCTTCTGGTTTTCAAATGATGATTATTTATGATGATTATGTATCTTAGATTCCCTTCTTTTCATGGACCAAAGAGCTTTAGCAGATTTGGAGAAAAGGTAATTAAGACCATACAGTAATACAGTTCTAAAATACCAATTATTATGCTATCTCATAAAACATAAAAAAATCATACCTTTTCATGGGTATAATTATGGGAATCAAATCTGGGCTTTACACATGCTAGGCAAGTGCCTACCCCACAGTTATATTCCCAGCCAAAAAATTCTTCAAAATAATTAGAAGGAGTTAAAACCACATCAGTGTTAACTTATTACCAAACCTGAAAATTTCTCAGGATCTATTATTAAGCTCTGGCCAAAATTAATATAGTATAACTATATGTTACTAAAATAACAAAGAAAACCGTTGGGCTTCATCATTCATCTATAAATGGGGATCTCAATAAAGGTCCTGATGATGCTTTATTAAGAATGTGCCAATGAAGAGGACATGAAGTTTTAATATTCTATTTACATGTTAACTATCAAGTATTGGACAATGTAGTAGAGATATCAAATAATTCTGGTGGTATTGTTCAATGACAGGGCTTTTGTCTGTATTATAAAATAACCCAAATATTTCTGTTTACAAAAACCAACTATAAAGAGTGAAACCAATGTAGTATTAGGTATTAGTGTTATCTATCAGAAAATCAGGCAAACCTAATGCAGGTGATACAGTAAGTAGTCTCTGCTTTTTAGCAGATATTGTAATATAAAAGACACATTATCATTTGGCTATTTAATTACCTTCTTGTTAGAGCCTTTGTCAGTTTTGCTTTTGTATTCTTGAAAATTATTTTCAAGCATGTTAAACAATGTATTTAAAGTGAGGTGTAAACGAACAGGTGCATACTTGGATATAATTACACGATTCTATGCCTTTATCTATGCCATGATTATGGATTTACCTATCTTTCAAATCTTCCTCTTTAAAGCTTTATCTATGCTAAAACAAAAACCAATAGCAGACAGTTACAATAGGGCTTAAATGCCTCTGCTCAAACAGAAGACTCAACATTCTTCTTAAAATAAGTTAATGTTGTGTGTAGGGAGGAGAACAACAATTCCACATTCTCCCTAAGCAACTGTTCTAAACTCCCTAAACTCTGTTCCCTAAACTCTGATCTTTCCTGACATCTTTTTTGGATACTATTCAAATGTTGATGAAGTCAGGCACAGCAATGGTACAGAGTAGGTAACAAACCTTCTATGATTTGACATAACTATCAGTTATTATCATTGGGGATTGGAAATTAGAAGTCAAAAGATTTTCAGAATGATGAGACATATATTTAGAATTTCATTTAGAGGAAGAAAAATGATAATAACCTTTAAATAGAGTGGAGTAATATGTGTTTTTGAAATATATGCTGTGGAAAAGGATTGCCTAATAACTTTACAACAACAGAACGGTTGGCTAAGGTAGTCTGCCCCATACCAATCTACCCTCTTTTCACAACACATTTTTCTGCTTGCTTCATGCAAAAAAAAACCACAGTTTGCTAAGGTCAGTTTAATACTTCCATACTGGAGAAACCTAAGAGCATAGAAATTTGAATGAAATTTATAATAAGGAAAAAGAAAAAAATTACCAAGAACTTCTGCTGAGTTAGTTAGAAAACTAATTTTCCTGTTCTTTCTGGCTATAAGCAGCATCATGCAGAAATGCAAGCACTAATTTCCCAGGACTGGGTTAATTTTCTTGTTAAAACTCTTACTTCCTTGAACATAAAACTGAATGTGAAAGATTAAACAAGCTAATAATTAATTTCTCCTTTAGTAATTAAAATGAAAAACCTCTCAGGAAGAGATCACACTCGCTTTCATTCATATTTACAAGTCTAATCATGGCAGTCGATTGTAGATCAGATGGTACTCGCACCAGAACTACGAGTTTATGACTTCTCCAGCTCCTGACTTTCCCAGACAGCTGTCAGTTTTCTACATCAGGTCGTTCAGTCTGAGAATACCCATGCTGCTCTGGTTTGCAGGAGAATGAGAAGTGTAAAATGAGACGTTTATAGTATTTGATCTAAGGACTCTGATGCTTTCTCTATAAGCCAGGACAGAGAGGCGAGAAGTAGCAGTGTTAAGTGTCAGGGATCCTTCCTCTGGAGCCTCTCAACCCATTCAATACATTATTAAATCAAGAATTCAAATGCAAAGCAGTCAGGGAGTTTTGTTTTTGTTTTTGTTTTTTTTTAATGAAAAGTAGTATTTAATCAGGATTGTTTAAGCCTATAACAGATCCTAAGGATTTGTGGTTCATAGATTTCTGATGTGATTCTCTGACATGAAGTTTCAAATTAAAATTAGTCTGGCTCAAAGCAACACTATAGCAATGTGCCCCCAGGTAAGGCAGTGCACTTCCAGGCCCCTGGCCTTCTCCAAACCCTCATGTCCTGTCTGTCTTGTCAGTCTGTCCTTTATCTTGGCCCAAATCCCTTACCTCTAATCCTCTGGACCTCCTCGACCTGCTTTTCTCTCGGTGCCACAGAGGTGGTCCTGCTCAAGTGCACACTTCAGCTTCTCACAGGAGCCGTGAAAGCTTCCAAGTTCTGTGTAGAAATTCTCTACACAGACCCTTCTACTTAGTGCAAGACATCAGTAAATCAAAAATGGCTCTCCCTCCACCTTAGGAACTCCCTTAAGCTTCACTAAAAGATAAATTCGTTGAAAACCGACACAGAATGCAGCACCTCAGCTGTTTTCGCCTGAGCTTGTCTCCACATGACGCGACCATGAGCCCCTGAGTCCAGCTCACGGCTCCGGCCCTGCTGCTGTTTTCTGCCCTGCCTTCCCTGTGCTTGCCCATTCTTCACAGCGCCGTTCACTGCATGCATCTCGGATTCACCTCACCTCTCAGGGTGCTCCGGGCAGGACCACCTCACCTCTCAGGGTGCTCCGGGCAGGACCTCTTTCATCACCTCCTGTGCTTTCTAAGTCTATTTCTTAAATCTACAAGCATCTGTCTCTGGTCAGTAAGAATAGAGGGGACTCGGCCTTTCCCTAGGAAGTACAGTTACTCTCTCTTAGTGGACCGGGCCAAAATGCTTGCCTCGCCCCAGACTGCTCCTGACCTGTACATGGAGACCACCAACTACCATAGTAGGTCCTCTACCCAAGCCAGCCTTCCACATATCTCAGATCAATAAGGATTAATTGGTTCTTATCTAGTTTCCAAAAGTCTGGAAGAAATTATATTTTTAAAATTATTCTTTTCTTTTATTGGATATTTTATTTATTTACACTTCAAATCCCCTTTCCTGGTTTCCCCTCTGGAACTACCCTATCCATCTCCCCCTCCCCCTGCTTCTATGAGGGTGTTCCCCCACCCACCCACCCACTCCCGCTTCCCTGCCCTGGCATTCCCCTACACTGGGGCATCGAGCCTTCACAGGACCAAGGGCCTCTCCTCCCACTGATGCCCGACAAGGCCATTCTCTGCTACATATGCAGCTGGAGTCATGGGTCCTTCCATGTGTACTCTGTGGTTGGTGGTTTAGTTCCTGGGAGCTCTGGGGGGGTGGGGTCTGGTTGATTGATACTGTTGTTCTTCCCATGGGTTGCAAATCCCTTCATCTCCTTCAGTCCTTTCTCTAACTCCTCCATTGGGGAAACCTGTGCTCAGACCAATGGTTGGCTGAAAGCATCCACCTCTGTGTGTCAGGTTCTGGCTGAGCCTCTCAGGAGACAGCTATGTCATTTTTAAAGCCTTTGCAAATAACTGAATTCAATTCTTGAAATACTATTCTGCTCATATCAATCTTGTCTTCTTACTGATGAATATATATAATTATATATATATACACACACACACACACACACACACACACACACACACATTATTTTTAAATGTTTTTAGACAGGTTCTGATAGAATCCAGGCCTTGAAATTGTTATGCAGGTGAAGCTGGCTTTAAACTCAAGATCCTTATTGCCTCTACATCTTGTGTGCATTATCAAGCTCAGCATATATATGTAAATATATGCATATATTGTACGCACATATATGCATATATAATGATATTTTAAAAGGTTACAGTCACTGAATATTCTATTATTTAAATATTTTTAAAAGATGCTTTTGGTAAATAGTACATTTTGAGATAGTTCTGACTAAGATATACATCACAACTTTATAGCATTCTCTGTATGTGCATGTGTGTGCATGTGTGTGTCTGTACATACACATTCATGTGGGCAAGTATACATGCATGTGCAACAGTTGACGTATATGATGGAGACAAAGGTAGATGTCAGTATCTACCTCAGTTGACCTCTACAGTAGTTCTTGAGATGGGACTCCTCCTGAAGTGTGAGCTCTAGCTTCCCTGCCTGCCTCTGCCTTGCACATACCTAGCATTCTATAAGTGCTGTGCATTGTAACTCATGCCATCAGTCTTTTGTGGCAGGCATTTTACTGACTGAGTCTCCTCCCTAGCACTTTTAATTTTTTTCCATATTGTTGTATTAGCCACAATCTACGGCCACATAGCTCCTAACCTGCCCAATCCCAGCATATATTAAACAGAATAATTAAACTCAACTGCATTTTTATCAATATAAACTATGAGTTGATACTATTTTTTTGAAAAGATGAGGCTCCCCAGCTTCAAGAAGCTTACACAGGAATGTGAAGAGACAGACATGCAAGACCTAGAAGTGAAAACAATATTCTAAAGAACTTAGCACTTATGCTGCTGTGATTTATGGGTTAGTGAAGGAAGGGGAGAGAGGTGGGAAGATTCTTTGGAAGTAACTGATGATCTAACGCTAGACGCAGACAGCCAGTATTAATGACACGCGAAGACGGGTGTGCCAGCTCTGAGTATGTCTGACAACATGGGCAGTCAGCTTCTGCTATGAGAACCACAGGGAACATTTAAGGGAAATGGATCCAGGCGAAACCACTTCTGATGCACTTCAATCCTAAGCAAAGGAGAGCACAAGGTAATCTGTACATTACAAATTCATAGAAAGAAATTCTTGGACTATCCTAATTCAAGAGAGCCTAAACCACTCTACCACATGGGAAGCAATCGGCTGGGATCCCTCTCATCCACTGTTGTATGGAAGGGTACAACTTCCTTCTCTTAAGCCCAGTTCTTCTGTGAGAATTTATCTTACACCTCCTCCCTCTCGATATGAACTTCATTCTGGTAATTACTACTTCCATGCTATATTACCTACGGCTAGATAATCATGGGATAATTCAGAATAGCAAATACAGATACTCCAATGCCCATCAAATGTTCCCATCAAGTTAGTCCCCAGCATGACACACACTGTAATGACTGGCATTTCCTGTTCCATTCTCACTCCACTCCTAATGAATTTTGTGCCCATTTAAGGAGAGTAACATGAGGCCATTATCTTGTCAAATACAAAGGTCAACTCCGTCTCTCTTTACCAATTCTCTCCACAGCTCGCATGTGCCAGTTAAATACTCTTTTTGAAATGCTCTTCTGTAAAATCCCCTTGCCCTGCCCTCTCAGGTACCACCTCAGCTACGATGTCTCCATTGGAGCCCTTATCCAGTTCTATAGTTCTGTAAAAAGTGCTTTGGCCCTGAACACAAGCCTCACACAGCTACCATCTACTGCAGTTTCCTGGTGCCCCAAATCTACTTCTCATACCTGCTCCCTCTATCCCAGCATCCTTCACCCCATGAGAAACCAGGAGTAGCAGCTGCACCACTGCCGAAAACCCAAACCCAGGAGAGCTCATTTCTTTAACCACACTGGATAAATCCAAAGGCCTATTTCCAAAATACAGCAAAATCAACAAACTAAACACTGTCTTCAATCTGTTTACTACTCACAACTTCATGCTGTCTCTATGGATCTACCCAGCATTTCTTCTAGGACCAGTAGACCTGTCTGCTGATCACTGTGCTTGAAAGACCTTACTCTGCCAAAAGTCAAGTCTCCTATTCAACCTGGATTGTTTCTCTAAGACAACAGACTAACTCCCAGCTGTACTGACAAAGTTCTTTAAAAAGCATGTACAATCTGCTTGACACCTTTCTTGTCCTGTCCTGAAACCTTACTTGCCTTCGGCCATCACTACTCAGTTAAGCAAGGTAACTTTTCTGATCCTTGAACAGCCTTATTCTTAGTTTAGTGCTGTCGGTCTTTATGAAATGTTTCTCTCTGGGAAATCTCCCATGATCCTCCCCGACACACCAGCCTCTCCTGCTCTACTTATTCGCCACCCTAAAAGCTCATTTTATTCCCTATCAGCTATTATCTAAAATGCCTTCATCCAGTGTATCTTCCCATATAATAAATAACATGCTTTTGTGAATGTTCTATCCCAAGCATTTTGAAAAATATTGGTAGCCACTAAAATATTTGTATAAAGAGCACAGAAAACAAACTTTGGCTTGAAAACTATAATCATCAGGTTGAGATTTTGAAAGGAAAGAGATCCTTATTTTTGTCAGGCACTTGCCGAAAACTTACTATGCAGGACGCAGTGTGTGAGAGGCTACACAAGTGTATTGTGCTGACGGGACAATGACGAGTGACAAGGGGACAAGAGGCCAGCCATGGGGCAGGAGCGTAGGGCCAGGACCACTGGGCAGCCGCATGCGACTGAGCTCTCAGACCATGTCATATTTAAAAAATTAACTCTAAGATAACCGAGTAGCTAAAACCTCCAAAACAATAAAAAATCCAAGAGGAAAACTTAGGGCTATGTGACTTTGTATTTGATACCAAAAAGATGGACAAAAGAAAAAAGATAAACTAAACCACAAAAAATTACAACTTTTTTTTCTTTTCAAAAAGTAACATCAAGAGAGTGGAAAGAGCGTCCAAGAGGCGTAAAGCACTGCTAGAGAACACATCTGAAAGACAGTGGCACCCTACGTATGTGTGCACATGTATACACCTATGTGTACGAGAATTACTACAAGTGAAAAATAGATAACAATTAAATGGGCAAATAATTTCAACAAACATTTCCTCAGAGTAGACAGAAAAACCACATGCTGAAAATGCTTGACATCAGTAGTCATCAGGAAATGGCAAATCAAAAGAAACAGCACCATGCCGCATATGCTAGAGGGAAACTTTACAAAATGCCAAGAATTCAAGTCATGGTGAAGACAAGGAGAGACTAGAACCCTAAAATCTGTCTTGTCAGGTTCTAAAATGGTTTATCCATTTTGGAAATGGGTTTGAGAATTCCTCAAAATGGTAAAAATAGTTATCATGTGATCCAAAAAATTTCCCTCTCCCACACAAATCCCAGAGAAATAAAAACACTGGTTATACCAATACTGTCCATACCAATACGCGGTCACAACAGTGTTAGTCTTGAAGTTTAGAGGTAGAACAACCTAATGCTGGTAAGCTGATGGGCAACTTACAACATAGGCACCTTTGACAAAGGAGTCCCGTGGATGCACAGCGTCCACAGGGAATCGCGAGACTCTACAGGAAAGATGCCAGTCATGACCGGCCACATGCTAAAGCTAGGTGTGGTGGCTGATGCCTGTGATCCAAGCTCATGGGAGACTGGGATACGAGGATCACAATGAGTCTGAGGCCAACCTAGGCTACTCAGGGAACATGAGGGCAGCCTGGATTACACAGCAAAATCCCGTATAAAAATAAAATAAAAACCCCAATTTCTAAACCCAAAGACAGCATATTATATGACTCTATTTAAAAATTAAAATTCCATATGCAAAAAGATCTATGTTTATTGATTAGCAAAGGCAGTTAACAGATACTGGATTTCTAGTGGGGAACTTACATAATGCTGAATAAAATTAAAAACAGTTAAATACACTTTATTTTGAGATTTATTATTACGCATGGTTTTTGTCTCATCGTGTGCGCTGTATGAAGGCATACAAGCGTCACAGCGTACATGTGAAGGCTGGAGGCCAGCCTGTCAGAGCTAGTGCTTTACATGTGCTCTGTGGCTCACTCAGGCTTTGGTAGCACGTGCCTGCATTCACTGAACGCTCTTGTTCATTGTATCTCGTTATGCTGTGTTGCTTGATATTCCTGAGAGGCCAACTCTGCTGAAGGAAAATGGAGGAGGAGTGGATCTGAGGGGAGGGAATGTTGATGTAGTGAGGGGCTGGGAGGAGGGAGGGAGGAACTGCCACAGGGATGCATTGTATGAGAGAAGAATAAATTACAAAAGGGCATTATGGTGTATGAATTACATCTCAATGGAAAGCTATTTAAAGTAGTATAAAAAGGCATTAATAATGTTAATCTTTCCTAAATTTAATTTTCAAATATGTAATTATAGTTTCGATGAGGGTTCATTCTTCATGTGTTAAGTGCTATGGATAGGAAGATGAAAGATGCTACTACCTACTACCCTCAGGGAGTTTTCAGGTTAATAGGGCATTCTCCCTAATGACTGGTTAAATGCATACAGAGTAGCTGACTCAACTGACATTTCAACAGCATTAGTAGAAAGGATATTGCACACATTAGGGACAGGGAAAAGGAGAGGTCAGAGCTAAACAGAATATGTGTGTGTGTGTGTGTGTGTGTGTGTGTGTGTGTGTGTGTGTGTGTGTGTGTGTGTGTGTGTGTGTGTATGTACGTACGTACGTACACTTGGGAGGATTTGTTAATCTTGGAGCCATAATCACTACAACAGTCACTGCTATCAGGAACAAGCTTCCTGAACATCTGCAGCCAAGGCAGAATACAGCTTGTTCTCTTTTCCCTCCCCATCTTCCTTCCCCTTGTCTATAATCAATATCCAGTTGACTTGTGATAATTAGGTAAAATGTGATGGGTCCTGATGATACTGAATAGCTCAGTGCTGGGGTAAGCCTGGTATTTTCTGGCATGCCTGTCGTCTCACTCCTCGGTTCTGCATACAGCTGCAGATGCCTATTCCACAAGATGTTTTCTTTCTCTGTAGTGACCCTGTATGAAGGCGTCTTCCAACTATCCTTCTCTCTCTTTTACTATGCGATATATAATTCTATTTGGTAAATGATAAAATGTCATAAGAGGAGGGAACAATGTAAGGAACTGCACTGTGACTCCTTAACTGCTTAAAGTAGTTATCATATGTAAAGACAGGGTGCTTGCAAAAAAAGGATGCCCATTGTGTGCTGGACCTCCACTGAAATTACATCCCAATTGCTAGGACTTTAAAACTTCAAAACTTTGGATCTACTTGACAAATAATGAATTCTGGGGGCCCGGTGTTTTAATTCTGGTAAAATGGAAGCTCAATAAGAAAAGTACACATCAGGCAACTTTTATAGGAGCTGCCACTTCTGTAATGGTGCAATCCAATTTGTTTATATATCACAATAGAAACTTAATTTTAAAGTTGTCTTCCTGGTAATAATAACTACTTACTTTTGCAGCACAGGATCGTATCACCTCCTAAAAGAAATACAGTACAATAAACAAGTATTCATAATTTTCTTTAAATAAAGTATTGCTCATTCTAAAACATTCAGATGTCAATCTTCTAATGACCCAAACTAGCATTTGAGAGTTTCCTTGTCACCCTGTGTCACCAGTCTGCATTGTTTCCATTGAGCTACAGATAGGGTAAGTTAAAGAGATTTAAGACCCACTTGCCAATGCCCAAACTTCCGAGGGCGTAGTTTTGGTTGTCCTAGAGGAGATTTGTCTCCTCAATAAGCCTGGCATAAATCCTGTCCTACAAGAGAAATAGGCCTAGAAAGATAAGCTCTCAATTGCCTAAAGGAAAAAGTTATCACTATGACTGGCATCAATGCTTATAATTTCCACATTAGCAATATTTATCTAATAAAAAATCTCATCAATACCATAGATGACAAAGAATGTGACAAGTTGTTTTAAAAAGCAGAAACAGACTGCTTATAAATCACAGGATAAGGCCACAATGATCTCTTTTGAAAAGAAAAGTAGTAGATATCAATGAATAATGGACAAGTTGAAAATTTGCTTCTATGGAGACGACAAAAATATGCAACTCCAGTTAGAATGAACCAGTATTTATCATCAGCTCGGTATACTACACAACCAACAACCAACCTCAAGTCTAGAACAAACAAATGAACAAGCAAACAAGGGTAAAAGAAGAACACTGGGTGTTTCTTGTAAAAATGTAAAAGCAGACACTGTTTAATGGAGATGGTAATTCAGTTTCCAAAAGGAGGCCTGGGACTCCTGCTTACCGGGCTGAGTCTGAGGTCCGACCCTTGCGGTGGTTGGACTGTACCTATAGTCTATAGGCTTCAAGCTCCTCTTGGGAAAATGAGGGCACTAACACTCTACTATCCTAAAGTATTATTGGAGGACTAACTATAACAAAACATGACGAGCACTTACAAAAGTACCAGAAATACATTATAATGAGAATTACTACCAGTGAAACATATTGCTTATCATTAATCTCCATAAGATGAATTGCCTATGCAATGGAAATTCACCTTTTCTGAAAATGGACATAAATAATTCTTAGAGTCATTCTATTCTTGTTTCTACGGTTCTAGATGGCAAGCACCCTGAGACAGTTAAGCTGGACGCAGGCTAATGTGAACACTGGGGCAGTCTTGAGTGGTCTGGCCACTGAAGAGATAGGGTCTCCTGTCGTCAGAAGACATTCTCTAATAGATTTGGTTTTATAGATTGACTACTTGTTGGACTGGTTACTCCTGACAGGTACCCAAGATTCTAAGCAACTGTGGATGTAGACATGAAGGCAAATCTCTCAGTCTAAAGACCGAAGAGCTGTGTCCCTGGTAGGATTTATTGTGGGACCAGTAGTCAGGTCTGCAGACCGTGGAACAATGATTTATATTATGACTGGATGACAATGCTCTCAGAACCAGATTATCACTTACATTTACATCCTTTCCTAATGACTAAACACCCATGAAGCACCTGACGACTTTAATTTATTATGTAATTTAAATATATACAAACCATACCTTAAACCCAAGTTCTATTAGAAAATATTCCTAGTTTAGTAACCAAAGACTATGCTGAGTGCTTTATCTTCTATAACTAGAGGAACTCATAAAGAAAATGGGTTTGTAAAATATGATTACAAGAAACAAGGGAAAAGACATTGTGACAAAAGGTGAGATAAGAATATTTTGTTTCTATATTACTCTATATTAGACTGATAGAAAAATGGATCATACATAACTTTAGCAAAATCTCTGTGCACAGGAATAATAATGTGTTTTGTTGGTGTTGTCGCTGTTTTGTTTTTAAGCTACAGACACTGGCCAAAGATTTATTTACAAAGACAACTTTTATATCAATCCAAGGCATATGTATTCTCTAATTTAAAATGGAAATATGTTAAAAGCTGAATAACTGAGATATAAATTCTCTTTCATAAAATTGTTAATTTATTTCTTCTGTCTTTGATTTAATTTCTTAAAAATACCTTTTGACATTATTTTTCTTTTACATTTAATTTTGCTTTATTTTCATTTACAGTGTTTGAGGGTGTCGCCTGTCGTCTGAGGCGTGAGTGGAGGCAGGGTCAGTCCCAGGACACAGCAGTTCTATGTCTACAGAAAACCTTGTCATACACAAATATTGGACAACGAGTCCTTTATCTTCTACTGGAGATGAATTTTTCTCTATTTTTAAAAAAGCAACATATCTATTACAAGTCCTTTTAAGATGTTGAACACATCTCTTTGCTTATATTAAAAATACTAAAATGTATAAGAAATAAAACATTGAAACAAATATAAAGTCATATATAGTCTTCATTTGAATTGAGTGACATTAAAAAAAATAGACAAATCTACTTTTCAACAAACTCTAACCCCAGTGAGTAGCGTGCTTCTACCCTAGCGCAGCTTCTGAGGCAGGAGAGGGCAGGAAGCACTGCAGGCCCACGGCTGTGGGGTCAGGGAGGAGCAGGGAGCACTGCCAGGCTCAGTGCAGAAGCAACCTATGAGCAAGACTGTGGAGCCCCACTCCGCAGGGAGTCCCAGCAAAGGCTATCTAAATGGCTACGGGCAAAGAAGATGCAGACTTTAAGAGTGGTTAAGCTTCTTAGCCCATATTTCTTTTTGGATAAAAAGAGAGAGCCTACTGATCTATACTGAAGGCCCAGCACATGAACAAAGCGCCCCTCACTGTTTTCCAGTTGATACCTAGCTCCCCTGGCACTCAGTGGTGAGAATGAAATCGTAAGTTACAAGCTCATTTCTTTTACCCATTTTTTGAGGTTTTATTATTTTTCTTTAATGTTAACTGTTTTTCTTTTTTCACAAGTTAATGAGACCGTTTCTTTAATATATCTTGTGTTGACATTTTTGCATGTTGGTGTTTGATATGTGTGTATATCATATTATAGATTCACATATATACATTTATATTTATTAGACAGAAATTTAAAATTTATTAATATTTGGGGGAAAATTACTTACTAATTTTATTTGCGCAAGTCCTTCGTCCACTTACATAAGAGAAATATTTGGCAGCACATAGTCCTAGGTATGGGGTGTGTGTGGGATAGTGTGGACTGAACCCTGGGCTGTGGGCACAGTAGACAAGTGGTCTTTCCTTGAACTTTATGCCCATCTCTGTAGTTATTAACCACACATTGACATCTGGTCAGTGAGATTCTATTTGCATGTGTGACTTAACACATAGATTTTTCAGCAAATTTATGTTTCCTAATATTATAGTTCTTATTTTTCTCTTCTGATATATCTAGTTTTATGAATTTGCATTACATTATCTATATTATTTCAGCTTTATGACATGTTTAAATATTTGGTAAGATAAGGCTGTCCTCATTATCATCTTATTTTTCCTGGCTCACCTGGAGAAGGCTGAGGATAGCTGAAATATTTCTCAGCAGATAGCTACCATTTCTATCTCAGACACCCTACAAGAAATTTACATTTAGGATCTCATTGAAGCTTTAAAATTCAGTGAGGTGAGTCCTCACTTTCAGAGATGAGGAAAATTAGGCTTCCTGAATGTACTCTAGAACCCATGTGCCCACGCCTGTGTCTAAGCCCTCGGCCCTAGAGCTACTCACCGTGCATTCTTACTTCACATGCATTCTTAAGCATGCTGATGAATTAGTTCCCCATCTTATCCATATTACCATTTGCAATGCAGAGTTTTAAAATTTGTCTGTGAATTTTTTTTTTATTTTTACCTTAGCTAGGAAGTCTTTTTTTTTAAATAAAATTTTCAGACTATCTTTTGATTTCATTAATAAAAATTCTGATATTCTATTTCATAAAATAATCTAAATTATTGTTTCTAATATGCTTTGCCTGTATTGCCCTTTCTTGTTAATGCACACAATCATGTGTTTTGTGTGTGTGTGTGTGTGTGTGCACGCGTACGTGAGTGCATGTGTGTACGGCATGTGCACGTCTGCAGGCCGATGTGCACACTTGTGCGTGCATCTGGAGTTCAGAGGTCAATGGCAGATATCTGCCTCTCCAGCTCTCCATCTTATTTTTTGAGACAGGGTGTTCACTGAACCTGGAGTTCACTGATTGGCTCAGCCAGATGGTCAGCGGTCTCTAGGGATCCTCTGGTTTCTGCTTACTCGGTGCTGGGATTATAGACACATACCACCATGCCAGCTTTCCTGTGGGTGCTGAAGAACTGAGCTTACATCCTCATGACTGTGCAGTAAACACTTTAGCCACTGAGTCCTGTAATTCACAACATCTATTTAATGGCACTCTTGCTTTAAATGAGATTATTACTTCTCTATGAATGCCAATCCATTTTAATGTTCTGATTTTGGTTTGTCCAGCAGGTTTTATGCAGCTCTAAGTTTGAGTTCCATTTAGAATACCAGCAGAGGTTAGGTAGATAGTAATGGACTGGGGAGGTTTTTTGAGGAAATAGAATATCGTGTTAAAAGGGATAAAGGAGAAATCAGAAGAGGGGAGTTAGGTGGGGTGGGGGATGGGAGAGCAAGGTGGAGGGGGCAATATGGGGAGGGATAACTAATGCTAAGGCCTTTTAAAAAGCCATAAGTAAGCCTATTACTATATAAACTTTCTAAAATGTGTGTGTGTGTGTGTGTATATATATATATATATATATATACATGTATATACATGCATTGTATATATATATACATGTATACATGTATATATATATGTGTGTGTGTGTATATATATATATACACATACACACATATCTATCAATGGATTTTAAATGAGGTTGTCATAAAATGTGGGGAACAATGCCCCAACAGACATCATAATCTTCCAAATCAAACTTCCAGTACCAAGGATGATTTACATTTTTTGGGTCATGACCCAAACATTTCTAATAGAACACCATTCTTATTATGTGGTTCTACCAAACTCTCATGGAATCTGGTGTCCCTCTGTCTAGTTTTTATTGACTCTACAGGTGATTTATCCTGACACATTCAACACTCTTGACTACACTTTTTTTTCCATTAAGGTCTGTATAAGTTTGGGCAGTACTTTCTTCTGATTCTCTCTTTAAATGACTTCTTGGTCTTATGCAATAGTTTACAATAACTATTACCACACAAAACTATACCACAGCACTTAATAAAAGTAAAAACTTACCAGTTACATACAGAAAAAAAGTTACTGTAGCTTTTTATGTAGAAATTCTTTCAAAATAGTAAGATTTTGTACATTATCTATACTTGCAAAATCATGAAACCTTGTCCTTTGAACATAAATGGTTGCTTTGTTTATAAAACAAGGATACTAGCTACTCTAGTGCCCACGTTACTTGCTACAATAAAAGAGCCAGTGTGAATACTTTATAATAATACTGTTATATATATATATATATATATATATATATATATATATATATATTTTGTGTGTGCGTGTATGTGTGTGTGTGTTTGTGTGTGTGTGTGAGAGAGAGAGAGAGAGAGAGAGTCACAGAGAGAGAGAGACAGAGACACAGAGAGAGGGAGAGAAGGAGGGAGGGAGGGAGGGAGGGAGGGAGGGAGGGAGGGAGGGAGAGAGAGAGGGAGGGAGGAAGAATGAGAGTGTATTATTTGTGGTTGCTCAGCACTTCCTACAAAGGAAGCACACACGTGTAGAGGACAAGTGCACTGCCATAGGCAGAAGCCATCAGTCTGTTAGTAATACATGGTGGTGATAGTGTATTACCAATGAGAACAGGAAGGTAAAGTGTGATGGAAAATGTCAAAATGGGGAAACTGGAGAGAAAATTAAGGGTATTGATTTATCCTCTAAAAAACAAATATAGAAAAGAATGAACAGAAACAAAATAATAAACAGATTCTCTATAGAAGAGAAATTTAGGAATTCAAAATTTCCCTCGATGGTCCCCTTCTGTTGAATTGTGAAAATCAGGCAAGCTGACCCAAGTTATAAATACACTAAAAATGATCAGAACTGCCTTCAGGAAGCTGATGGTATGTATGAGGGAGCAAAATGCCGATGTATGACATTCTATGTGCTAGGGACTGAGCCGGGTTAGCTGTCCTAAACAGAGTGCTCTGACCACTGTGTGACATTCTATGTGCTAGGGACTGAGCCGGGTTAGCTGTCCTAAACAGAGTGCTCTGACCACTGTGTGACATTCTATGTGCTAGGGACTGAGACAGGATAGCTGTCCTAAACAGAGTGCCCTGACCACTCTGTGACATTCTATGTGCTAGGGACTGAGCCGGGTTAGCTGTCCTAAACAGAGTGCCCTGACCACTGTGTGACATTCTATGTGCTAGGGACTGAGACGGGTTAGCTGTCCTAAACAGAGTGTCCTGACCACTGTGTGACATTCTATGTACTAGGGACGGAGACAGGATAGCTGTCCTAAACAGAGTGCCCTGATCAGTGTGTGACATTCTATGTGCTAGGGACTGATACGGGCTAGCTGTCCTAAACAGAGTGCCCTGACCACTGTGTGACATTCTATGTGCTAGGGACTGAGACAGGCTAGCTGTCCTAAACAGAGTGCCCTGACCACTGTGTGACATTCTATGTACTAGGGACGGAGACAGGATAGCTGTCCTAAACAGAGTGCCCTGATCAGTGTGTGACATTCTATGTGCTAGGGACTGATACGGGCTAGCTGTCCTAAACAGAGTGCCCTGACCACTGTGTGACATTCTATGTGCTAGGGACTGAGACAGGCTAGCTGTCCTAAACAGAGTGCCCTGTCCACTGTGTGACATTCTATGTGCTAGGGACTGAGACAGGCTAGCTGTCCTAAACAGAGTGCCCTGATCAGTGTGTGACATTCTATGTGCTAGGGACAGAGACAGGCTAGCTGTCCTAAACAGAGTGCTCTGACTGGTACCTGGAAACTTGCCAGAAATGAAAACTCATAGAGTAAGCCAGATATAAGGAATCAAAATCTGTAGGGACAGAGACTGGCAGTCAGTGACCTGAGAAAGTCTGCTAGGTGACTCTGATGTACACTGAAGCTCATGAAACACTCAAACTTATGCTTTAGAAAGACTTTACAAGACTTCGAACGCATGGACAGAAAGACCTTGTTTGGACATTACCTAATCTTTTAAGAAGCTGTTTCTGGAAATGCTGGCAGTGAGGACCAGACTCTAGATGAAGAACTACTACACCTGCAGAAAGCCTGCCCTCGATGATCCTACCGTGACTTGCTGACAGCCTGCCTCAATGATGGGGACACAATTTCTCATCCTGTTCATGTGACAATTGCTAGGCAGGATTACTTGTTTCAGAACACTTCATTACTAAGACTTGAGCTGAGCTTTAAAGTGGAAATCCTGACAGCATGATAAGGTAGTCAAAATTTAGCTTGTATGCTGTGAATAAGGGCTTCAAAATTAGTACTTGGAAAGAACTATAAAAGAAAACCTCGCTTTAAGAAATTAAGTAACTTCTTTATGTTAATCTTTATTGCATGATAAGGGTTTTAAATTTTCAACTACCAAAAATTTTAAACAAATAAAATAAACATACTGTGACAGTTTCCAGTCTCTGTTTCACAAGCTGAATCTTTCTTGATGAGTTATTTTCAGTGTTGACGAATTCATCAATCTGAAAAGAGCCCTGCTGGGGCAGTTTAGGACAGGTGCATAAAGCATCCTCACTCTGATGTATCCCAGGCAACGGGAGTGTCCCGCTATAGCGTTTCAACATTTCAGCCTCCTGCTGGGCTACTAAAAAGAAAAAAGAATCTAAAATTAGTTCAAATTAAAGCAGCGAAAAAATAATCAAATACTAAGGCTATGAAATGATAACAACAAACAGACAGAAACTCAACAGTACATTTTCACTGACAGGCAACATGACTGGCAAGATGGAAAATTATAGGCGATATGAAATCACAGAAATTTGGTAATTCTACAACAAGCCATTTTATAATTGAGCTTTGAAGGCAATGCAAATTGAGATATAAGCCTAATACATATTTATATACATACACATAATATTTCAAATACCCAGTAATGATACTGAAAGAACAAACCCATGTACATAAGCCTTTTTAGTATTTCTATCTTTTCAAACTTTATACATATATCTATTCCATGCAAAACACTGAAGTGTAAGCAGAATTTAAAAATTTCCCAATTTAAATACAAATTAAATCCAGATTGCTATAACTACCATGATAAATGTTTTATAATATCTAAGAATCATAATTTTAAAACGCTTTTCTCTATCACTAAATATTTTCAGTGTTTTATCTTTCTGTGTTGTAGATTTTGTATGAAAAAGTACTTTTTGTAGCCAGCTTTGTTTAGACAACACACAGGCTTAAATGATGTTGATTTTATCAATGGTGGTAACCAGTGGTGACCAGTGGTAACCAGTGGCAACCAGTGCATCTTCACTGTTCTTTATTAGTCAGTCACAAGATGCTCAAATACATTCTCGCACTTGACTGGATAAAGGAATATGAAAAAAAATTAACTCAAAGGAAAAAATACATAGTTATTATTTTAAAACTATTTCCTAAATTATACAATATTGAAATGGAGGGCTTTCTAAAAATGACACAAAAAGAAGAAAATTAAAGCTGGAATTAATGAACAAGTCATCATAGTCTGTGTTCTCTTACAAACAGAAACATGAGGTGAGATGAAGTGTGTGTGTGTGTGATTCAGAAAAACACATTTGTTATATTTCATAGGCTATCCTTTATAGGGATATGTGAATCAGAAAAGGTTGAGAATTACCAACATTTTTATGAAAAAATTGAATCAATTTTGTTTCAGGAACACTTAGATCTTTATTTAAACAAATGAAGCCCTACAATGCAATGACATAAATTAAAAAGCAAATGACAGGCAATAAGTTTTCATATTTTTGGATAAAAATATAATAAAAGGAACCAGATTTACTTTCTTGGTCAAAAATCACCAAATAATGAACAAAATATAGAAAAGGGGAAGAAGGGAACAGAATTTTTTTTTTTGCAAGAAAAAGGAGGCATCTAGGAAATAAAACTTGAGGTGGCAGTGACCCACAAAGTACTAGCTGTATCTCTGTAAAAATAACGAATGAAATAAAAACAAACAGAAAAAATACCTTATAAGCCACTAGAACTAGGAACTGGCTTCAGTTAGGTTACAGACCATGAAAGGACTATACAAAAATTAACTGGATGACTATGCAGTTAGCTCTCTGCATAAATGGTAAAGAGACCAACAGAACAGAGAACCCAGTACATATACAGACGGAATAAGATAAGCGTGAAGAACACATATTTCATTAAATGGTGCTGGGATAGTTGTACATTCAGATGAACTTTGATCCATACTTCACGCCCTGTGGCGAGATGCCAATATAAAACATAGAGTTCTGAAAGTCAGAAATGAAACACAGGCAAACAATTCTGGGAGCATGGAGTAAGCAAAAGTTTCTTAGGTATAAAACTAAAATCCAGGACGTAAGAAACTGATAATTTGTACTTCAAAAATTTAACGTTCTGTTCTTTAAAGTGTTAAAATAATCAGACGGCAGAACGAACACTGGGAGGAGTATCTGTAACTCATGTGCCTGAGTGCAGTGTATGTTGAACTCTCACGTCAAAACAAAGAGAAGAAGCCAACTTAAATAACAACAATGACAACAACAAGCCAAAAATACAGTCCAATTGTAAACAGGTTCTGAAGAAGCTCCAAAGATGGCAGACAGGAGCCTTAGAAAGCACTCAGCATCACCAGTCAGCAGGGATGAGCGAATCAGACCCAGGGCAAAGCAGCAGGTCTGTTAGGATGGCGAAAACAAAGACGTCTTGCCTTGTCAGATTTGTAAAGGACATGAAGAAGCTGGAACACTTGAGGGGAAAGGCTACTTTTGTGTTTTTTCGTAAGACAGTCTCTGTAGAGTGCACGCTGGCTTCAAACAATCCTCCTCGCTCGGTCTTCTAAGTAGTAAGATTACAGGTGTACTACCATGACTAACTTGGCTTAAGAAAACACATCGGCAATATTACCCTGACCTTTCAATTTTATGAATTTACATAAGGGAAATGAAAGCATCTTCAGAATAAAAACTGGCACTCGGCAGCACTATTTGTGATGGCATAAGCTAGATGTCCATCAATAGACAGCGGATACAAAGGCTGGTACATCTCCCTCTCCAACGGAGCAACAGCAGACAGTTAAAAGGATGAACGGTTGAAGATGCTAAGACATAATGAAGACCAAAATAACTAAAAATTATCAAAATTATTTAGTCATGAAAAAATGAAGATGTAAAATAATTCATGGTGCATACAGTACCTTTTATTGTAAACAATTCTAGAACATGGACACTAATTTATAGTGCTTCCAAGGGGGTGAAAAGAGGAGGGAGCAATCAGAATGGGGCATAAGGTGACTGATGGGAGTGGTCACTGCTGTGGCTTGAGGCAATGCTCTTGCAAGTAGGTAACTTATCAAAGCACATATTTAAATTCATAGTTTATTGTATGTGAATGACACCAAGAAAGCTATGTACACAAACACACAGAGCAGATGGCAAGGATGACAGAGGGCTAATCATTCTTGATTGCAAACAGGACCCACAAAATCCATTTAGAAGATCAAAGCAGCAGGAAACCCAGAGCTACTCTAGAAAAATCACAAAAGAACTGTGTAGATGGCAGCAAACAGGGAAGAAAACGGTGAAAATGCAAATAAAATCATGACGCTGGCTTTGCTGTCTGACTGGCAGGTGTACTCCAAGACAGGCTTTCCTAAGGAACAAAATGAATAAAAAAGGCATGTGCTTAATCATATGCTACAGTTATTCTATAAAATTATTTAAATAAATTATCTGTGTGTGTGTGTGTGTGTGTGTGTGTGTGTGAGAGAGAGAGAGAGAGAGAGAGAGAGAGAGAGAGAGAAAGAGAAAGACAGGGAGGGGGCGGAGACAGAGACAGGGAGGGGGGGCGGAGACAGAGACAGAGAGTATCTATGTAGTCTTGTTGTCCTGGAAACCTTCTATATAGGCCAGGGAGGCCTCAAAGTCACAGAGATCTGCCAGCTTCTTGGATGCCAGTTTTAAAGGTACGAGATACCACACCAAGCTCTAAAATATTTAATGGACATAAAATATTGGGCTTTTACAAGTCATAAATCATTTATGTGATATACCACCTGTAAAAACTATAGGCTTTTGGTATTCACACACAACTTCATCTATGCAAATAGAAGGGCCAGCTAATACCCAGCATTCTCTGCAGATGATGCTGGCTAAGTGCAGAGGACAGAGCCCTGAGGGAAGGGCCATGGACTACAGCACGCCAACGGCAGGCATTTCCCCATGCCAATTATCTATCTCAGTGCAAGAGTCACCACTCCCTATAGGGTTTGTGTGTGCGCGCATGCGTGTGTGTGTGTGTGTGTGTGTGTGTGTGTGTGTGTGTGTGTGCGCGCATGCACGCACATTTGATTCTAATGTTCTTGTATTTAAATTGGACTTATTTCCAGAGTAACAAGAATATTTACTTTACCTCTAATTATTCAGTGATAGCTTTAGGAAAGAAGCATGAAAAGCTATAGAAAAACAACTAAAATAAAGTGTTGTGTGTGCTGGCACCGGGATGGTTGGCCGGCCTGCGGGGTGGTCTGTATTCTTCACACTGAAAACTGCTACCGACCTTTAGCTGTCTCCTTGCTGTGTGAGGCCGACTTCTTAGAATTTCTGAGCTCTGTATTTGCGAACTACAATTTCATCTAACTGAGTGAAGGAGCAGTCACAAGGATAGCCGGGAAATACATGTACTGGCGTCAGTAACAAGTTAGTAGGACTTAACTGGTTTTTCTCTTATAGTTTTGATTAAACTGTATTTTTAAAGTATTACAATACATTAAAAATGTATTATATTTTCTCTTTCAAAGAATTTTTAAGTGATAAAAACAGGAAAAGGCAGTGACTATGTTTTTAAGTTATTAAGTATGTTTCAAGGTATTAAGATATATTTTGCAATGTACTGTGAATTATAATTATGAATTAAAATATTCTAAATGGAGTAAAATAACAAAATGGCAAACTCTAGTATTTGTTTCTATGGTGTCCTGTTAACGTTTAATACAAATACTTGGACTTGAAGCATTCAAATCAGCATCCTACAATACTGTTAGCCCCTCTAGTTTTATGAAGAGGACCTTTACAGTCTGCAGACATATTCACAAAGTGTGCTAGAGTACACTCGAAACAGAAACTGCTTGTAAGTTCTTCAGTTCTCCCCCCACCCTCCACCAGTAGATCCATTTAAGACATATGCCTTTCTCACTGTAAAATACTTGGTGATAGATGATTTTGGATTATCCTTCAAGCTGTATGCTTATAATCATCTGGAGGTTACTGAGTTACCTTTAGGTTCTGGTTAGAGACCATGTTGTAATTAGACAGCCCTATTTCTGCATTGTATCATTTTTCTTCTTTGTACTGATGTAATTTGTATGCTTAAAACTTAGGTCTGATCTAACCTGCTATGTTTAAAGCTCAGAGTTTTAATATTCTTATCCACACCCTTTCATCTCTTTTTGAGACATCCTTACATGCATGCATTATAGCAGGCTTGGAGAACACAAAGACTCCTTTTGGGGTTCCGACCTCTTGGAGCTGAACCAGTTACTGCAGGGAGCTAAGCCTCACGGCAGAGGAATGGAACTGCAGGTGGCAACTGTATTTGTTTTAAAGAACTTATAGACACCAAAATGTTTTGGAGCCTACCCCTACAGGCTATCTGCAAATCCCCTGCAGGAAGTGCTGTTCCCTTTCTGCTGCCTTCCTATCCACACGACACTGTACAGCTGAATGTGTGTGGCAGAAAACCACTAATGTTCCCTGCTGCAGCCTGACTCATAGACTCTACTAATATCCAGTCTTCACATCTTGATTTATGGTTTCACTTTACCATTACATAAAATATGGAGGTATAATAAATGAAGCATGTATAATTTTTATTTCATAGCTTAAAAAGTAGATGCATATAAAATTAGAAACTATGTGTTGAAGGTTGGACAGATTTGACAGTGTCCCTCTGCAGATGTTCCTGCCACGCTGCCGTCTGCTTTGGGCTACATGGTTCCTTTCCACTGTATGTTAGAAAGCACACAAAGGCCCTGGGGAAGGACTCATATGTCTTGTTTACACTCAAGGCCATCACGTACATGAAGATTCTCATATCTCCTTAGTCACTTAATGGTCTGGGCTTTGAAAGTCAAGACTCCATTATGTGAGAGACAGTAAGTACTTCAGAATACAGGAAAGCAGTTTTGTCAGGCCTTCATCATCATGGTAGCTTAAATTTATAATTTCTTATACTAGGGTAAAATTCAATATTTAAAACTCCATCCTACAATCAGTACTACCTGTGATGGTATAATTTCATGAAAGAATGAAAGAATGACAATTATAATATCTGAATTGGACTTTTAACCATATATAGAAAACATTAAATGTTACATACACTGTGGGTATTAAATTTATATCATCTAGGCATTATCCTGTGAAGACATTAGTCAGACAGCTTGAAGCCAAATGGTAGCTTTACCCACAACTCTGCGACCTCAGGAGAGTTACTTCATTCTGTGGTGCCTTGGTTTCAACATCCACTAATAGTGACAATAATGGGATTTTTCTCAAGTATTTTGGAAGTATTCTATAAGAAAGTACTTGATCTTAGTTATGACTGCCGCTGTTCTCAATAATCCCAAATTTACTAGTGATGCCATCTTATATTTTTATAAAATTTAAGAAATAACTCTATGGCCGGGCAGTGGTGGCACATGCCTTTAATCCCAGCACTTGGGAGGCAGAGGCAGGCGGATATCTGAGTTCGAGGCCAGCCTGGTCTACAGAGTGAGTTCTAGGCCAGCCAGGGCTACACGGAGAAACCCTGTCTCGAAAAACAAAAAAAAAGAAAGAAAAAAAAAGAAATAACTATTCTGTAAGAATTTTAATTCTTAATATAAACATGTACTGCACAAGAACTATGATAAACACTGTACTTTATAAACACTATAGGCAATTAGCAACTTGAGAGATGGGGTCTCTTCTACATAGGCTAGCCTTGGAAGCTCTATGTACCCAAGGATGACCTAGAAGTCATGACCCTCCTGTCTCTACCTTCCAAATACTGGAACTTCATGCATGTGCCCCCACGCTCGGCTGTACCAGAATTTTATGAACTTAAAGGTGTAAACGTCTGAACTATGTGAGAGAATGCCACAGTAAGAAAAATAAAGCTACCAATGTGACAAAGCAGATCACCGATCTACTTCTGAATAGATCTTTTCCAGACCACTGAATTCTAGTTCTAAAATCCTGTCATTGTAGAAATGTCCTTTTAGTTAGACTGAAGGTTGTCTGGTGCTGTAATCACCTCTGTAAACAGCATGAAGGACCGGCAGTGAGCAGGAAAACTGAGTCTGATCCCTGGTTTACTGCTCAAGTGAGCCTGGTGCACATCAGGTGCTTCGAAAGGTCTGCACTGCCACATAAAGGGACACTGCCACCTAGTGAGAACTCGGGCTCATTACCTGGGGTTAGCAATACTCAGAGGTTGCAACAGACTTGCCTCTACTTAACATACTATATACACAGTCATATATGTCAGCATTTGGGCTAGGTGCTGGTAATAAATAAATGAACAAGTCTACATCTTCGCTTCCTACAAGGTATAAACATACCACAGAAATTACATATTCCAGAGAAACTGATGCTATAGAGAAAAGTTTTTACCATTTGAAACCTAATATAGCAGGTCATTTGGTTAATAAATTTAGAAGGCAAATAAGAGTATAAATTTTGGCTGAGTGGTGGTGGTGCATGCCTTTAACCTTAGACAGAGGCAGGTGGATCCCTGAGTTTGAGGCTAGCCTGATCTATGGAGTGAGTTCCAAGATAGCCAGGGCTACAAAGAAAAACCCTGCCTCAAATAAACAAAACAAAACACAAATAAACAAAACCAAACAGAAAACAATCTACATTGATTCAACTCCTGATTCTGTAAAACTGCGAAAACACTTATGTCATAAACCATAGTGAAAAATTTTAAACAGATATATTTATAGTGTTAATACATAGTGCATTAGGTGCTATAATTATCCTTAAATGTATGAAAACATCCCAAAAACATAAGTAGACAAACACTGTTTAACAACAAAATATTTATTGCTAAAGTCTGGCTTCACAGAGTTAATTCGGCAGAAACCGTTTCTCTGAGTAGTACTTTGTTGTGGGAACCCTCAATGCACATTTTTTGTGGTATGCTGTGACTAAACTTTGTATTACTAGATGATTAACCCTTTCAAAATCAGGCAAATAAAACTGCCTTCTGAAAGTAAAAATTACACTTCTTACAAAAAAAAAAAAAAAAAAGAAAGAAAAAAAAAGGTAAAAATTCAGTACAATGAGGGACTCAGAGACCGCAAGCTGAGCATCCGCTCAAGAGGAGGGGCGCTTGCTGACTCTCACAGAGTCGCTGGAACTCAAGAGGAGGGGCGCTTGCTGACTCTCACAGAGTCGCTGGAACTGAAAGAGGGCTGAGACATTTAGCTACCACTGTGGTCTCACTTGTAGCTGATTTAACTTACAAAAAAAAAACTTGCTTCTTTTTCCTTGAATATTTCAGAAGCTATTTTAAAAGTAACTTAGCTGTTCTGTTTCTTTTGAACTTTGTATCATTAAAACTCAGTAGAACCACATGTGAACTTTATTCTCAGAAAACACAGTATGAGCAAAATATCCCTGTGTTTTAAAAAAAAAATGGGGAAAAACTGTAATAGGTTAATTAAACATTAAAATTTTTAATAAAAAATTAATGATTATTTGAACTATTGACTGTAGCCCACATTCAATGAATAAAACACTCAGAGACTGAAATGACTCTCGTTTGTTTTGTACCTATACCATTAAAAATAGTTGTGCCGAATCTTAGATGGCTTGAAGTTATTCTACTTCTTCCTAAGCTTCCCCCTTTTTAAAAATAGGCAACAAAGAGTCTGGAAAATATGTTTGAAACATTTTGAGCTTTAAAATTTTTTTTGACAAGGTATATGCATTGTATCAAAAATGTTTCAATGTGTTGCCTAAAATAAGTAATTTCATGTTCTGTTATTCACATATCATTTCTGAGATGCTCACCCAAATCCACGCTCCTGCATCTAAGACAATGTGGCTCTAACATGAGTTAACCATATGCATTAAATGCTGCAATACGGTTGGCCTAGTGTGGTGTCTGGGTTAGTAGATAAATGGAAAAGGCTGAGAAACGGAGTAAAGGGAGAAACATCATCTTCTCAATTCCACAGACGCGTGTATGTGAGCATGGTAAAGCATGAATTCTTGTAACGTGATTGGCTACTAGTAGATGAGCTTTATGAACACAAGTGTTAGTCCTGGATCTTCTACGAGAGCGCCTATAACTCTATAAGGCTCCTTTACAGCCACTGTCTCAGTCCGTGGAGCTCTCTGGTGGGGCAGGCACTATTCCTGAAGTACCTTTCAGAAGATGAAAGAATGGCGGGTCAGAAGGGCAGGGGGCACTAGCCAAGGTCCCTGAAGTGAGCACAACAGGAACCTGAGTTCCACGCTACTGTCCAGCTAAAGCAACGCGCTCTTTTTGAGCCAAGGAGCCTGTCTAGCGACAGGAAGAGACCAAAGGACAAAAGACAGAGCGGAACTTGACTAACCTTTGCAGTGAAAATTTCAAAAGTCTAAAAGAAAGCCAATTATAAACTGAATGAAGATGGTTGTGAAACCTCCTAAGAGTCTGAGGCAATAACTGTGCTCTCTTTTCCTGGAGAATAGATCCAATGGTACAGTAATGGGCCGAAATTCTCCTTGTCTGTGGGGAAACTAGAGTGGGACAAATAACTGCTTCAGGATACTTGTCACAATGAGGCAGGACCGGGGCTGGCCTGAGGAACTCATCCACCCCTCTCTGTAACAGATGGAGCAGCAGTTGCTAGTGAATGGGAATGGTACTCATTGCCTGGCAATTCTATCACTAGCAACAGCATTTCATAAATTTGAGTATAAGTTGCAGAAATCATTTCTTCTCTATAAAGATTATTAAGATAAACCTTCTTTTTCTGCATTCTTTAAGATAATTCATTGGGAAATGTGTAATATATTCTGTACCAAGAACAAAATCTTCAGGTTTATGAAAGCTCAGTTGTCTAATCACATCTATCAGAGCATTAGATAAGCCCACAGGTAGTGATTTAATAAATTTAGCTTTGTTATTTCATTGAAGAATTTGTTCGTAGCTATATTACTATCACATATACAATTGTATGCTTACATGTGTATAAGTATCATGCATGTGTATTGCCCTAGCTCACAAAACAATGAATCATGTTATGTCATAATCAGCCAAAGCAAGGAAACTAATAAAGACCTTTCATTTTTGTATAACTAATATATGAAGGCTATAAAATAGTTTTTGAGAAAGATTGAACAATTAGAAAAGAAAAATACTAATTTCAGAATAGAAAATAAATATTTAAGAAACAAGATAAACCCAAATTATTCTCAGAATGCATCTTAATTTCTAAAATGTAGATTCAAAGTTTTATCATCCTTATCATTTTTAGAATCGTAGGCACATGTAATCTTTAGAGTTGAAAACATTAGATTTCCTTGCCAGATTCCATTTTCATTGACATTTAAAAATTTGTCCATCTTTCATATTAAAACTTTCCTAACTACATTTTGCCAAAGCTATTTGCTTAAAAAAAATAAAATCACAGAATGAGAAATTAGGTTAAACCAGTTTGCTGTTTCATACTTGTAATCCTAAAACTTGGGAGCCAGAAACAAGAGGGCTGCTGTAAGTTCAAGGTTCCCAAACTTACAAAATGCATTTAAAGCTAGTCTGAGCTACAAAGACCCTGTCTCAAAACAAATCAAAACGAAACGCCAAAACACATAAATAAAAACCTCCAAACCCAACAAATCCCCTAACATACAAACAAGACCCAGATAACAAAATAACTCACTCTCCAACTAAAACATTTTTAAATCCATATTTCATGCAACACTTACCACGTAAATTAAGTTGATATAGTCCTAATTTTAAATGGATTTCATTTATTTATTTGTGATTCCAAGACAGCACAATCATATGTCTTCTTTTTAAAGCAGGTTTTTATATAGCCAACATACAACAGAGGCTAATCTAAACTTCTGACACTCTTGTCTTCACTGTATGCCAAGTAGTAGGTTTACCCTAGGTATGCACCACCGTATCCAATTCATGTGGCATTGGTAATCAAAAGCGAGGCTTCATGCATGCTAGCCAGGTCAGTACTTTATCAATTATCTTCATGGCAGCCTCATTATGTGCACTTTTGCTAACATCTAAATTCTATGCTCAAGATGCATAGAAAATAATGAAATGTTCAAACAGCCTAATAACAACCAATGTCATCTTTTGAGCTCTTTCATATAGTATAGTCAAAGAGACTATGTTACTTGAAATAATTATTAATAGATCTTATAGTGCTCCTGATTCTTGGTCCATCATAAATGTAAACATTACTTCATTAAGTGTGGACTTACCCTGGAAATCATAAATATAAAGAAGAATCGGCTCACTCTGTCCAAAGGCACAAAAGGCAACCATATTCTCCAATGGGTGGTAAGAGATGTCTCGAATAGTTGACTTGAATGGCAGGTCAGAATACATTGCCACTTGTTCTCCTGAAGAAAAAGAAAGGCAGCAACTTGGACTTTGGCACACACTTCTCATTCCAAGGTTATTCTGTACCTCACTTGAAGATATCTGGAGCAATGATGAGGCTCAACATTATTTACATATATTACATATTACATATCCACTGTAGTGGATAATTAGCTGCACTTTGCATTCTGTTGGCTTCTTTGGAGGTTTTAGCCCAACCTCTTCAATGTTTTGTGGAACAAGAGACAGAGAAAGTGTTTTGATGGATGTGGAGAGGTGTGTATGACCAAGACCTGAGAAAAGTGTATAAATTGTAATTAACAAAGAATTTGGCAAAACTGTGGAGGGATTACAAAACTTGGTAATTGAGGGCTCATGTTTTCTATTTTATTTTTCTCCTGGAGGCTGAGGTGCTAACCGCTTGAAAAGCAGCTAGAAGATACCACCAGCAGAAGTCCTCAGAAGAAGTCTAAGGCATCAGAGACTTTCACAGGGACATCTCATTACCAATCAAACCATATCATCCATGTTGACCATGTATCTATGTAGCTACAGCTCAGCTTATAATTTTCTATATCTTGTGTTACAGTATTCATAAAGTACTTTTCAAGAATTTTCACTATCTCATAGGTTTTGAGAGAATAAATCTTGATTTATAATGTGAAATTCTAAATTCACAACAATATTCAATCAATCGAGAACAAATGTAATATATATTTAGAATATCGCTGAATTTTATCAAAAGATATCTGTTAGGGTCTGGTGTAAAATGTCCCTCATGCGTTTGCACATTTGGTCTCCAGCTGGTCTTAGGATGTGGATTCTTCCTGGGGTTGGAGGAGTGCGTCACTGAAGGTGGGCCTTGAAGTTTTCTAGTGGTCCTCCTATGTCTGCAAACTAGTCAGTTTCTGTGTGTGCATGTGTGTGTGTGCGTGTCTGTGCATGTGTGTGAATGTGGGTGTGTATGCATATGTGCATGCATGTGTGTCTGTGTGTGTATGTGTGTGCATGCACATGTCTGCAGACTAGTGTGTGTGTGTGCATGTGGGTGTGTATGCATATGTGCATGCATGTGTGTCTGTGTGTGTGCATGCACATGTCTGCAGACTAGTCAGTTTCTGTGTGTGTGTGTATGTGTCTGTGCATGTGTGTGCACGTGGGTGTGTATGCATATGTGCATGCATGTGTGTCTGTGTATGTGTGTGTGTGCATGCACATGTCTGCAGACTAGTCAGTTTCTGTGTGTGTGTGTATGTGTCTGTGCATGTGTGTGCACGTGGGTGTGTATGCATATGTGCATGCATGTGTGTCTGTGTATGTGTGTGTGTGCATGCACATGTCTGCAGACTAGTCAGTTTCTGTATGTGTGTGTGTGTGTATGTGCGTGTCTGTGCATGTGTGTGCATGTGGGCATGTATGCATATGTGCATGCATGTGTGTCTGTGTGTGTCTGTGTGTGTGCATGCACATGTCTGCAGACTAGTCAGTTTCTGTGTGTGTGTGTGTGTGTCTGTGCGTGTCTGTGCATGTGTGTGCATGTGGGTGTGTATGCATATGTGCATGCATGTGTGTGTGTGTATGTGTGTGTGCATGCACATGTCTGCAGACTAGTCAGTTTCTGTGTGTGTGTGTGTGTGCGTGTCTGTGCATGTGTGTGCACGTGGGTGTGTATGCATATGTGTATGTGTGTGTATGTGTGTGTGCATGCACATGTCTGCAGACTAGTCAGTTTCTGTGTGTGTGTGTGCGTGTCTGTGCATGTGTGTGCATGTGGGTGTGTATGCATATGTGCATGTGTGTATGTGTGTGCATGCACATGTCTGCAGACTCACGGGTCTAAGAGTTCCTGGTGCTCTTCTACCGCTGCTTCCCATTTTGCCACAGGAATGTGGGACAAAGTAGGTGTCACTGTTTCGTGGTGTCCATGTTTCTGGAGGTTGAAATTCACATCCCCACACTTACAAGGCAAATGGTTTTTTTATTGACTAAACTGTCTCTTCAGCCCCCACTCTCTGTTTTCAAACTGCCAATACAATATAAACAGCAGCTTCTTGCTACTGCCATTATGCACCCCTTGCCATGATGGATTGTATCCCTGGAACTGTAAGAAAAAAAGTAGACCCTTCCTTCCTTAAACTGCTTCTTGCCAAGTATTTTGTCAGAGTAATGAGGACAGTGACTAATACACTACCTGATTTTAAAACATGTAGTTAAAACAACAAAGTCAGAGTTCTTCTAAAAATGCCAAAAGCTGTAGTTGTCACATACTTTGAACTTTCCAACCCATTCACCAAAGCACTTTTCAAGATCAATGAGCACTTGCCTGTCTCTGGGTTCCAAACATACACTACCCCATCCTCACTCCCAGAGAAGAGCAGGGTCCCACATGGCGTCAAAGTACTGTGGATCTTCTCCCGATAATTTGCTGCACCCACAAATTTCCTGGCTGCCAATCTATAAACAAACCAAAAAATCATACAGATACAACCCAACTTAACTATTTAAAGAACAAGAGGGAAAGAAATGTTATTTGTAAATAGTGAATTTGAGTCAGTAACTATAGATTTGAGAGTATATGATATGGTAAACATTCTGTGATGGATAGTCAACAAACCAGAGTTGATTCTATGCTTCTTTCTAATTTCTGCGATACACTTCTTTCCTCTGCTGTACTATAATAATAATAATAATAAATATAAAATTAATATATAGATTTCCTCATTTAGCACAGCTGACATTATCTCAGCACTCACAATCTTTAAGATACGCTGCTCTGTAACCTGCTTTTTCATTCAACCAAAAAGTCATCAACCGTGGGTTTCTGTGTCAGATAACACAGAATACATTTTTATTTCAATGGGATCATGTCATTGTCTATCTGTATCTAATGAAGTGTTCTATTGTTGGACATTAGTATATGCCCTGCTTTCTCCTTCCAATCTTGGTGTGTGTGTGTGTGTGTGTGCGTGCACGTGCATGTGTGTGTGTGTGTGTGTGTGTATTAGCATTTTTTGCTTGAGATTTTCAGACTTTGAGTTACTGAGTAAAACATTTATGGAGTCCCTTACTGTGTACTTTTATTGTTGTAAGCATTCTCCTTACTAACTAGCTCATTCCTCCACAAACCCCTTATGGATATGGTGTATTATTTCTCCCATCTGTGGAAAGGGGAAAGGTAGAAAAAGCAGCATTTGACTGTCTAAGCAGGCCGCTCTGGAGCCCCGGTATGATTCTATATTTGACTCTTTAAGCAACCCTTCTCTGGAGCCCAGGTATGATCTTATAGAGCTTTAAAAGGGAATAACTTGGCCACCTTATGTAGTCTTAGTTTCTGCTTTAAAAACCTCCCTCTTGGTATTCCATGTTAAGAAACCTATGCTCAGCCGGGCAGTGGTAGCCCAGCACTTGGGAGGCAGAGGCAGGTGGTTTTCTGAGTTCGAGGCCAGTCTGGTCTACAGAGTGAGTTCCAGGACAGCCAGGGCTACACAGAGAAACCCTGTCTAAAAAAAAAAAGGCAAGAAAGAAAAGAAACCTATGCTTAGGTGACCTATCTGTCTTGAACACTTATCCCACTTAGAATTTTATTTCATTTTCTACACTACTGAAAACCTCTATCTTAACTAAAGTCTACCCATCCTTCAGTACTGATTCAAATGCCAGTATTTCAACAGAACCTTTAATAGAATTATAACTGTCACTTTCCTGTTGCTGTAATATATATAGTAATTATAGCATACATTTATATTTATTAAGATCCACATATTGAGAGCTGGCTTATCTACCTGGCATGGCATGGATACTATGCACAGAAAAGAGATTATTCAACAACATTTGTTGTTGTTATGTGAAAGGCAATGATGAGATTACAAACTTCAGATGTGGTAATTCTGCTCTCACTTTCCCAGAGTACGCACACCAGGCTAATATAGCTATTAGCCGAACTATTATAGAAACACTGAAGGGCTAATGGCACAAAAAAGGTACGCACAGGATCAACTCACACAGACTGAACACAATAGGAAACCCAGGAAACAGTTTCTCTTGTTTGTTTCACATGGAATTGTAACACCAACAAAAAGTATATGTAAGCAGTGCACACTGCCTTTGCCAGATGCTGCTTACCTTCTATAGTAAGGAACTCCCCCATCCTTTCCTTTGTTAAAGTAAAAGACAAAGATGCATTAGCCAAGAGACGCCGCCTTCAGTTATATATATTGTCGTCTAGGCCAGGACCAAAGTATGAGTGTCTGCTTTTCATTGTGAAAATAGAAACCACTGATTCATTTCAGCCTCAGAGCTACTCAAACAGTGTCAAGTATTTCTCTGTTGTGGGGGCTGTCCTAGCCCCCCACATAGCATGCACCCCTGATCATCACTCATCAGATGTAAGAAGCAACAGAAAGATCTCTACCGATGGTGAGCCTAGGGCCACACTGCCTACTCAAAAACACCACTGCATTTTATAAGCATAAAAGAACCAATTGAAGTTCCTATCCTGTTACTTCTAAGATACTCACATCCGCAGATCCATGATCCTCAGCGTACTGTCTTTGGTGTGGATTAATAAACGCTTTCCATTGGGATGAACCTCCAGGTAACTTATTGGAACTCCCCTGAATTCAGTTTCCTTAATTTCCTAAAATGGTGAGGTAAAAAAAAAAAGGTCAAACTGTTGCCTCTGACGTGTTTGCTGTTACACGTTACACCACTTATAGGGGACAAATTAACTTTAAAATGTCACTTCTAGTTGAGAACAGTACCTTATCTATATAATACCAGCACGTGGGAGGTTGAAGCAGGATTGCTATGAGTTTCAGGCATACAGTAAGTTTCAGGTTACCATGGGCATTTCTCAACAAAATAAAATAAAATTAAGAATGATCCAAAAATTTCAATTCTACTACACTGAATATTTTAACATTATTAGCAGCAAGGATTTTTAGCAACTTCAATTTAGATTTAAAAAATACAAATGGCAAATTGTATTTTTGTGTTTTTTAGTGTTATATTTAATTGTTATGCATTTTCTATATTATTCACTTTCTCAAAATATGGCAATTCTAAAAAAGAAGTATTTCACATACATCTTCTCAAATTGCCCTGTCTGTTTATATCATGTAAGAAAATATAAACTCAAAACTGGCTCATCGAGTTTTAGTTAGAGTTGACTCTTTCCTCATAAACTTCCATTTGCCTTCAGAATATATGCTCCATGCATACTATTTGCATTATACTACTTAGATTATAATTATTTTCGGGAAGTTTGACTCCACTCCTTCCTGCTGCCTTTTTACAGTTATTTGCAGCAGCTAGTAAGGATAAGTAACTTACAGTGTCATTTAGGATAGTGGCACTGAGAGCTAATCTGCAGGAGCCTTGAGTGAGAACTACCCTTACACCGTGCAATCAATCAACTTATAGTGGATAAACTACAGATAAGCAAGACCGGAAGCTATACAGCTGCTAGCAACAGAAGGGACGCAGCTGAGCACTGGCCTTCACAATATTTGGGGAAGAGGGGTCAACACCAAAAACTTAGGCCGCAAAAATATGCATAAAGTGGAGCCCATTAAACTAAAAGGCAGCTAAAGTGGAGCCAGGGTAACAGCTCAATGGACGACAGTACGTTCATTTAGAAAGCAATCTGCACAATGGACTACAGGGGGCGCACTGGGAAAGTAATCTGCACCTCATCTACCCAAAAAGAGATCAGTCCCTAAACACACAAGCTCAGAACCAGGAAAACAAATAATCTGGCTAAAAAAAATGGGGAAAAGACTGAATAGACAGCTCTACAAAGGACAATAAAGTGGCTGAAGATACATGAACAGCCATTCAATATCACTACGCATTAAGGAATGCAACCCTCCGTCCCCCATCGCTTCTCTTTCCTCTCTAATATTACTCAAACAAAATATCCCTTCAAACAAAAAGAGCTTTATTTGCCACAGCAGGAATGATCCTGGAAGACATACTTATATGTGGAATCTGAGAGTTAAATGTAAAGGAAGCTCTGAGTTGTGGGGAAACAGGAAGCTTTAGGTCAGAGCACACCATGAACAGCTTATCATTCAGTATGCAATACGACATCTACATGTAATGAAATTGTACTGAATCGTGCAAAATGTTCAGGGCAGCTTCTCTTGTCACAAACAACCGAAGGGGGTGTGATGTGATGGTTATGTTAACTCGACTCGGCATAGTAACATTTTACTAAATATGTGTACACTTACAACCACGCTCAACTTTTAATGTACACAATAAAACTTTCAAAAAATGATTACCAATGATCATTTTTGGAATTGCCACAAGGGAGAGAAAAACTGCAAATCTAAAAAGCCATAGGTGTCAGTGGTGCTACTGCCTTGCCCGGGCAAGCAAACCTAGGCCTAAAGCGGCTCCAGGTAGACACTACAGCAGTACAGCACAACATATAACAATAGCTCAAGCTTACCAATTCATTAACACTACAGAAACTATAAAAACAAAACTGCAGAGTTGCTTATCGACCATAATACCCTATCCCAGAAGGAATTCTTCCTTGCTTGTTTCTCTTATTAGCAAAATTCGATGGAGCAAATGTTGTGATTGAAAATCCCCACCATATCTACTTTACTCTGAGACAATGCAGATGAGGGTTTTAGTGACTGTACTAGATTGAGGAGATTACACAGGATACAAATAACAGAAAATTAGCTGTCAGTTACATGTGGTAATAGGATGTATGTGTTGTTTTAGTGTGAATTTCAGCTCCTGCCATGCTCAGATTGGACCTCAGAAGACCACAAATGAGGTGAGGCTGTAGCTTAGTGGAGTCATTGCCTACAACGGTCCAGGGCCTAAAAAGGCAAAGAGTAAAGTGTGGCCACACTGAAAAAGGTGAGTTGACACCCGTCCCTCTCAGAGAGACGAGATGGCAAATCACTAACTCCTGACTGTGGCCAGCAGGAGGGTATGAGGTGGGCTTCTGGACAGAGAGAAGCTTAAGTTTTCAGAGGACAGACTTGGACGTCCTTACGGTCTTTTAAAAGTCAGTCCTGTGGTCAGTGCTCTGTGAAGCCTCGAGTTATGAAATGTGATTCTGTACCTTATTTATCGACCAGTGGCGCACGGAATGCTGCACGTCAGTCACTTTGACGTACGTGTCCCAGACAACAATGACCCCAATGCAGTCTCCTGAGTACATGTGGTGACCTGTTAACAACAGCAAGGACTCACTTGAGAATGCCACAGAAGATACACACACACACACACACACACACACACACACAAAAGGCATGATGTTGGGGGAAGTCACGACCTAAGGGTTTTTCAATTTAAAAATTATAAAGTAAAATGCACACTATATCCCAATTATCTTTAAGTAAATTCTTCACTTTAAAAAGCATTTTGGATAACATTTCCATTTGTCATTTATCTGAATGCAAAAAGAAATGAGCAATGTAGTCTGCATGTCTAGCACCCATACACTCAAGATTCCAAATTATTTGAAGTACCCAACGTGTATCTGTATCTATTATTATTTGCCTCTGTGATTGTTTATACTCCTAGAAAACTACATGTTCTAATATACATTGTAAACACAGTCAAAGTGACTATTAAATTTCAAATAATCAGAGAATTAAAAAAAACACATAAGTAACGAGTGCTAATACCAGTTTTTAAAAACTGAATATAGAAAACAGAAAACATATAGGTTCAACATCATGGCCATATGAAAATACATTACACATCACTGCTCACAAATATGGCATTTAGAACCGTGAATTTAATAGTTTACAAATTAGCTTATTCAACTGGTGAATACTGCCATATATTAGAATACTCTTTCTAATTCAGAGCAAAGACAAAAGAAAAGTATATTTTTAATTAGTTAGAATCTCTAAAGTTGAGCTGAGTATATTACAGTATTATTTTCTCTAAACATTATTTTAGATACTTATAGCTATATCTGTCATGTCTAATCTCTGAAACATAAAATGAAAAGTTAATAGATGAATTTATTTTCTTACCCAATAAAAGTCTCAGTTTTATTTTAAAATGTTACTCATATTATTTAAATTCTGAGATCTTTTAATTATTTGCAAATTTCCTTCTATATATATTTTTTAAAATCCTGTCACTATATCCGGGATGTGTATTTACATTTTTGGGGGGAGATTTTCCCCATCTCTTTTATTTTTGTACATTGTAATTTAAAATGTCCTTAAAGGAAATTACTAAAAATAATAATTATTGCAAATAAATATATTTATGAAATGCAACATATGAAGGGTTTTTAGAACAAAGGATGGTAACTGTATACAAATACCAGGAACTTAAAAACTTTAAAGTTATTAACAGAGTACTTTCCCTGTTAGATCTATCCCATTACTTGAAACTACAAATAAGTTTAAATATGCACAAATATGAATACAGCAAATCCCTCCCAAGCACCAACTATTAGAGAAAGGAAACAATTCTTCAGGTAAGTACTCTTGATTTGAGCACGTTCTGTGATATACCTTCATCATCAAAGCAGATGGAGTTGACAAAGCTCTTGTGCACATCCAACTGGCGCACTAATATGGCAGCGTCCTCCCTTGCGTCAATTTTCCAAATCCTTATCATAGAGTCGTAGCATCCTGTCACCACCAGCTCTCGCGTGGCCGGGTGGAATTTAGCCGTGTAGACGAAGGAAGGGTGGGGCAGGACTCTGAATGTGCTCGTGCTGTTGATCTCATTCTTCCAGACCCTGGAAAGGAGAGAAGGGAGCTCACTGGAAGTCCAGAATGCTCTCTAACCACTTTTAGGAGAATACAGCCAATATCTCTTAGGTAAGCAAATGCCAAGCAATGGTAGACTAATGTAAATCAGTCCTTATAAAAACCATTATGATGATCACACACGAGATGGTATTAGATTATTTCACTTTTCTTTTACAAAACCATTTCTCATCAAATATATTTTATCTATAACTGTAATCTATACTGTAAAACTAAAACTTGTTTATATTTGGACATAATCCACTTTTAAAACTATTTTTGATACTGAGCAAATATACAGTGACTAGTTGGTAAAATATTATTTAGCATAATATGTATTAAAAAGTAGGGACAGGGGCTGGAGAGATGGCTAGGTTACGAGTCCTGGCTGCTCTTGTAGAAGTCCCAGGTTCTCAGAATCCACATGGTGGCTCATAACTATCTCTAATTCCAGTTCCAGGGGATCCAAGAAACCTCTGCCCTCTGTAGGCACCAGGCCTGCATGTGGTGACCATACACACATTCAGGCAAAACACTCACACACATAAACACACCCTTACATAAATAAATAGCTTTAAAGGCCATGATGAAACTTTTAATGATTTTTCTACTAGGTTGTATGTACTGGTTCTGAAAACGTTTCCTAGTAGAGGCCAAGAGGATTAGAGAGCCTAACAACTTTTTATTTGTATTTCAAAGTCTAAATAATTAATATACATGTAGGTCCTTAAACACTTATACATCATAAACAACTGATTTCCTTTTTAAAAATCGTATGTGTGTGCCCATGTGCATACCCATGGAGACCAAAGTGTGACACTGATGCCTTCCTCAATCTGCGAACTTTATTTTTTGAGACAGAAGCCCACTGATGGTCTAGACAGGTTGTCCAGGAAACTTCAGACACCCCGTCTTCTGTTCCTGCAGTGTGGGCTGCTGTGCCTGGCTTTTGAGGACAGGTTGGGGATCTGAACTCAGAACCTTGTGTTTTCATGCAGATCCTACTCTACTGGATTGACAGGATTATGGCGTTTTGGCAGAGAACAAGCTTCTTTACACGTTAAGTACCATCTTTCTGCTTATCAACTCCATTTCTTTTTCAAATGTCTGTGTGTATGTGTAAAACGGGTGAAATCAGGCAAAAAAAAAAAGAAAAACCCTGAATAATGAGACAATGAATAAAATGTTGTATTGTGAAACATATTAAATTAAAAAGAGAGAGCTTAACACTGACTTTGTGAAACTGCAAATATTTATAATTTATAGCGCGATAGGGTGCTTAACTGAGCATCTACTTGGTTTACTCTGACCAATGGATTCAAGCCCCTATGTCAAGCCTACAACGAAGTCAGAATCCTCACATACATATAGGGCAAATCTCAAACATTTAACCTTTTTGTAAGATATTAATTAGCAGTTTACATGTAATCATTTAAAAACCAGCAAGATCCAGAAATGATTACACAAATAAAAAATACAACTTGTCATAAGTTTTACTGTTGATAACCAGTCAGTCTGCACGATGCACAGCTATGATGTCAGGGGCATATGTGTCTCTTTATATTCTCGTACCTTTCCTTATGCACATAATGTATGCGGTAAGTTCTTCCTGAACAGATACTCACCTGGCAGTGCCGTCAGAGGATGAAGTAACAAGATAACGATCATCTTTTGACCAGTCGACATCATAGATGATGTTGAGGTGGCCACACAATTCTCTCATAAAACGTCCAGAAGGAATTTCATACACTAATAAAAAATATTTAGAAATTAAATTTCTAGGAGATCTTTAATTCAACAAATATATAAACATACAACTTACAGTAATTTAAATAAAAATTAAATACTATCTGTAAAATTAAAACCAAAAATATTTGTAATATTAACACAATTTCAAAATATACCCAAGAACTGTTTTTCATTTGCTTTAATTCCAAGTTTACACAATATTTTATATGTGCTAAATGTTGACAACATTCTTTAATGTGTACTCAGTTGCTTACATTGTGAGAATCAGAAAAGAACTTTTCAAAATTTATTAGTAAAAATAAATAAAAATTTACATTGCACTTTAAGTACCTAACTTAAATACTGGCAGTTCATGAATAAGGTATTACTTTCTTCTAAAAAAAAATTAAATTCCAAAAAAATTTGGATGTAACAAAAAATGTAACTGTTCCATCATTAGGGAGAGCACAGTGGAATGTGCAGCGAGTGAACTCAACAGACAGACAGACAGACAGACAGACAGACAGAGCATGGTGAACAGTATTAGGGCTCAAGGAAACTTGAAGGCTAGCTGATAAGAACAGGGACAAGTCTCTACTCCCACCTAGTGGTAAAATCAACCACGCTTTAACAAAGTGAGGACTTTGGGAAACTAGTCCCCTGTAAAAGGGAAGAGAAACCTTAGTGCCACAGAACTCTGGGAATTATCTGGCAAAGCTTGGGAGAGCTGGGGAAAGAAAAGGGCTGACTCTCAGTAAGGACTTCAGCTTTGTGTTGTTACAACTATCCAGTTCCTCCTCCCTACACACTCACACAACCTAACAATGAAACTCACGAGCCCAGAAACTACTCAATGAGGCAGGATGGGTCTAGAGCTCTGGATTCCATGAAAACTCCAGTTCCAAAGACTTTTCCCTATTTCATGACCTGTCAGACCCAAGGCTTACTTAGCATGTCTTTGTGTAGGCTGCAAACAAACATCCTGACTCTAGTGTGCATTTGAAGCAGTCGGTGGCACCGTTTGACATGGTGGCTGCCTGAGGGGTTGATACCAGCTGGGGATCAGAAGCTTGCTCAAAGAACACAAAATACAAACCAGGCTCAAAATACTGCTGAGAATCTAAGTTCCCCACACATGTATGTAAAGGCTATGTGCATAATCAAGACAAACCTGGACGGCTTTATCTTTATATAGGGGACTGGAAGAGGCTCACCACAAAGAGGAAGAGAAGGCTTGGAGAGCTTTACATTGTGAGCTGAAGAACTGCAATCGTGCTCCCTGGCATAACCTAGGATAGCGCCCTCTGGCGACGAGGATTAGCAGACCCATGCAAAGTGCTAATACGAACTGGCTGACTGGGCAGTCTACAAAAGATTGATAATGTAGCAGACAATAAGACTTTACAGAATTTATCTAGGAGATTCACGGCACAACCAGAGCAGGTGGCTGATGGGAGAACACAGGAAACAGAGCCATACGGTACTACATCATTTCAAATACCCAGTTTTCAACACAAAGTTGTGCTATGGAAAGAGGCAAACAACCAGGAAAGTACAGCTTCCCACAGAAAGGAAAAGCAGATATCGGAAAGCATCCATACAGAAACCGTGGCAGCCCAGTTCTCATCTTTCTCCACAAGATCATTAACCCATCGTTATTGGTATGGTCAAAGACCTAAAGGAACCTAAAGGGTTAAAGCATAAGAATGGCTCCTCCCCAAGAGAGAAAGCATCTGTAAATAAATAAAAACAAACCCAAAGGAAGCTTTAGAGCAGAAAAGCCAAACAGAAGTCAGGAGAGCGGCTCGGCAGCAGTCGAGCTGGCAGAGGAGGAAGTACTAAACTTGACAGTTGGTCAACTGAGACCATCCCGTTTGAGGGACAGAGAGAGAATGAAGAAAACGCCTAAGTGACAGAGATCCACAGGACAGGACCATGTCACAAAGGGGTGTGATGGCAGTCCTAGGAGACAACACGAGCAAACAGCATCTGAGAAGATGAGAAATGAAATTCCTGAAATTTATGAAAGGCATTAATCTGCACACTGAGCAGGCTGGGTACAGTCTCAGTCAGACATGCCATATTCAAACAGCGCGACACCAGAGACAATGACTGACTGTAGTTTGAGATCTAATTAGTAAGTGGATCTAAGTCTCTGATTATTTAGCATGTAATAACATTTAGCATAGATAAGTCGGAACCAGAGAAGTCTGTTCATTACCCCAAAGCAAACACTGAGTACTGACATCTGGGAACGTGTCCCCTGAACACCATGAGCTGTGTGAGGCAGGGTGAAGTGCAGAGTGGCCTAGCACTCAGGGCAGACTCCCAGAGGGGCTGGCCTCTTCTTGCCCAGGAGAATCTATTTAATTACTGGGATAAAAGGAATCATTAAGTCCAGAATAGTACAGCAGTGCTTTTAAACTCTCCAAAGCTACAGGAAATGTCTTGGCCTTTCTGCTGGCTCCCCTGTCACCATGGGAACTGTCTTTGAGGGACTTCAAGAGCCTCATTACAATTCTAGCATATGATGAATGCTACATTTTGTAACTCAGATTATCACAACCATCCACTAAAATAATATGGACTATAACTTTCCTATGAGATTTACTCTTCCTTCTTGTACTAAATGTGTATATTTAAAATAGATGTTTATAAAAGTCCACCTGTATGTTAAAAAATAACATCTTCCATTCAAGCAGTCTCATTCTGAATAGATTCTACACAGTAACTGTCCCTTTATTTAAAGAAATCTGATTAACTTACTTGGGACTTCTTAAATTAAGACTTTTAGATAATCCAAAACTCAATATTTGACTATACAGAATATGACCAGGTTAAATAGGAAGCATTATTTCTCACGTATAATTGGATATCCGTCTCGGCTGGCACAGGCCGCTGCTAATATCCTTCCATTGTGAGAGAAATCAAGACAAAAACACCCTCGTTCTCCAGCGTTTAGTGAGAAGAGATGCTTGTTTGGGATACGACAGGCCTGAAAAGAATGTATTTAAACTCCATGAATCAAAGAATAAAATAACCTGATAATTTAATTTCCATTACCATAATTTCCCCCTAAAGTTCCTTTACTATTACATATAAAAAAAGAAACACATGTACATAGAATGATGGAAAACTACAGAAAATTATCTTTTCAGTACAGAATTGGCTTTCCATGAAATATATGTTTAATTAGCACTTGATTTATCTAAAACACAAAGAAAGAATGCCAGTGTCTGATGCTCCAGCACTATCATTGCTGTATTGCCTTTATACAGCCACAGAAAGAATGATTTTCACCTGCTTATCCACCACAGGAGCCACTTTTCCTAAGGTCAGAAACATCTGAAAACTAAAGTACCTCATAATGTCATAGCCTAAATTCAGGATTTATGAATGGTTGTTCTCAGGATTTCTTTCCTCCAATAAGAACAGAGGACTCCAATAACTGTCCTCTGACTTTCCTCAGTTTTGATTTCTGTGGTTTTGATTATTTATGATCGGGTCTAAAAATATTATGTGGGAAATTCTAGAAATAAACGATTCCTCAGTTTTAAAACATGTTAGACTTCTGTGACCCCACCTGGATATGAATGATTTCTTTGTTCATGTAATGTTACAGTATTTTACTGGCCCATTAATACTTAGCAGTTGACAAGTTATCGGGCTGACTAGTCATGATACCGCAGAGCTTGGGTTCACCTGACCCGTTTCAGTAATGATGGCACCAGGCAGGAAAGCAGCGGTCCTGCTCATAGCTTCCTTTGAGTGCAAAGGCCTAGCTCCTGACTGACGCAAGCACACACTGGGTCCTCAGTGCACACCATCCACGCTGCACTTCACTCCAAAGGTCTTTAAACACGTTCATCACAATAGCCCTGTGACTAGTTACTGTCAGCCGGCAGTAACTATCATTAACTAAACACAGCTAATGAAGATGATTCAGAAGGGGGTTTGTGCCAAGTAGGCCTTTCCTTCCTTACACTGCTTTCCTCTCATATGCTGTCACAGCAATGGTTAAAACAGCAAGTGCAGCTCACCTGGCCGGGCAGACGCTTCCACTTTACTTCCTCCTTTGAGTCTTCTAGTCCAGGTTCCGTGTCCACAGAACTTGTGTCACGGTGACGTTCACAGTACACTGGTGTGCCCCTTTCTTCCTGGAGTGCCATCATAGAGCGGTAAGATGGCTTTATCTGAATATTTATGGAAAACAAGAAAGTGGAGGTCACGAGGCTTGTCCACAGCTGATTCCCCTTCTTACTGATTTTCTAATACTGCGACAAGAGCCTGGTGTGGTGGCACACATCTTTCATCCCAGCACTCAGGAGCTGGAAGCTGGGGGAGGGGGGTGGTCTCTGAGAGTTTGAGGCCAGCCTGGTTTGGTCTACAGAATGAGTTACAGGACAGCTAGACTACATAGTGAAACCCTGTCTTGGACAAAACAAATACAATAAAATAAAATGAAAATACTGAAAAAATGGTATGGAAACCTTTCGAAACACAAGCCAGAATTTGTTTTCATTTGTGTAATACTTTAAATAAATAAAAGCTATTTGAACTATGCTTCTATAATCATGAAGCTTTGAAGGTATGGGAAAAAAAAACGTAGACTCCAATGGTATAAATGGCTCTACTTAGCACTTCTATTACCTTCTTTGTTTTAGCTTTTGAGACAGGGTCGCAGGTAGCTCAGGCTCCTCGACCATGCAATGGATGAAGTGGGCTTTGTGTCTCTATTCCACTTCCCACGTGCTGGGGTGACAGGCTTGTACCCACACCCAGACGCACAAAATGGTCTTGATAGCTCTGCACCGTGTCTACCTCTTCATAAATACCTACCTAGTTCTATGACACGCCTCTGATATACCATGATATTGCCGGCTTAAAAACAATCACAAAACTAATATAAAAAAAACCCTAAGATTAAAAAAGAAATCTATCCCCTGATATATTTTATTTAACTCAATTTAGACCAATGCAAATCAACTCTGTGCTTATAGCATATTAAATCAGCTGTGGAATGTGAAACTCACCTGAAAGATTAATATTAAAAAGACAAAAGCTTCATTTTAGGATCATTTATGATGAGATCATTGATAATGTTTTTCTGTAGACAACAGCAGTACAGATGCTATTGCTGGTTATCTGAATAACTCCAGTGTGAAATGTGTAAATCAGAGGTCTGCAAAGTACAGCCCATGTATAAAATCTGTTTTACTACTTGTTACAAATAAAGATATACTGAACACATAAAGGCATTTTGTCTTCATGTTTCTACAGCTACTCTCTCACCTAAGGGTGAGTAGTTGTGACACGCAGAACCTCGCTGAAAGGCCTAAAGCACTTTATTTCTTGCCCTTTGTAATAAAAGGTTTCCCAGTACCAACTTTTCATCCTTTTATTTTTAACAACAAAATAAGAAAGGATGCCAAAAAAGTTTTTTTTAAACAATGAAGTCTCCTTTTTTAAAACTTAAAGTTCATCTAACTATCAATCTACAAATCTGTTAAAAATAATTCTGAGAGCTTTGATTTTTAAACATGGAAAATACATTATGTCATCCTTAATTTTAATTGAGGAGACACATTTATATACACTATTAACTTACACAGTCCGGGACTTTCAATCCTCGTACGGTCACATACAATGTTGATGGATAACGATTTCTTGGACACTTGGACCACCATTCAAAAACCTCGACAACGTTCAGCTGGGACCGGGGCTTAGTGGGTGGGTAGTAGAGCTGGAGACGGAGTTTCGAGTTGATGTTTGCATTTCCATTGGCTCCCAGAAGCTTAAAGTAAGAATTTGTGTAAATTATTCACTTTTCTAAAACCACACATCCAAGAAAGCAGCAGAAGAGTCAGAAGCTCTGTTTTAAAACAAGGCTGACATTTGCTCGGCTTATGAAGAAAAAGGCAGATCAACCTAGGGGTTAGGAACTTTGGGCTCGTTTTGACAAATGACTTTGAAAACATTTCCTACAGGAACTCTTTTCAGCATTCAGTGACTGCAGATTTCTGTGCAAGCATTTACATCATGTTACCAGAAGGCACATCACAGAAACAAAGTGGGCGACACACGCTTGTTTGAACTAATAATGGTCAAGAGTAAAGCACACATCACTGAACACAAACACATTTTCTGCTTGTGAGTCATTTTTCTTACCAGACTGAAGATTAAGTCTACTGCGGTCTTCCATATGCTCCACAAGTGTCTCCTACTGAAGATCTGCCCCTATCCTCCTTTTACTTTCCATTTGAAAGTAAGCTATCCAGGTTGAATGCTGGAACTCAAACAGGTCTTAAACTTGTGCCTACCCTGCCTCAGCCTCCTCAGGAGCTGGAGCTCCAGGGCTACATTCATAGTTTTTACAGTTAAAATGATACGTTTTAGATTCTTTAAGACTCGAAATCATTTTTAAGATAATTTAATTCAAACTGTCCACTTCATTTTTCAATATTGTAATCTACCTTCTTTGAAAGGTCTATTGAAAAAGCCAATTAAACAAAAACCAAGACAAGCAGATATATGGAGATTCTTAGGAAAGAGTTGAAAATCTTAGCAGTTCAGATAAAGCTTTCTTTTCCTACTTAAAGAGTGAAGAGGAAATATTGCAGAGAGCGACCGCTGTGTACACCGTGAATTAGGAGTAGAAAGTGACGTCCCTCTGCAGCTCAGCGATTCCAGGACAAAGTGATGATCCTGGGGCTGCTCAGCGACTACGGCGGCCAGAAGCAGAAGCTCAGGCGTTAAGTGCAGCGCGCTCAGTAGCTGCTGTTGACTGACGCAACTTGGAAAGACAGGGAAAAAAGAGCCAAGGGGAGACTCAGTGTAGAGCTGTCCCAAAGACTTGTGAGATGGGATGCTCTACACTGAGTGAGCTCATGGGGCTGCCAAGTCCTCAAGGTGCTTGGTGTAACTATGCGACTGAGGCTTTAGCTCTGCTGAACTTCACTTAATGTACAAACGACCTGCCATGTGTTACTTATGGTTGTATGCACATGAGACTGTGCAGACAATATGAAAACTAAGAGACAGGAGAAGGGTAAGAGATTTGACAGGATATGCCAAGTATGAGGAATAGAAAATGAGAGTGGGTTAAGAAAAGTGAATCAGAGAAGAAACTGTGAGCTGGAATTACATTAGGAGGCAGGGCAATCTTGAAGGAATGGGATAACCAAAGCACAGGAGGGTGCTGCCGAGAAAACAGACACAGCATGGACGTCACAGGAACATCGTGTTAAGTGCGTGTATGTTTGATGCAGGAACAAGTGATGAATGTTTTCATGTGGCAAAGAGAGAAACATTCGTGATTCAGTTGAAGAAGTTTTGGTGGCAGAGGTAAAATCCAGACTGTGGCTTGCTCAAGACATCATCAAGGAAACACACACACACACACACACACACACACACACACACACACACACACACAGCAAATGTAGCGTGTTCCGCTACAGTCTTGGGAAAGCATGAAGAGACCATGGATTTACAAGCTCAGGGAGTGATGCTGTGTTCGATGGGGAAACAACAGTTTAAAACTGAGTGAGACAGCCCTCGCCTTCAAGTGAGCTCTGCACTCTCTGCAGAGGCCTTTACTACCGCCCAAAGCACACCAGACTTTAAGGATTCCCAGCTCCAAAATCATATGTTTTTAAAGTCATTTTAATATTGTCTAGACAATGTACTTTATACTAGTGCATAAACAATTCATGCTAAGAAATCCGTAATGAGCATGTCATTATGACTATAAATTGTATAATATGGCTAGCTCTACTAAGCTTCATTATTGCATGGTTAAAATAGCTACAAACATATTTTACAAGAATGGAAAAGTACCTGAGATCAAAGGCGTAAGTGAAAATTAACATATGCTTAATGGACCATTACAAAAGCTGGATGGTCCTGAATCCACCAGCACAAATACTGAGATGTGTACATCTGAACTTGTTTCTTGTCATTTTAGTTAAGTTTTAAGCTTATCCCACTTGTTTTCCATTCATGTCAGGAAACCCTTCAGCAGACATTCACCCCTCTGCTGTGTGTCTGTGTGTGCTGGGAGACAGTGACCTTGAGAAAGCCGAAGGAAATTATGTAATACATCTAATACTACTGTGTGAGTGTGTGAGTGTGTGTGTGTGTGTGTGTGTGTGTGTGTGTATCTGTCTGTATATGCTGGGACACATAGACCTTGTGAAAACCTAAGAGAATTATGTCATACATTTAGTACAACTGTGTGTGTATGTGTGTGCAATCAAATTTAGAAGAGATCATTTCAAATGCGTTTAAAAGAACAGGTGAAACGTACCTTAAGGAATGCCCAGGCAATTTTCCGAAAGCCACATTCTTGGTTTTGAACCTCAGAGTTGTTCTTGATTTCATCCATGCTTAAAAAGTCAAGAATCTGTAGATACATTTTAAAAAATTATTTCACAGAATAACAGACTGTCTAAATTGTAATAGTCTCTATTGATACATTATCATCTGGCACCTACAGAACATACTGCAACACTAAATTCTCTGTATTAAATTCTCACATTACCACATAACAAAACAAAATCACCAATGCACACTTATATGCTTAAATATTTACTAAAATTATTTTTAAATTCATACCTCAAAGAACAGAATGACTTTTGGACACTCGTCAAACTCTCGAAGCAAATAGGGAAAATTTTCATTAAAAATAACTTGCTCCTCCCACTCGGGAAGCCTTGACTTTAGCTTTTTAAAGTCATATGGCTGTGTCATAATAGGGAGAATATAGTCCACGTTGTCTTTCTCATAGTAAGATGAAACAGGACGTTCACTGTTCAAAGACAAAGTTTCCATTATCACAATTCATTACATATTTTTTAGAGGGTAACACTGAGGGGAAAAATTACATAGCCCATAAAAATACAAATAATAGCTATAACGGCACAAAAACAAAAATAATGTTCTTTAACACCTCAAAATCATAAATTTTATAAAACAGTAGAAGTAATAATGTCTTCTTACAATCTTGCATTCTGTTTTGGTTCTCTGGGTCAGATAAATAATTTATTGCAAAAGTAGAAAGTGAAAGACATAATTAACCTTTAATGTACAGAGCTAAAATACAGCAACTCCTTCAGAAGTTTAAGTGAGACTATGATAAAATGCATAAGTCCAAATAACAATGTAAAAAGAAATTTTACACTGTCCTATTTTCTTTTTATGTACTAACACAACTAAGCAGATGCGTTCTCTCTGTAATAATCTTAAGGTTCTTTTAGGCAAATACTTTTTTGAATTAGTATAGTCTAGTATAATGTGTAGAGAATTTAATCCAGCAACAGAGCTGCTCTCGTCACATCCAATGACCTTGTAGGACTTTGTGATCTGGCTGGAATGCAGACATGCCCTTAGTACACACCTTTAATCTCAAACAATGATGTCCAATTGAGGGACAGACAAAGTGATGAATCAGAGAAAGATTTGACAGTATAGGATACGCCCAACTCTCAACAAGAACAGCACAGGAAAGAGAAGCTATTTAAGAGGAGCACAGGGAGAGAGCTCAGTCAGTCGCGAGTCAGTTCTGGTCCACACAGTTGAGTTCAGTGAGTCAGTGAGTCAGTGGATGCAGGCAGTAGAGCTGAGCTCCTGGTTGGTGAGTTCCTACAGTTCTGTGCAGGTCAGCAGAGGCAGTCTTTACTGGGACAGTTTTACAGAGACAGGTTGAAGAGAGTACAAGCTAGATACAGGTGAAGACAGAATGAGCCAGAGAATGAGAAGGAGCCAGAAGATTAGAACAGATTGCTAGAATTAGTTTGAGGCCAAGCAGAGCAATTCAGTCAGAAGCCCAGTTGAGAAAATCATCTTGGAGAGGAATTTGAGCCAGAACACCTAAGTTGAAACAGTCATCCAGAGTTCAGAAAGAACTAGAAAGGATGAGCTTATTCAGCAGTAAGCCTCTGAGATGACAATTATATCTGACAAATAAAAGCTACTTTTATAATAACAATTTATTTTATTGGCTTTTAAACCTACGTAGGTATATTCTCTTATTAAATACATTATATCCTATGGATTCAAATATGGCTTCTCTCTAGATACAACCTTAGGGGAAAACAAATTCAAGATACATTTACAGCACCCAGACCCATGCAACACACTAATTTCAATGGAAAGGAGGAGGCTAATGATGAGAACACCTACAAAATTTACCATACAAGTTTAAGCTTGATAGACTCTATATTCAAGATGGTGCATTCCCTCCATTTCTTCTGTAAAGTTTTCTGCTCGAGCTGAGGAACACCCACAACCACAGGACTATTCTCTGACATCTGCCCACAGTTCTCTGCCTCATGAAGGGCAGCAAAGAGGATTTCAACCTAAAGGTGGTGTAATTTTTAAAATCACCTGTCATCTTTCTTGACGTACTGGCCAGTGTGCTCATCAACCACATGGATCTTTACCATTGGGTGAGAAATCATGAAATCAGACTTAAGCCGATCCGTTCGGTGAATATAGACTCCCATGACAAGGTCATCATCGAGCAGACACTTGGGATGAACTGGACTGTCTCGGCCTGTTATCTCATGAACACCATCTCCATTAGTGTCTTCATTATTATCTGAAACTAAAGCAAGAAGAAAAGTTAGTAATAATCATTCTCATACTTAGGGGCTACATATAGTCAATCTGACCGTCTATTGTCTTACTCTGTTAACAGAAGAACTTCAAGGGGAAAGAAAGGCCATTGCTAGCTTCCATTCACCAAGATAACCACTTGCAATTCTAAAATCAGTGGTTTAAAAATAAAAAAAAAATTTATGCCACAATGCACTACAAATCATTTCTTTGCACAGTTAAATAAAAACCTATAAACTCACTATATGTACCAACATATAATTGTGAATAATTCATTAACAAATGAACTCTACTCTGATAAATAAAGATACACAGTGTATCCTGACTTATTTTAAATTATATCCTTCAGTTTTAAGAACTAAAGTTTCTAGACTCACATTATCCCACAAAGGTGCATAATTTTTATTTAATTTGGGTAACAAACCTGCTTTAGTCTTCTTCTTTGTCTTCTTGGGTTTGGGCTTTGTGTTCTCGGGTACACTGGTGTCCGCACCCTGTTCTGTTGAGCACACTCCCTCCTTGTGGTGAGATCCCTCAGGGGCACCTTCTTTCTTTTGTTCACTTTCAACTGCACTGTCACAGACATCTGAGGGACTGAAGCATAGCCCAAGAACGAATCACTACAAATGATTTCCATAGTTGTTCATGGTACAGCAGAGTGGGTGTGAATAGAAGCAAGGGCAATAATACATCATGTTCCTGTAAAAATGGCACCATCTGATATTTTCTTATACAATAAAATGACCATCAAACCAGGAGTCATAGTTTTTTTAGATAGGATAGTTTTTTTAGTTTTTTTAGACTCGATGAAGAGTTACGTATCTTAGGAGCCAACAAAAACAAAACTATGAACTCCACAGAATAACCTCATACTGACAGAGCTACAAATTGTTACACTGTCTAAAAACAAACAACAGGAAAATAAAATAGTATTTTATGGTTGTGGACCAATATCATATTAGATTAAACAAGAGAACGTTCATTCCCATGCCAACGTGGCAATGAGTTGCTGTACACTATGAGAAGTGGCCTGTAAGAGGGCCATGGCTGACCTTTGCTTATTAATGTTCAAGAATCTCCCTCTCTATGAGTACTGGCTGGGCCCTGTCACCTACTTTCCAATAGGATATAGGAAAAATACATGCTATTTAAAAAAGATTCATTTCTGTCTTACTATTACTCTCTTTGATCTGGGGAAGAAAGTTGCTTCCTGGGTGAGGAGTTCCCATGTGGCTTAGAGCCTGTGTCTCTGACTAGAAGCCAGCGGGACCTGAGACCTGTCTGCAGCCTCGTGAAGATGCACAGGAGCTGGGTGTCACTTGTTACATCTGTCCCTGGCTAGCATCCTGACTGAAGCCTGTGAGCGAGTCTGTGAAAGCCAGAGGTGCCTTCTGTACAGTATCAAGTGTGAAGTAAGTGCATTAAGTTCTTCTGTTCTGGGTAAGTCTTACAGTGCCAACAGACAGGTAATTCTTATGTAACACATCCCTGAAGCACTCATCATCTAGATTATAGGATCTCTTAGCTGAGAGCATCAGGGAAAATAACCTAGACTGCCAAGGGCTAGGCACGCAAAGACTGAGAAAGTAACTGGCCAAGTACAAGTTGCTTATGTAAATGGTGATTGCAAGGAAAAGAGGATTATGCCACTTGGGAGACAGTTTAAAATTCTCACTGCTTCTAACGGAGAACTTACAAATGTGAAGACAGTCTCAGAAACACTTATATATATATATATAAGCATCATACATAAAAATAGACTAAAATATTAAATTGGCAAGAGTTATTATCACTGATAATTATTCTACAGTGAACAAACACTATCTGTAGGATAAGGAAGAAAAAAATCTAGATTAACATATCTAACTTCAAAAAAGACGTGTGTGTGTGTATGTGTGTGTGCACATGCAAAGGGGCCTTCTGAGACAGGGTTTCACCATGGTGTTCTGGTAGGCTTCAATTCCACTATGTGATGCAGGCTGGCCTTGAACTCAGGATTATCCTGCCTTAGTGCCCAAGTACTGAACTATATGTATGACTTATGGACTAAATGTATGAACCACCATACTCAGCAGGCCTGTTACTTCCACAGCAGTTGTAAGCGGGTAAATGTGGACATGCTGATGGCAAACTGGCAGTGTTATGACTTAGCCTCTTACATCACTTGGCTTCTTAGAAGAAACAGGATAGCACCATTACTGTCCCTTATAGGGTTGCTGTAAAGTCTCAGAGTGCATTCTCATAGTTTCTAGCACAGGCACTGCATAAGGGTTCCAGTTATCACTTTAGTGGCAATGTTTCTAAACACAGTACAAAGTTATTTCTTAAATCATAGAGTGCATCTGTGTGTCAACATGAAGATACTAGTGTCTGTCTGTCTACCTGAAGACACTAGAATGTGTTTGTGTCAATGTGAAGACCTAGAGCGCATCTGTGTGTGATGAGGTAGACACTGGAGTGCGTCTTGGGTTTTGTGAAGTACCTTGTCTCAGGCTTAGCAGGCACTGGCACCTTCTTCTTCTTCTTCTTCCTTTTCTCACTGGCCAGCTTGTCATCGTGCAATAGAGTGTCTGGAGGGAAGTAGGTCAGCTGCTCCTTTAGCTTCTTTCTTATTTTCTTCTTGATCTCCTTTGCCATTTCTTCAGCTACCTGCTGCTGACAGGCTTCCTTCAGTTCCCCTTTCCCCTCTACCCCAGCCTTTTCTCGGCTGTCATCTGAATCATCTGCTGGCTGGGACTTGCCTCTGACTTTTTCCGGTGCAGAATCCACCTTCTCAGGAGTTTCTGGTTCCATGTCTTGTGTGATCTGGGTAAGGTTTACTTGGCTTCTCTTGCTTGCCTGGCTCTACACTAACATTGTGGTCTGAATCCTCACGTGGTGCTCACTTCTCTAGGTTATTAGTGTCAATTTTAGTTTCAAGGTAGCCAGAAGGTTACTTTGAAGGTAACAGGCTAGGAAAAGAACACATAACAACAAATGTCAGTTCAGGACAGTTTAAGACTTAGAAGTAAATATAATGACTGAGGCCAAGGGTTCAGTCTGCATAAGGGACTGCATAAGGGTTCCAGTTATCACTTTAGTGGCAATGTTTCTAAACACAGTAAAAAGTTATTTCTTAAATCATAGAGTGCATCTGTGTGTCGACATGAAGATACTAGTGTATGTCTCTGTCTACGTGAAGACACTAGAGTGTGTTTGTGTGTCTATGTGAATATACTAGAGGGCGTCTAGGGTTTTCTAGGATGGAATGATACTTCTCTAGAACTTTTGGTGAGCACTCTCAATTTATACTTGTAAACTGACATTAAAAATCTGTGAAAGTGATTTCAGATTTAACATAGTTAGTAAGAGTACTTATGGACTTTCGGGAACAAATTTATTGCTCAGAGGCTATTTTCTTACTAGTAGAGTGATCCAAATGTTAATTTGACTAAAATATGTTTTAGAAAACTCATCAAAAAGCCATGGAGTATAAAACATTTCAAATTTCCCAAGAAAAAGCACACATGGGTTATTAATCTTGTCTCATAATTATACTCTAAACCAGTGGTTCTCAACTTTCCTAATGCTGCAACCCTGGAATACAGTTCCTCATATTGTGGTGATCCACAACCATAAAGTTATTTTCACCACTACTTTCTAACTATAATTATTACTGTTAAAAATCGTAATGTAAGTACGTGATCTGCAACTCCTGTGAAAGGGCTGGTTAACCCTCAAAGGAGTCATGACCCATAGGATGAGAACCATGACTATAGGGTTAAGACTAACAGAAATGTCATCCTCAATTTTTTCCCAACTATATCAATGAAATGCAAAATATTAATTAAAAAGTTGTATCTAATTAATAAATATATACCTCTTTGTCAAAATTATTTAAGAGAATTTTTAATAAAAACAGTAAAAGGCTAAAATTTATATAAGAATATTATTAGAGAAATTCTCTAAGAAGTTAAAAAATAATCAAGATTATGCTGATAAGTTTATTCAGCCATTTAAAAAACAGAATTTACAGGAAAATGGATAGAATGGGAAAACGTACTAAATGAGATAAGAGGCCCAGAAAGACAAACGCTGTACATTCTCTCACACATGCAGACACTAGCTTTGAATTATTAGATATGTGTGTTTAGACTGGAGTTATCTGAAGGGGTGGGAAATAGTCATGGGGTGAGGAAAGGCATTAACGATGTAATGATGTAAGGACAAGAATGAAAAGAGTAAAACATATCGAATATTAAGGAGGGGAAAATACCAGCGATGAAAAGGTTTGAGTGGACATGAGAGTAAAGAGTCAACAAAAACTAGGTTTCTATGAAAAAGCCACACAGAAACGTATTACTTTGGCTATAGAGGAGAACTGCATCATTCCTAACCCAGTGTGTTTTCTAATTCCACTCAGTTTTATAATGGGTCTTATTGTGCAGTTTCTTGAATTTTGTTTTTGCATTTTGTTTTGAGTTTCTATGTTATGTTCATATTTGCAAATAAGTATTATAGTTAGCGTATTAGTTTGGGTTTTACTGCTGTGAACAGACACCAATGACCAATGTACGTTTTATAAAAGACATTTACTTGAGGCTGGCTTACAGGTTCAGAGGTTTAGTCCATTGTCATCAAGGCAGAAGCATGGCAACATCCAGGCAGGCATGGTGCAGGAGGAGCTGAGGGTTCTACACCTTTATCCAAAGGAAACCAGGAACAGACTGGGCATCTTCACGCATTTAAGAGGAAAACCTCTAAGCCCAACCCTACAGTGACACACTTCATCCAACAAGACCACACCTTCTAATAGTGCCACTCCCTGGGACAAGCATATACAAACTATCACATTCCACTCCTTGGTCCCCATAGGCTTGTTCAAACATGAGTCTATGGGGGCCATACCTAAACATAGCATAATACAAAATACATTTAGTCCAACTTCAAAAGTCCCCACAGTCTATAGTATTCTCAAAGTCTCTTATGAGATACATCCAATCACTTAACTGTAATCCCAAAAGCAAGACAGGAAACCAGCTGGGCAGTCTCCAAACTCTGCATCTCCATGTCGGATGGCAAAGCAGTCTTCAGATCTTCAACTCGCTTTTCATCTTTGTTGACTGCAACAAGGTTCTTTCTCCTGGGCTGGTTCCACTCCCTGTTAGCAGCTTTCCTGGCAGGCATCCTGTGTCCCTAGCGTCTTTAACATCTTGGGGTCCCCAAGTCAATTTCAGCTTCACAGCTTCTTGTTCCAATGTCTGAGTTCCACACATGATCTTTTGTGCATCTCCAAAGGGCTGGTGTCACTTCTCCAGCTCTGCCCTCTGTAGCACTCTAAGTTCAAGTTGATCCATTTTGCTGCCACCGCTGTTCTTGGTGGTCATTCCATGGTACTGGCATCTCCAATATGCTAGGGTCTTCTACTGCAACTATGCTTCACCAAAGCCTCTCATAGACTGTCTTCATGGTATCAAGCCTCAACTCCTTTGCATGACCCCTTCAGTCCTTCACTGTCAACTACAACTGAGGCTGCATTTTCACCAATGGCCTTCCATGGCCTCTCACAGTGCCAAGCTGTTCTTTGTGATGCCTTCATGCCTTCAAAACCAGTACCACCTGGATTATTCTTACACATTACCAAGTACAGCTGCAGCATGAGGTACAACCTTGGCTATGTCTGGAACACAGCTTCTTTGTGCTCTCAGGAAACATTTCCCAGAAAATATCACCTAAGTGATGCTGGTCTTTTCTTAATCACCACTAATTTCTTAGCTACAGCTAACCAGCATCAATTGTCCCAATAGTCTCCTTCTCCTCTTGAATATAAAGCCAGAGACACATAGCCTAAGCTGCTGAGTTCTGCTGTTTGCAGGAGCTGGAACATTGGCCCCCTTGTTCTATTACCTTATCACTAGCTTCCTTTATTCCAACTCCTTCACTGCCTAAGCTTGACTGTCCTGGATCTTGCTCCATAGACTGACTTTGAATTCAGAGATCTGCATGCCTGTCTCCTAAGCACTGAGATTAAAGGTGTGATCCACCAAACCTGGATTTAAGTTTTTCTTCACCTAGAATTTGCTCTGTTCTAGGCTGGCCTTGAACTCAGAGATCTGCTTATCTTTGTCTCCTGGGATTAAAGGCTTGTACTACCATGCCTGAACCTAAATTTAGCTGGAAGGAATCTTGCCTCAAAGTCACTACTTCCTTAATTCAGTTTAATATCCTTGAATTCAGCTCCATTTCGCTTCCTGGTGTCCCTTTAATGCTCAAACTATATATTTTGTATGTTTCCTTTCTCAGCTTGCTATGTTTGTTCAAAATGCTCTTCATCAGACTTAACCAGAGAACAAAGTCCCTATTGGGCTTTTTTGAGACTTCCTTTGTCAATACAATTAATATACATCTCTTTTCCTTAGCCTTAGGCAGTCTCTTCATAAAATGGCAAAAAGCAGCCATGTTCTTCACCAAAACATCACAAAAACAGTCTCTCAACCACATATGAAAGTTCTTCTCCAATGAAACCTTTTGGTTCATCAGGCCTACACAGTTCAAATGACTCTCAATATCACTGTCTTCCATATTCCTACTAGGCTGGCCCACTAAGCCCCACTTAAAGCATTCCATGACTTTCCAAATCCAAAGTTCCAAAACCCACATTCTTCCAAACAAAAGCATGGTCAGGCCTATAACAGCAATATCCCACTCCTGGTACCAACTTCTGTATTAGTTTGGGTTTTACTGCTGTGAACAGACACCAATGACCAATGTACGTTTTATAAAAGACATTTACTTGGGGCTGGCTTACAGGTTCAGAGGTTTAGTCCATTGTCATCAAGGCAGAAGCATGGCAACATCCAGGCAGGCATGGTGCAGGAGGAGCTGAGGGTTCTACACCTTTATCCAAAGGAAACCAGGAACAGACTGGGCATCTTCATGCATTTAAGAGGAAGACCTCTAAGCCTAACCCTACAGTGACACACTTCCTCCAACAAGGCCACACCTTCTAATAGTGCCACTCCCTGGGACAAGCATATACAAACCATCACAGTTAGCTTTCCAGTTTTTAAAAATACTTGTGTTTTGACTTAAATTGAACAATTCAACATATATATTTGCAGAATAGACATTTAAGGCAAGATGCTAGAAAAAGAACTCGCAGACCATAGCATGCTGCGTTAAGTTACAATTTACATATCAGAAGCCTTGAGCCATACTGTATCACTGTGACCAAAGGGTAATTGTGTACAGCATGCTTTATAGTGTATATAAATATATATGTGATTTATAGCGAATATATATGAATATATGAGATTTATAGTATATATAAATATATATATCATTTATAGTGAATATATATATATATTTTGTGAGTTAGAACAATGCACAAGCATATTAGCTGTTGAGTATTGTGAAAATTCAAAGCTTGAAGCTGGAACCCTGAATAGATACACACAAGCGTGTGTGCGCGCGCGCGCCTGTGCGCACGCTCGCCTGTGCGCGCACACGCCCCTCTTCACATGCTCGCGCGGTCTCGCGCTTGCGCTATTGAGCGCATGACACAGACATGTACGCACACGCGTGCTTGAGCACTCCCACGCCTGATCCCTCACGTGCTCGCGGGTTCTAGCGTGCTTAAGTGCCTGCGCGATTGCGTGCATGTACACATCACATACATGGGCGCACACACCCCGTTCCTCCCACTCCCCCACCCCCAGCCGGCCACACACACACACACACACACACACACACACACACACACGCTCTCAAATTATATGCTTGGGTGCTTGAGCGCTTGCGTGACTGTGCGCGTGTACACACCACAATCAGACTCCAATGCACATGCACCCCCTCACATGCTCACATGAGCGCGCATGTACACTGCCCCCCCCCACAACACTGCTAGAGGGCTGGGTCTCTGCCTCTCGACTCAAAAAAGAATAGTTAACAAAGATTCTAGTACTGTTATATTGATAAATGGCTTGAGATGACATATTAACTTCACTAGTGCCTTGTTTTTTATGCCTGAGTAGCATCAATAAGCGACATTTATTTATTGAACGAAGAAGGAAACTGAAAGAAATAATAACCACACATCACAGGTGCTCAGTAAAATTACTTTATGTCCATTTAACAAATAGAAAATTAAGAAATAAAAGATTGAATGTATATTTAAATTAGGTCATATTTGATATTTCGAGGCATAATTGAATAAACAGTAATAGTTAATGATAACATCGCAATTACAGAAATAATCATTTTAATATTAATGTATAATATAGAGAATACAGATAATTAGTAACTTATATTTGATTAATAACATCACCATAATGTATTTTTATAATATAGACTTACATTTAGATAATATTTAATAAAACAGACCGAATTTTGTAGATGTCATTTTATAAAATAATTTTTAAAATTAGCATACACGATATTAGATATCACTATATCATTACTTTAAGTCTTTCCCATACAAAGATGGGCGCTTTTATATAGAAGCTTCTAAGAGAAACTACGCAGAAAAAATAACTGCATTACGTATCCTCCCTCGCTTCTGAAAAACATGGAGTATACATCAGTGCAAAAAAAGGCGGGGGGAGTCACACTTGGACGATGGCTCTGTGGCAAAATTTCATAACAAAAGAAAAAAATTATGTTTGCATAATTCGACCAATAAATTCGAAAAAAAATGATAGTCCCCATAAATAATATTGTAAATATTGCTAAAAATTATTTTTGCATTTAAATTTGCTTCAAATATTCTTTTAAAAATTCCCTTATCTTCCCCACAACAATCTTCTTGCTTGGGAGCTCAAGCAATTGTTTACGTACGCAACAGGTGAAATACCTGTTAGCATCCAAAAGATGTTTGCTTTAACGAAAGAAAACAAAATCACGGAGGATAAGTTCTACAGATGTTTTCGCAGTTATAATAAAGGCAGAGCAACCATCTGGTAGATTCCCGGGAGCCTCCGTTTCAGGGGTGTTTCACGCATTGAGATGACCCTATAATTGGACTATTACAATAGATCCATCACTCTACTTAGGTGTAATTTAGAGATCCTGTCATGGCGCACCCGGCCGTCATTTCCAAGGACAGAGAGACTTGGGGGGGGGGGGGGGGGACGGCATTTAAGCCTAAACCGGGGAGTGGGAAGGCAAAGGCTGCGTCTGTCAGAACACGGAGCTGGGCAGCCTGGAAAGGAGGAAAGCAGGCGGGAAAGGAGAGGCCGCTGGCAGGCATCCCCCGGCCTCCGGCAGCCTGCTCGCAAGCATCCCACAGTCCCCGTTAGTCCCTTCGCCGCCCCCGGGGACCAGGAAGGCCAGATCCCAGAGCACCCGCACGCAGGATACTCACGAAGAGGAGCGACAGTCCGGCGGCAGAAAGCGGCTCCCTGCCCCCAGGCAAAGATGAGGGAGGCAGCAGCTCAGCCTACTCGACCGACCGCTGGCGACGCGCGCTGTCCAGCCGCTCAGTGCCGCAGTGCGGAGGCGCGCCGCCCGTGACGTCAGGCCCGCCTCTGCCACAGTTACCTAGGTAACTCAGACTGGGGACCGGCGCTTGGGGCCCGACCGCGGCCACGCCCTCTCCCCGGCCGCCGCGGCGCGCTTCCGGGGTCTGGCGGGCGCGCGCACCCGGCCCCGGCTGAGGTTCCGCCCCTGCAGCCGGAAGCGAATCCTGGGTGCTCGTTTCTGGGTTGTGAGACGTGTCGGTTCTCGCCGCGGGCAAAGCGCCATAACTCGGAGCACGAAGGAGTGTGTGTGTGTGTGTGTGTGTGTGTGTGTGTACGTGAACGAGTGAATGAATGAAGATGAATGAATGAGGGAATGAGGCAGCACAGCCAAGAAAGACTCGTCACCCCTCAAAAATGAATCGCGCGTCTTTAAGTGTGAATGGGGCGCCCTGCCGCAGACAAATCCTCAGGCGCCGAGTTCACGGTGTTGAAACAAGAATTACGCCACGTTTTCTTTCCAACGCCCCCTCACTTCCGCTTCGGGCGCCATCTTGGGCTGTGAGTCACCAGGAGTGGAAAAATACTAGCTGCATCATTTCCCCCTCAGCTAGAATTAGAGGCCATTTTCTGCCCCTGCCCTCCCACACAACCCGTGGCTCCTTTGTATTGCGACAGTTGTTGTTCGGAGGCCAGCTTTTCTGTTCTGTCTGATATCAGACCTAACAAAACACCTCAGGGTCTCAAAATGCAATGAGACGACCATGGGCAATGTTTCCAATATAAACCTTGCCATGTTGAGCTGTTGAGCTGAGTTTTCCACTCAAAAAACCTCAAAATCTCCCCCTCTGAATCTATCTTGATATAAACTATCACCATCCCTGCAGTGTTTTACCAAACCTATCTTTAATGTCCCCAGTGTATAGCCATCATTACCATTACCTAAGGCAAGCTGCCAGCATGTCGTTCATACGGGGAGCTGGCCTCATTACCTGTGTGTGTCCTGACTCCAGTTTTGACTTCGATATTTCTTTCACAACACTATCAGACTAACCTTAGTAATGTAAAGCTGGTAACACTACGGGTACCCTCTTTTAAAAATCACTTGAAAGGAGAAAAATGTCATCACTGTTCCATGGATACAGATGCTCCATCTCGCTGGGTTTTCTCTCACTACCTTTTTTTTTTTTTTTTTTTTTAGTTTTACACAATTTTTTTGAATTATGTGCATCATGAAATAAGTAATCAAATTGTATGTTGTAATTTTATACAATATTGAATTACACATACAATGCCAATTTGCACCCTTTTCTGCCATGATCCTCGTACATATTGTCCTCCTCTCTTGAAAATCCTTCCCAAGTTGCGCCCCTTCTGTGAATCTTAGTTACCTATTAAATGCTATTAAATGCTCTTAGCATTCCCAATATGCTCACCTTATTAGACTGTGTGTGCTGAGTTCTAAACATTGTCATTGAATTTTAATAATTTCTCCACAGCATGTTAAGAAGTATCAAATAGTACCTAATGAACAGTTATTAGATGAATTATGAGCTCCTAGAGCTGTTCATTGTGTCTTCTGTACTTTTCATATATACTCTTAACATTCGAATTGCCAATTTCACAGTTATAATGTTGGCTGTTTATTCTGGATCTGGTATTATTTTCAGGACACAACTGGCTGACATCCATTCCATGCCAGTGACCATTTTGGTCTCTTTTTTTGTAACAGTATGAATTATATATGAATATATTGATATATAATACTCATATATATATATGAATGAGAGGGGTATTTGTAGTATTTGTAGAGGTATATTGTAGGATAAGGCAGTATTTCTAGCAGAAGTGACATTTAATGTCTAATAACATGTACAGTTATTTTGGTTGCAAAGAATTTCTGCGTAAAATGATTATGTGTCTACTGCTCTGTAGTTTCCCCTAGTTTTGTCTGTTGGTGAGATCTAGGAGAAGTGGGCTGCGAGGAGCGAGGAGCACATAGTATTTACAAGACCTTGGTTTCTTGACCACCATTCTCCTTTAAAAGAACCAGGGCCCCTTGGATAAATGCTTGGTTCTAGAACAGAAACAGGTCATGTACAAAATGGAATTGAAAAAAAAATTGTGACAGAAATTAAGGGTGTTCTTATAGAATGATGAAACATAACAGAGATCCCCAGAAATCATCTTGAAAAGGCCACAGCTGACTAGAGATGGCTCAAACTAAACAACATAATAATCATGTAAGAGTGCACTAAACAAGAAAACTTAAAGTCCTAGTGAAATAAAAGAATATTTTGAAAACTTGAAAGAAAGAGTTCTCCCTTACATTAAAATTCCAACTAATATAGAAGGAATAATATGTGCAGAAATACCACCTTATGACAACTATTATAATAATTACTCATTTAGAAAAAATCACTATATGATAAACCAGAGGGTAAGCGTTTAAGAAGCTTATAATGTTATTAATATATACATACTGAGTAGCCCATTAAGTGTACTTTTGTTATAAAGGGGAAAAAAATCTGCCAGTGATGATAAAAATTACTACTACTAGTCAAGCAAATATCAATATCAAACCCCACCTGGAAAAGGCATCATAATTAACACATCACATACTGAGTGACTTAAAAAAATAGGAAGATTTTTTTCTGTTTTGTTTTGTTTTTGTTTTCAGAAGTTAGAAATTCAGAATGAGTGTGTCTTCAGGATTTCTCTCCTAGGTTCCAAGAGAGCTGTTTTTTCCATGTCTTCACATAGTCTGCCACCATTCCACCTGATTGTGTCCAAATGTCCTCTAAGGGTGCAGCCATACTAGTTTAGGACCTATCCTAATGACCTCCTTTTGACTCAGACCCTCTCTTCCAAAACAGCCACATTTTAAAGGAGTGGGCTCAGGACTTAAATGAATTTGGGTGTAAGTATAGCTCAGCACATAACAACTGTGATTTACAGAAACAATAGTTCTCTAGAGTGGTTGGTTTCTGGTTCAAATGAAATAACTGTATAAAGCACACACACACACATATATATATGTATATATATATACATATATATATAAAGCAATCAAATTTTATTGTGGTCTATGTATTAGATTCTCTTAAAGATTTGTGTATGTGTATCTTAAGTGTGAGTGTGTGTGTGTGTGTGTGTATGTGTGTTTGCCTGATAATTTCCTTTGCCTTTCTTCAAAGCCATTGATATAATTATGCCAGGATTCTGAAATAATTTTCAATTTCCCTATTTCTTTGACATACTGAACAAAATAGTTATTTCTCTTTAATTCTGCATATTAATGAAAACTTGTTTATAGTAGTAATCTTCATTCAGACTTAGAAAACGACTTCTTGAAATAATTTTTCTTCCTGATACATGTTATTTGGAATGTAATTCTGAGAAAATCATATTTGCCTGTAGATACAGACTTGGCCAGGATCCTCTCAACTTCCCATGGTCCCAGGAAGTTGTCTGTAGATGCATTGCCTACATATGAATAGCACTGTATTAGGAAACATTTTGACTTCTCAGAGTCTTTCATGGAAAACAGAAACTTCTGCAGAGACTATAAGAAAAAAAAAATCAAATCATTGTCTTGTTCGTCCTCCATCATCTTCATCTAGACTAACCTGTGCTTATTCGAACATTCTGAGGCAATGGGCACTAGAGGGCAGCAGAACAACACATATCTGTACTTGAACTAAATTGCTGTAAGAGTGTATTAAATAATATGTACCAACCAGTATCCCCAGAGCTCCCAGGGACTAAACCACCAACCAAAGAGTACACATGGAGGGACCCATGGCTCCAGCCACATATTTAGCAGAAGATGGCCATTTCAGACATCAATGAGAGGAGAGGCCATTGGTCCTGTGAAGGCTTGATGCCCCAGAGTAGGGGAATGCCAGTCAGGAAAGAAAGTGGGTGGGAGTGGGGTTGATGAGCAGGGGGAGGGGAGATGAGATAGGGGGTTTTTGGAGGGGTAATGAGGAAAGGGGATGCCATTTGAAATGTAAATAAAGCAAATGTCTAATAAAAAAGAGTTCTTTACAGTTTACTATGCATTGATTTATTGCCCAAATTTGTTCACTGATGGTGACTGTACCAGCCTGAATTTATTTACTTTTTTGTATTTTATTTTTATTTCTATTTTATGTGGAAGAATGTTGACCTGCATGCATGTATATGTACTTTGTGTGCACCTGATTCCTCACGTTTACGTATCTTGTACGTACCAAATTCCCTTGGAGGACAGAACAAGCTGTCAGATTCCCTGGAATGGAGTTACAGATTGCTATAAGTTGCCCATGTGGTTGCTGGGAAATAGCTCAGGGCCGCTGCAAGAGCAAGGGTTCCTCACCACTGAGCCATCTCTCCAGTCATTTATTTATTCATTTTGAGATAAGGTCTCAGTGAGCCCAGGCTGGCCTTGAACTTGCTGTGTTGCTGGAGATGAATTTGAGCTTATCGTCTTTTGGATCCACTTCCTGAGTGCAGGATAACAGGTGTGTACCACCATGCCCAGTTATAACATAGTGCTGGCACGAGAGCACACATTGTTGAGTCCTACTTGAGTCACCTAGCACCTATGTGACCTAGGTATGTTATCCTCAGTGGTAAATGGATATGAAAACTCTTAAGAGAATTAATTATTGTGAGGACAAATGGTTCAATACATGTATTAAATTATGACTGTTATCTTTGTGTCTCTGCGTTTTAATCATTTTCATTTACTGTCTTTATATGTTTAAGTTACATGTTAACTTCTTTCTCTTAATTAACTATACATATTTTCTTTCTCTCCCTTTCTCTTTTTTTCTGAGATAGGGTTTCTCTGTGTAGCCTTGGTTATCCTCGTTCTGTAGACCAGGTTGGCCTCCAACTCAGAGATTTGCCTGCCTCTGCCTCCCAAGTGCTGAGATTAAAGGCATGTCCCACCACTGCCTGCCTTATATATTATTTCTTGACACATGACCTTGTAAGATAAAGAAACCCACAACCTTACATTGATCTTTACACTTCTCCCCTGTCACAGTCTCACTCTCAAAGTCTTCTATTGCTGATGGGCTTACTTTATATTCTGGGATGATTTGTTAATCTTCTAACCATCTGATATATGTTTTATGGTAACTAAAAAATGCATAAATTCTAAGAGTTTGATCTGCTCTCTGATGTTCAGTTTTTCAGCATTTTAAAGACTCATTTTCATACAGAGTATCATACCAGGCAAGGTTCAGTTGAAAAATAAAAATCATATTAGTATTTGCATAGGGAAAATAGTTGTGAATTTAATAAGTAATAAGCTAGGTAGAAGGTGTATTGATAGCTAAAGGGGGAACCCGTGGTACTCAGAAGAGTGGCTGCAGAAAGCCTACACTTCTGGATAGAAGGAATAGTGCATGAGGAAGGAACAGAGACTGAAAAGAAGGAATCCTACAGAAGGCCTGGTTGCCACAGAAACACACAGGCTGTTGCTATGACAACTGAAGTGCCCCTTGCATGTGAGATGAGAGAGAAATCACACTAGAATGAAAAGGGCCAGCACCTCTCATCTGTAGTGGATGATCCTCTAAATGAAGTGCTGTGTTTGGTGTGCGAGTGTTACGCTGAGAATTTTGCATCCATTTTCACCAGGGATATTAGCCTGTAATTTTCTTTACTTGTAATGTCATTGTTTGGTTTTGTCATCAGAGTGACACTGCCCTTGTAAAATGTCCATAGAAGAGTTCTGAAGGGGGTTGGGGAGTTGGCATTGGTACCAATGAGAATCTGTGACTAAGCCTTGCTTTGGGTATGTGGTTAATTTCTGTTCCAATATTTTTATTCACTATTGACCTGTGCACTTTTTTAAAAATAATTCATCATGATCTGGTGTTGTTTTAGTATGTTTATAGGAATGTATTCATTTCTTTGAGGTTATTAAATTTGGAAAATAATGCTCACAGTAGCCTCTACAGATTTCTTCTTTGAATTTCTATAATGCCTACTTCATTCATTCCTTTCTGTCTCCAGTTTTATTTACTTGATTTTTTTCTTTTTGTTTTAGTCTAGCTAAAGGTTTATCAACTTTGTGTTCCAAAATGCAAATTAGTTTTAGTTATCTTTTTATAGTTTGCTTCATTTATTTTTGCTCTAATCTTTGTTAGCTCTTTCCTTTTGCTAGTTTTAGACCACAGCTTACTCTTTTTCTATTAAATTGGTACAAAGGAAATTGAATTTTTAGACCATGAATTTTACAAAAATTCTACCTAGGCACAAGCAAATCTTTGTTAAACCAAATCAGAACCATTATAATGCACATTTCTTTCGGCCAGTGTTTTCCTGTAACATTAAAAACCCATGCCTTGGGGTTCAGTTTACTTTTGGAAAACATATTCGGTACCTGATGGCCGTGGTTTTCCTTCGAAAAGTTGTTGAGATGCTCAAAGGAGTGCTAGTCTGTTGGTGAGAGGCCAGCAGTATGTAGTGGTCAGGTCAGCTGCATGTAAGTGGTTAGGTCAGTTGCATGTAATGGTCAGGTCAAGCCTGTAGTGGTCAGGTCATGGCATGTAGTGGTCAGATCAGCTGCATGTAGTAGTCAGGTCAAGACATGTAGTGGATGAGACCAATCTTGGAGCACAATGACTTCAGATTTTGAAGTACCTGACTGTGCAGCTTGAGATCAGTCATCACCCTGGAGAAGGAATGGGCCTTTTCTCTTGACAGAGATCATCAGTGTGTCTCATCAATTTGTTGAACATGCTGCTCAGATATGGGGACTCTGAAAGCTGTGGTGGATCTGACCAGCAGCAGACAATAGAATTATGACCCTGACATTTATTTTCTGGTATAAGTTTGGCTTTGGGAACTGCTTTGGAACTCCTTTTAAGCCCAACCACTAAGCTGGTCATTGGTGGTCAATCCAGTTTCAATCTAGTCAAGAAACGGTTCACCCTGGGGCTGGAGAGACACTTATTTGTCAATAGAGCTTGCTCTTTTTCCAGAGGACACAAGTTTGATTTCTAGCACCCACATTAGGTGGTTCACAACATCCTGTAACTTCAGTTACAAGGTATTCAACCTTCTCTTCTGGCATCCATGGGTAACAGCGTGTGCGTGCACACACACACACACACACACAGAGACACACACACACACATACATACATACATACATTTGCACATACAAACACGCACACATTCACAAATACACACTGGAAAAATTGTAATATAAAGAAATAGTTCAATGTTGGATAGAATAAGAGCAAACAATAGTTTAAAACATTTTTAAAATTCTTTTCTGTTAGTTCATACAACACCTACTTAATGAGCATTTTCACATTTCCAATTTGCTTCAAATGACTAAGGACCATTGAATGCTCCTTGTCTTAGTTACTATTCTATTTCTGTGAGGAGAGTAAGGCACTCTTATAAAAGAAAGCACTTGAAAGTTTCAAGGGGTTAGTCCACTATTACCATGACACTGAATGAGTGTGGCAACAGACAGGCATGGTGCTGGAGAAGTAGCTGAGATCTTGCATCCAATCTTCAAGTTGTGAAGAGAGAAACTGGGCCTACCATGGCATTTGAAAACCTCAAAGTCCACCCTCAGTGACACATCCCCAACAAAAAAGTCACATTTTAATCCCTCCCAAACAGTTCCACTCACTGAACACCAAGCATTCAGACAGGAGCCTACAGTACCATTCTCCTTTAAACCACCATATTCTACTCCCTAGCTACCACAGGTTTGTAGCCTTATTATAATGAAAAATGCATTTAATCCAACTTTAAAAGTTTCCATAGTCCTCCATAGTTCCAAGGCTGCTTAAAAATCCAAAGTCCAAAGTTTCTTCTGAAACTCAAGACAATCTCTTAACTGTAATCCATGTAAAATAAAAATAAATACAATAAAATAAAAGCAGATCATAGGTTTCCAGCGTACAATGTCACAGAATATACATTACCATTCCAAAAGGAAGGAAATGGAGCTTACTGGGGAAACACTGGACCGAAGCAGAACTGAAAACCATCAGGAGAACTCCAAATCCTATACCTCCAAGTTGGATGTTAAATGGTTTATCAGACAGCTCTTCTTTTTCAGCTTTGTTGACTGCAACACACTTATGTCTCTTGGGCTGGCTCCACACCCTGTCTGCATCTCTCCTTGGCAAGCGTTCCTTGGCTCTGGCATCTCCAATACAATCCACTTCATCTTCAAAGCATCACACATTGGGCTCTTGGGGCCTCCGTTTAGTGATGCCCTGTCATATGCCAGGCCTCAGCAGCTTTCGTTAACTGTGAAGGAGGATTCCACAGTCCCTTTGCTGCATCCTTCTTGACTTAAATCCAGAACCACATGGCCAAACTGCCAAGTTTTTCTGCTTGCTGGGGCTGGAACCTGACCTTGTCTTCAAATTACATTTGCATACACTTTACATTGTTATTTAGGCCTAGGAAATCCCTTAGACCAGTGGTCACCAACCTTCCTAATGCTGTGACTCTTGAATACATGTGACTCATGTTGGGATGACCCCAACCATAAAATTATTTTTTTATTGCTACTCATAGTTGTAATTTTGATGAGGTTGTGAATCATAATTAAAATATCTGTCTTTTCTGATGGTCTTGGGTGAATGGGTCATTTGACCCTTAAGGGGTCTCAACCCACAGGTTGAGAACCACTGCCTTAGCCCTTTTTCTTTCACAACTTGCAGGATTATCTGGGTGGGGTCTTGCCCTGAGGGTACCACTCCCTTTATTATTTAGCATCAGTCCTCTCTGTAAACTTCTCAGCTCCTTGAGCACAAGACTTGGCAAGACTTGAACACTACACTTCCTCATGCTTCTTTCTCCTCACACCATACATTTTGTATTTCTCTTTACCCTTCTTCCTCCTTTTCATTGTAGATCTGTTTGTGAGTGATCACTAATAACCATGCCATACATAGCTCTAGGCTATCTTAAGGTATACTCCGCCAATGGTGTTAGTCTACATCTCTTCAGTTTAGCCTCTGGCAGATTTTTAAAACAAGGGCAAGAAGTAGCCAGTTTTTTTTTTCCCCCAAATGTCACAAGAACAGTTTCCAATATTACTCTCCTTTGGAACCTACTGAGCCGGGCCACCGTATTCCACATTATTCTTAATATTACTGTCTTGCATGTTCTTACTATGGTGACCATTAAATCCTGCTTAAAGATGTAATGCTTTTCTAATCCAAAGTCCCAAAGTCTTCCATATTTCTCCAACAAAGAGTATAGTCAGGCCTGTTACATCAATACCCCGCTCTTGGTACCTACTCCTGTCTTAGTTATTGTTCTATTGCTGTGGAGAGACATCATAACTAAGACAACTCATGAAATAAAGCATTTGATTGGCTTACAGTTTCAGAGGATTAGTTTATTATCATCATGGTGGAGAGTGTGGCATCAGGAAGGCACAGTGCTTGAAAAGCAGCTGAGAGTTCACATCTCTTCTGCAAGTTGCAGGCTAAGAAAGGGTCACTGGGTCTGGCATAGGCTTTTGGAACCTAAAAGTCCTTTGCCCAGCGACACATCCCCTACAAGACCACACCTTCTAATCCTTTCCAAACAGTTCCACTAACTGGGGACCGAATATTCAAGCATTAAAGCCTACGGGGGCCATTGTCATTAAAAAAGCTTACTGACTTGCCATTTTCTCACATAGTTGTAAGAAAATCAGTTTCAATGATCGTTCTCAATTGGTTGGCCATTATCAACTTCCAATGGCCAGCTACTACATTGCTTTTTATTTTCAAGGCTCTCTTTTGCAAAACTTGCTACACTGTCTGTTAGAAATTTCTGGGCCAAAAATGTTACTGATGATGCAGGTTGTCTCCATTGCTTTAGGACCCATTTTAAACTTGAATAAAAAGTTTTCTCAAAATTGCTTTTAGTTTAATGTCATTGAAATGGTATAAAATAAACATTAAGTAGTAATTTATTAGCAAGAAAAACATAAAGTGGGAAATGATCATTAAAATGATGTACAAAATAGCCACATTCATTAAAAATATATTCCAGTGGTCAGATGACAAATTTCAACAATGTGAAACCAAAATTACTTTTTCATCAACATAATAGCTCCAAAAAGCACAGAAAGAACTTCTTTATTTGACATCATTCTTTTTTCCTACGTATTTTACTGCTATAAACTTCACTACTAGGATTTTTTTCCATTCCCATGAGTTTTGGTATGTTGTTTTTCTGTATTTGTCTTAATATTTTTTAAATGTCCTTTTTGTTTGCTTCTCCATCTAAGGATTATTATTAACCTAAATGATCATCACCAGTGGACATAGGGAGAAAGAGGCTGCTCCTTCCTCTTGAAAAAGAAAATCTTCCTATTTTTGACAACATAGATGGATCTAAAAGATGTTGTGCTAAGTAAAATAACTCAAATATAGAAAGACAAATATGTATGATTCCACAAAATTGTGAAGTGGGAGTAGAAGGGTGAGGTCCAGGAGCTAAGGAGAAAAAAATAAAAAAGTGTAGAGACGATTAATACTTAAAGAATACAAAGTTTGGGGGTACAGGAGAAATTTACCTTACTGCATAACATCCAGAGATACAATGTTACAGTCTAGTGATAAAATGTTCTGTTTGTTTTGTTTTTGTTTTCATTTTGCTTTTATTTTTTGTTTGTTTGGGTTTTTTTTGTTTTGTTTGTTCTTAGTTTTTTGTTTTTTTTGAGACAGGGTTTCACTATGTAGCTCTGGCTGTCCTGGAACTTCCTCTGTAGACCAGGCTAGCCTTGAACTCACAGAGATTCTCCTGCCTCTGCCTCCCACGTGCTAGGACCAAAGGCATGTGCCATTATCTTCCAGATGACAAGTAGATTCTTATGTCGGATGTTGCAACCATAAAGGACAAAGGCAGAAGATGACATTTTATGGCTTTGATGAATTACAAGTGAATATTTATTTCCAGACTAATCATTCATATTATTAAATACACTTCAGTTATCATTCAATTGAGTGGGTTAAAATAAAAAATAAAATATGGAAAAATATGTCCTCCCTATTGACACTGTCAATTTTACCTCTAGTGTTCTTATTTCTGACAGAGACTACATTAAATCGATCTCCAAGGACCAGATGTCTAGCTGCAGCATCTCAAGCAGAGAAGAGGAAAGAGCTTAGACTCTACACAATAAATAGCCTAACTTTTTTTTACTTAATTGCTGTTTTCTCCTTTTCTTTGAAATATTAAAGCTTTCTTTCCAGACGTAATTGTTTTTCATTAAAAAACAAACCTCTCTCGGCTACTCTTTTTAGTCTGGATCTATGAAAATATCGGAGGCTCTTTAGTTATCTGTTAAGAAATAAAGCATTCAAGAACCAGACAAATTGACAGCTGAGATCATCTGCCCTTCAACCTTGCTTTAGCATCTGGAGATTCACCCCCTGCCTCTTCACTAAATGGTGCAGTCTCTGTGGTGTGAAAATCGTGCTGATATTTTAAATGTCTGACTGTGGTTAAAACCATCCCTCATTTGAGGGCTGAAATACTGGGGAAAGTACTCACAGCTTGCAGTTGTTTTCAGTTTTCTCCCCAGTCGAACTCTACATTCTACCACCCTTTAATTGGTGTTTTCTGCACTTTTATTTATTTCTACAAGGCCAGCTTTTTTTTTCTTTTTGGCAATTTCTTGACACTGTGTGTGTTGGTTTCTTTTGGCCATCATAAGAAATCCTTAGTAGGGCTGGTGAGATGGCTCAGTGGTTAAGAGCACTGACTGCTCTTCCGAAGGTCGTGAGTTCAAATCCCAGCAACCACATGGTGGCTCACAACCATCCGTAATGAGATCTGATGCCCTTTTCTGGTGTGTCTAAAGACAGCTACAGTGTACTTACATATAATAAATAAATAAATCTTAAAAAAAAGAAATCCTTAGTAACACAGTAGTTTCAAATAACAACAAAAATTTATTCTTTCATGAGTCTGGAGGCCAGATTTTTTTTTTTAAATGAAGCCTAGGTCCCACCCAGAAGCTCCAGAGGAGTGTATGGTCTCAGTCACACTGAGCTCTGGGTGAGTGCAACATTCCTAAGCTTGTAGTCATATCACCCCAGTCTGTGTGTCTGTCTTCATAGGGTCATGTAACCTGATATCTGTATAATTTGATTCCCTCTGCCTATTTCTAATAGAGTTGTTTATCATTGTATTTAGAGTCTGTCCAGAAAAATTCAGGTTTATATCCACACCTTCAGTCTTCTTTATTTGTGCAAATACTGGTTATCCACAAAAGGTAACATTTACAGGTTACTTGGGGTAAGTCATAGCTTACCCTTGGACATCACCCTTCAGCTAACTATGCCACGATCCTTATTTCTCATCCCTAAGGATGAGCCTGAGTGTGGTCTAAGGGCTTGCTCTCTGGACTCTTCGTACTTTCTTAGTTTTAAAGATGGGTTTTCATCCTCTCTCTCTCAGTAATTTATAATATTTGTTTGATTATACACACACACACACACACACACACACACACACACAGTTGTCTAATACATATGTGTTGATTTCTTTCACAAACATTTACTGGGATATTAGGAAACAGAGACAATAAGTGTGTGTGGTCAGTCTACAACCTTAAGTTGGCATATATTCAAAAGAGTATTTAGAAGGTAGAATTTGAATATATCGAATTAAGCTAAAATCTGCAAAAGTGAAGGACAAACCAGGTTATGTAAAGGTGTTCAGCCAATAACTCCTCTCCTTTTGATATTTTTCTCCCTGCTTCACCAGGATGCACCAAATATGCAAGTTCTTCAGGTTTCCATGGTAACAATAAGAATTCAGCAGTTCATCTGACATCTCTCATTGAGGGCAGAGATTACATAATAGAAAGAAAATATCATTAACTTATGCAACACTGGTCATTATGACATTCTGGATATGTATCTTACATTATCAAATATTTTTACTTCTTTTGCATGGGTGACACTGAAAATTGCTGGCTGTTGGTAGAAATAAATGGCACATATACTCTACCACGCTGTTGCCATAGTTGCTAATCTGTTGTGTCATTTCTCCACAATAAACCAGTCTGTGTATTCAGAACTATTTTCAGTGTGGTCTCAGGGCACCTTTACTAATTTACTGGCATCATCTCTGTTCCTAACTCCCTTCCTTACAGATCTCATGACTTTAATATAGCCTAACACTGTAAGTCAATTGTATACTTGTGACATTTTTCTACTCTGCCTAAGACTTTTGAGAGGCCAGCACAGTTAAATCTTTCTCATGAGGATGTAGTCTGTCCCTTCCTCCACATAAGAACTCATTGCCATTGTTGAAGCAGAGACTCGACTCCCAACAGACACAGAATTCTCAGCTACTTTCATCTTAGGACCTTCCCAAGCTGTGGTTGATGAACTAGGGATCCAAGAGAGTCTATAGTATAGTTCCAGTCCAAAGGCAGTCTGGTCCAACACCCAATGTCTCAGAAAGAATCCAAAGCCAAGGAGAAAGTCAATTAGTTCAAATGTAATGAGATGGAAGGAATTCCTGCTTGTTCAGAAAATGGCAAGTATTTTTGTTGTGTTTAGTTCTATGGTGGTCTAGTTTTGTCAACTTGATGTAAATCTAGACATATCTGGGAAGAAGGAATCTTAATTGAGGGGGAAAAAAAGGCCTCCATTTGATTACCCTGTAGGCAAGTCTGTAGGACATTTGCCTGACTTATCATTGATGTGGAGTTAATCAGTCATTGATGTGGGAGGGTCCAGTGCATTGGGGATGATGCCATTCCTAGGCAGATGGCCTTGGAGTATCTAAGAAATCAGACTGAACAAACCATGGAAAGCAAGCTAATAAGCATCACTCTTCCATCAGTTCCTGACTCCAGGTTCCTGCCTTGAGTACGTTCCTCGACTGCCCTGATGATGGAGGCTGTGAGCCAAATAAACCCTTTCCTCCCCCAGTTGCTTTTGGTCGTTATGTTATCACAGCAACTGAAGCCAAACGAAGACAAGGTTTTTGAATGAGTTCTTAAGATTCATAATTGTTGCAAGGTCAATCTATTTAATGTGGTCCATTTATTCCAAAGTTTAACTCAAAACTACCCTAACAGAAACATCTAGCGTAACTTTAGACCAAGTATATGAACCCACATTAATCAGTTGAATGTATATGTATATATGTATGTATGTGTGTATGTATATACATATGTATGCATGCATGTATACATATGCTTTCTTGATAAAATCCAACAAAATACCAAATTTCCCTTTTTTAATGGAATGAAGACATAGAAAGTGCTTTGACCCCTCTCTGTCTACAGTTGATATGAAATTGCAGCTGATATGAAAAAGAAATGAGGTAAAAACTATTAGAAAAGGGCTTCTCCTCGCAGTGGTGATGCAAGTTTTTAATCCCAGCACTCAGGAAGCAGAGGTGGGTAGATTTCTGAGTCTGAGGTCATCCTGATCTACAGAGTGAGTTCCAGGGCAGGGAAGGGTACACAGAGAAACTATGTCTAAAAAATAACAAAACAAAACAAAACAACAAAAAAAAAAACCAAAAAGGGGGAGGGTTTTTGAAGAGCTGATATATTATTTATTACTATAGAAGTGAATTAAGAGTGTTAAAGTAGTTTTAGATTTATTCAAGTTTACTTCAGGATTAAAAAAAATGCTGAAACCAACAGCTCTTGTTTAATAATGCCTAATGGCAGACCATACAAGAAGTGTTCCATTTCTATCAATAAACAGTCTGGGAATCATCTGCTGCCCTAGGTCTGCTACTGAGTGATTCCTGTATAAACATTTATTGCTACCACCAATATTAAGCCTGCGCTCCTGATCCTAACTCCACAGTGTACCTAGACAATTGTCTCTGTTCTTTGTATGCACATTATTTTCTGCTGGAAACAGATTCCAGCCTTGAACCCCAGCCAGATCGTCTGGGTCTGAGAAGCCAATGAGTCTTGCCAATGCCTTCTTTCCGGGGGACTTGGATCTTTTCCCAGTGTTCTCCCCTCTGCAGCCCACTGGTGAAGGTCTTATTCCAGGCCAGACAACTCCTCCCATTCCAAGCATAAAGCCATCATCATCAGATAGTGAGAATCACTGATGCAGCATCACTCCTGACTCATTCTAGGTGATGACTACCAACCTTAATTTGTGTGTCCTCTCTCAGATGTAAAACTGGGGAGTTCTATAGTCATACCCACAAGGCTGACCCTCCCCCACCATTGTTGACTTGCTTCCCGGCTATAGAGAGAGCCACAGATGCAGATCTTTCCTGGTTCTGCCAAAACCAATCAGGTCACAATACCAAAGAGTAAGAATTTCCAGCAGTCTGTACAATCTGCTTTTCCGAACAAGCCTTTAGATTATGATGCATCTTAATCATGCTTATAAGTAACATTTTATCCTTTGTGTAGAATATTAGGCTTCCTACAAAACTGTCATTTTCAAAAATTGCCTGAGATTCAAGTATTGCTTTTTGCAAGTAATGTGGTCCTAACCCAACAGGGTTCAGATCGACGGTTCTTCTAACTTCAACAATGGTAAATATTTTTTAAGCTTCTACTATGTTCATGACACCAGACAAGAGCCTATTATAATGATTTTTCCTTTCCAGAAAAAATAAATTCCAATATGGAACAGAAAGTCTAAACTCATGAAACTGGACTGACTTTGTGTCTTAGAAATTCAACACACCGCAGCTGTGTGCTTAAGCCTGGTTCAAACAAGATGACAAAATAAAACATTGTTATGGCTGGGCATATATTATTGTTTGAATAAATAGCCATAGTGAAAACTGCTTTTAAAACGCCTAGCATATGTACTTGCATGCTGTAATTAAGTTATATGCTCCCCAGCGATTCTGTGGCGTGGCCAGTTGGGAGTGCCCTCCCGTTAATCTTAATGCTATTTAAGATGTTCTGCTTTCCAAGACTCCCCTTTGAAAGTATATGTGAACTTTATTTGCAATAAAAAAGAAACTCATAACATTTTATTACTTTTTGACGTGCTGTTTCTATTGAATGATGCCTGTAGTAAATCATATATATATATATATATATATATATATATATATATATATATATATATATATTAGGATAACAAATGCTGTTTTATAGTGGTGGTCATTGTAGAACGCAATTATATCTTATAATATTTTTTGGCTATAGAAAATAGAGATTTTCGTGTGTGAATCAGACAAAAACGGGGCTGACAGGAGTCACCACTAAACATCTTCCAGAACCTTCCGGCGTAGAATTTTATACTCTTGAACAATTCAGAATTGTTGCATTTTGTTTTTCAAATGCACAGAACAGAAAACAGACTGAGGGCTGGAGAGATGGCTCAGCGGTTAAGAGCACCGACTGCTCTTACAAAGGTCCTGAGTTCAAATCCCAGCAACCACATGGTGGCTCACAACCATCCGTAATGAGATCTGACGCCCTCTTCTGGTGTGATATAATAATAAATAAATAAATCTTTAAAAAAAAAAAAAGAAAAAGAAAACAGACTGAAATACGAAAATACTAAATAACCCTTTAAAATAATTTTACAAGGCTACATGATGATATTTAAATTAGAAATACAAACATTTGGATTTTGTACCTCAAATGACACAGCTATGGTGAAGAAAGCCACAGGCTACAGCTGTCCAGGAAGACATCTTCTCAAACAATCGATGATAGAACTTTCAGATTATTCTCACACAATTTTAACATATTTATTTCTTAGGTATTTGTCTCTCCAAGACATTTTTGACCCAGACATTGTAAAGACTATATTTAATAAGTTAGAAGATAATTTGCACAACAAGATATTTGCTCTTGGGCAGCACACAAAGCAAATGAGAGGTAAGCTATGGTGTTGCACGATGAACATTTCTTCAGATAAGGACCTGACTCTATGGTTGTTTCCCCACAGAGAGTCTTAGTAAGACCATGGTTTGAAAGATGACTTTTCATTTTTTAATGAAAGTTCAGTTTAGTAGTGAAAATTATGTCAATACAATATCATTAATGATAACAAATCAATAATCTCTGTCTCTATCTCTGACTCTCTTTCTCTGCCTCTTCCCCATCTTATTCTAGAAATTGAACTTATAGTCTCGCACATGTGAGGAAAGCACTCTCTCACTGATTTATACCCCAGCCTTTTAGTTTTTATTTGAGATAGAGTCCTGCTGAACTGCCTGTACCAGCCTTGAATTCACTCTGAGGTCCTGGCAGGATGACAACTAGATTACTCTTCCTTAGCTTCTCCAGTGTTGGGAATGACAAGATAGGTCTGCACCACACGACCGAGTGATGATGATTCTCTATAATTGAGGCATATATCATGAAGTTCGGATGTCAGCTGCTACTTATCCAGTAAAATTAATTATTTAACAGGAATAGGTTGTTATCAGAAGCAATATGAGAAAATATATTTTTAAGCTTACATAAAGAGTCATAACATTGCAGTGAATCAAAGAGTCTCTTACTAGGAAATGTAAGTCATAACAATTGACGTTTAGTGAATCTTTATGCCTGATGTTTCGTTAAGCACTTTATTGTCTTTATTTCATTTAATATACAAAAGAGCCCTTTGAGAGATATGTACACGCACTGGCCAGAAGGGTCAGCAGGTAAAGGCACTTGCTGTCAAATATGATCACTTTAATGAAGTCCTTACGACCCACGTGGTGGAAGGAGAGAGCTACCTCCAGTAAGCTGTCTCTGATCTCCATATACATACTATATATGATGGTTTGTATATGCCTGGCCCAGGGAGTGGCACTATTTGGAGGTATGGCCTTGTTGGAGTAGGTGTGTCACTGTGGGTATGGACTTTCAGATCCTACTCCTAGCTACTTGGAAGTCAGTCTTCTGCTAGCAGCCTTCAAATGAAGATGTAGAACTCTCAGCTCCTCCTGCACCATGCCTGCCTGGATGCTGCTATGTTCCTGCCTTGAAGATAATGGACTGAACTTCTGACCTGTAAGCCAGCCTCCGTTAAATGTCCTTCTAAGAGTTGCCTCAGTCATGGTGTCTGTTCGCAGCAATAAAACCCTAACTAAGACACAATGGCATGCACCTACACACAGACACAGACACAGACACAGACACAGACACACACACACACACACAAATATGCCTGAATAAAATGAAATATATTAAATACATATTTCAATTAGCTTTATCTTAATGATGCTGGTGCTTTGTGGAAAGCTATGCTCCTAAGAAGCATAACTTCCTTTGATTCAAAAGCATCTTTTCATATTGATGAAGCTTGTTCTTTGACAATTTATACATGTGTATAATGAATTCTGATCATTCTCTCTTCCTGCTTTCTTAGATTCACCCTCTATCAAGTCTCCTCCTTCCTTCCAGTCTTTCTCTGGTCCATGACTTTTGGTTTTATTCTGCGACCCCTTTTTATTTAACCAGTGATCTGTGTGATCATCAGATTGGACTATCCATTGGAACCTCAGCGGGCAGGAGGGGAGACCAGTGGTCACACAATCAAGGCAATGACTCACCAGTAACTATTCTGGGCAACACCGCTGTAGCACATGTCTTTTATATGAATATCTCTTGTCTTGCAAACTTGTCAAGAGAAAAACAATCTCTTTTTAGTTTTCATTGCCTTGGGCACGGTAGGAGTGGGCATTTATTTAGTACTTATACTTCATTAAAATGTAGTAAAAAAATAGCACTCCAATATACAGGAATACTTTTAAACATTTTTTTCAGGATTAAATAACAATACTTTAGGATTAAATCACCTCATTGTTGTTTAATGTGTTTGTGGGTCTGATATATCAGATGTCCTTTTATACTGCCCATTTTCCTCAAGCTAAGTCATTTGCCTTTGATATAAACAAAATTACTCATAAATCCTCTGGAATGGTTTTACTGTTGGTGAGTGGAAACATTCATTCAGCAAATGTTTACTGAGCAATTATTTTTTAAATATTTAAATATCTATTTATTTATTTATATATAAATTTATTTACATTTCAAGTGTTATCTTCTTACCCACTCCCCCCCCTTCCCGGAAACCCTCTATCCCATCCCCCTCCCCCTGCTTCTATGAGGGCATCTATCTATCTATGAGGGTATCTCCCTTTTCATTTCTGATTTTAATTTGTATATTGTCTCTGTGCCCTCTGGTTACTCTGGCTAAGGATTTATCTATCTTGGTGATTTTCTCAAAGAACCAGCTCCTGGTTGGGTTGATTCTTTGTATACTTCTTTTTGTTTCTACTTGGTTGATTTCAGCCCAGAGTTTATTTCTTCCTGTCTACTCCTCTTGGGTGTATTTGTTTCTTTTTGTTCTAGAGCTTTCAGGTGTGCTTTTAAGCTGCTAGTGTATGCTCACTCCAGTTTCTTTTTGGAGGCACTCAGAGCTATGAGTTTTCCTCTTAACACTGCTTTCATTGTGTCCCATAAGTTCGAGTATGTTGTACCTTCATTTCATTAAATTCCAAAAGTCTTTAATTTATTTCTTTATTTCTTCATCGACCAAGTTATCAGTGAAGATATTTACTGGTCCTTTACGTTGAAAATCTTCTCTCTATACCTATTATCTCTCTTCTCTTCTATACCTATTATCCATAGGTTTGGTCTCCTCATTGTGTCTTGGATTTCCTGGATGTTTGGGGTCAAGAGCTTTTTGCATTTTGCATTTTCTTTGACTTTGTGTCAATGTTTTCTATGGTATCTTCAGCATCTGAGATTCTTCTATCTCTTGTATTCTGTTGGTGATGCTCACATCTATAACTTCTGACCTCTTTCCTAGGTTTTCTATTTCCCCAGTTGTCTCCTTTGGGATTTCTTTATTGTTTCTACTTCCATTTTTAGATCCTGGATGGTTTTGTTCAACTGCTTCACCTGTTTGGTTGTCTTTTCCTGTAATTCTTTAAGGGATTTTTGTGTTTCCTCTTTGAGGGTTTCTACCTGTTTACCTGTATTCTCTTGTATTTCTTTAATGGAGTTATTTATGTCCTTCTTAAAGTCCTCTACCAGCTTCATGAGATATGATTTTAAATCAGAGTCTTGCTTTTCTGGTGTGTTGGGATAACCAGAGCTCACTGTGGTGGGAGAACTGGGCTCTGATGTTGCCAAGTAGCCTTGGTTTCTGTTGCTTATGCTCTTGCCCTTACCTTTTGCCATCTGGTTATCTCTGGTGTTAGCTGGTCTTGCTGTCCCTGAGTGTGACTTGTCCCTCCTGCAAGCCTCTGTGTCAGTATTCCTGGGAGACCAGTTCTCTCTGGGAAGAATTTAAGTTTGAAGGGCTGTGGTGCAGGGTCAGCTCTGGGGTACAGAAAGAAATCAGAAGGATCCTGTCCCCAGCTATTCCTTGGTTCCTGTGTCCTTACAGCTCTGGAAGGGTCCCTCTTGGGCCGGGAATTTGAACAGAAATGGTGGTCTTACCTGTGCTCACAGGTGTGCCGTCTGTCCTGGGAGACCAGCTCTCTCCTGGTGGTATTTTTGTATGTAGCCCTGTGGCACAGGATCAGTTCTCAGTGCAGACAGAAACCGGAATGCTTCTATCCCAGGCGGCTCCTTGGTTCCTATGTCCTGAGGGTTCCAGAAGGGTCTCTCTGAGTATCAGTGGTGGTTTTACCAGCACTTACAGCCTTGTCTGCACTCCTAGGAGGCTAGCTCTAGGGGGCCCTGTGGCAGAGGATCTACTGAGCATGTATTAACTGCCAGGTGCTACTGCCGCAGCCGAAGATGCAGAGGCGAAGACTAGGATACCATAGAAACAGTGGCTTCTGTGGCTGTTAAGGTAAATTCTAGTGTCAACTAGGATAACATAGAAACAGTGGCTTCTGTGGCTGTGAAGGTAAATTCTAGTGTCAACTAGGATAACATAGAAACAGTGGCTTCTGTGGCTGTGAAGGTAAATTCTAGTGTCAACTAGGATACCATAGAAACAGTGGCTTCTGTGGCTGTGAAGGTAAATTCTAGTGTCAATAAATAATAGAGGCGGTGCAGAAAATAAAACTCAGGAGAGTGATCATGGTTATAGGAGAGTCTCTGCTTCAACGTGCGGAGTTGGGAAGGCTCCATCATAAAGGAAAAGGTTAGCAGAGATGGAGGAGCAGCACTTCAGAGATGTCTCCTAAAAAATAAAGAACCCACGGGAAACACTTCTTCCAGTGGAGTCTTTTCTGCATAGCTTTGCAGTAGCAGATCTAAAACAGCAAGCTCTTTATTTATTGCCAACAACTAACTAGAAGTAGCTTCATAAATCACATTAAATGTCAGTCCCCTTATTGTGAATATTATAGATATTTGAAAATAGTTTAAAGTGCAAAGACTTCCTTGAACATCAACGCTCATCTCAACACTTAAACATTCGAGAGCAAACCCCTTCTTTTTATAGTTATTTATATTTTAAAGTTGTATATAAAGATTTCTTCCCCTGGTTTTCCAGATACATTTGCTTCTCCAGACACTTTACTCATTCAAGAACTATATGTTGAAGTCCTTGTAGCAGAGAAAATAGACAAACATTACTTTCAAGGAGCTGCCTTGTAAAAGGAAAGTAAGTGTGGTGATGTCATAAATATGTCAAAGGTGAAGACATAGGAGAAAGAAAGCAGGGAAGGAGGCAGAGTCCGAACAAATATTTAAACACTTTAACATTGTTCTTCCTAAGTTCTTTAAAAATATTTTTATTGAATCTTTGTGAATTTCACCTCATGCATCCCATTCATCTCCTCATCCATTCATATATGACCTCTGCCCTTGAAACCCCCTAAAGAAAACAAAAACAAACAAACAAAAACAAGAACTAAAAAGAAAGAAAAAATAAGAAAACACAAAATGAAAACTGTCTCACTGTGGAAGCTGTGGTGTGTCTGGTGCGTCACACGGCGTCACACGGGACACCTGTTTGCCCAGTTTTACTTGTGAATCACAAGGAGTCATTGGTCTGGCTCTAGCCTCTGGTTTCTGCTGCAACTATCAACTACTTAAATTGTTAAATTAATAAATACAGGACTTCTGGGCTAGTTATTACCTACCACTCCACTCCCCATGCAAATTCCTCCTCTCTGCTCCAAGAGGCTCTCTGCTCCACTGTGGCTTTCACCTTTCCAGATTTCCTTCCCTTTTGTCCATTGGGTGAGGCAGTTGGGGTCATGGCGCAGCCTTGCAGGAGAGAGCAGAGGCGTGGCATCCATCCTTCCCAACTTGCAGTTCCAGCAATGGCTGTGTTCCTCACAGACAGCCCGAGCTCATCCCGGCCATCCTCTTCCGCGCTCGCTCAGCCTCAGCAGCAGTCTCGCTCTGCACTTAACGTTCCATGGATTGGTAGAGGAGTCTCTCTCTAAGTTCTCTCTAAGTCTCTCTCCAAGTTCTGTGTTCTCTGATCTTTACCTATCCTGTCGGTAAACCTAAATCTCTCATTAAATTCCAAATAAATGGGGAGTCTTTTTACTCTTTCTCTTTTTCTTCCTTCCTTTCTTCCTTCCCTGTCTGTCTTTCTTTTCTTTCTTTTTTTCTTCCTCTCTTTCTGTCTTTGTTTGTTTCTTTCTTTCTTTGTTTCTTCCTTCCTTTCTTTTTTTTTATTTTTATTTTTTTATATTTTTTGGTTTTTTGAGACAGGGTTTCTCTGTGTAGCCCTGGCTGTCCTGGTGTAGACCAGGCTGGCCTCGAACTCAGAAATCCTCCTGCCGCCGGGCGGTGGTGGCGCACGCCTTTAATCCCAGCACTTGGGAGGCAGAGGCAGGAGGATTTCTGAGTTAGAGGCCAGCCTGGTCTACAAAGTGAGTTCCAGGACAGCCAGGGCTACACAGAGAAACCCTGTCTCGAAAAACAAAACAAAACAAAAAAAAAAAAAAAAAAAGAAATCCTCCTGCCTCTGCCTCCCAAGTGTTGGGATTAAAGGCGTGCGCCACTACTGCCCGGCTCTTCCTTCCTTTCTTTCTTCCTTCTTTCCTTCCTCCCTCCGTCTGTCTCCCCCCTCCTCCCTCCCTCTCTTCTTTTCTTTTCTTCCTTCCTTCCTTTATTTCTTTTTTTGAGTATGTCATTTCTTAATTCTGACCCCGACAGCTATTTTCAAAAGAGATGAAGCAAAGATTATTGGCTTTAATAAAGCCATTTTAAAACTTTTATATGAAGACACTCCCCGAAACATCACAGATAACATCAAATTGAAAACAATTTATATACAAACACTGTCACATCAAAATAATAAAATATTTTCATCTCCAAGGTGAGACGTAAGAAGAGTAGAAAACATGGGAGTAGAAGTAACAGTCACAACATGAGACCCACCTTCATTGTAACCATGTGAAACTACACATATGTTTGGATGAGGGTTAGAACAAATATGGAGATAATTGTGTTTGGGTATAGACTGCCTGATTAAAAAAAATACTTAAAAGTTCATGTAATTAAAATTTAACTTTTTGCTGTAGAGATGGCTCAGTGGTTAAGAGCACCATCTGCTCTTCCAGAGGTTCTGAGTTCAATTCCCACCAACAACATGGTGACTCATGACCATCTGTAATGAGATCTGGTGACCTTTTCTGGTGTGTCTGAAGACAGCGACAGTGTACTCACATACATAAAATAAATAAATCTTGAAAAGAAAAGAAAAGAAATCAGCCACCCAAAATTTAACTTTTTAAGTGCTTCATCATCATCAGTGTTATGATAAGTATTGCACTTAATATAGATCAAGATAAATGCTCCAAGTAATGGAGGTAAAAATAGTAAATATTAATATCTCTCTTCTTACGTGCTTAATTCTAAACCCAGACATGAATAAATAATATACCTGGCTTCCAAGGTTGAGCTATAAGCCTTGTATGTTGGAAATATTATTTTATGGATTTTTTTGTTTATAATCAGAGCATAAGCTCTTAAAACTAGCTTTTGAATGACCTGTAAGCAAAGGAAAATGCATTAGCATGTATTCAGTGCTATTTGTATTCAGTGCTATTAGATGACTTGGCTCTGAGCTTTGCAATGGGCATTCAGTGGCCTTTAGTTCTTTGTGCCTGTTTTTCAAAATATCCAAGTTTCATATTTTACCTTAACACATTCAAAGTCATACAGCTGATTGTGTGTTAGTTTTCAAGGAGACAGAAACTACAAGGACAAAAATTGTTTAGCAGAGCCTTATGTTTATTTTAGATTTCTTAGTAAATAAAAAGTAAATGCATTTGATTATTAAGGAAGTGCTTTTGTGAAGAGCATGCCCATCTATAGAGTTCTGAAAATGATGTTCCAGAGTACACGGAAATAGTGACATTCGGTGAAATGCAGTGACACAAATCTAAGCGAAGATGCCAAAGCTACCACAGGCTAGATATGGTTGCTGGACATTTTCATTCAGTCCACTTTGGGCTTCTCTCCTTATCCAGTAGCGAAGCACTCAGACTCATTTTATGCATGAATAGAAATTCTCAAGTTGAGATTGGAGTTTGGCTCTTCAAATTCAGTGATGCTATCACTGAATTCCCGTAACACAAAGAAAATCTTTCTGAACTGTAGTTTAGAAATGTTTTTATTATGGACTGCTAGCAAATTATCCCACAAGAGGTCACCAAAGATCTAGTATTTTGTGTATGATTTTCTGTCCTTCCTTCCAACTAAGACAGCTTATACATTTCCTGGTTCTTGTTTTCTCTTGCCTTTTGTGAGACATTCTTGTTTTGTAGCCCAAGCTGTCTTCAAATTCAGAGCAGTCCTGATGTCCTGTTCTCTCAAGTGCTGAGAGTGTAGGTGTGAGCCTCCCTTCTTTGTTTCTTAGTTTTCTCCCTCAGATAAGCAACAGAGAATCATTGTTTATTTCGGACCAAATCAGCTTATGGAAGTCTGTAGCTCTCTAGGTCAAGTCTATACCATGGGTTTCAGAGAAGTCCTTATTACAGCGTACTGTTTTTATATTTTATTTTGGGGATTTTAGTTACAACATCTCACTCCTCCATTCCCTCTAAAGCCTCCCATCTCTCTCACTGCATTCCCTCAATGTCTTTTTGTTCACTAATTGTTATTGTAAGCATATAAATATATGTAAATATACATGTATTCTTAAATATAATCTGCTCAGTCCATGGAATGCTTCTTGTATCTATGTTTTCAAGGATGACCATATGGCACCAATTGTCTGCCTTTCCCTGGAGAAGATCACCTCTCCTGCTCCCAGCTTCCCTAAGCTGCTACAGTTCTTCGAATAGTGTTGAGGTCTTACGGGTTTTTCTCCATCTACTTTGGCCGTCTCTGTTCAGTTCACAACTGGACAGTCATGCTGTTGAGACTTTCTCAAAGCAAATTTCCAGATCCTCTGGCCCTTGTGATCATCCTCTCCATCTTCCACAATGTTTCCTAAACATGCGTAGGTGTATCCATTGGGACTGAGCTTGACAACTCTGTATTTGACTGCTTGTGACTCTCTGTGGGTATAAGGACAAATGTTTATAGATTGTTGTTAGGATTATGCTAGTTAATGAATGAGTGGTTGTAGATTCTCCTTCAATAATCACGACTCCACTAGAACTGAGCAGTTAGCTAGGTTTTCAGTATTGGGAATGGCCTTCCTCTTGCTGAGGGTGTCTTAGGTCCAATTAGCTGATAGTTACTGGTGAAGTATGCATACCACTACTGCACCCTTAGGGTTAACATGCCATGTCGATTGTTGCTGTGGTTTATTGGCATCATAACCAGGTAGAACTGCTGGGTGCCTCACTCCTTTGGATGTTTGCCTGGTAGCCTTTCTTTAATCCTTATTATATTTTCCACCTCCCTTCTTCTCATCTCCAAAGAGCTCCCTTTCCCATTTCTCCTATCGGAACTCTTATATACTGACATATTTTAAAATTGATAATTTTAAAGCTCAATGACTATTTTAAAACACTTATTGTTCATCTTAAATGGGCGAATGGTATAGCATGTCAACTACATGTCAACAAGTGTTGAGAGAAGGAAGAAGGAGAGCTGGCCAGATTCATTAGCTGATCATATTTACCATGGAATCCATTCATAAAAATCTACTGCACATTTCTCAACTATGGGCATTTATAAATAAAAAATGTAGTTTATATTCACCTCTATAATAATAGCATTGGTCCCATGGATAGATCAAAATAAGGCATGTTCAACCTTAGAAGTTATGAGAAAAAGAACTATCTGAAAATATTCTCAAATAATCCCATTAAAAAGTGACTGGGAACTCTATAGCATTCTTTACACTGGGAAGTCTTTCTCATTCAGTTCTGCAAAAGTAAATGGAGATTTGCATTTCTGCCCGCAGGCAACATCTGTTGCTCTCACAGAGACATGGGGTCTGGTTTATAGGAACATACGCAACAGAACCTAACACCGGGAGGAGAGGTCATTCCTGCTACTGAGAGGGAAGAAATGCAGCCCTCATGATGATGTGTTGACTAAATGGTTTGTCTAATAGTGTAAGAAAAATGTTTTAAAGAAAAATCTGCTTAAAATTTGTGGCTGTTGCCCTCTACTCTTAAAAGAATATCATCATAAAACAGAGGGGAAATGCTCCTTAATTTCCATCTCATGGGTCTTAGAGGAGATGACCTTGCTCTTAGCATCCTTGGCTAGTAAGATTGCAGGTGCACATCGTGCCAGCAAGTGTCACAGTGACATCTTCATTATGGTCTTATCTATGGGGGCAGAGGCTGTAGACTGAGATTTTCTGATGCCATACCTCCCTTCCCTAAATAAGAATTATTAATTTAAAATACTGTGATTTAAACATATGTACAAAGAAAGGTTTTATTGTTGTGAATTGAGGATTTAAACAACCTTATAATCTGTTTCATAGGAATGGCATTAAAAATTTAAAAATATGTGGACGGTAAGGATAGAAGATCTATAAAAATTCCAACACTGTGAATTCAGAGGGTGTTAAACAAGATGATTTTTAAGGTACCTTCTAGCTGGGAGATGCAAGGACTCTATTTAAATTCTCATGGTTTTGAGCTGTAGAACATTCATTTCCTATTCAGTGAGTTCTCTTTGGGTGGGGCCTTTTGTGTTTTGAATAGTTGTCTTATTCAAAACACTACAGGTTGAAGTTAAAAGTTAGTCCATTTAAGATTTATTTTCGGTAGTTACCAAGACTTTGCATTATGTTCTCTACAATAATTATCCATTTTTTTAATCTCTAACGTCTTTTTTGATGAACATAAAGTTGAGTTGCAAAGTGCAACCATAATTCTGTCCCCTATTTCTTTCTGGAGAAATAAATGATTTTAAAAGCCATGATCATGAACTATAATGCCCAAGTGAATACTAAAACAGAGTTTCTATTTGTCTTTGGTCATCTCTCAGTGGGGAAAAAAGGAAAAAGGAAATAGGCTAGCCAGGAAAGTGGGGCGTGAGACGCCTCTAGTGCAGTGGTTCTCAACCCGTGAGCTGCGACCCCAACAGGGGTCACATATCAGATATCCTGTATATCAGATGTTTACATTACAATTCATAAGAGTAGTAGTAAATTTACAGTTATGAAGCAACGATGAAAACAACTTTGTGGTTGGGGGGGTCACCTCAACATGAGGAACTGTATTAAAGGGTTGCAGCGTTAGGAAAGTTGAGAGCCACTGCTGTAGTGGATCAGAAGATCAATCTCATATCCAGAATTTGAAGGGATTGAAATAAGCCATTTTTAATGCTATTACTATCTGCTCTACCATCCTTTAGGTGAGGAAGCACACTGGCTCTCTTCAGTTTTCTCATACTAAGCCCCATGTGGGCACATTCAGAGGACATTCTGTGTACCAGTGGGCTATGAATAACACAGCATAGGTCATCAACTTCCAACCAGGTTTAGGAGGGTATGCGGACTGCATTTATGTCACTGACACTTACTTTTGCCCAGTACTGAATTCTGTCATGAAGACTGAGGTTTTTCTTGCTCTTATGCTAAGCTCATTGACCATCTGAGGGAAAGAAGGAGCAAGAATCCAGACAGTGGCAGGCCTGTGCGTCAATACTGAGGCCTGTGCTTGTGTTCTCTCCGTGTTTCCTAACTCAGATATCTGATTGCGTCTTAAGTGACTTGATCTGTGTGAGTGCAGGCCTGCTCAGAGCTCTTGATACCATCAAAATGACACTTATTTTATGAATTGTAGTAAATATTCTCTGCTTTTGCCATTCAAAACACATTTAAACATCACAGTATAATTCAGCCTTAGAATAAAAAGTCATCAGGCTAAGATCAGTGAAGTGGGGAGTGCTATAATGTCAATAAGACAGACACTTATCGTGGGGATGATAACCCACATTTCCTATTTTCTTGGGAATTAGTGAACAGTTTTATGAATCCCTGAAAAAGAAAATACAGATTGAATAAGTTGTGTGGGATGCTGTGAGTGAAATATGTGCAAAAGAATTGTTCTTCACCCTGTTGCAACACACGAGGCCTTTGGCCAGAAACATCGGCACCATTTAAGGATTTGGTGGGAACAGGATCACAGGATGGACATCTGACTTTCAAACCCAAAACCTGTACTTCATTAAGGTGCATGGTGATCCACTGCATGTGATCTATAGCACGCGATCCACAAGCACATGACCCACAATCATGTGATCCACAGCACGTGATCCACAAGCACATGATCCACAATCATGTGATCCACAGCACGTGATCCACAAGCACATGACCCACAATCATGTGATCCACAGCACGTGATCCACAAGCACATGATCCACAATCATGTGATCCACAGCACGTGATCCACAAGCACATGATCCACAATCATGTGATCCATAAGCAAGTGATCCACAGCAAGTGATCCACAATCATATGATCCACAGCATGTGATTCAAAAGCACGTGACCAAGAGTATATGATCCACAATCATGTGATCCATAATCATGTGGTCCACAGGCATGTGATCCATAGCATATGATCCGATTTTCAGTATGCAATCCACAAGCACATGATCCACAGCTTGTGATACACAGTATGTGATCTACAACATATGATTCATAATCATGTGATCCATAGCATGTGATCCACAAGCATGTAACAGCCTGAGAATGTCCTACAGTGAAATGTTGCTTGATGAAAAGTAAATTGATGCTATTAGTTGGTTAAGTAAGAAATGCTAGCAGAACCTCGGGCTCTTGGATATGTTACATAATTATACTAAAATAACTCTTTTTTTATGTATTAAATGACAGTTCTAAGTAATAAGACTCAATTATAATTTTGTTGGACTAGTCTTTCTAAATCCCTTAGTGTTTAGTAAACTAACAGCATGGTTTGTGGATTCTATTGAATCAGACTTGAGGGAAAGCAGTGTTATGCAGTGTGCTAAGTGCTACAGTAACAAGACTATCTGTAAAGAGATGTGTGCCTCTCACGACTGGGGAAGGTTTGCTATTTTAAGTAAATGTTAGCACATGATGATGGACTGGAGAAATGAATGAAACAGGGAGAGAGCATTCTAGAAAGGTTGAATCACTTTTGATGACAAAGACATTAAGTTCTTTTGTCAAGAAATGGTGGCTGGAAGTCAAGTAATTATTTTCCGGAGGTGGATGGAGCTAGAAGAGATATTTTGCTGTGTTATAGCGATGATGCTATCGCAGAAGAAAATACCTCTAAAAATCTAGGAGGATTTGGTGTTCAAAGTTCTCTCCTTCTATTGGGAGAACTGAACTTGGGATCAATGTTTTGTAGAATTAGATTCTTGGATTGTTTGAATGAGGTTGACTTCCACTTGAAGAATGGAAGTCTTTTAAGCATTTTATTATTGCCCAAAATTATGGTTGAATTCCACACACAGAAATTCCAAGTTCTTTGGCTGGAGAGATGCCTGAGCACATGTGTGCTTCTCTCTCTGTCTCTTTCTTTCTGTCTCTGTCTCGGTCTCTCTCTCTTTCTCTTTCTCTCTGTGTCTTTGAGTCTCTGAGACATCTGTGTCTCTATGTCTCTGTCTCTCTCTGTTATTTTAAATAAGCTTCACAGTATATGGTCATACCATGGTATTATTGTATATCTTATTCATAGCAATAAACTTAGCCTGAGAGGAGTTGTAAGTGTCAGCCAAGGACAGGAACTCTCTTATTCTAGCATAATAGACCTCGTATCTGGAACCACATGGCTATAAAAGACAGATTTTCAACATTCACACTCAACCACAGGACAGGTACTTTCCAGGGAGGGCCCAAGGTGGTACTACTCATGGCTTACAAATGCTGGCAGGGCTTGTGAGTTCTAGCTATCTTGTCTGGTACCCCAGTTGCTTGCTGATGGTATAGAACATCAGCAGACCTTTGTATGATCTGTGCTGAACAACTCAAGTGGTAAACTAAGAAGTCAGAAATCCAGGGTGGGCTACTCTTGTTCCACTTTCAGAACAGGTCCATGAGTTCACAGAGCCTTCCACCCCTAGCTTGTGGCTGCAAACTATGAAATATCATGGTGGTAAAGTACAGTATTTATGCTTCTGATTTGGTTCTCATTATCCTGATTTTTTTTGATAAACACACCCCCATTCTCAGTCTATGTATTTCAAGTAAAATGCAGCCCAGAGAATGAAGCCTATTTATATAATGCTGACTTTTACATTTTTAATAACCACTCAAAGGATGGAAGAATTAAAAAAATTACTCGTGATGGGAAACTACATAGAACTTAAAGTGTCAAACAATAAGGTGCTATCATAGCATAGTGTGATCATTCCATATATGTCTGCTTTTGCTCTACAAGGGCAGAGTGAAGTGATTGTGAGTGACCATGTCCTGCAAAGCCTGAAGTACCTCTTTCCTGGCTCTGTGTGGGAAAGCTTTGTGAAGCCATGTTCTAGACCACCACTGTGCCCATAACAGCAGTGAACAGTCAGTGCATTATTCAAGATGAGGTGCTTGGACATTCTTTGAGCTGTTGGAAAAATGACTCTCTTCCTAGTTGGCCCCTAAGAATAAGGATCAAATCAAACTTGTCTCATACTTTCCAAACCCTGGAATCTTTAGCTCTCAGACTACCAGAATGGCTAAAATTGGCTTTTGCTACTTACAGGCAAAGACACTTAACAGATAAAGTATACTGTATGTGTGGGAAGAGAGGATTAGTTAATTCCTGAGATCCTGATGTATCCTGGAAACAGCAACTTCCTGGCAGAAGGGAAGTCAATCTCAGTTGTCATCTTCTGTAGGACCTGAATATACACTGTTCTGGGGAGAAAGTCTAAAAGCTGAAAATACAGGGAAGGTCAGAACTGTTCAAGAACCCCATTTCATAGAACACCTCAGCCTTCCAGAGACATCAGTCTTAGATGACTTCAAGACTTAAGATCTTTATATCTTTGCACTAGAATTCTTCGTATAACATCTGACTTATCTCTTATAGACTCTTTAATTCCATGACAGAGTCACAACACTACTGTATCTTTAATTCCAATGAGATGGATGAAGTTGTGCACAAAGGAAAGAAAAAACTCATTTGCGAGGAAGTAATAACTAGGTGTGTGTTTTCAGTTTTCAGAATATTAGCTATTATGAAATATAGGCTCATTATAAAATAAGAATATATATGCATATACCATTTTCATGATTAAATAAGTATAAATTATTTTTTTCTGTTGACTAATCCTTCTCTTTGTCAATTAAACAGCAATGATTTCTTTTGCCCATTATCTCAAGGGAGAGATATGGCACAACAGTAAATAGAAATAAAAGAAAACAAAACAACCCTCCAAAAACTATAGAAATTTTCAGATAAAACCTCCCAATATTAGAACAGTAGAAAATTACTTGGTGCAGACAAAGGCAAACTGTCATGGGTTACCTTATGGCGAGATTGTCTCCAGGTTATACATATGTAAAAGAATGAGAGAAAGAAGGAAGAGAGAGAGGATGGGATGACAATGTAAATGATGGGTTTGAGAGAGAGAGAGAGAGAGAGAGAGAGAGAGAGAGAGAGAGAGAGAGTAAGACGGTGAAACTTAGGGAGACTGAGAGAAGGAGAGAGACAGAGGGTGAACCAGACACACACACACACACACACACACACACACACACACACACACAGAGAGAGAGAGAGAGAGAGAGAGAGAGAGAGAGACAGAGAGAGAGAGAGAGAGAGAGAGAGAGAGAGAGAGAGAGAGAGAGACAGTAAGATAGTGAAACTTAGGGAGACTGAGAGAGGGAGAGAGACAGAGGGCAAACCAGAGAGACAGAGAGACACACAGAGAGATCCCAGCTCTACCTCAGATCATTCTTGTTGGCTCTTTGCACCCAAGTGGGAGGTTACTGAGGTTGTCTCACCTCTACCTAAGTGTGGTTGCATCCTCCATATGCAGATGTGGGTAGGTCTCCAAGAAGAAGTCAAGGGCACCGTTGTAAGGCTATCGACCTGGTATGGGACACACACTGTGATTAGCAGACCTCCATCTCTTTCCCTCTTTCCTGTTATTCATGTTATCGATAAGTCTTTCCTTATCAGAAAGAATCTCAAGGTAAAATGTTTCAAAATTCTCCAAGAGCTCTGTGAGAGTAGAGAGACTTGCATTTACTGGGTAGAATTTTCACAACCCCATCCCCCAGCATCAGAGTTTGACACAGAAATTAAATTGGGTCAAGTACAAATGTTTCTCACACACACGGGCTTATGGATAGATACTATGATGATGTTCTAAGGAATTTATAGCTGTCTCCATTAATACAGGTTGAGAGCACTCATTCTAATGGGCAACAGCAATGGCATACAAGTATCAGAAGGGGCCACTTGCTCCATGCCCCTGAATCTTAGTGCATCACAGTGGCGTTCATTTTGAAGATTTGCTCCCATATCCCATTTGATTATGAAGTCTAATCTTTCCCTAAGAAGGGTGAGCCACTGGGTCTTACTGAGGAGTTCTTGGTATTTTCATGCTCAGTTCATTTTCTTTAACATATAACCAGTGGAATAATGAAACAAAAATCTGCTAGAGTGCAGACTTGAGAGGACACGTGATGTTTGGGAAGGGTATAAATATGACCCAATAGAGAGTGGATGACACTGTAGCATTGGTTCATCTTGCCATTCTTTGCTGGTCTTCGTTGGGTTTTGCTGACAATGCTGTGGCATCGGTTCGCCTTGCCTTCTTCACCAACTTCATAGAAAGAAACACACCAGTGAATTTTTCCTGAGATTCCAGAAGCCTCTCGAAGCTTCTGCACAGACTAAGGCCAATTGGCAGAGCCTTGTGCTTTCTTCTGGATTTAACTGTTAGTGCTGATTTGCGAATGGTGTTTGTGAATAGATCAAGCTACTGCTGCAGATTCATGTGAACTGCTGATATCCTGAAAGTGAATATTGGGATCACTCAACAGAACTATTTCTAAACAGGTCCACATGACCCTTTGCCCTATTAACCTTTCCTTTCCACTACCTCTGTTGGGTGGTGGGCTAGAAGAGAATTTAAACTGTTTAAGAACCATTATTAAAGTAGGCTTTGAAAAATCTAAGTCTACACAGTTCCAAATCTACTGGGCAGATTCACAGAATATAGATCCAGAAAAGATTTGATGTTACAGTGTTCAATTGGAAGGCTGGAAATGGTTAGAATGTCTAGGTTTAAAGACCGAGCTCCTGCAGAGAACTGTGACAGATAATAACTCTGCAGATACCACTGTGCTTCTGGGTGCATAGGTTTACTGATGCCTGACATTGCTTGTAGAAATACCACTCCAATCCCTGCCTTCATTTGCCAACATTTCCCCATGTGCATGTCTGGGAACAAACTTTCCCCTTTCCTATGAACTCCAACCAATCCAACAACCTCAATGTTTCAGCTCCCAGACCCTATTTCTATTGTGATCTATTGGGAATAATTACCTCAGTAAATGAATCTGGAGGTGACAAGGAGTTTGAGTGAGTATGTGACATTTTCTAAATTGTTCTGAATGGATAGCCTTAAACAATTTTCCACTTTTTCAAGTACTTTTTAACTTTTTCTCAAGTTAAAGAAAAGGTTAAAGGCAAATGAGACACAATCTTAAAGTACTTTTAATATTATTTCTTGATATAAAGAAATGTATGCAGAATTGTTGTTATATTGCTTGGCAGAATTAAGTTTAATAATAAAAGATTCCTCTAATCAAAATTATATAATTCCATCTTCAAATTCTATTAACTTAGGACTTTGGGGACTAAGCTACCAACCTGAATTCTGGCAGATAAGTGTCAAACCATAAAAAAGGCACAAAGTAAAATTTAAAATGCCTCTAACTTCCCTTTGAAGGCTATTTGGTTTATTTTCAACTTTTTAGTTTTAAAAGAAATGGTACAGTAAATGCCATTGAACAAGCATCATTTACCTTTGTATTTTTTTTTCAGAAAAATTTCTGGAATTATAAATCATGAGCCCAAGGGAGCCAGATTAATAAAAGAATAGTTACCATTTCTCTATTAGTGCATTTGTCCTCCATAGAGCACTTGTCAGGAGATCTCAGTAACACTGGTACCCATCCCAGATGCAGTTTGCATGTTGTAATGCTAACTGTATCACTACCAAAATACTAAACTATGCATCTTTCAATGTTTGCCATTGGAATTATACCTCACATGCTCAACTCTTTCACTGTTAACATCCCCAAAATGAATTTAAAATGCATGTTGAAATTAAAATTACTATTTAAAAGGCTAAAAAATTGTAACCTGCAGCTTCTAGTGTACAGTGTTAGAAAACATACAGGGCTTTTTCCCTTGGTGTCTTCTCAATTCCCTGGCATGTGCATCTTGGGTCAAATTCCAACTCCTCCCCATTGCTTTGTTCGCTGAAGCCAAGAGTCCTGGGGCTTCATCATCATTTTGAGGAATATGATAATGGAGCTGGTCTTCCCTAGGACAGAAGCTTCGTGTCTCTGATCACGGCCTACTGAAACAACTTGTGACCTTGACAGATCACAATATTTACTAAAAATTACATTTGACTCTTGTGTTTGGCTTCCTGCTCTAGGAACCCTAAATAAAGGAATATCACTCTGTTCTCTTTGTCTTCTAGACCTTTTGTTTCTTGCTCTGCCCTAGCATGTGCACTCTTGGTTTTGCTGAATTGCTCTAAGTCTGACTTTCCTGGTCATGGCTTTATCTAGTCTCCTTCTGTTGCTTCCAAATGAGATTTTCATTTGGGATGTTTCTATGTTTTCCTTCCCCTTTCCTACCTGTTCTTCTAGCATTTAGAGAGGACTTCACTTCACTAAGTTCTGCAATTCCAGGAGGGAATTCACCCCCTCTCCCTTTGCCCAAGGTGCAGATGTTCCAAGACTGCTGGTAGCTGCTGAGCACACCAGGCAGTGCTGACTATTATATGGCATAATCTTTTTTTTTTCTTTTTTGTGGTCCTTGGAGCATCAAACCTAGGACTTTGCATACCCTACGCAGACCCTCTACCTCTGAGATTCCTTCTTGAAGTCTGTAAGTCAGGCATAGTAAAAGATGAACAGCCATAATAACAAAATAGAAAAGTCTAACAATAAATTACTATAGGACAGCCAGCAGTTTTGTACCTCAGGAAGACTAAGTAAAAGAGTGTCATTGACTAGAACTGTGACACCACAAAAGTTGACCTGATGACAGTGGTGGGCAGCTACTAGGTGACTAGAAGATGTTGTATAGACAGTGTGGAAAGAACAGAGGAACGGTTCACATGCTGGGCCATGTTAGGCAACCCAGTGTGAGATTCTGTCACCATGAGAAGTTGTGTAGCACCTGAATTAAGCACATCTTAATAATTAATAAGAAAGAAATAAGCCATCTTAATTTATTCATTTTTTAAACATCTATGAATTTTGTATGTGTGTCCGTCCCTGTGTGGATGTCCGAGTGCTAGAGGACAGTTCCACACATGTGGAGGTCAGACGACATCTTGCAGAGGCTCAGTCTGTCTCTTCAGCATATAGGTCCTGAGGGTCAAACTCAGGTGGGCAGGGTGCAAGCACTTTTGCCCATTGTCCCATCTCGTTGACCCCGCGCTTGTTACTGCTTTTAGCATAAGAAAATCTATGCGAAGCAAAATGATCATTTAAATGCATTATGATCTCAGACCTGTAAGATCTTAATGTATTTGCCCGTGTTGCCCACTTTCTCAGAAATCAAAGAAAATAGAAAGGGTTGTTGAGAGGGAAGAGTCAAGCAAAGGGGAACAGGTAGCAGAGCTATGACAGAAGTGACCCCGGGGAATTCCCAGTATGGCTGCTAGTTTGCTAAGTTAAGTCTCTTGCCCATTTTCCCATTGAGAAGTTAGTCTTTTCCTTAATGGTTCGAGCTCTTTATTAAGTATGAAACCGTCTTATTTATTTGTGCTGTTGCAAATTATCCTCTAGCTGTTTCTGCCTTTTGATTTGGCTATGACTTGCTTTATTAGAGAAGAGTGTAAAATTTTTACCCATTCCATTTCACCAACCCAAGGATAATTTTTAGTTTTAGATTCTATGATTCTACTAAGTGGAAATAAGAGGAAGTGCATGGGAGATATAGGATTGCAGGTCACATTCCTATATATAATGCTGGTTGCACCAATAGTAATATTTTATGTTACAGGAACTGACTAGTGGCTTTATTTCTTTAATAATGAAAACTAATTAGATATTTGCTGATTCTCTACTAACCATGGATGTCGATCTATTTTGACTTTATGTAACCCAGAGACTTTGGCAAAAAAATTTAAACTGATTTTTGAAAAAAATGTTAGAAACCATCGATAAAAAAAAAATCAGATCAAGATATAAGAAAGATCAGCTATGTTAAAACCATGAAAAATAAAAACTGAAATAGCAGAAAATTTCCAAGTGACTGCTGCTCAGAGGACATCATTGAGAAGAGATACACCCCCATTCCAGCTGTGGTTTGGTTTTTCCACAGCTGTGTGGATGGAAGCAAAGGCCACCAAAGTGCTTAGAAATGAGGACATGGGGGAGGGATTTGTTGACGCTCTGTCTCTGTGCACTTTCAACACAAACACAGGCTCCTTGTTTTCTTCTGAGAGGAAGACAAATTTGCAATAGAGACATGTGACTGGAGCTCTCTGAAACCCACCACATTACAGAGCACTCTGTCCTCACTCTCACTAGTGCCACCTGGTGGCTGCAAGGGAGTGCACAGTCCCATGATCATGTGACTCTGGGATTTACCACTCCAACTGTCTCCAGCTCTATCTCTGTGGTCCTTTTATGATACTGTGATCTGGATATGGCTTTCGCTAGCATTTTCTGCAAACAGGAATGAGGTTGCTTGGATAGGACATTGTATTGGCTGACTTTATGTCATCTTGACACAAGCTAGGATCATCAGAGAGGAGGGAGTCTCCACTGAGACAATGCCTCCATGAGATCAGAGTATAGGCAAGACTCTAGAGTGTTTTTATAATTAGTGATGAATGCGGAAGGGCACAGCCCATTGTGGGTGGTGCCATCCATGGACTGGTGGTCTTAGAAAAAGAAAAAAGAAAAAAAAAGCAGACTGAGTAAGCCAGTAAGCAGCACTCCTCTATGGCCTCTGCATCAGCTCCTGCCTCCAGGTTCCTTTCCTGATTGAGTTCCTGTCCTGACTTCCATTATTGGTGAACTGTGATGTGGAAGTGTACCTGAATAAACCATTTTCTCCCCAAGTTTCTTTGATCATGTTGTTTCATCACTGCAATAGTAACCCCAAGTAAGAAACATTATCATTTCCTTATTTTCAATGAAACAAAATTACCCTATTGACATGTGTGGGATTACAATGGAAGCTTCAACCTCTGATACCTCAAATATAAGGATGGCGAGATTTGGCTTCTCCCCCTTCCAACCTGTCACTGTGAAACTGGCTCCCCCACCATCAACTCTAGCAGGAATTTATTATCTGGGTTTCACTCCTTGTTCTGCCTTATAAAATCTTCACCCCCCCTCCAACCCTTGAGTATGCAGATGAGGTATTGTCCAACACCCCTGCCATGGTCAATGTACATGGCCACACAAACCTTGCCCCAGAGACTCGCCACTTCCCCAGGGACATAAATACTCCTTTCTCCCCTCCCAATAAATGAACCAGTTCTCCAACTCTGTTCTCCAGTCCATTCCTTGTGTCACGTGGATGTGGTGATAAGCTCCTCACAGCTGAATAATTTGTGATTTCATTTGGCCTTGTTGAAAATCACATAGAAACATTTCATTAGCATCAGAGAGAAAATAATATAAACTTCCAGCCTCCGTCAAAGTGAATGGTTAGCGGTTGAATAAGCTTGAAAACCCATTGTATTTGCACACATTTGAGACATTCATTTGGGCAATAGACTATAAAAGAGCTGTTTTGTAGATTAAACAGTATAAGTGCATTAGGTTTTTGGAGCATTAGGAATCTTCCCAGATAAAAAAATTCATATGCATTTAAAAGAGACTGAAATATATTAGAGATACTTTTATTAGATGAAACATATTCATTAGCACTGCAGTTATTTTAATACTGATTTTATATGGCTCAACAATGCTAATGCATTTAAGAAGTCTAGGCATCTTTTTAACTATAAAATAGTGTGTACATTTTATGAAATATTGGAATACAGGAAAGAATGCAATGCCACAACTCTAATAAACCATTGCTTTTAGTTTGCTATTATCCTTATTCTGGCCTTTTAGGTTTTGAAAGTATTTATGCATAAATGATGTGTATATATGTGTTACTATATGAGTTAATGCATACTACATGCATGCAGAATCCCATGAAAGCCATATGAATGTGTTTTGTGTCCTGGAACTGGAGTTATAAACAGTCGTGAGTCCCTATGTGGTGCTGGGATCTGAACCTGGGTCTTCTTCAATAGCAGCAGGTACCTTTGAGCTCCATGTGAAAGGTTTTGTATAGTTGTATTATCTGTATTCAGCAGCCTCATCAGTGTGTCACACATATATTTACAGTGGTAAAGACAGTGAAAATAGCTTAAAGGTATATGGAACCTGCTTAAACCTTGCTGTTTTTTTTTTAACCTTTTAAATATCCTATTAAAATATCCCTGCCATATACATAAGGTACCAGATACCATATACATATATGTGTGTTTATATGCTTTTAAACCATATTTAGATGATTTATTAAGAAGCATAGTTAACAAATTAAGACTTGTAATAGTTTTTATAGTTCTTGATACAGATAGAAAAATTGTATATTTTATAGACTATATAATTTATATTTTATGTATATAATGTTTATTTACATTGTATATAACATATACAATGTATAATAATGTTTATTCTATGCTATATAATATATCTTGTATATGACTCATATGTACAATATAATATAATGTGTTTAATATAGTATATAATGTATAAATTTATGTACATAATATATTATATACATTTAGATTGATCTGCAATATAGAAAACAGACCACCACTAAAGTAGAATTTTAAAAAACTATTTTTAATAATATGTTCTTATTTTATTTTGTTTTGTTTTAAACTGACAGTTTTGCTAGAATGGATCTAACTAAAATATTCTTATAGACAAAATGTAGTAAGATATCCAAGAAGGTTTTGGTGGAATTTAACAGGGAAGGGAGAAGATAAGAAAGAATTCCATTGGATATGGGATGGGATACAGAAAGACTTTTTAAAAATATTTTTCCTACATTTTAGATTCTGGTTTTAAAAACTTGGTTGATTTCTATTCTTGTCCTATGACTTTGTCCGGGAAAACAATTCTTACCATCTGCTATTTCAATAAAATGTTTACTAGTTTTGTCCCAGAGCACACTCACTTCCGTGAGTCAGATAAGGGCTCCTGTGAAGCTTATTCTACCTGTGCTGTCGTCACAAGAGCTCCGGAGTCACCAGAAGTCAGTGACCAATTGCAGTGGAGAGCCTGCTGAGGAGACAGTGGTTTTGAATCGAAACTTTGGAGATTACAACCAAGTTGTTGTTGTTGTTGATTTGTTTGTTTATGTTCATTTGTTTTTGTTACGTAGGTCACATCATTTCTGATGCTCAGAAGTCCTGAGAGTCCGATGGTCTTTTGCCCTTTGACTACTGGTGAATTAGAAACTGTGATGCACTGGCTTTCTAATCAGGAATAGACAGAAGGAAGTAATATTATAACACAGCCAGGAGCTCAGTGTAGCTCACACACGAGGGAAAGTCTGCCCTAGACTTACTCTGAAAGGTGTGTGTATGTATGGGTGTGTGTGTGTGTGTGTGTGTGTGTGTGTGTGTGTGTGTACACATGCGTGTGTTTGAGCTCATGCATAGGGCTTGCATATGCATGTATGTGCCTGTGTGTATGTGGGCAAAAGGCAATGGCACCTGAGTTGCATTATCATCTAAATAATGCAGGAGCAAGGGAGACACTAGAACTTTGTGTGTTTTGTAACTGTTGCTTTGCTGTACTTTGGAACTGGAATATCTCCAAAAGTCATGGGTTAGAGATCTGGTCTACTGCATGATACTGTTGGGAAGTGTTGGAAACTTTATGAGGTGGGATCTTAGCAGGGCTCTAGGTCATTGAGGATGTATCTTGGAGAATGGGGCTATGGGAGCTTGGTTTCTTCCTCTTTCTCTGTTCTGCTTCCTGGCTATAAGCTGCGAAGCTGGTGGTTGCTGTCTGCTCCCCACCATGATGTGGTCTTGCCACAGGTCTCAGAGCAATAATGGGCTGATTGATCAGACCCAGAAAATTCCAAATCCGTGAGGCAAAAGATGATTCATCTCTCTTTATCATTGCTTATTTCAAGTAACTGGAGTAACTCCAGAAAGCTGACTAGCATAGCCTGGAAGGCCTGTATTTTTCTTTACCCGGGATTGTAGGATTGTGTGTGTAGTTACTGGTTCTGCTACTTAAAGCAAAGCATAAGATGAATATCAATTAAAGGAAAAAACAAAAACAAAAACAGTTTCTGTGTGGGCATGTGTGTACCGGTGTCTGTGTTCAGCAGTTAAAGTAGATCTGGTGGCCCAGCAAACGGCCCACAGATCTGAGTGTTTCTGCTTTTAAAGATTGGCAGGATTATGGCTTGCAGATAAACTAGAATATGCAGGGAAGAGGAACTGGAGGGATGGCTTGGTGGTTAAGAACATATACCGCTCTTGCAGAGGAGCTGAGTTTGACTCCCAACATCCAAGTGAGGCTGCTCACAACCACCTTTGATTCTAATTCCCGGGGGATCCAATGACTCTGTCCTCTGCAGGCACCCACATTCACATGCTCATACTTCCATAAACACAGTTTTAAAAGTGAATATGAAAATAGACGCCAGAATGGGAAGGAAGGTCGACAGAACTGCTCCAGGAAGATAGCTCGCTCACTCATAAACTGTGTCTGATCAGGCAATACAGACTGGAGGACACAGGCTCAGGACTCGTGGAGGACTTTTCTCACTCAGATCACCACACGTATGAATGCACTTAATATGCAAAACTTTACATTTTACAGTGGTTCAGGTGACAAATCTCATGCTACGTGGATTCTGCCACAGTTATGACTAGAGGGCTTGAAATAAATGGCGTATTTCAGAACATTGCAGACAACTCTCGACAAACCAATTTTTGGAACTTTATCCATTTTTATGGTGTGCATTTTACAGCAAAATTTAAAAATATAAGATCTTTCCTATTTGCAAGATTTAGTTTCATTTCTTATTTTTATTCCTATGTTTGGCCATCGACATTACTTATTAAGCTCTATAAATATTCAAAATACAAATTTCTGGGCTCTGCCCCAGAACCACTGAAGCATAATCTCCAGGAATGGTAGCCAGAGTTTAGTATTTTAACAGGTGCTTTGATGCGCCTTAGGCAGCCAAAGGATATTCACTCCTTCAATTTCTCCCTCTTCTCTTGGATCTGGTGCAACTCTAGAAAAGTGTTCTGTTAGGTACCTTTCTCATTGCTGGGGCGTAATTCTGGATATAAAGGAATGAGGAGGAAAAAGCAATGTGTGGTTTGTGGGACTCCATCTTTGATGGATTCCATCTTTGATAGAAAGCAGGGCAGCTCACACCATGGCTGCTAGAAAGTACAGAACAAATGGGTGTGGGCAGGGGCCATGCTGGAGATAGCCTGCAAGCATTCCCTTGCCCGGTGACCCATGTCCTTTGGCAAGGCCCTACCTCCTACTTTTCACTATCTTTCAGTAAGAACATCATGCCGTAAATCTATAAAGGAATTAAGTCATTAGAGCAAAGTTCTCATGACATAGTTGCCTGTATAATTGCCTTCATAGACACATCCAAAGGTGTGCAAATGTCCTCATAGATGCACCCAGAGGTGTGAAAATGCCTTCATAGACACACCCAAGGTGTACAAATGTCCTCATAGACACACCCAGAGGCATGCAAGGACCCTCATAGATGTACCCAGAAGGGTGCAAATGCCCTCGTAGACATCCCAGAGGTGTGCAAACGCCTTCAAGAGATGCACCAAGAGGAGTGCAAATGTCTTCATAGACATTCCAGAAGTGTACTTTTCTAATCTCTTCGGTATGTCTCAATCCAGCCACTTTGCAATTTAACTGTCTGTCATAAGAAAAAGTGGATTTAAATTTTATTCTTTTAGCAAAGAATCTGCAAAAACAAGCCTTAGGGAGCACAATACTTCTTTTAAAAGACTATTTTATTTTTAATTATATGTGTAGGTGTATGTCTGTGTTTGAAGATATATACATATGAGTGTAAGTACTAGCAAAGTCCAGAGAAGAGTATCAGACCCCTTGAAGTTGGAGTGATAGGTGCTTGTGAATAGCCTGATGTGGTTATTGTGAACCAAATTTAGGTTATCTGCAAGAACAGTATATACTGTTAACTAATGAGCCATCTCTGCGGGACAATATTTCATCACATTAACTAATAAAAAGATACAGTGTTTTGTAAAAGAGGGTGAAGGAACACTAATAATACACATGGAATTATTGTCATCCTTGGTGAAAGCTTAGTATCAGAATTTGTTTGATTCATATAAGTGAAGATATTTCTGATTCTTCAAGCACTATGGGGCAGCTAACACACACACACATTACTATTAAGTATTAAATCAATATGATGTCGCCTTACTTTAAAGCCTCAACTTGACTGCTTGTATTGACTTGCTACCATAATTATTAAATAGACATGCCATAAGATGTGTAGTTATTCCTCACGAGCCTTTCACGGGGCCTGGAAATGTGCAGAAGCAGGGCATCCGACTTCCAGGCAGCAGAGAAGAAAACAGTTTTTAGTCTAAAACTGTGAGCGGCTTTGCCTCACCAGATCATAGGCCAGCAGGAGCGACGCTGAAAGTATTCTGAGAAGGGCTTTCCTACCAGAACAGGCTTTCAGCAGCAGGCGTTGAACTAGTTCGTCACCTTTCGGAGTTTTATTTACTTTGCTTTTGAGTTTCGTGAATGTCTGGCCTTTGCATTTCGCTTCCTGAAAACCTTTTATTCTCCGTGAAAATGTTTTGCCAACCAAGTATTCTGCCATCCCCAGGACTCAAGAGCACAGTTCCCCACGGCAGGTGAGGGATTACTGTAATCATCTTAGTCATGAGCGTTAGCATTATACGCTTACTCTTCATTGCCTTAAGAAAATTTGGACAAGAAACCAAAAGTGGTTATGTAACTGTGGCAAGGCACGAGGTACTGATGCTTTCCGGGAGCAGTGCATCCACATCTCACCCCTCTCTGTGCTAGTGAAACACTCAGTGCAGGGAGGATGCACCTCATCCTGGAGATACTAGATGCATGTGGGTGGGGGGATACGGGGTGGGGCGAGGACACACTCTCAGAGGAGAAGGGGGTGAGGGGGAGGGATTCTGTGAGGGAGAAAAGGGGGGTAGTGTTTGGGGTGTGGATAAATAAGTAAGTAAATAAAAAAATCCATTAAGTAAGTGTTCTCGTGCACATAGACGCACACACACACACACACACACACACACACACACACACACACACACACGCACACGCACACATGGGAAGAAAGAAAGAAAGAATAAAGCAGAAAAAGAAAGGAGGAAACCAGGAGCTGTGCTTTCCCGTGGAAGACTGTGATGAAGGTAAAGTTATAGGAGATGAAACCTGTGGGTCAGGTTCTGGGTTCTTTGATATCTGTCCTGTGAAGGGAACCAGAAGCAGAAAGAAACCTCTACAATCTCCAAAAGCTGTTGCATCAACATTCCTCAGTGACAGGGGCAGATAAATGTAGTCCCAAATGAGGTGCAGCAATATGACAACTACAAGGAACCAGAGCAGCCCCCACCCAATTCTCCATGGACAATGCTTCAAAGGGATTAAGAGTCGCAGGAGAGGTACCTAGTGTGGATTCTGACCAGTTGCCTTCAAACTTACATGGGTGAAGACTTGGATCCAGGAATAATTGGATATAAGACAAGACATTGACCCTCTTTAGCACCTTGTACTATAGAATAATTTATTATGTTACATTTTACCATTTGATGATGATGATGATGTGTGTGTGCTTTGTATGTGTGTACGGTGTGTATGTGTTGTGTATATGTGTGTGTATGAGTCTGTGCTCTGTATGTGTATGTAGTGTGTGTGTGCTGTGTGTATGTGTGAGTGCTCTATATGTGTGTGTGGTATGTGTATATATGTGTGCATGCTATGTATGTGTGTGTATGTGTTTATGCTCTCTGTGTGTATGTAGTATGTGTGTGCTATGTGTATGTGTGAGTGCTGTGTATGTGTGTGCTATGTGTATATATATGTGTGTGTGTATGAGTCTGTGCTCTGTGTGTGTATGTAGTGTGTATGTGTGTGCTGTGTGTATGTGTGTGTGCTATATATATATATATATATATATCTGTGTGTGTGTGCGTATGAGTCTGTGCTCTGTGTGTATGTAGTGTGTGTGCTGTATGTATGTGTGAGTGCTGTGCATGCTGTGTATGTGTGTGTGGTATGTGTACATATGTGTGGTGTGTGTGTGTGTGTGTGTGTGTGTGTAGTTGAATCACACCTAGAGAGGAGAGGTGAGTGTTTCCCTAAACAAAATATTTGAGAAATAGGGTAAGATGGTGGGAGTGTATCTATGTAAAAAGTGTGCCTTGTGACAGAGGTCAATGCATGCTTTAGAACCAGGTGGCTTCCAAGAATTACTGCCTTGATACAAATTCTGTTTTTTAAGGCTGCCTTTGAAACTATCAGAAAACATATCAGTTTTTAGCTTTGCACATTTTTTTTATTGCAATGCTGCAGTGTACTTGCTGTTAAGGGTCCGTGTGAAAACACCAGTGGGAGGGTGGTTTTCTCTCTAACTGATTAGAATTGTGTGGAGCTGCTGTGATGATCTCCCCCATGTTTCCTTTGGCTGCAGATAATACCACAAAGCTCACTCAATGACGCACATGGGCAGCTGATAGCAGCTGACATGTGTGAACTTAAGCCAAGTGTGTATTATCAGAAAACAACCGAAAAGCCCCATAAAACTCCCCACTGTCTGACCTGAAAACACTCCTTTTATAATCTTTTAATAACACGGTAGATGGTAGTTTTAATTTTGCACACTGGAACACTTGCTGTGACCTGTGAAGTGTGACTGGAGGCATATTCTTTTTTTTTTTTTTTCAGCTCCTTAAATTATATTTATTTTTTTTTTAAATTTACATTCCAAATCACTTCCCCTTTCCCGTTTCCTCCCTCCCCGAAAGTCCCATAAGCCCCCTTCCCTCCCTCTTTTCTCCGTTCAACCCCCTCTCATTACTCTGTCCTGGCGTTCCCCTACATCCAGTCTTTCCAGGACCAGGGGTCTCTCCTTCCATCTTTTTAGAAATCTATTGATATGCTGATTGTGTCTAGGGTATTCTGAGATTCTGGGTCAATATCCCCTTATCAGTGACTTCATACCATGTGTGATCTTTTGTGATTGGGTTACCTCACTAAGGATGATATTTTCAAGTTCTGACCATTTGCCTAGGAATTTCGTGAATTCATTGTTTTTAATTGCAGAGTAGTATTCCATTGTGTAAATATACCACATCTTCTGAATCCATTCCTCCGTTGAGGGACATCTGGGTTCTTTCCAGCTTCTGGCTATTATAAATAAGGCTGCTATGAATATAGTGGAGCATGTGTCCTTATTGCATGCAGGTAAAGTCTCTGGGTATATGCCCAGGAGTGGTATAGCCGGATCCTCCGGAAGTGTCATGCCCAGTTTTCTGAGGAGCCGCCAGACTGCTTTCCAGAGTGGTTGTACCAGCCTGCAATTCCACCAGCAGTGGAGGAGTGTTCCTCTTTCTCCACATCCTCGCCAACAACTGCTGTCTCCTGTGTTTTTGATCTTAGCCATCCTGACTGGTGTGAGATGGAATCTCAGGGTTGTTTTGATTTGCATTTCCCTAATGACTAAGGATGATGAACATCTCTTTAGGTGCTTCTCAGCCATTAGATATTCTTCAGGTGAGAACTCTTTGTGGAGCTCTGTACCCCATTTTTTAATAGGGTTACTTGCCTCTCTGGAGTTTAACTTCTTGAGTTCTTTGTATATCTTGGATATTAGCCCTCTGTCGGATGTAAGGTTGGTAAAGATCATTTCCCAGTTAGTTGGTTGCCGCTTTGTCTTTTTGACGGTGTCTTTTGCCTTGCAAAAACTTTGTAATTTAATGAGGTCCCATTTGTCTATTCTTGATCTTAGAGTATAAGCTATTGGAGTTCTGTTCAGGAAATTCTCCCCTGTGCCCATATGTTCAAGGTTCTTCCCTAGTTTCCCTTCTATTAGTTTCAGTGTGTCTGGTTTTATGTGGAGATCTTTGATCCACTTAGAATTGAGCTTAGTGCAAGGAGATAAGGATGGGTCAATTTGCATTCTTCTGCATGTTGACCTCCAGCTGAGCCAGCACCATTTGTTGAAAAGGCTATCTTTTTTCCACTGGATGGTTTTAGCTCCTTTGTCAAAGATCAAGTGACCATAGGAGTGTGGATTCATTTCTGGGTCTTCAATTCTGTTCCATTGATCTACATGTCTGTTACTGTACCAATACCATGCAGTTTTTAACACTATTGCTCTGTAGTACAGCTTGAGGTCCGGGATACTGATTCCCCCAGAGGTTCTTTTACTCTTGAGAATAGTTTTAGCTATTCTGGGTTTTCTGTTATTCCAGATGAATTTTTGAATTGCTCTTTCTAACTCTATGAAGAATTGAGTTGGGATTTTGATGGGGATTGCATTGAATCTGTGTATTACTTTTGGTAAGATGCTCATTTTTACTATATTAATCCTGCCAATCCATGAGCATGGCAGATTTTTCCATCTTCCGAGGTCTTCTTCAATTTCTTTCTTCAGAGACTTGAAGTTCTTGTCATACAGATCTTTCACTTGTTTGGTTAGCGTCACGCCAAGATACTTAATATGGTTTGTGGCTATCGTAAAGGGTATTATTTCTCTTACTTCTTTCTCAGCCTGCTTATCCTTTGAGTATAGGAAGGCTTCTGACTTGCTTGAGTTGATTTTATATCCGGCCACTTTGCTGAAGTCGTTTATCAGCTGTAGGAGTTCTCTGGTGGAGTTCTTTGGGTCGCTTATGTATACTATCATATCGTCTGCAAATAGTGATAGTTTGACTTCTTCCTTTCCAATTTGTATCCCTTTGACCTCTTTTTCTTGTCTAATTGCTCTAGCTAGAACTTCAAGTACTATATTGAAAAGATATGGAGAGAGAGGGCAGCCTTGTCTAGTCCCTGATTTTAGTGGGATTGCTTCAAGTTTCTCTCCGTTTAGATTGATGCTGGCTACTGGTTTGCTGTAAATTGCTTTTACTATGTTTAGATATGGGCCTTGAATTCCTGATCTTTCCAAGACCTTTAGCATGAAAGGATGCTGAATTTTGTCAAATGCTTTCTCAGCATCTAATGAGATGACCATGTGGTTTTTTTCTTTGAGATTGTTTATGTAGTGGATTACATTGATGGATTTCCTTATATTGAACCATCCCTGCATCCCTGGGATGAAGCCTACTTGATCGTGGTGAATGATCGTTTTGATGTGTTCTTGGATTCGGTTGGCAAGAATTTTATTGAGTATTTTTGCATCGATATTCATAAGAGAGATTGGCCTGAGATTCTCTTTCTTTGTCGGATCTTTGTGTGCTTTTGGTATTAGTGTAATTGTGGCTTCATAGAACGAGTTGGGTAGTGTTCCTTCTGTTTCTATTTTGTGGAACAGTTTGAAGAGTATTGGTGTTAGGTCTTCTTTGAAGGTCTGATAGAATTCTGCACTAAAACCATCTGGACCTGTGCTTTTTTTGGTTGGAAGACTTCCAATGACAACTTCTATTTCTTCAGGGGTTATAGGACGGTTTAGATGGTCTATTTGATCCTGATTTAATTTTGGTACTTGGTATCTGTCAAGGAAATTGTCCATTTCCTCAAGATTTTCTAGTTGTGTTGAATACAGGTTTTTGTAGTAGGATCTGATGATTTTTTGAATTTCCTCAGTTTCTGTTGTTATCTCTCCCTTTTCGTTTCTGATTTTATTAATTTGGATACTATCTCTGTGCCCTCTGGTTAGTCTGGCTAAGGGCTTATCTATCTTGTTGATTTTCTCAAAGAACCAACTCCTCGTTTTGTTGATTCTTTGTATGGTTTTATTTGTTTCTACTTGATTGATTTCAGCCCTGAGTTTGATGATTTCCTGCCTTCTACTCCTCTTTGGTGTATTTGCTTCTTTTTGTTCCAGGGCTTTCAGGTGTGCCATTAAGCTGTTAGTGTATGCTGTCTCCCGTTTCTTTTTGGCGGCACTCAGGGCTATGAATTTTCCTCTTAGCACTGCTTTCATTGTGTCCCATAAGTTAGGGTATGTTGTGCCTTCATTTTCATTAACTTTCAAAAAGTCTTTGATTTCTTTCTTTATTTCCACCTTGACCAAGTTATCATTGAGTAGAGCATTGTTCAGCCTCCATGTGTACGTGGGTTTTCTTTTGTTTTTGTTGCCATTGAAGACCACCCTTATTCCATAGTGATCTGATAGGAGGCATGGGATTATTTCTATCTTCTTGTATCTGTTGAGGTCTGATTTGTGACCAATTATATGGTCAATTTTGGAGAAGGTACCATGAGGAGCTGAGAAGAAGGTGTATTCTTTAGCTCTAGGATGAAATGTTCTATATATATCAGTTAGTTCCATTTGGTCCAAGGCTTCAATTAGATTCACTGTGTCCCTGTTTAGTTTCTGCTTTCCTGAACGATCCATTTCAGAGAGCGGGGTGTTGAAGTCACCCACTATTATTGTGTGCGGTGCGATGTGTGCTTTGAGTTTTAGTAAAGTTTCTTTTACGAATGAGGGTGCCCTTGCATTTGGAGCATAGATATTCAGGATTGAGAGTTCTTGATGGTGGATTTTTCCCTTGATCAGTATGTAGTGTCCTTCTGTGTCTTTTTTGATGACTTTGGGTTGAAAATCAATTTTATCCGATATTAGGATGGCTACTCCACCTCGTTTCTTGGGGCCATTTGCTTGTAAAATTGTTTTCCAGCCTTTTACTCTGAGGTAGTGTTTGTCTTTGACACTGAGGTGCGTTTCCTGCATGCAGCAAAATGCTGGGTCCTGTTTACGTATCCAGTCTGCTAGTCTATGTCTTTTAATTGGGGAATTGAGACCATTGATATTAAGAGAGATTAAGGCATAGTGATTATTGCCATCTGCCATTCTTGACGCTATCTTTATGTTTGAGTGGTTATCTACTTTTGGGTTTGATTCAAGAAGGTTATTATCTCATTTTTTCCAGGGTGTTGTTTCTCTCCCTGTATTGGAGGTTTCCACCTATTATCCGTTGCAGGGCTGGATTTGTGGAAAGATATTGTGAAAATTTGGTTTTATCATGGAATATCTTGGTCTCTCCATCTATGGTGATTGAGAGTTTTGCTGGGTATAGTAGTCTAGGCTGGCATTTGTGCTGTCTTAGTGTCTGCATGAGATCTGCCCAGGATCTTCTGGCTTTCATAGTCTCTGGTGAGAAGTCTGATGTGATTCGGATAGGTCTTCCTTTGTATGTTACTTGGCCCTTTTCTCTTACTGCATTTAGTATTCTTTCTTTGTTTAGAACATTCGGTGTTTTGATTATTATGTGACGGGAGGTATTTCTGTTCTGGTCCAGTCTGTTTGGAGTTCTGTAGGCTTCTTGTATGTTCATCGGCATCTCTCTCTTTAAGTTAGGGAAGTTTTCCTCCATAATTTTGTTGAAGATGTTTACTGGCCCTTTAAGTTGCAAATCTTCACTCTCATCTATACCTATAATCCTTAGGTTTGGTCTTCTCATTGTGTCCTGGATTTCCTGGATGTTTTGGGTTACGCGTTTTTTGCATTTTGCATTTTCTTTGACTGTTGAGTCGATGCTTTCTATGGAATCTTCAGCACCTGAGATTCTTTCTTCCATCTCTTGTATTCTATTGTTGATGTTTGCATCTATGACTCCTGATTTCTTCCCAAGGTTTTCTATCTCCAAAGTTGTCTCCCTTTGTGATTTCTTAGTTGTTTCTACTTCCTTTTTTAGTTCCTGGATGGATTTGCTGAGATCCTTCACTTGTTTGTTTGTATTTTCCTGTATTTCTTTAAGGTATTTTTGCATTACCTCTTTCAGGATTTCTTCCTGATGACCCACGTTCTCCTGCATTTCTCTGAGCGATTTTTGTGTTTCCTCCTCATGGGATTCCATCTGTTGATCCATCGTCTCCTGCATTTCTTTAAGCAGTTCTCGTGTTTCCTTTGTAAGGGCATCTAACCGTTGATTCATTTCTTTAAGCAATTTTTGTGTTGCCTCCTTATGGGCATCCGTCTGTTGACCCATATTCTTCTGCATTTCTTTATGCCAATTTTGTGATTCCTTTGTGAGTGCGTCTACCCGTTGATTCATCTCGTTAAGCGATTTTTGTGTTGTCTCCTTGTGCGCCTCCATCTTTTGATCCATGTTCTCCCGCATTTCTCTAAGCGATTTTTGTGTTTCCTTTGTAAGGGCTTCTAACCGTTGATTCATGGTCTCCTGTAACTCTTTATGAGATTTATTTGTGTCCTTCTTGTGATCCTCTAATAGCATCATGAGAAGTGATTTTAAATCCAGATCTTGTCTTTCGGGTGTGGTGGGGTATCCAGGACTTGCTGCTGTTGGAGAGTTGGGTTCGGATGGTCCCACATTACTTTGATTACTGTTAGTAACATTCCTACGTTTGCCTTTTGCCATCTGGATACCTCTGGTGTTAGTTGGTCCTGCTGCCACTGGCTGTTGGTTGGACCTCCTGTGAGCCTGCAAAGCTATTTCTGCCCCCCCTGGATTACCAGGATTCCCCTGGCACCGATTTCTGGGGCCTGCCTGCTCCTGAGTGACTTTGGAGCCCTAATGTGCTTTGCCCCAAGTGATCTTATATTGGGGAGGCCTTGCACATCTAAAGGCTCAGCCTAGTGGATTCCTGGAGCAGAGGTCGCCAAAGGGAGGCTGGCAGGCTCCTGCCCTGTGCAGGGGTGTGTGATCTCTCCTGGGGGGGGGAGGGGGCGTCCCTCTGCCAGGCAGAAGTCCCACAGCAGATCTGGCGCGCTGGTCACTGCAGATCAGCCCAGCACCTGGGAGCAGGTTACACACAAGCTGCCTGAAACCGAAGCGATATTATGCCTGTCTGTCTCTGAGCCTGGTGGTCCCAACTACCTGGTCACTGGAGCAAAGATGGCGGAGGGCACTCTCCGTGGCGCCGCTCACCCTGTGGTCACGATGGCCCGCCGATCTGGCACCCAGACGACCACAGCGCCAACCCGCCCTCGGGCACAGAAGGAAGCCCCAACAGGCCGTGTCCCAAGTGATGTTATATGGGGGGAGAGCCTGGGTACCGGTCTCTCCAGCGCAGTCCGCGGGAACAGAGGTCGCGGAAGGGAAGCTGGCAGGCTCCCTCCCTGCGCGGGGTCCCTCCACCAGGCAGAAGGTCCCACCGCGGAACTGGCGCGCTGGTTACTGCAGATCAGCCCAGCACCTGGGAGCAGGTTACACACAAGCTGCCTGAAACCGAAGCGATATTATGCCTGTCTGTCTCTGAGCCTGGCGGTCCCAACTACCTGGTCACTGGAGCAAAGATGGCGGAGGGCACTCTCTGTGGCGCTGCTCACCCTGTGGTCACGATGGCCCGCCGATCTGGCACCCAGACGACCACAGCGCCAACCCACCCTCGGGCACAGAAGGAAGCCCCAACAGGCCGTGTCCCAAGTGATGTTATATCGGGGGGAGAGCCTGGGTACCGGTCTCTCCAGCGCAGTCCGCGGGAACAGAGGTCGCGGAAGGGAAGCTGGCAGGCTCTGGAGGCATATTCTTTATGGGCTGTGGGCACAATAATAGCACACAAGTATAATGTGTTCCCCATTAGCATAGTAACAGAGTTATATGAAATTAGTATCCTTCTTTTGTTTTTATGATTAGGCATTAAACAGCCTGTTTAGTTTTTAACTAACATCTTATTTAAAGGTAAACATTGGTTGAATTAAAAAACAAATACTACCACAAGGTTTCCAAACAGCACTGCTTCCTACCATAGATCCCTGCTTTAAAAAAGCACTTCAGTCATTAAGTTATATGTGTTATTTACTTTGACGTTTTAAACTAGTCTGTGTATACCATTATTTCTTAATTTTCCCTACCTAGAAACTCTCATTACTTTATGTTTCTCTCTCCACATTTTTCTTTCTCCTTCCTTCTGATGAAGGTCTTGATTAAACTGTTTTGGTACCTTTTCTTGGTTAAATCCCACGTTTGTTATGATTATCCAAACTTAATCCAGCACTGAGCCATAGTGAATTAGGATCATCTTTCCTTCTTGGAGAGCTTTTTGTTTTTTCAGTATGTCCACTATTAATTTATTCTCAGACATCCCATAGGACAGACTTAGGGTAGCCTTTCATTCTAATGTGCGCACACAGGGGGAGCTCTGCTTGGGGTTCCTTTGAGGGAGTCTGCTGCAGGAAGCCGTGATTGCTACCAGTTGCTGCTCTTAACATATGCTCTAAGTGTGTGTAGCCTGGTGCTGCTTCCAGCCCATGACTGGGTTTCAAAGCATGCTAGGGTCCATTCTTGCCGCACTATCAATAAGCAGGCTCTGCTGTGAAAATTTCCGACAGCCTAGGCTAAAAACTTTCATAACTGTCTTGTCTTGAGGATTCCTGCTCACTCCTGTGGGAGGGACATCTCATCAGCTTCACAATCTGAAGGGTCTTCATGACTAATTCCAGATCAGCCTCTTGATCTTTCAGTAATTTCTGATAATGAAACGCTTGTAGAACCAATTCCATCTTGAAATCTACTTCCCAGAAGACAGATGTGGACCCAGAGATACTGAGAGAGATCTGAGAAGACAAGCAGGGAGGGGGTGGTGGTGGTGGTGGTAGTGGTGGTGGTAGTGGTGGTGGTGATGGTGATGGTGGTGATGGTGGTGGTGGTGATGGTGATGGTGGTGATGGTGGTGGTGGTGGTGGTGGTGGTGGTGATGGGGATGGTGGTGGTGATGGGGATGGTGGTGGTGGTGGTGGTGGTGGTGGTGGTGATGGTGGTGGTGGTGGTGGTGATGGGGATGGTGGTGGTGGTGGTGGTGATGGTGGTGGTAGTGGTGGTGGTGGAGGTGGAACTCAATTTGAGGGCCAGAGTCACTTTTGGTAACTTACAAGGAAGGGTACAGTTGAGAAACAGATGGAATATTTTATAAATAAAGTCACAAAGCATTTGAGACATTTTAATAATTAAGCCAAATCCTGGGACCCTGAAACAGAGGACAAAAAAGTCCTTGACAGGCGTCTTAGTCAGGGTTTCTATTCCTGCACAAACATGACCAAGAAGCAAGTTGGGGAGGAAGGGTTTATTCAGCTTATACTTCCACACTGCTCTTCATCACCAAAGGAAGCCAGGACTGGAACTCAAGCAGGTCAGGAAGCAGGAGCTGATGCAGAGGCCATGGAGGGATGTTACTTACTGGCTTGCTTCCCCTGGCTTGCTCAGCTTGCTTTCTTATAGAACCCAAGACTACCAGCCCAGGGATGGCACCACCCACAAGGTGCTCTCCCCACCTTGATCACTAATTGAGAAAATGCCTCACAGCTGGATCTCATGGAGGCATTTCCCCAACTGAAGCTCCTTTCTCTGTGATAACTCCAGCCTGTGTCAAGTTGACACACAAAATCAGCCAGTACAGCATATGTTGTCATCATGGATTGCCTACAGACTTAGACGTGTTGGCATTATGGATTTCCTACAGCCTCAGACCTTACAGGGATAGAATCTTCCTCCACTGGGGGACTGTCACCTTAGGAAAGCTTCCAGCCCTCTCTTGGTCACCTGGCTGAAGATGAGGGTTGAGGACTCATAGCATCACTGCTCATAGCTGGGCTTGATTAAAGAGGAAAGAATGAGCATGCATCCATTGGGCAGGGCTTGGTTTAGATTTTCTTCCTATATATCCAAACTTTTAGAATCTTTTAATGACACAGTAGATGATAATTTAATTTCTCACACTGTAACACTTGTCATGAAGTGTGAGGTGACCCCGAAGGCATGTTCTTTATGGGTTGTGAGCACAATATAGCACATAAGTGTAACGCACTCTCCATTAACCTAGGGATTTTAAAACTCTTACAGAATGATTACTGCTGATATAGCTTATAGTGGGTCTCTTTTGGGTTGCAAATGATAGTGGCACTGACTTTGAAGAAATAATTTGCTCCAGTAAATAATTTATACAAAGTTAAAAGAACTGTTATGATGTGAGGAACAGTTGTATCTGGTTTTAATTCAGCACATAAGACAAGTGATGTTGTGGACCGTGGTATGTTTCTTTGTTAACGACTTTAGCAATTTATCAAAGCATGAATACTATTTACTTATACGGCCTATTAGAATCCAATTTCCAATTTTGTTTGTGTTTATATATATTGGTAGCAGTTGGTAATGAATGAGCACATTGGACCCTTTGTGTGTGTGTGTGTGTGAGGCTTTACTGGAGAAAATGAAATGTTATAAACTTTGTAGGGCCAAAACCCAGCAGCACAAAGGCCAGTTGGTCTGAGTGCTGTCCAGTAGTGGTTACTGTCACGGCATGCTTTACAGTGCGATGTGTGATGAACTTAAATAGCTGAGACCTTCTCAAGGCAGTGTTGACCTCTGGGCAAATACAGTGATGGGCCCAAGAGAGACAGCAGATTAATCACCAAGAGTTGAGCAAGGAGATGAGTTATTCTGATTAAATACTAATGTCTTTATGACTCTCTTTGGGACCATCTAAGCACTCAAGTCTTTAGGGTCTAATTTTGGGTAATTCACAAGTGTGATATTGCCAGTCCGTTAAGAGAGGCAGAAATCACACAATGCTTTTAGGAGGCAATTTCAAGAGGAGCCTGCTGGAAAGCAGACAGGGAATCATACCATTATGATAATGACTTTAATTTTATTACGGTGGAGCTGGTAATTGATTCCACAGTGATGGAACAAAAGCGCCTTTCCAGAAATCCCTTTTGTCCTTCTAGGAAGAGCCAGAGGGGCAGGATTTCTTACTTTTTAGTCTTGTTGACTTAATTTTTCAGAAAGTATTTCCCCTAATAAGTCTGTGGAAAATGCCATGTGATTCAAGACAAAAACAAGACTATGGAATCTCTGATATTTGCTTGCTACTAGAATGTTTTCAGGGATGGTGTATGTAGTATAACATGCTCTCTTGCTTCTCAATACAATTCCTTTTCATGGCTCTCAAATATGATTCCTGTCACTCTTCCTTTATCTCATTATTGCAATAAATCAATGCAAAAAAGTTGAACATAGAGCTTTGTAGAATAAGTGTGGGACATGTATATACACATGTACACATATACACACATAATACACACATACACATGCATACACACATACACACAATACATATAATACACATGCATTCACAGATACACACACACACACACACACACCCATCTACTCATACACACAAAACCACTCACACATACACACTCCTTAATTGAGTCTATGTCTCTTACTATTCTCTGTCTCTGGTATTTTTTAGTTATGATTTTCCTGAGATAAAGTCTGAGGATATTTTGCAGTATTTTTGAGATGAGTAAAGGCTAAATGTAACACTATATGAATCTTTAATTCATAATAATTGGTGAAAAAGGAAAGTCAACTGAAACTTATAATGATAATCATAAAAGATCTGTTAGTAGCTTAAGGATATTTAGAAATTTTGTATCATTGATAAAGTGAATCAGGGTATCCCAAGGGATGTAGCATTTAGTTGTTTTCAGTCTTGAAACCTCTTTTCAGTATTCTGTGAGAAAGTGGACTTTTAGGAGGGGATGTTCCCCTTGGGACTTCCTATTCCTCCCTTACTTCCCTTTGGTGAAATTCTGTCTTAAAAAGCAAAGCAATTCTTTTATGTTCTTTTTAACCGAAAAATATGTGTTTTGAAAAAACGTTTTTGTTTATGTGTGTGTACATGTGTGTAGTACGTGTGTGTATGTGTATGCTATGTGTGTGCGTGTGCACACACGGCCACCGCACACACGAGCATTAGATCCCTGGAGCTGGAGTCACAGGAAGTTTTGCCCTGCATGGTGTGATTTCTGAGAACCAAACTTGGGTCCTCTGGAAGAGCGGCAGGTGCTCTTTATCACTGAGCCATCCTCAGCCCTCCAAACATCTACTTTAAAGACAAACTTAGAAGCAATGTTTTTGTTGCTAAGTTGTAAAATGGAGGATACGCTGCTTACTTGCTGCTTACTTGTAACAATCCTCTCTCTTGGCCACACAGTAAACACTCTCAGATCTCAGCCCCAGGAACCTCAGTGTGTAAACGAATCCAGCGATCTTACTGCAATGAGCATTTTGGTGTAGGAGCTCTGGACTGAGGCGCAAGACTCTTCACCGATGATGAGCTCCCAGGGACTGCTAGTGCTTTCACCTGTGGACCACCATTTGAGGACTGTATCAGCTACTTTTTGTTCTTGCTCTGATAAAGCACCTTGACCAAGGTGACTTTTATAGAGGCAAGAGTTTGTGAGAGTTGGCTGTGTGTACAGTTCCAGAGGTTGGAGTTCACAGTGTGATGGCACAGCAGTTGAAGGCATCTTCAACCGCAAGCACAAAGCAGAGAGTGCAATATCATGGCTCTTTAAACTCTCAGAGCCCCCTCTGACACACTCACTGCAATAAGTAACACTACCTACGCATCCCCAAACAGTATCAGCAGTTAGGACTAAGTGATCAGATGCAGAGGATCTTGGGGATATTTATTCTCAAAATACCACAAATGTTGAGGAGAGATGCTGTAAAGCTTACCAGTCCATAGACCCACACAATAATCATAGAGATTTAGTGATGCCCAGTATAGCTCTATTTTTTTATCTGTCTGTCTGTCTGTCTGTCTGCCTGCCTGCCTGCCTGTCTAATCTATCATTTATCTACCTATTCTATTTCTTTCTTTCTCTCTCTCTCTCTCTCTCTCTCTCTCTCTCTCTCTCTCTCTCCTCCCCTGCCCCTCTTCTAATCATAGAACATAGAACACTAGATAGTCTTGAACTTGTTTGTAGGCCAGACTGGCCAAGCTCACAGAGATCCACCTGCCTTTGTCTTTCCAGCACTAGGATTTAAGGCATGCGCCACCACCCTTTGCTGCTTGGCTGAGATTTGGATTCATTCTATCTAACACAAGGTCCAAGTATCTGTTAATAGACTCAGTTTGATTCTGTGAGGATTCTACAAGGATGTGCCAGTTCTAATTGGGCACTGGGACCACATCATAGGCACGATTGATGAGCATCTATACAGCCTTATAATCTTTCTAGCTGATATGGAAACTATTCTATGGGTTTGTAACAGAACCACCATCATGGGTCAATGAGAGGGCCACTGGGCAAAGGCATTTGATGTCTAAGTCTGACAACTTGTGATTGATCCCTGGTATTCACATGAAGGTAGAAGAAGAGGACCAACTCCACAAAGTTGTCCTCTGATTTTCACATGTGCCATCTACCCACAATGCAATAAACTAATGCAATAAAATAAAAAGGAAGAACCACCATGCATGAACTTAGTAAAAGAGTGTTGGAAATTTGCACATGCACACCATCTTAGGAGTTACAGATAGTTATGAACTTCTGAATGTGGGTGCTGAGAACAGAACTCAGGTCCACTCCAAGAGCTGTATCTGTTCTTAACTGTTCAGCTATTTCTCTAGCTACTTCTTTTCCTATTTGCAACCCTTTGGTTTCTCTTGTCTTATTGTTCTAGCTACGACTCTATTGACAGCATTGAGTAAGAGCGGACAAAGTGGACACTATTTAGTCATTCCTAATTTTAGGGAAAACATTTAGACTTTCACTCCGTTTAATATGATGCTGTCTGTAGGTTTGTTGTATATGGGCTGTGTTATGCTGAGGTATGGTTTTTTTTCTATTCCTGGATCTTTATGATGAACTGATGTTGGATTTTGTCAAACTGCTCTCTCTATAATATTCAAATTCCAAGTATGTGGATCTGAATATTTTAAAGTTATGCATTAGGAACTTGGAGGATCTAAGCACAACCTGTAAGTCTTGAATTAGATGACAGAACTTTTAAAGCTTTGGGAAGAGCTTTTTTGGTAATACTTTCTAGCAAATTTTACTGTCTGGAATAAAATTATAATGATTTATAAAAAGTTTTCTAAAAGTTTCATGTACTTTGTAAGTAGAAAGTCCTGTCATTTTGATCCATAACTTATTATGAAGAATAGTTTAGAATGTATTAAAAAGATTCTGAAAAATCCTTTTATAAATCTGAGATTTTGGTGTCTGTGTAAAAATATTTTAGAAAATACAAAATAACAATCTCCATATCTTCTTTTCTCCTCCTTTCTAACATTATTATTGGACAGAAATTTGCCAATGATTATGTTATTACTTACTGAATAAAATTAACTGAAAGTTGACACATAAATAAAATTGCTACTTATGAAATCAATATTTGTTATGATTTTCATAATGGGGTGTTTGTGCCAAAACTTACGTGTAGAAGGCTTAGTCTCTAGCTGTTGGTGCTATTGATACATGATTGGCCCATGAAGGGGTGAACCTCATCAATAGACTCATTTATTGGTAAGTTCATACTATAAAGAGGTGGGGGGCCTAGTTAGAAGATGTTACTAGGAGCATGGCCTTGCAGATTATATCTTGTCATGGATCTTCATTACCCCCTCCCTCTGTCTCTCCCTCCCTCCCTCCTCCCTCCTTCTCTTCCTCCCTCCCTCCCTGCCTCTCTTCCTTCCTCCCTCCCTTCTCTCCCTCCCTCCCTCCCTCCCTCCCTCCCTCCCTCCATCCTTCCTTCCCTTCCTCCCTCCCTCTCTCCTAACTGCCACAGGGCAAGGGAGGGGTGAGCAGCTTTTTCCTATCATGTCTTTTTACCCTTCTGTTTTTGCTGTCCACAGCGTGAAAGTGACACACGGCTCATATGTGGTCTGAGACTTCTGAAACTGTGAACTGAATTTTCTTTTAGAGGTAGATTTCCTCAGATGTTCTGTCACAGACCAAAAAAAATGGACTAATATAATAATACATCTACAAAATTTATTAAAACTATGGGTCCTCTTAGTATAATAAATGTAAGTAAAGTTATAAAAACCTTGTATGATTAAAATGTCTAAAATGCTAATAATGAGTATAATTAACATTTATAGAATAGAGTATAATAATATTTTAATAATTTAGAAGACTTGTTACTTCTGTGTATATATTTTGGGGGCTGTAGAGATGGCTCAGAGGAAAAATGACACTTGTTACTAAACCTGATGAACTAAGGTTAGTTCATCCACACGGTGTTCCTGTGTTCCCGTGTGGAGTTGACTCCTACAGTTGTGTTTTGACATCCACACATACTGTGACATGGGTGCACTCACATATTTACATACATACACACACACACACACACACACCTATATAATCAAAATTGTCATACAAGAAAAAAATCTAAAATTCTTTATTGCCCTTTGTTTTTGGAAGTGAAAAGTTTAATCTATGTGGATTTCCTCATCAAGATTCAAACTTTGCATAAAGTTTACTGGACCATGGAGTCAACTGTGAATGAAAAGACTTAACAATCAATGACAGCTTCCTTCCAGGAAAAAAGTGCAAGCACTGAAAATAAGTTCTGTATATGATAAACACACAATTTCAAATCAGTATAATGAAAGTTAATTATTCTGTTAAAGGTAACTTTCTATTCACTCAAGACACAATTCATAAAGGAAGTTATTGGTTAATTTAAATATATTTATAATGGTTTATGCTAAAATCAACATGTACAGTTAAAATGACTTACAAAGTAAGAAAACATTGCAGAATATATTGGGGAGTCGTGTTTAAGCCAATTATATAATAATGAGATACATCGTTAATGGGGCCTATTGTAACTTCCCTTCATAAATGATGAGTGTCTTAGGCAGAGAGGCCACAGAAGCAATAGATACAAAGCTACATCAAAGAAATGACTTGAAATGAATAGAGATCATGTATAAGTTGACTATTTTTGTGTAACAAAACTTCCATAAGTCCAGTGACTGACACAGTAATGCATAGATCCTTTGGTTGTCTGGAGGTTGCCTGCAGAAGCATGATCTGAACCGGGCTGGCTCTTGCTTTCATATGTAGGCTGGTGTCCAACTCTCTCAGACTAAGCTAGAAAGGCTTTGGGTGAGAGAGTTTCTGCCTTTGCGTCCCACACTATGCTAAGACTCCATGTGTTTCTTGTCCTTTTCCTTGGACAAATGGGATAAGCCAAGGATGTACTTCTTGTGGCAATTCCTAACACCCAGTGGCCAAGGGCTTATCAAGCTGTTTATACCATTTCTGCTAACATCTCATTGGCCAAAGCAAAAGGCATGACCAGATTCAGATCTAATCAACAGAGAAATGTTTCTTTGTCTTCTAGTAAGAGATACTAAAAGTGAAGGGTACTAACACAGGCGGTGGTGTAGATTCAGTGCCATTAGTGAAATCTACCATGCTACCTTTTACATAGAGGTTAGGTAAGGTGCTCTGCATTCTATAGCGTACAGCATTGCCAAGAGTGTTGAGAATGGGCAACTCCATACAACGTTGTTTATGGGACTGTAAATTTATGGTAATCAGTTATAGAGTTAATTTCAGAATATATTTTAAAATTCTCTTATTTTTGACCTAATACTTCAATTTTAAAGAATTTTCCAGAGAAAAATAGCTAACCAAGAAAGCAAACAGTTGTAAAAGCATAAACCAAGCTGACAGAGTCCCTTACATTTGGAAGGCTATAAGGATTCGGCCTTTTAATTTTATTTTATATTTAATTGGTTTAACTTTTGATTGGTTTGCTGGTACTTTGGCCTGTTACATATCAGTGTGAGGCTATTAATTACAAGCTACTTTTACTGGTTGAATATCTCTTCTCTTAAATTCTCAAGGACAGAGAAATTTTCATGTAATTTTGGGATGGGACCCAAGTCTAAACATAAAACTTATTAATGTTTTCAATAAACCTCATACATGTAGGTTTAGGTAGTTTAAACAATCTTTGAAATATATGTTTATTAAATACTTGCATGCTGTGGAAATTTCCACTGGCCACAAAATTTGGAGACACAAGTTCTATATTTGGGAACATTTTGAACCTTGGTGTTCAGATGAAAGATGCCATGTAGCAGTAAACTGTATTTTGGGAATATACTAAACTCCATCAATATAAAGTTGGTTAAAAATAATGAAACCAGGCATTCAATGAGATGCTAAAACCTTTGGTATCATGTTTGTTTTGGTATCACAAACCCATACTGTGTAGGCTTGTTTTTGTGAGACAAATGACACACATGATTGCACATGCATTTAACATGTACAAAAGTCTCGATTATTTCTCTCTCTCAGTAGAAGACTATAGATGCATTTGTTTCCTTACTGTGAGTTGAAACAATATTTTTGTCACTTGGACCCTTCAGCTTGTAAACCTTTTTGAGATCTGTGGATTGTATCCTGGGTATTCTGTACGTTTTTGGCTAACATTCACTTATTAGTGAGTACCTACCATGAATGTCTTTTTGGGTCCAAGTTACCTCACTCAGGATGATATTTTCTGTTCTTTTTTTCCCCCTTTTATTGGATATTTTCTTTATTTACATTTCAAATGTTATCCCCTTTCCAGGTCTCCCCTCTGGAAACCCCCTATCCCCTCCCCCTGCCTCTATGAGGGTCTTCCCCCACCCACTCCTACCTTCCCACCCTGGCATTTCTCTATACTGGGGCATTGAACCCCCTCAGGCCCAAGGGTCACTCCATCCACTGATGTCCAACAAGGCCATCCTCTACCACATATGTGGCTGGAGCCAGGGGTCCTCTTTGGTTGGTGGTCCAGTCCCTGGGAGCTCTGGGGGTGGGGAGTCTGGCCTGTTGACACTGTTACTCCCCGCATTGGGCTGCAAACCCCTGCAGCTCCTTCAGTCCCTTCTCCAACTCCTCCATTGGGGACCCCACGCTCAGCCCAATGGTTGGCTGCGAGCATCCGCCTCTGTATTTGTCAGGCTCTGGGAGAGCCTCTCAGGAGACAGCTATATCAGGCTCCCATTAGCAAGCATTTGCCTGCAAAAATCATCTTCGTGGAGATGGGGTAGAGGAGGTATGGGATGTGGAACAGTCAGAGGGTGGACCAGGAGGGAGATAAAATCTGGACTGTTAAAAAAAAAGATTAAACAAAATTATTTTTTTCCCTAAAGTTTCATATATTTAACTATGTTTTAAATTACCATGAAAGTTTGAATTTACCTTAAATTTATGTTGAATTAATTTGAATTTACATTTTAAAAGTTACCTTGACTTCATTACAATTGGCTTTGTGAAAATACATGGGTAGTAATATTTTGCAAAGGCAAAACATTTTTGTGGAAAATACTTCCGGTTCTTAAAAACTTACCTTGTACCATCACAAATGACACATGAGTTACACCATAGATCATATGGAGAGCACACAGATAACACATGAGTTACGGATCATAGATGTGTAGAAGAACTTACTCTTTGTGAGACCGACTCATAAGGGAAACTGAAATGGATGCTAGCTTGGGAGATCATGGAGACTTTTATTCTGGGCGTGTACACATGCCCATGCAATCATGGCTTTCAGAACACGCAGTACTTGGTTCTGCAAGAAGAGAAGACACATTAGTGTTTGTACATGTTATCTGGGGAAGCAGGAGGATGGTGTGGAGAAGAGTCATGTCCACCATGCCATTTTATATGATTGTTGACTCCCGACACATGAAATGAACAAGGATGACTTCACTTGTTACGTTAATGTGGGCAGGGGAAAGCTCCCAAGCCTTCCATCCCAGAGCACAGAGGAAGGCTGAGAGCAGGAGTAATAGTCTTCCCCAGGGAAGAGCACAGTGATTGGTTATACAATACCAAGCGGTCAGCCCTGGAAACGTACGCACACATGTAACAGTGTATGCACTGAAAAGCTTTTATATATCAACAATAATAGGCTATGAATTTGAAAGAGAGCAAGGGAGCTACATGGCTGTGGTTGGAGGAGAGAGTCTAGTGAGTAATGGAACATTGTTACAAGTAAAAAAAATTACCATTTTTAATTTATGCTTCTTTGTCCCATGGCTTTGATAAAGGTGCCTCTTCTTGGCATGAGGGTCATTAATGAACTAAATGTAAGGAGAATGTTTCTCTTTTAATGCAGAAGCTATGAATGAGCAAGCGGTACCTTAAAAAATGCTCTAAGAACCATTTTCCTTATTATATGCTCCAAGAGTCTATTGGGTTTTCTGTTGCTGAGTATAAAGTTAGGAAATTATTTTAGATTTCCATCATCATTCATACAGGCAGAACCATATCCAATAAATAAATAAGTTGAAATTATGTGCCTGTGTGTGGCTGTGTGTGATTATGTGTGTACAGGTGCCTGTCACATACAGAAGAGGGTATCAATCCTCTGGAGATGGAATTGTAGGTGGTTGGGAGCTGCTTGTCATGTGTACCAGAAGGGAACACAGGTCCTGTGCAAATGCAGTAACTACTCTTAATGCCGAGCCATCTTTTTATCCCCACTTACAGGGTTTTGGTAACCTGTCCAAGATGGACTATGTGCCTGTCTCTCCTTATAGGCCTGCTTCCATGTTCATCCCCTGAAGCATTTCCTACCTGAAAAGTTTCCCTCTTACTGTAACAGTCCCCTATATGTGAGCATGCTTCAAACCAGAAAAACTGTAGTAGCATATAACTGACAGTATTTTAAAAGAATTTCCTCGAAACTGCTATTCTTTACACAGCAGCCTTGTGTATGGGTATAGCTGGTAATGATAAAGTTTAATCAGTAGAGTTCATAATAGCATGAATGTCTTATTTAGTAATTTGCATGATTGCTGTGCTGTGTGTCTGCATGTGTGTGGCAATAAATTGTTTTATGTGGTTTTCTTCTATAGTGAGTTTTAATAAATAATGTGCTTGTAACTTTAAGACTTACCAAAACCTATAATTTGAACACTGTGCTATTATAAGCATAAATGCTACTTATTTTCTCGACAATATTCTTGAACTTGAGCTGGACTCTGCATAGGGTATTTTATTCCACTCAAGGCACTGGATTTCTATATGTTTTGTATGTGCAATGAAAACACTCACTCAATTCTCTTGTAACTGTCAGAGTGTCGAGTGGGGAATTCATCCCCGAAGCTTGTTTAAGCTGTTGTTTCTTTCCTGTGAATTGTGACATGTTTAAGAAACTTCTTTGGACGCTCAAGATTCACATTCTTCTTTGCCTGCTTACCTCGTGGGACTGAGCAACTGCTAGATCCTTGGACTTCCACTCACAGCTGCTGCTGACCATTGTTGGGGAGTTGGACTACAGACTTTAAGCCAACAAATTCCCTTACTATATAGAGACTGCCCATAAGTTCAGTGACTCTAGAGAACCCTGGGGGAAGGTTTTTGAGGGTTTAATGCTTCACCCCACTTTCGGTTCACCCTCACTGCTCCCTTCATGTGAAAGAAGATGCGATCCACTAGCTTCATGGGTTTGGTGGTGTGTCATGCCCTTCCAGAGAATATGCACTCTAGCCCCTTGGAACTGTAAGCTAAAACAAATTCTTTCTTTTCTAAATTGCTTTGGTCATTGTCTTTTACTACAGAGACAAAAAAAGTGATTAATATAGTTATTTTGGTTTTTTGTGGTTAACAATTATTTTAATATGTTTATTTTACTATATATACAATATATAATCTACAATATATAACTATTTAATAATATATTATCTTATAATTTATACTTAGAATATGTACCGTCTGATTTAGTGTGTTTGAGAAAAATTTGAGCTCACTCTCATTTGAAATATCCCATCTTATCTAAACAAGTAGGTATTTTTCTCTTAATGTTTTGTTTTTTGTTTTTTTTTTTTTTTATTGAGACTGTTCTACCCGGGGATTCATCCTATAAACAGTCACCAAACCCTGACATCACTATGGATGACAAGAAGTGCGTGCCGAAAGGAGCTTGTTATGGTTGTCTTTTGGAGGAGCCCTGCCAGGGCCTTACAGATACAGAGGCAGATGCTAGTAGTCAACCATTGGACAGAGCGCGGGGTCCCTAAAGGAGGAGTTGGAGGGTGGACTAGAGGAACTGAAGGGGTTTGCAATCCCATGGAAAGAACGATGATGTGGGTCAACCAGATGCCCCAGGCCTTCCAGGGACTAAGCCATCAACCAAGGGGTACACATGGTTCCAGTCAAAAGAATGGCAGAGGAATGCCTTGTCAGGCATCAGTGGGAGGAGAGGTCCTTGGTCCTATGAAGGCTCAATAGAGGCCCCAGTGTGGGAGGATGGGTTGGGGGTTTTCAGGGAGGGGGGTAAACCGGGAAAGGGTATAACATTTGAAATGTAAATAGTTATTTTTAATCTTCTAGAAAATACCAGCCCCAGCAGAAGATACCAGCAAAATAAATTCGCTAGTCTTAGCTAATTGTCTTAGTATATGAGGTTGCTCATCTTGAGTGCCAACTTAACTGCATTGGGAGATGCTTGGAGAATTAATAAAGCATTCTGGGTGTGCCTGTGAGGAAGTTTCCCACAATTATATGCTTCATGGGCGTATGTACCCCCTAGCTCCTATCTTATAGAACACAGTGGCGGCCTTCACCCTACGACATCTAGAAGTCTTTTTCTTTCTAAAATACATCCATTAATCAGTAGAGGGAAATCCATCAATGATGGGATTCATTACTCTCTTGTAAGTGCAAACTCACCTCCAGTGACCACCTATACTGACAGTGCAGAGAATTCAAAAACTATTCATGCAAGTATTGTTTTTTTTTTTAATATATTGGCAATATGTTCTTAAAAACCTCAGCGCAGCGTGGCTTGGATTCTCCCATGGAATCTTAAAATCATACTTTGGAAAAAAAAACCACTTCAAAGTGCTCTCTACACCAAAATTATCTCGAGATCAGTCTTATGCTCACACACACCTTGTAAACATGAGTCTCCAGGTGGTGACAGATTGGTTGCCAATGGATTCATCTGTTCCACTGCTTCTCAATTCTATTTTAAGATTACTATGCAATGTACTTTGTCTCACAGAGGAACAGCTGATGTAATTTCTAATGTTAGGGTCAAGTTATTCCTAAGTCAGAGGTCAACCTCGAGCCCAAGGCTTCAGACTTAGTGTGAAGCTGTTTTTGAAGTACTTCATCTTCTGGTAAGTAGAAATTAGTAGATACTATGAGAGAAATACACAGAATGTGAATAACTCAACTTTTTATAGAGATGCCGTAAGACTGGCTCCTGCAAGGCAGTTTTCCTAGAGACATTAATTTTAACACAGATGAAGGTTCTAGAGCCATTCCAGATCTGGATCCTTGCTACACACTTACATAACTTTCTTTTCTTCCATCTTGCAGGCTCTCCTGTTGTTTACTTTTGATTATGCTTTTTTTTTAAAAAAAAACAATCATCACTATCTAATATATATTTCATCTCTTTATCTGTTCATTATCTATCAATATCACCAGAATGTAAATTCCTTGAGGCATGAACTATCTTGTTCACTGCTGTATCTACAGTGCCTAGGAAAATACTTAGCATATCATATACACATAGTGAATATTTTGAATATTGGCAGTTTATTTTCTATTTACTTTTAAAAGTTATTTATTTATTCTTCTCCTTTATATTACATCTCAACTGTAGCTTCTCCTTCCTCCTCTCCTCCCAGTCTTTTCCCCCCACCTACCCTCTCTCCCAGATCCACTTCTCCTTTTTTACCTCCAGAAAAGAGCAGGTCTCCCAGAGATATCAACCAAGCATGACATAACAAGATGCAGTAAGACTAGGCACAACTCCTCATCTCGTGGCTGCACAAGGCAAACCCAGTAGGAGGAGAAGGGTCCCAGAAGCAGCTAAACGAGTCAGAGGCAGCCCCCTCTCACAGTTAGGAGTTTCTCAAGAATACCAAGCCATAACATATATACAGAGGACCCAGGTCACACCCATTCAGGCTCCCTGATTGGTGGTTCAGTCTCTGTGAGCCCCTATGAGCCTTGCTGAGTTGATTCTGTGGGCTGTTTTCTTGTGGTGTCCTTGACTCCTCTGGTTCCTACAATCCTTCCTGTCTTATGTGGGATTCCTTGAGCTCTGCCTAATGTTTGGCTCTGGGTCTCTGCATCTGCTCCCATCAGCTGCTTGGTGAATGTTGATATTTTATATACTTTATTCCTGTGTCTTATAATGGTTGAAATTCAGTAAATATTATGCTTGCAAAGTTTATAAAAAAATAGAGAATGAAAATCAAGGGGCTTGACAGCTTACAAGCCATCAGTCAAAGGAATACTTTTAGTAATGAAAATCATTTACTAATTTCTCAAAGACACCGGGTACGAAAAAGTGGCTCTAACTTGCAGATACTCTGAGATACTCAATAAAACTACTTTTATTAAAACGAGAGGAGACATAATCCTTTGCCCACTTTACATATTACTTTTTTAACCTTAACCAAACTCTTCTAGCTGAGACAATCTGAAAGATGTTAGAAATTCAAATCCATTGACATTGGCCTAAAATGTAGTAAAACCCCATTTTCTAAGGTTGAAAATATGTTTATTTTCTGCCTTAGTCCATTTTTTGTTGGTATAACTGAATCCTGCAGCTTGATAGGAAAGATTTTTTATTTTTATTTATTTATTTTTTAGCTCATGTCTCTGGAAGTCCGAGAGCACAGTGCAGCATCTGCTTGGCCTCTAGAGAAGGACTGCCTGCGGAGTGATGCCATGTTGAAAAGCAATGCATTCTGGGACAAGTCTGGCATGCTCACTTCCTGTTTCCTGTTCTTACAAAGCCACTGTGCAATGATTTAGCCCCATTTACCCTCCAAAGACCCCAACTACAAATGACATTAGCATAGACTTTGGAGATTAAAATTTTAATAAATGAAATTTGGGGAGAGTCATTCAAAACATAGCATCCTACTCCTTACTTCTAAGATTTATCCTGTAAGGTACCTCGTTTTCTCCCAGGTCACGGAGTAGAAAAAACAGTGAATCTGTTTTACAAGTCACAAAGAGTCTACTTGGTGCAAATCATAGCTGGTCCCATGATTACTTATCCTTTCTCTTCAGCTGCAGAGAACTAAGGAGCTGCATCAGTAGAATTAGTAACCTTGTTGATTCTGTTCCAGCCTCTGTGGCCAGCGACGTGGGAACCAGTCCCTTTCCCAATGACTATCTTCTCTCCCTTCCTGATGCTGCATACTACCTGCTTCCAATTTGCGGATGGCAATGTATTTCCTCAATTAAAATAGTACAAATATCCGAATGAAAGGTATTACTGTATTTTTTAAAATAGTTATTTTTCTCTTTATTGAAACTTGAACAAAATTCAGTTTTGTTGTTTTGAAGAACACGTTGAAACTTTAGCTTTTTCTGGCACATTTTCTTGCTTCATATTAATATATGCTGTCTGGTAATACAAATGTAACATGTGATTGTTACCATTATGAGCCCTGTATATGACTTGGCTTTCAATATATTTTTCCATCTAAATAAACTTATCCTTCTATGTCTGTGTCTTTAAAAAATTGTATTTTTTTTTGCAATGCAGAACACAATTTTAATTAAAAAGGAAAAGAAGGAACTTGATTTTGAGGGGCCTGTCTTATTTCAGCTTCTATATCTCTATGAACAATCTTTAAATTAATGTTTACTTATATTCACTTATTCAGTTACATAGAGCATTCTCACACAAAGAATTAATTTCTGTCTGCATTCTTCACATATTCCTAATATTATTTTCTGTGTGTGCATATGTGTGCATGTACATGTGCATGTGTATGCTTGGAGGTGCATGTGTATGTGTGTGTGTGCATGTATGTGTACGTGTGTGTGTGTGTGTGTGTGTGTGTGTGTGTGTTTGAATGTCACATGAGCTCTTGGATGAATAAACCCATGTATGTGCATGTGTGTGTGTGTGTGTGTGCATGTGCGTGTGTGTGTGTGTGTGTGTGTGTGTTTGAATGTCACGTGAGCTCTCAGGTGCATAAACCCATGTATTTACATGTGTAGGACTGAGGAGAATCTCTAACCACACTTGAAGCTCAACACTTTAGATAGGCTGACCTGCAAGCAATCACCCAGGGTCTACCTGTTTCCACTCCCATACACTGTGGTCACATTCACTTGGCTATGCCTGACCTTTACGTGCATGCTGGGCATGTGAAGCCAGGTCCTCTTTCTTTCACAGCTCTCTAAGGAGGACATGAAGCATCACCCCAGGTTACTGAAATGCTAAGCAGGACCTAAGGCCCAGCTGCTTTTCTTAGGAGGTACAGAGACAGGTGTATGCATGGTGACAGTCATTCCCAGTGTTGTTACTCTCTCATTACGTGCAGCTGTAAATCCTGGACAGGATGAAGACTGCTCATATTTGTGAACTTTAAAGTCAAACATGGCCAGATTCATATGGTGGGTGAGAACACCAGGATTTGAAGTATCATTGGGTACGTGGCGAGTTCCCCATTTTTGCTTCTTGTATCCTTGATTTAGACTCCTAACAGCCCTACACCCATTAGTCCACAGCAGTATAGACCCACACTTTCAGGAGAAGCCCTCTAGTGCAGACTCAGGCCAAGGCAGCAGTCGCCTGTGAGTGACAGTGACCATGGCCAAGTCTGGTGGGAACTTCAAATTCTGAGAGTAGAGAATATTTTTATCTGCTTAGAATTGTCTCCCAAGGCTAAGGCAGATGCATATTGTTATTTTTCTCCCTGTGTCTTACCCCAAGTAGCTGGGGGATTCAGTGTCAGGAAATGAGTACAGGGGACTGTAAATAAAGCTTTAGTTCATCTGCTGGAGGGCAGAGAGAGATGGCTGCTGGGAAATGAAAGATGGGCAGACGAACAAGGAGTGGAGCCTGGGAAAGGAACTCTGGAGTTCACAAGTTTCTGAGTTCTCTCCAAGTAAAATATTTAAAGCAATATATTTGAGTAGGTGTTGTTTATCTGATTTTCTTTTTTTTTAACTTTTAACTTTATTATAAGAAAAGCTGCAAATTAAAAATATCACCCAATAATGCCACTACCATCATTATTACTATCTAAAAGAATTTAGGATGGACCAGATACTGGCACTGTCTATGTGGTAACTAATTTTATCCACACAATAAAATGATAGAATGGGCCACATATCATTCTCATTTGACAGAATATATATCTAAAGCCATTACCTTGTTCATTACCCTCATATCACAAAATGTCAAGAACCCCGGTCAATACCTGAAACTGGAAATCATTAAACTCTGAATATGCTTTATTTTTCACAAATATACACACCAAAAATAAGGCTAAAGAAGTAAATTAGGGAAATTGGTCACAATAACAGATCAACATCTGCAGTGTAGCAGTTTCCTCTAAGACTGAAACATCCAGTCCTACAGGGAAGCTCCTTAAACCAGAAGGAAAAGGACTCAAAACAGCCTCAGGAAGTCCCTGAATCTGACTAGATTCTCTGGGCCCCAAGAGTAAATAGTTAAGGGACACTCCCAGGTAAGCCAAGATGCAAAGAAAACTCTAAGACCAGACAAAGTGCCGAGAGGAAGCAGAAACCAGCCCAGCTGCCAGGATCAGGCTCACACCAACTGAGTCACTAAGAAAAGATACTTTCCAACCTCGAGTGGCCTGTAGCTGGGCTGTGTGCTCCAAGTTTTCAGCTTTTGTAACTGTCACCCATGCTAGGGTGAGGTTTGGAGAGGCAGCTTTTTTTTTGAGGAATTCTGCTCCCTTTACTCATATTCCTGGAAATAACCTTTCACCCATATTCCTGTAAATAACCCCAATAAAATTCATTGGTTCTCCAAGTTTGACTTTGATGGAATACATCCTCTGTTCTGTCATGGATTCCCTATCTGGTGTGAGATGTATATTGCATTTCTCTAGGGAAAGTTTAGCCACACTTTTAATAATAGACTGTAATAACAGCATATGGTAGTAAAGCAATTTAAAATGTTGGAATCTACTGTTTTCCATCCAATATTTGAATGTCAAAGTTTACTGTTGGCAATAATGAAGAAATTAGACTAGAGACTGAGGTGTATAGGCCACTACTGTACTTCCTGAGTTGTGATGTGGGACTGCTGTACTATGCTGAATTGTAATGCTAGTTAATATTTGGCTATCTTTTTAGTTTAATAACTCTAACTACAGCGAAGTTTATAGGCAATACTATTGTTCCTGCTCTGTGAAGCACAGATATACTCTCCCGGTAAACGAGGCCGAGAACCCAGACTCTAATAACCTCAGTGGAATAGCATCAAGGTTTGTGCAACATAAGGCCCTCAGTTTAGAGCCCAAAATTCTCCATCTTGAATTATAATTGATTTCCAGCTGAGCATTCCATTTTCTTCTTCATCCACGGTGTCCTCTCTCCTCACTGTTAGAAATACTTTGATTAGTTACTTGCGCGATTAAAAAAAATTTGTCAGGAATGCTAGGATTTACTCTCTGGTTTTAAAATCTGATTCTAGTCACACTTAGCTCACAGTGTCTCCTCCAACTAGCTGAAAGTAACCAATCCTTGTTTAGCCACACGTATCCATTATTCCTGCTCTTGTTGCTACATAAATTCGACACTCTTGATTAGGTTATTATAATGATCTCTGAATGCTAATGTGTGCTCAGCTCTTTTGTGCATTTTCACTACAGATGAAGGAGTTGAGGTTTGTAGACATAGCTCATCCAGTGTTTGCACATTCTGCGACCGGGGATGCTAGGATCTGAACTCAGTTCCAACTGCAACTGAGTTCCTAGACATGAGGACTCCTGTTTGTTGACTAGATGAAGACCAGAGAAGAGACAGTTCCTTGTTCAACATGCAAACATAACCCACACACAAGCCTTGTCTCAGGACATATGTGCATCTGGGACACCCTGTTGGGAAAAACTGGTGTGGTTTCTACCTCTTATCTCAGGACCCAAGAGTGAGTCGGGCTTAGCAGTGTGCTCGCAAAGGCTGATGAGCAAAGGTGGGGGTGTGTTCCTCTTGCCTTTAGTTTGAGATCAGTTGCTTCTTTCATGTTTTCCCTTTATTTGCTGATAAAGAAAAATAAAAGAGCAATAGATATGAAGACTTAATCACATTGCTTACTATTACAGGGTGATAGGAAAACACGGTTCTCTTTATCTAGACTGATGGAGTTTTGTAAAATAATCATGAATACTCTCTTTTGTTAGACTTGCAGAATAATTGTGCACCAAATTGCAGTGTACTCTCTGAAAAGGTCATCTTGACCTCTGCATGATCTCCTTAGGCTCTTCATGATCATGGTTTCCCGATACAGGTTGAAATCTATTTCAATTTGTTCTCCTTTAAAGGAAAATGTTTAAGGAAAACCAGAGTTGTCTAGAAATTAAAGTTTTGCTTCTCACCATAATTCACTCTTAGGTCTTCTGAACACCTTTTTTTTTTTAAAGTAATTCTTCCTTTCTTGTTTCTTCCAGATTTCAAGAAATAGAGGGTCTTTAAAAATATACTTAGCATATGCTCAGTAGTGGATGAAATAATTAGTCCGTTTGGCATATTCATCATAACACTAAATTTGTATTTCAAGGTACCTTAAACTGCAGATGTTGGCTTGATGGGAGGAAGTTCCAAGCAGGTGAACTGATTTGGAATAGTTAGTCCATCATTCAATAGGAATTAATCAGCAAGGACTGAAACATCCAAAATGAGCAACTGGAAGTGTTACTGTGGGTTATAATGATATAATACTGGAATTAATGTAGTTTAAGTTTTGAATATCCTAATAATGTTTTGAAAAGTAGTATGACTATTTTAGTCTTAGGAATGTGGCTTATGTTTGTTTTATATAATACATGTATAATGATTGCCCACAGTGTCAATAAATAGTAGATCACTTTTAAATATATTTTTACATTCATTATCCATGAAGATAACACAAAGATGATTATTTTTTAAAAGTCCTCATATTAGATGCACTTTGAATATAGATTTTGTTTTGGTAGCTTGTGTTTGAAAATACCACTTTCAAAAAAAAAAGAAAAGAAAATACCACTTTCATTAAAATCGGAGGTGTAAATTATCTGAAGTCTTTAAACCTAAATCACAGATTTGTTTGAGCATTTGTTAGCATCCTGAAGTCTTCGACTAGAGTCGATTCTATTTTACAATGTGAATATGTGTAGTGGACACAAAGAGAAGAAATTCAAGCTGTATATAGAATTTGCATATCTTACATCCTTGGCGTATTGTGAGGGGTTATAATGAGTAAATTGTAATCACTTATTAGTGCCAATTGTGGACCACAGTGTATTTGAAAGTGGGAAGCATCTGAAATTGACCCATGCAACCATCTCAGCTCGGGTGGAGGATTAGTCTGGGAAGTAATGTGAGAATTATTCAACAACAGTTAGTTATGGGCACAGTTCTAAGTGTTTAAGACATGTAACCTCATTAATCTTCACAAAAATCTTTCCCAACAGAGATCAGTACTGATTAAATACTACTATGTGTAAGTAGTTCCCAAGCGGTGAGCCAAGGGGCAGAGAGGTTGAGGAACGGGCTTCACATACAGAACGGGACTGAGCCGATGCCGAGCTCTGGCACTTTGGCCCCACGGGCAACGCTTTTAAATATTTAATAGAATAAATGTCTCCTAAGATTTTTGATCTAGGAAAAAGACTTTTTCTTGGGTAAGACGAAGTTCTCGATCCTTCCCAGGCAATGTCTAACTAGTCTGGAATGTACGTCTTGAGGGTCCTCAGGTCCTAGAGTTTGTTTAGTTATAGCGGAGGTTAGTATCATTTTGTGCCGAAGTCATTTTTCACTTTAGCACTTTTGTTTGTTTTTATGAAGTTGGATAAAATCATTTTCTTATGGTTTGTTTCTAAGAGTCCTATGAGAAACAGCTGCGATCTTCTCTTCTCTCATGTGTTCATTAGCCACCTGACTGACTTCAGGGCTTTCTTCTGAGTCACAGTCCTAACTCCCGTCCCATTACCACTTATTACTTTCCAGTGATATTCAACGCTCGGATCACCTCAAACTGCATCTTTTTTCCTCTACATTTCTCATATGCAAACTCACATGCGGAAGGATGAAATTGATCAGCTGGACTGGAAATGATGGAAGTTCATTTTTCCTTTCCACGTTGTAGTGGTTTAGATATGCTTGCTCAGGGAGCTGTGCTATTAGGAGGTGTGGCCTTGTTGGAGTGGGTGTGGCCCTGTTGGAGTAGGTGTGGCCTTGTTGGAGGAAATGTGTCACTGTGGGTGTAGGCAATGAGACACTCCTAACCATGTGGGGACCAGTCTCCTAGCAGCCCTCAGATGAAGATATAAACTCTGAGCTTTAGCTGCACCATGCCTGCCTGGACACAGCCATGCTCCCACCTTGATGATAGTGAACTAAACCTCTGAACCTGTAAGCTAACCCCAATTAAATGTTGTCCTCTGTAAGAATTGCCTTGGTCATGATGCCTGTTCACAGCAGTAAACCAAAACTAAGAGATATGTCATCCATATAAGATGGGGCTTCACTTAAATGTAAACTTCATCAGAAAAAAAAATCAGACCACTGAGAGAATAATTGTGATACATGGTTAGGTATAGGTATAATTAAAACCACTTACTTTCCAACACTTCCTCCAACAAGGCCACACCCACTCCAACTAGGCCACACCTCCTCAATAAGGACAAACTTCCGTATAGCACCATTCCCTAAAACCACTTCATCTGAGGGTTGGGTTCCTGGACAAGGTCTTCCTGTGTTGGATCTTTCTTGATAACCCTCCGTCAAAGTTCTTAGTCATAATCGCACCCATGATTTTGTGATCGTCCTAGGGATTTATCTCAATTAATATTCACAGGAATATTTGTGAGAGTCCTTTCCAATTCTCTTTTCTGCTCTATCCAATGAGAAATATTCCTTAAAGTTACAAATGCACTTGAACATACCTATCACAAGTAGGTTTATTATGTTCTGTGTCTACAGAGCTACAACTTTTTAATGTTGGTTATAATACTATATGCTGAGATTTATGGAGGGAGCTAAAGCCATTTTATCAATAAGAGTCCACGATTATGTAACACGATGAAGGACATTTTCGGGCAGGCTGATTCACACTTTCTGTCTAAACATCGTATTGGCTCAAAAGACATTAGCTCCAAGACCTTCTAGCTTTGTTTTCCTGATGAAGTCTGCATTTAAACAAGAAAGGAAATTCCACCTTCCATGGATGACACAGAATAAAACAAACCATCTCCCTGGCTTTCCTGTCTGACCGGTGGGTTTAGCATTTTCTTCCACACCTGTGTTTACTTCTAGCTCCTCCTTAGTAGGGGGTGTTCACCAGTCCTAGTTAACATACTTTTCTTGAGATGTTTTTGAACAAAGTCCTTTAGAGACATGCTGTGTGTATTTACTTTGAATGACTGTGAATTTTAAATTTGGATTAGGAAGTTGATAACATGACTGAAATTAATGTCTCTTCTCCAACTTTAAGTTAGAGAAGCAGGATGGAGTCCAAATGGGAAAGGAATCAAACCTAAGAATCTTCTGGGTTAACGGGAAGTAGCCCAGAGAAATAAGTCTGACAGGTAGGATCTAAGAAATGTGTAATGCTTTCATTTCCTTAGTGCTGGCTTGCGGCATCGCGATACAGCTGCTATCTGGCCTTTTTTTCTTTTCTTTTCTACTGTGGTTTTTGTGGGCTCTCTGCTTTAGAACTGTATATTGCTTGGACCCCTGAGAGGATGAAATTGCTTTTGCATGTTCACAGTAGTAGTCAGTATCTGCCAGCAGGTTTTTTCTTCTATAGTTTATTATATTGTGTATAGGATGCTTTCTCTAGCTGTTATTATGACAAATTGAATGCTTCCTTAAGCTGGTTAAGAATGGCGTCCATGCTCCAGTAAGGAAAAATAATGAAACCATTAACAGGTTAGTTCAAATTATAATGAAGTTAGTGACTTGGTACCTGAGAGGAAACAGACATTCAGGGTCAGAGGGATGTTTCATCTAACAAACCTCCTTCCTCATAAGCAGAAAGTTCTCAGTTTAATCCCCAGAAGTTGTGTGAAGAAACTAGAGATATTGTAACATGCTTGTAGTTCAGGACGGAGAGATGGAAACGGGCAGGAACTCCTGCAGCTTATTGACCAGCTAACCTGGGCTACGTGAAGAAGCCCTAGGCCAGGGAGATCCCTGTCTGAAACAAAAAGCTGGAAGATGTCCAAGAAAGGACGTCAGAGGTTGTACTGTGCTCTCTGCACATGTGCCCCCTACACACACATGCGCACATCTAGTGAGCCATGCATACACACACATATACACATACACACACAGACACATACACACACACATACACACACACACACGCACACATGTACACACACTCTCTATGCTTACTGGTTTGCAGAAACCAGATGTGGTTATGAAACAATAGTTTTGACACCAACAGGTTAGACTTTGTAATGCACATCTTTAATTCTAGCCCTCAGAAGGCAGAGGTAGGTGTGTCTCTGTGAATTTGAGTCTAGTCTGGGCTACCCAGATAGTTCCAGGTCAGCCAGGGCTACCTAGTAAGAGTATATTTTAAAAACAACAGCAAAGCCATTTGGTTTGTTATTATAAGTAAGGTCTGGAATGACGGGGGTCATGGAATTGTGAACCAAAGACAGGTAAACAGCGTGTCTGTATTATTTCTTAGGATTCATATACCACAGGGCTTTTAAAATAAAAGAGTATATTTACATCACCCTTTTCATCATTAGAAGGCTGAGGTTAAATAATACTAATGGTTAACACAAAACACCTTAACTCAACTCAAATTTTGGGGTACCTAACTTACTTAATACTATTGACAGATGACTGTTCCTGGTGTGTGTGTGTGTGTGTGTGTGTGTGTGTGTGTGTGTCAGGGAGTGGGATTGGGAACTTTATAATGAGTTCAATTTCTAGTAATAAATTGATTTATGAGATGAAACTGCCCAAAGAAATGTTAAGACCATCATTGGGTGAAAGGTTCCAGGGACTCAAAGTTGCTCCTGTCTAATGTTTTCCCCAAGCATTAATGCTAATTTTGAATTTATAATAATAATGAACAGAAATTTGTGTCCTATTGTCAGATATTATTAATTACTAATATGACAAACTGTTTTTAATTAACCAGACATACACTCTTGTGTAATTACCAAATACAGACAATGTTCTTTAGTTCTGAGTAAAGTACAACAGCCTACAACGTGCTGTAGAGGTCTTCGTTAATTTCCCTGCCCCTGGCCTCCTGAACTTCACACTATTCCCTCCTTATGTCCCCTTTACATCTCTTTCCTTCTTGGCTTCTGTAAGAATCTGGACCAATACAGTACTAAAGAGGCAGGGAACATATTGATTTGATCCCACTCCTTCCTCTGCAGCTCTAAGGTGGCCTGTGCTCTTTCTAAGGATGGTTTCTTATTGTTTGTGGGTATCTAACAGAAGTAAAGTACACGTTTTGCCATTTCTCTCCCATTTTAATGACAGAGTGAAAACACTCCAGTGTCTATAGAATGATCTGTTGTTTCAGGGAGAGAGAAACGATTTAGAATTGAAGTTTTAAGAATAGATAAAGTGAAATATTTATATAACTTAGTAGATCTGTATTAGTGTGTATAATCATTATTTACGTGTAGATGGGGCTTGGTGAAGGAAGAGGGAGGAGATGCGCGCACAAAGTTAATATAAACACTTGGCCAAGCAGCTCTGTCTGGTCTCTGGTTTTAGCCTTAGCCTCTTCTGTCCTCTGTAGTTTTTCCAGCCAGTAAGTACATCCTCAGTCACCTCAAGCTAAGCATTTCCTGCCAGGTAACAGGGAGACAGGAAACCCCATGTGCTTCCTGGTTTGGGTGGTGGCACATGACCAGTCAGTAAAAGCAAACACCTGACACTGCCTGGGATTTGCTGACCTGGCCAACGCCATTGTACTTTCTAGCAGGATGACCCACTTACATGTCAAATTTCTGTCTCCACTCTATTGTTGACTCCTGGGAGTATACGGTAGCATTTCTCTGACATCCAATTTAATAAGTCGGAAAGGAAGACTCTAGATTTATTCAGGGAAGAGAAAGGTACACCCTGCTTAGAAGCAACGGGGACAGGGACATGCAAGCATTCTTTTGTCTTAAGGTTAGGCGAAGCCATTCAGGAGTTATTTCATGGAGGAAAGGTGTTGAGGATAATTGTGGAAAGATTTCTGATGGAGGGAAGAGTGTAGTCATTCTAGTTAAAGGAAGCCCTTGTAGACTCGGCTTTGAGGGAAAGAGAAATATTTATGAATGGGAGTCATGGACTTAGATACATACTAGGCTCCTAAATATTATATAAAATTATATATTTTATAAGACAGAGCATGACTATAAGGAAAGACATATTTAAATTATTTTAATGCAGATTTCTCATAAACTATGAGAAGAGAGCCTTGCTTTCTATAGCCTCCCCAGGACGGCTACCTTCCTACACTCCCTGGTCTTCTGAGGATGAGGTTGCATTAAGATTTTGAAACAGGAAGTTTTGTTTCCAAGTGTCAGACCATGCAATGTAAATATTGAAGGCAGGGGTTCAGATGAAATGAGTCTGTGCAATTGTGATCTCAGTCAAGTCATGTGGGCTGTTAGTCAGTCAGGCCAAGTTCCAGTTTCCTTGTCTGCTAAATGGGGATAGATATTAATGCCTATCGTGAAGGGCTTCTGTCAGAATTCAGTGGGGTGTGGTCCCGGCATAGTGCTAGGAATATTTCATGTTGGCACATGTGCAAAAAGATTAATTAGAGGGCTTACTGAGAAATCTCACTACAACACTGTGATTATCATTAAATTGTTCACAAATAGGCTGATTATGACTAAAGTTCTTCATTAAATTAGCAACTTATGATGGCTTAATCCAAATTCATGATTGGTGTAATGGGCTTTTAGCACACAATGCAGTTTATAGCTTCGTCAAGGGAATCAGAAAGACAAGATTGTTCCTTGTATTCTGAATTAGAAGCATGACTGAGAAACTTAGGCAAGTGTTTCTACATGATAGAGAAAATAAACAGAAATAGATTTTAATAGAAAATAAATAGAAATAGAAAATAAAGTAAATAGATTTGTCTATTTTGTCAATAAATATTCATTTTTAAATACTGACAAGTGACATAAAAGATAAAATGGGGGATGTGATGGTGTGTGTTGTGGGGGGTCAGTGAGTGAGCTGAGCCTAAAATCTAATTTACAATATTACAAAATTAAAAAAAAAAAGAAAACTAAAACTCATATAAGTACAACCAATTTAAAACTAGCCAGGTAGTTTCTTCTTCTACAGGAAAAATACCAAATGGCGGATGATGCTGGAGCACCAGCATCACCAGAGGATCTGGGGGCAGGGGTATAGTGTTGGGCAGGGTTAGCAGGCTGCAGGGCACATGGAGGTAAAGCCTAAGACGAGAAGACACGGAGTGGATCCCCGTCACCAAGCTGGGCCATCTGGATAAGAACAATGAAGATCAAGTCCTTGGAGGAGATCTGCCTGTTCCCCCTGCTCATTCAGGAATCCAAGACCATTGACTTTTTCCTGGGTGCATCCATAAAGGATGAGGTTCTGAAAATCATGCCAGTACAAAAGCAGACTCGGGCTGGCCACAGACCAGCTTCAAGGCTTTTGTTGGTATTGGGGACTTCAATGGTCACAACAGTCACGTTGGTCTTGGTGTTAAATGCTCCAAGGACATAGCCAGTGCCACCCCAGGGGCCATCATCTTGGCCAAGCTGTCCATTGTCACTCTGTGGAGAGACTATGGGGATGGGGTGGGAGACAAGATTGGCAAGTCCCACAGTGTTCCATGCGAGGTGACAGGCTGCTGTGTTGGTGTGTGCCTCTGTGTTGGTGTGTCTCAGTCCTGCCCATAGAGAAATGGGCACTGTCTCTTTCTTGTGCCCAAGAAGCTACTGAGGACGGCTGGAACTTGGTGACTGCTACACATCAGCCAGGGACTGACTGGCACCTTGGGCAACTTTGTCAAGGCCACCTTTGATGCCAGCTCTCTGGAAAAAGACTGTATTCACCAAGTCTCCTTACCAGGAATTCACCGATCATCTTGTGAAAAACCACACCAGCTTGTTCAGAGGACCCAGGCTCCAGTTGTGTCTACCACATTTATACAATAAGAATAAGATAAATTAAGCCTGCTTTTAAAAAGCCAGGTAGTGCATAACAGTATTCAGGTTTAAAGTCAATAATCATATCTATGTTCATTTTAGAGTTCATGGACTTTTTTTCCTGGTGTTTTATTTTCCTAATATTTGAAAATAAAATGGAGAGAGCAAAACCCCAAAACAAAGCTACTCTCTGTAACTGAAGGTTAACCCTTAAGTAAGACTCTCTGGCTAACCTTTCATTCACTTCTACAATATTGGTATTTTAGAATACTAACTAATGATTATTTTAAACTCATAAGAGATGATTTTGACGGACGCAAATCATAGGGAACTCATTTGATGCAAGCTGTCGTGCTTGTGTGACTAACTTACAAACCCCAAGTATTTGAAGTTAGTTTCCTATTGAAGTCTTTTTCTATAAAGAACCTCCCACATGCAGTAGTATAAACACATGCCTGAATTTTCAGACTCCTCTATTGCTCAGGAGAATTTCTGAAATGCATATCCTGTACTGTGTGCTGGTGGCACTGCTCTGAGACACTATTATTTTTCACTTAATAAGTCAGAAACTCTGATGCTGATAAACTTATTCAAGAATATATTCAGAATATACTTCATTCAAATGTACATTTTTAGGCACATAGCAAATGAATTCCTTGTGAGTTTTACTTTTATATTAAATTGGGAAGTTTGTGCTCATTTTAATCTAAAGTTCTGTAGGGCGAAAATATCTCTGGAGGATGGAGACACAGCTCAATGGGGAATACTACTTGCTGTCCAAACACAAAACCTGAGTTCAAATCCTAGTACCTATAGAAAGGAACAAAGTTGAAAGAGATAGGCTTACTGGTTACCGGGCTACCTCAAGGTTCAGGGAGAGAGCTTATCTCTAAGAAATACAGCAAGGGTAAATAGGGCAGAACCCTGACAACCTCATCTGAACTTTCTGTGCAAGCATTGTACCTGCACACACATGTGGGCATGCAACATACACACAAACACACTTTACACTTAAAACGTGTACACATACACACACACACACGTACAGGCACACGCATGCACACACACACACACACACACACACACACACACTCAAGCAGATGAATGCCTTTCTTATTTAAGGGAATTACATGCTGTGTGTTCCTGTGCGTGTGCGTGTGCGTGTGCGTGTGTGTGTGTGTGTGTGTGTGTGTGTGTGTGTGTAAGCTATTTATCTGCCACAGCATTTTAGTTAGAGGAATTTGTTTTCTCTGTTAAGCACCAAAATACTGAGTGTTTCTTAATCCCTGTGCCATAGCGTAATTACTCAGTTTTCCATTTTGTTTTGATTTTTTAGAAGCTAATTTAACATCAGAATTAATAATAATGAAAAAAAACCCATTGAGTAGAAGGCCAGTTTTGCTCCTGCTGGAGAGAAGTAATTAATCTTTTACTTCCTGCTTCTCACCTACATTCTTTCAAAAGCACAAATAGTTTTCCTGCCAGAGATCTCCTAAATCTCATAAAATTCACAATATACACTGACAAGATGCAGAAAATTGGCAGGATCGCAGAAAGGGGTGACGTGTGTGTGCTCACAGTCACGGCTTCCTTTTTGCCTTCTTCTGCTCTTTGTGATTTAATATCTGCTTTGAGTAGTAGCATATGCAGTCTTCTTATTAAATTCCCAAACAGGATGATGATTCCTGGCAGACACAGGCACCTCATAGCAGTCCACAAAGGGCTTTGGCTTACTTACTCTACTTCATGGCTTCCAATGGACCCTGTCCTTGTCCTCTGCCAAGAGGGGATGCAGTACAGTGTGGTAGAGGAGAGAGAGGAGAGCGTGGTGAAAATTGTCACATCCTATTATTTGCAACATGAAAGTTAGGGTTTACCAATGCGTAGCATAAATGTAATAACGAAAGCACAGGATTAAAAGCTAAAAACAAAACCTGGGGTTCCAATCCATGAGAAACCAAGGCATCGCTACAGCAGACCTCGGCACTTTGCCTCTGTCTCATGGCTCCTTCTTCGTGGGACCGCCTTCCACAGACCTCAGAATGCCATCACTACCTCCTCCTCCCCTTCCTCCTCTTCCTCTTCCTCCCCATGGTCTTCTGCCTCCTCCTCCTCTCCATTCTCCTCATTCTTCACCCTTCTCTCTAATCCCTAAGGGATTATGAAACCACTCATTATTTTGGTGCTTAACAGAAAGAACAAATTCCTCTAATTGAAAAGGTGTAGCAGATAATTAGCTTACACACATGCACGCACACACACACACTTCTTTCATATAAATAAGGCTCTCAAATCACTCATTTTCTCATGACTTCTTCTTGCTTACTTCACAAAGAGTCTGTAAAGAGTGAAGTCTTGTAGAGATGATTGTCAGCTAGGGATGATACCAATGTTAGTGTTTCCCTCCCCAACACACAGACCACAACACACACATGGACACACACATTTTGACATTACCTTTTAAAAAATTAGCTTATTTCTAACAAAATAACTCAGACTCAGAAAGGCAAGTACCCTATGTTCGTGTGTGTGTGTGTGTGTGTGTGTGTATGTATGTATATATGTATGTGTCTGTGTTTGTGTTTGTATGTATGTATATGTATGTATGTGTCTGTGTTTGTGTGTGTGTATGCATGTATGTGTATGTGTGTGTATATGTGTGTTTTTGTGTTTGTGTATGTGTGTGCATATGTTTGTGTGTGTGCATCCTAGTCTCTTTTAGATATGTATAACCTGATGGAGAGGAACACAGGTAAAGGCCAAGACACTAGAAGTGGTCCATGGACGGGGTAAAGAGCAGACCTTAAGGAAGAGGCAGCTCTGAGGAGGTGAGGGTCAGTGGGAGATGGGTGGGAGGTGAGGGTCAGTGGGGAGATGGGTGGGGGGTGAGGGTCAGTGGGGAGATGGGTGGGGGGTGAGGGTCAGTGGGGAGATGGGTGGGAGGTGAGGGTCAGTGGGGAGATGGGTGGGGGGTGAGGGTCAGTGGGGAGATGGGTGGGGGGTGAGGGTCAGTGAGGAGATGGGTGGGAGGTGAGGGTCAGTGGGGAGATGGGTGGGGGGTGAGGGTCAGTGGGGAGATGGGTGGGGGGTGAGGGTCAGTGGGGAGATGGGTGGGGGGTGAGGGTCAGTGAGGAGATGGGTGGGAGGTGAGGGTCAGTGAGGAGATGGGTGGGGGGTGAGGGTCAGTGGGGAGATGGGTGGGGGGTGAGGGTCAGTGGGGAGATGGGTGGGGGGTGAGGGTCAGTGGGGAGATGGGTGGGGTCCTGGGAGATGAGTGGGGCCAAATGAAAAGCTCAGGGCATCTCTGGGTGAAGTGCCAACAGCCTTTGTACCCAGTCCATTGGCTGCCTTTTCCTCTGCGCCTTTGATATCTTCCCTTACTGGTTGTTACACACACACCCAAAATCCAGTTTACTCCTATGGTTACACTCCGAACGCTCCATAATTTACTTGTACACAGAATGCACACAGTTGAGCTTTATTCAATGTCTTGATCTCTTCAGTTCTTGTTGTTGAATAACCCCTTGAATGGGCTGAACCCAGTCTTAAGACTTGACACCAGCGAAATCACAAAACTGGCCTGACCATGGAGTAGACCTCTACTGACTGGTCTCCTCTTGCTTTTCTATTCCATATGATGCTGTTTTTCTCATTATTCCTTCATCAGTCAATTATTTTCCTTTTGCTCTGTAACCATTGTACATTTTTACTTTATCCTTTCTTTAAAGACAGAGTCTTGATGTGTGGCTCTGGGTGATCTAGAGCTCACTACATAGTCCAAGTTGGCCTTTAATTCCTAGCAATCCGCCTGTCTCAGTTTCTTTGGCTGTGAATATGAGCTTCTCTCTCTCTCTCTCTCTCTCTCTCTCTCTCTCTCTCTCTCTCTCTCTCTGTGTGTGTGTGTGTGTGTGTGTGTTGGTGTGGATGTATTTGTGCATGTGTGGGTGAGAGTATGTGCTTGTGTGTGTGTGTGTGTGTGGTTTTAGGCAGAATCTCCCTCTGTATCCTAGAGTGGCCCAGAACTCAACTCACTTTCCAGTCCAGACTAGCTTTGCACCCATGAAGGTCTTTCCGTCCTTCTTTCCATATGCTGAGATTCAGACACACCCACCGTGTTCAGAGTATTGCATCTCTTTAAGCTTGAATCTGATATTCTCTATTCTTCTCTCTATATCATACTTTCTCAATAAGGTTTGGACTTACTGAATTCCCAATCAGAATATTTCTACAGTGCAGAGTATGTTAATCAACATGATTATAAGTGTAACGAACTAAAAATAACATTAATGAAGGAGGGCAGTTACTGGCCTAACTCTCTTTGCCCCTGTCAGTCTCTGTTCTGTCTCTTTAACATTTACCTTCAGAATCTCCCTCTCAGAAGCTATCTTGGGTTCCAGGAACTAAGCTTCTAGTGAATAAGGCTTTTTATGAAGGGAATCCAAATTACCAGACTCAGTAGTAAGCCTTAAGAAGAGATCACCCCACAAGAGTGCCCCTCTTGAGCGGGAGCAATTGCCCCAAGACAAGAATCAAGGCTGAACTCCTCATCGGAGTAACCCTCACACAGCGCGGCATGTGACCTTGTTCCAAAGATGCAATTCACCAGCATGTTCAAAGTTCAAGCGATGTTTAAAAATTAATTACAAAACTATGTGCTGATTATTTCATTTTAAATTATGAGGTGGTTTTCTGAGCCTTGCCATTTAGATGTAGGCGCAGGCAAAGAGTGCTGATGAAGCTTAACCTCAGAGTCACCTGCGTTCTGGCCCAAAGCACACACGGTTACTTCTTATTTTGAACAACCTTCTGTGCAATGTCTTTAGCAAAATGGGTCTTGTCTCTATAGTCAATTTAGAGCTTTTTCCGGTTGTGTTGAGGTTTCTGAACCCTGAGCCAGGTGAGAGGGTAAAGGTCTTTCCTCCTTTCCCATGCCCTCTCACCCCCACACAGGGGGAGCCTCCGTATCTGTCCTGGTCAGAGCTTCTTCCCCTCCTTTCTCCTGTCTCTGTGACTCTGGTGCTCAGATGGATGACCACACCTAATCTGTGGGGATTCCTGGGGTGAGGGCTTTTGTCTTGAAATTCCAAAGCATTAACATGTGTTGAGGAGAGAAGTTTTCTCTGAATCCATTTATTTTGGCTCATTCGTCATTAGCCTGTCTCATTTGGTCTGGTTACCCATCTCACGGAAGACACTGACTTAAATGTAAGTTAAAGGTACATGAAAATTTTCTTAAGGAACAAAAAAGAAAATTCTAATTAATTTTCTTTAACTGTATGTGATATATTTCAAAGTCTCATTATGAGTATCTCCTATGAAAGAGCCCAGTGAGGTAGAGTACGTGCTTCTCAGTGTTACGGCAAGAGGTTTTGCTTTTTCTCATTCACAGCTAAAAATGCTATTTAAACTAACCTTTCTTTAAATAAATAAAAGGGAGGAAGAAAGAAAAGAAAACTGAAAGAAATAAAGTCACTTAGGCCTATTTTAAGTTTTTAAATTTTAATACCCTTAATTTTTTTCAATAAAAAATTTTAAAGTCACACATTAACAATATATTTCTGTTAAATAACTGTAGTTGATAGGTTTAAGTTTTCAAATTGATTTAATTAATGCTACTAAGAACACAAAGACATTATGAATGCTTTATAGAAAATCACCAACATTAATAAGCCAAAGAACTAAAAAATAAAAATATCATTTGTTATATATGCACATAAGTATATATTTTTATGTGTGCACATGCATTGTAAAACTTTAACATAACATTTCTTACTAGCTGATATGATTAAACTGAAATTTAGGCTGGAAAATCACAAAATTATTAGGCAAATACGTTGATTTCTTGATCCGCTTTAGAGGCCTAATATGGATAAAAGTATTATTTCAATCAAAAAGAGTGAAATTTACATAGTTAACAGGAAACCTGTGGCTTAGTTTTTGCTACAGTAATCCTCAATACTGGCTCAAATATCCAAGAAAAACTTTCTTTGCAACATATGGAAACCATCAGAGAAAACCACAACTAATCAAAAGGCAGAGTTGTGGAGCTCAGTCCCAGGGGACACATCTACTAAACACTTCCATACTTAAGGCTCAGGGAACATTGCAGAAGATGGGGCAGAAAGATTGCAGCACCAGAGCATCAGAAAGTGTGCTGTGAGACTGTCCCCATTGTAATGTCACAGGCTGCATCCACAAAGTCTCACCAAATGACTGCCTAACTATCACCCAGACAGGGATGGCATCAATGGACACACCAAAGTGGGTGAGGAGAGCTCACAAGAGAGATGTCAACTCCACAGGAGGAGCTACAGGTAACTAGGGAATACTGAGAGCAGGAGAAACAGTCACCCAGGGAAGAGTACACCAAGTAGTTATCCAATACCAAGTGGTCAGCCCAAAAACAAACATGCATGCTAACACTATACTGACTGAACATATATATGCTTTATGTATGTATTTAGAAAGATATATGTATGTACATATAGGCATGTAATAATAATTAATGAAAAGAGTTCATGAATTTTAGAAAGAGCAAGGGGGAGTTAATGGGAGGACTTGGGAGGAGGAAAAGGAAGGGAGAAATGGTATAACTATATTAAGATCTCAAAATAAGATGTACATGCGTATTCTAGCTTCAACTACAATAAAAAGTCGGCCTTTGTTCTTTGATGCTGGTTAGATAAGAAAGCACTTGATTATCCTAAGTCAAAAATGCTAAAAACAAAAACAAAAAGTTTGTTACTTTTCTGCAAGAGAAGATACTCTGCTGTCAACGGAGACTCAGAGCTGCCCAAGGGCTCAGATCATCGTCTGGAGTGAAGAAGCTGGTTTCTGCTCAGAGCTTTCTTTCCAGCCATCAAGTTCTCATGCTGGCCCCAGCATTCTCCCGTGCTGCGTTCTCTTCTAGTCTGGCATGGCTTCCGGTTTGGGCAGGTTCTCCCTCCCTTTCCAGGTCAACTGAATTATTTTATTTTATTTTTTAAAACATTTATTTATTTTATGTATGTGAGTACACTGTAGCTTTCTTCAGACACACCAGAGAAGGGCATCAGATCCCATTAGATGGTTGTGAGCTACGATGTGGATGCTGGGAATTGAACTCAGGACCTCTGGAAGGGCAGCCAGTGCTCTTAACCGCTGAGCCATCTCTCCAGCCCCAAATAATGTAATTTTAAAAAACTAAGTAGATATGTTTTGCTGCCATTATTCATAGCAAACATTAACAAACACTGACCTACTCATTTCTTGAAAATGTTCCCATTGAAGAGCCAAACACCTTGTTTAGAACTTCCCCTCTCAAGGCTCTGAGTAGAGAAGCTGAGAGTGCGCACATTTAGGATTTTCAGATTCACTTAGGACCAACCATAGGGAACTGGTCTTTGTTTAATGCAGTTGGCCATTTTGATCGTATCATTCAGTTGTTCTTCAGTTCGCATTGGAGAGTTTTTCACGCTAGTTGCTCTCTGGGGAGGAACTGCTAAGCTGTGCATGAATTTTCTTAGGACATCATCCATGTGAATACCAAGGAAGTACTTATAATAAATACTTTCTGTTTTCAGACATGAAGATAAACATCAAATTATCTTGTCCTTTGCTTTCTTAGGCGTGGGAATACAAGTGCTACTGCATGACATTTATTGGTGAAATTTGTTCCTGCATCAATCTTGCTTGAGAAGCTACTATTTTCAAGATGATTATTATTATAAAATATTGCCAACATCAAGAGACATGTCATCTTTACCTTAACATTCATGCTGACTGAGATGGAGACTTCTTTAGTTTCTTGTATGCAATCCAGTCCTTTCATTTTCTAAATTACAGTTTCCTGTTTTCCTTATCATAGTCCCAGCAAGTATGTAACTCTCCCTTTCCTGAGCAGTGAATTATACTTGAACAATTCCTATTTAACTCACTCTTTAAGCTCTTTCATTGGGTGTGGGATTTGCTTAACAAAATCTTTATTCTGCTTGTTTGAGATACAAATCACTTTTTGCAAACAACTAGCAACTTAGCAAGTGTGGTGGTTCATCCCTGCTAGCATTTGGAAAATGGAAGCAAGAGGATCAGGAGTTGAAGGAAAGGCTTGGCTTCATAGTGAGTTCAAGGGTAGCCTGAACCAAAATACATGCACACATACATACATACATACATGCATGCACACATTATACAAACATGCATGTATACAGGCAGACCGACTGAAGCACTATTTAGCATCTTTACCTGTGAAATGACTGTGATTTGGAGTTGAGCATCCTATTGGTATTTTTCAATTTACCAGGTGCTCTCCACTGAGTGTGCACAGTGAACAGACAATAGAATGGACTGTTCCAGACAGGGGTAAGTAGCTTCCATTGTAAAGATGACCCACTCGCTCACTGCTTGCTGTACAGTGCAGTGGATTGACTCAGCATTGAGACTGTTCCGGACCCTGATGCTTAGGGTCTTTCTTCTATATCTTACATCTAGTGTTTTGAGATTAGCACATTGTGCTGTCAGACATATTATGAAACACAAAATTAAACAGAAAGGAATCATATACTAAGGAAATCTTTTAAAAGTGCCTGCTTTAGCGACTCAATTTATTTTTAAACTATGTGGTTCACATTTTTTATCATTTGCCAAAAAAATAAACCAACCAACCAACCAGACCAATCAACCAACCAAACAAACAAAAACCAAAAACAAACAAACAAGCAACATCAAGGCCAGGCATGGTGGCACATACCTTTCATTCTGACACAGAGTAGGTAGATCTTTTGAGTTTGAGGCCAGCCTGGTCTTCATAGTGAATTCCAAGCCAGCCAGGGCTACTCTGTGGGATGCCATCTCAAAACTGAAACAACAAATCAAAACAAATTAAATCAAGCAAGCATCAGGGATGAGGTAAATCGGAGTGTGTTAAGAGTATCTACCCTAGAAAGAAAATGCTTTTTTTCCCTTTTACTGGATATTTTATTTGCATTTAAAGTGTTATCCCCTTTCCCAGTTTCCCCTCCAGAACCCCCTAACCCATCCCCCCTCTTCCTGCTTCTGTGAGGGTGCTCCCCCATCAACCCACTCCCATCTCCCAGCTCTGGCATTCCACTACACTGGGGCATCACAAGATCTTCTCAGGACCAAGGGCCTCTCCTCCCACTGATGCCTGACAAGGTCATCCTTTGGTACATATGAATCTGGAGCCATGGGTCCCCTCCATGTGTACTCTCTGGTTGATGGTTTAGTCCCTGGAGTTCTGAGGGGTCTGGTTGGTTGATATTGTTGTTCTTCCTATGGGGTTGCAAACCCCTTCAGCTCCCTCAGTTCTTTCTCTAATTCCTCCATTGGGAAACCTGGCTCAGTCCAATGGTTGGCTGAGAGCATCTGCCTCTGTATTTGTCAGGCTCTAGCAGAGCCTCTCAGGAGACAGCTATATCAGGCTCCTGTCAGCAAGCACTTCTTGGCATCTTTAATAGTGTCTGGGTTTGGTGACTGTATATGGGATGGATCCCCAGGTGGGGCAGCCTCTGGATGGCCTTTCCTTCAGTCTCTGCTCCACACTTTGTCTCCATATTTCTTCCCATGAGTTTTTGTTCCCCCATTCTAAGAAAGACTGAAGCATTTGGTTTTCTTTTTTCTTGAGCTTCATGTGGTCTGTGAATTGTATCTTGGGTATTCCAAGCTTTTAGGCTAATATCCACTTATCAGGTAGTACATACCATGTGTGTTCTTTCGTTACTGGTTTACCTCACTTAGGATGGTATTTTATAGTTCCATCCACTTGCCTAAGAATTTCATGAAGTCATTGTTTTTAATCTTTTTATTACACTGGCTGAATTTGTTTGCATCCTTAGTTGGCTAGCTATGTATAAGAGGAGATTGGCCATGTGTGGAAAAGCTTGATGTGCACCTGTCTTTCTCCTTTCTGTGCCACAAACTGGGTATCTAAGGGCTGAGGACAGAGTCCCCCGATGCCCAATGTCCTGTGCATTGTGCAAAGGTGTGGAAAGCTTTCTAACACAGTTCTCAATAGGAATATCTCTTCACAGGCCGTCATGTAGCACACGAAGGGGGAATTGATGTTTAATACTTTTTCAGTCACTCTTCCTTAGGGAAGCCCTCCTGACACTTCACAGACTCTTCGGACTCTACGGAACTTCTGCTGAGGCAATCTGACTCTCTCATGGTTTCTCTTACCATTTGGACAAGTACAATCGCTGCTTACAGCTTCCTCGTGGACATTCACAAGGATAGCAAACTCAGTGTGCCTGAGCACCGATCCTCGACTGGGTCTCTCTGCTCCCTTCCTCATCACTACAAAAGGAAAGTTATGAGCTGCTTCCAGGGCTACCTGTCCCAGTAGATGATAGCAATGTCTGCAAATTGTGTACACTAAACCCTAGATGTTGCTCTGCCCCACCCTCCTTGGCTCTCCCAGCCTCAGAGAGCCTCTAGTACTTATTCAGCTTTCAGTCCCCACTGCTTCTGTTTCCTGATCTGTCCTTTCGCTAGTCCACCTATTCCTGGTCAAACGTTTGTTCTGAATTGCCAGAGTCCCCAAGAGGATTTGCCTCACTGACCACAAAGCTAGTTCAATCCACTCTTCACCTTGGGCTAAACTGCAAATTCTCACCATGTCTGCCTTGCCTTAGTTTCCTCTGTCTGTGCCTTTTAAGATCCAGATGGAAATCTCTGATTAGAAAGACAGTGGCCACTTGTGACCTTGCCTCTGCTGATCTTGTAGCCTGGGTTGGTTCTGGCCCCTCCCTTTGCCTCATGGTATTCTGCTTATCTAGAACTGTCTCTTAACTAAAACACTGTTTCTCTTCCTGGACACTTCCAACTCCTTTACCCCACCATCACACTCCTTCATTTCCAGAAAACACGGGAATTCCTTAGTATACTGTTCTTCTGCCTGATACCATTCATGGCAACCCAAATTATAAAGTTGATGACATCAGCATCATTGACTGGATATCATCTACCTTTCAAGACCCGTGATTGCTCTTAGAAATCTGGGGATTTATTTACCAACTAATGTGTCATGAACATGGTATGAACACATGGTAGAAAAAGTTGATATGAAGAATATTTAAATAAATGAATAACTTAGCATATTGCTCCATTCATCCTGTGGTTCTCAAGTTTAGAAATAAAATAAAGCCATCACAATTATTACATGAAAAGAAATAATGAATTTCAATTTTAGTTATTTCTGCTAGTTGGATATTTTACTATAAGCAAATTGTGTGATATTTGAAAATAGTTTGTAACCCTGCATATTTTACCATCTCATGCATACATTTTATGTAATTAAAATGAAGTTTTGAAACAGCAGCAATAAAGTAACAAACAAGATGCAATTAAAATCATTAACTGTAGCTTGAGTTTATTAGCATGAAAATATTTGTAAAATCATAAAACATTAATTAGAGATAGCACTGTAGCTGTCAAATACTTTAGTGCCTACTAAGTATGGAAGGGCATAGTTTTGAAATAACAAAGATAATACAAACCTCACTTTATGTTTTTTTACTTCACATTATTGGAAAATATTTTGAAGTCAGTATTTTCTATGAAAATGTCTAGATGTATAATTTTAATAAATTTTTCTGCCCAATTTTACTGTTTATTTTCTTTTTGGTTTGGATACAAACCAGCAGGGATATGAACTTAGCTCTTTCCTCCTGGGATTCAAGAACACATTATTCAAATTGAGTCAGCGTATCCATATGTAAATGGACTGTTGATGCAGAGGGCATGAATGTTCATTTTGGCTTCAGTCCTTCTAGACTGGACACATATCAAGACTTCTTTAATGTTGTTACTGTTAATTATTAGTTCTGGTAAAAATTAAGGAATAGTGTTATTCTTGTTTGAAACCCTTCAGGCCGACCGGTCATCTCAAAATAAAATTTAAGATTTGATCAACGACCATTTTAAGAATGAGAGTTAAAAATTAATTTCTAGACCAGGGAGATGGAGTCAGGTACGGGAAATGGAATTCAATCCCCTCCCTGCTCCTAATTTCCTCCTTAAATGTCAGGAAGGTGTGTCAACCTGACTGTGGTGACTCTGTTTATCATAAGGTGGAGCCCAGAGTGTCCTGAGGATGCTGAGTAGGTAGCCTTACCTGGGCCGTGGTTTCTGGGTGCAACTGAGAGACCCTGTCTCAATAAACAGGGCAGAGAGCAATGAGAGAAACTTACGACATCAACCCTGGGCTTCCACAAGCATCCCTCTCTGCCGATTCGTTTAAATCAGCAACTTGACACAGTCTAGACTCATCGAGGAAGAGAGCCTTCATGAGGGATCCCCTACCTCAGGTTGACTTGTGAGGAATCGTTTTTGATTACCTTAACTGATGTGGGAAGGCACAACCTAAGTGTGGGTGACACTTTCTAGTGGTGGCCCAGATGAAGGGACACAGAGGAAGGAAGGCCTTTTGACATTTTGCTTCCCTGAGTTTCATTTTTCACTGTGAGTTCATTGCTGCTGCTGCTGCTGCTGCTGCTGCTGATGGTGATGATTCCTTCACTGCTGTCAGAAACAGCTTCTTCAAGCCTCCACCATAATCAAAAAGCCGATGTCACTGCAGGAATCCTTATTGTGATTGTTGAGGCAGTCAACTTTATATTCTGAACAGCTATTGGGTTCTCAGCCTCTTCTGAACGAGTCAGGCATCGCTGGACTCCTTTAAACATACTATGCAAGCCAATCTAATAGGCTCTTTCTTCAGTAATATATTCATGCTACTAGTTTGCTTCTCCAGAGTACCCTGCATAGTGCAAGATAGATTTTAGGGAAGCATGATGTGTTTTTCAGAAGGGAATCTAAATTTAAAAGTGTAGATTGTCAAGTCTCCTCTACCGCCATCTACTTTCTTCTCTCCACACATTACACACACAAGCTGCTGTCCTGCTGGTGGCCGACCACACGCTGAGTGCTCAGATAGGACTGTGCAAGTGGTGGGGTACTGTGGCCAGAGCACCTGCCGCAGTGTAGAAAATGTAATACGGCTTTCTTCCCTGGTCCAAACAATAAAATCCCAGCGAATATATCACGTGTACTAATTATTTTACATTGCTTATCTGACCCCACATACTCCTCATAGTAATACAGGAGGTCATTTATTTTCAAAACCTGACCCTAGGTTTCCCAAAAGAGTAATTTGTCAAAAGTCATCACCCACTGTGACTTAAAACAGTAGTAGCCCAAAATTCTCACAAGATCTGTTTGATATAAAATTTCTTTACCCTTTAGTAAAATATACCTGAATTTAGTGTCTTTCACATTACTTTCTGTTATATATATGTATATATATAATATCTATATATATCTATGTATATATTATATATACGTAACATATATATGTGTGTGTGTCAAGAAAACATAATCTCAATTGTGCATATGATACCATGAAGTTAAAATTAATGTGTAAAAGGGGAAATAGATAACTTCTAATTTACAGTCTATTTGGTGGTTAGTTTTATGTGTTACATTAATTAGGCTCTATTCCCAGCTATATAACCAAACGCTAATCTAGCTATTGCTTTGAGGATATTTGTCCATGCAGTATAGCTACTGTACATTCTAAGTTAGGTGGATTATTGTTTTATTTTTCAAAAATATGGCCACCTCCAAGTGGGTCATAACATTATTATTAAGTTTTTCTTTATTACATTTATGTACTGTGTGTTTGTGAACCAGTAAGCTTAGAGGTCATCAAGCCCAATAAATACAAAATCGATCAACAAAACAATCTCCAAACCCAAAATAAAAAACAAACACTCCTCCAAAACAATGCACCCACTTGTACCAAGTTACAATTGCTGAAGTCAAAGAAATATCCTTGGAAAAACTGTTCATGGGGGCAGAAAACACTTTACCAGCATAGAGCCAAAGGAACGTGTCATACCTGAATTTTGAGAACTCTCATAAACATGAGAAGAATGGAGTGACTATTTGATGGTAAGAGGGGGGAAACCAATTATCTTGCACACTGTGGAATAAGCCTCAAGACTGAACTCTTTCATGCAACCAAGAATTGAGCAAGTTTGATCAAAAGTTGTCAGTAGTTACATAGCTAGAAACTTGAAGCAAGCTCTTCAGAGGGCAGGGAAAAGATTCAAGTAGGGAACTCTGACCAGAAGAAATGAAGGAGTAATAGCAAGAGGGAAAAAGGAGGGACAAAACAAAGGTTTTATGTCTTTCATTATTAGTGACTTCAAACATATAATTGCTTGTTAAAATAATAGCAACTATGTACTTGATTATATATGATTATGTGTATACACGTTATGGTTCTGTCGGAGCTTATCAATAAGCAAAAAGTGACTGGTATCAATGATAGGAAGGATGGGAGGAAGAATTAGGCATGCATCATTATAAAGTATCTGTGTCATGACAGTGGGATGGTATTTGAAAATGGACTTGGTTGGATATAAGTACACATTGGACACTCTACCAAGTGCAAAAGGAAGTTTGCTATACCAAGAGAGAAAATGGCATGAAATAAAATGCTCAGTTTAAATCTCAACAAATAGAAAAAGAACCAAAGACAATGTAAGAACAGAGAACAAGATTCATGACTAGAAGGTGTCAGTAGTCAAGAGAGTCTTAACCTACACACACTAGCATTCACCTTACCCTTCTAAACCTAAACACATTAATTAAAAGACGTGTGTCAGAGTAGATAAGAAACACACAGCCACACCATCTGCCTGCCGTTTGTCAAGAGGTCATCGCATCGCCAAAGACACATGGAAGTTAAACACAAATTTCAAAACAAATCCCAATAGCAACATGTCTTGTGGTAGAGAACAAGGAATCTTATCACAAATTAGGAACATCAGTATCCCATAACAAGTTGCCAGGGGCACCCGCACGAGTACTTGTTTTTTCTCTTTTTAGTTGTATGGTTTTGGATAAAGCTGTGAACTTTTGAGGCTCAATTTATTAATTTGTACAGTGGTCAAGCCCTGCCCACAGCACTGTACCCTATCGGTAAGGTAAAATGTGTATGGTAGATGTTTAAAGGGTTGGGTTGGGTTTTAAGTTCTCAAATATCTTTTAGTTTTCTTTAACTCAAAAAATAAAAGTTTCTGGCAGAATAAGGCCAAGTGAATGAGGCAGGTAGCAAGGCCTCATATTTTAAGTCAATTCTACTTCCACGGAATATCCTTTCATGATGTGAGATAAATATGCTAGAGAAAACAAACAAGGGTCATAGGTAAATGAGCAGACTGTATCAGCCATTTGTGAATACATGCCATTTCATGAAGAGTGGGTGATTTCCTGCTCTTTCTAGAGAACACACAAGCCAATGCCTATGCTTTGGGCAACTGGGGTTAGAGGTAGCCATCAAGATTTAGTAAACAGTCACTGAACTTAGGACTTGGATTTTCTATAAGTGTGAAGAAAGTAAAAGACCCAAAGACAGCCTTGGTCAAGTGTCAGGAGCAGTGGAAACATGACAAAAGTCATCTGCAGGATGAGGCCACACTACACAGCATGCCTGTCCGAGGAAAGCCAAAGTGTGACGCCTTTGCTTTAAACACAGACCCAAGTGATTCTGGGGCTGTTGATTTGAAGAGAGGCATTACTCAGTAAAGGTCATGAGTTCACTGGAGAATGAAGGAATGCCGGTGACATGAGCGACCAGGGACAGAGCCAGAAGAATGTGCTTGAAAGATGAAGGTTAGGGACGTAATTGTGTGGGGCTGAGAGACAGGGCTAAGAGATGAAAGAGGAAACAGAAGGGCATGACCATGTTGGGAGGCTTAGAAAGCCAGGCTGTGAACAAAGGACATGCACCAGTCCCTCGGCTCATGCAGGGCCAGCAAGTGCTCTCCAGGCTCAAGAACCCTTGAAAGCACCATTCTGCCAGGCCAGGCTCAGCACCAAATGGACCCACACTGCTCTCTTCCACTTGAGGAGATGCCACTACTTGAAAGCTCAGTTTTCTTGCTTCCATTCTTGAACTTTCAGTAATGTTTTAATTTAAAAAAAAAATGCTTGTATTTTCTTTATTTCCAGCAACAACTTTACCTTGTGCTCAAACATTTCTTACTGATTCATCTTTCTTGTACTACAAAGAGGACATCTTTCTTAACTCCTCAGCCACCCTCCCCAAACAAAAAAACCAATAAAAATGTTAAAACACAGTGTTTCTGAGGCTGGAAAATGCTGTCATTTAAAGACAAAACAAAACTGGACAGCAGTCTCATAAATTAAAACACCTTTATTAAGAATACCAAGGCTGGTATTCTTAAGCTCATTCAGCAAAAATCTCTATCAACTTTTGCGTTCTGTACATGTGCCTGTATAATGTCTGTGTGGCCTATCAGTGGTACACCCCCACTACATCATCTCCAGTTGGGGGAGACGTTATCTAGTCTTTGAGTCAGCTCTCTAATGGGTGCACTGCAAGTGTGAGTTATGACTTTGGTGATGTCCCTTACTGTAGAATTACTGATTTTCCTGAGCGTGTTTTCACTATCTTGGCAATTTTGCAATGATGTTTTGTGACTAGACTATATGTAATTTTTGTTTTGCTAGCCATTGATTTCCGAAGAATTTTTTTATATAAAATGTTTTATAACTGACCCTGAGCTCTCTTTTTTATTTCCTGTGGTAGGGGTTACTTTTGAGTTACTGCACAAGTCCTCTGTAGCTTTCCTTTTTGGAGTGAGGGGGGGAGAACAATAAATAACACAGAGTCTAGAAGAAAATCCAAGCCCCCTCTTGTTTTCTTATATGTTCAAAAGCACCTGGATTGTACTCCAGTAGTCAGTGACTTTTTCAATACAACCGGATAACTTTCCATAAGCAGTATCATTTGGTCATGGAGATTGGCTCTAGAGCAGGACTTCCAAATTGAATGTACATGTGACCCACTCTGTTTTCTTATGTCAATTCAAGTTCTATTCTAGAAGTCATTTTAGATGTTGCGAAAGCAGGAAGTCTCTTCCTTATCTCAGACCCAGGATTCCTTAGAGCTTGTTGGAAATGTACTCTGGGCCCCACTGCAGGTCCACTGCATCAGGCAGACTTTCACAGCTGTGACAAATACATAGGAGAAGCAACTTGACGGAAGACTGATCTAGGCTCACAGTTTCAGTGGGATTGCTTGCGCCTCTGTTACAGGCTTATGATAAGAACATTATAGCGTCAGAATCATGTGATGGAGGTAGGTGCTTACTTCATGGCTGCCAGGAAGCAGAGAGAAGGTAGCAGAAAGAGATCAAAGGTCAAAATATTCTCAAAGGCACACACTCTTCTTCCAATGAGGCCCTATCTTCCTTAGTTCCACCATATCTCAATAGTCTCTAATTCTGAATTTATAAAAAGATTAAACCATTGATTATGTCATAGTTCTCGTGACCTAATCATCTTTGGACATACTCTCATAGACACACCAAGATTTATATGGAACTAATGCTGTAGGTATCACTCAATCCAATCAGGTTGAAAAATCCAGATCAACTATAATCACCGAATCTGTATTTATATTTTAATAAGAGCCCAGGCAGTTTGGACAGAAATTTTGGAAACATGATACTGAAAAATCACATGAAATTAGTGATGTAATGCCAAAACTGGAAGCATAATCACTACACTGTGGTGGTTTGAATATGTTTGGTCCAGGGAGTGGCCCTATTAGGAGGTGTGGCCTTGTTGGAGTAGGTGTGACCTTGTTGGAGGAAGTGTGTCACTGTAGGAATGGGCTTTGCAACCCTCCTTCTAGTTGCCTGGGAGACAGTCTTCTGACTTCCTTTGATGACGATACAGAACTCTCAGATCCTCCAATGCCATGTTTGCGTGGACACTGCCATGCTCCCACCTTGATGATAGTGGGCAGAACCTCTGAACCTGTAATCCAGCCCCAATTAAATATTGTCCTTATAAGAGTTCATGGTCATGGTTTTTCTTCACAGCAATGGAAACCCTAACTAAGACATGCATCTTGGTTGACTCACTATAAATTTATGGAGCAGTAATTGAAGGGTAGAAAGTAGGTGTTATTCAGGGTGAAATAATAATCCACTGTTTTTGATAAACAATGAATCAAAAAGTGTATTTTAAAGGATTCAAGATGTGTTGGTTATACTTTACAGTCTAAATCTCCACTGCAACAATTCCCAGAGAGTCAGAGACCTCTGCCACTGAAAGTGTCAAGGGACTGGAAGTCTACAGGACATTGTTTAAGATAGGAGTTAACAATCTAACCAGCTGTGGCTTTCTGTACTGACCTTGAACTGAGAGCAGCTTTTATACACACTAAGTAGCACTAAGAGATATTTTATGGGTTATAAGTTACGTGAAACTCAAACTCCAATCTAAAGACATCAAATTTTAGAGGAACGCAGTCAGAATTTTTGACTTACATGCCACCTAAGGTTGCCATCATATCCTAACAGCAGAGTTGAGCAGTTGAGTAGTTACATGCCTTTCTAAGACAAAAATATGTATTATCTAACAAAAAAAAATGTATATGTATCCACTGAGACCTGCTGTTTATGTGGCACTGATTCTTCATGTAGAAAATCATTATTGATTCTCTTTCTGTTTATGTAGGTACATAAACATAATAACATTTCATAGTAACCAATTCATTTCCCCTTATAGATGCTTTAAGGGCAATATAAAATCATGCAATAATAGTTTTAACAAAATACAATAAAATTCTTCTTCTGAGAATAATTATATTGATTTTAAGAGTTCAAAAAGTTATGAAATTTAGACTTGATAGCAAATTTATGCAACATCCTGCTATTACAATTTTTGCTAAGTGTAATTTCAGCTGGCTAATCTATAATGCCGCTTCTTAATACTTTTGATCTCAAGAGGCTATCTTACTCTTAAAAATTGTTCAAAATCCGAAGAGCTCTCATTTATGTGGGTTAAATGCATCAATATTTTATTAATAATTGAAATAGAGGGCTGGAGAGATGGCTCAGTGGTTAAGACCATTGACTGTTCTTCCGAAGGTCCTGAGTTCAAATCCCAGCAACCACATGGTGACTTACAACCATCCATAATGAGATCTGATGCCCTCTTCTGGGGTGTCTGAAGACAGCTACAGTGTATTTACATATAATAAATAAATAAATCTTTAAAAAATAATTGAAATGGAGAGCTTCTAAAGACATGTAGTAATTAATGCTTTAAAAGTAAAGATATCTTTCATATTAATATCAATAATGTGTGTTTTGTGATGAATAGCTTTATTTTCTGAATGATATTGTTCCAGTTTCTTGGCAAATCTCTGAAAGGGTCTGAAGACCCTTCAGAGTTCTCTGTTTCATGCACGAAAACTGTTTTTTTGTTACTGAAAACATATGATTAATCCAATACTGCATAGCTTACTCACATACACACACACATACACACATGTTCACACACATTCTGCATTTGAATAGTAAAACTTAAGTTTTCAATAAATAAAAATAGGTTGCAAAATTTTGAATGCAAGCAGCCAGATTGTTAATTCAACTGACTTGTACTAATAGTATTTCTGAACCTATGTTTTGGAAGGTTGATAATTCTATGTGAAATGTCATTCCTTGTCCAGCCTGCATGACAGGGTACAATCTCTTCTTGATGATTCATAACTGTGTGGGAACTTCCTTACCTAACAGTGGAGTGGTATTTGGGATTTCTTTCAGTCCTGAGCTCGTGCTGTGCTCAGAGCCTGAGATCCGAGCCTGGGATTGGGTTTGGTGGCAAAGTGACTTTTCATTTATGAATGCAGAAAACTGTTCAACACATTATCCTCTTGCTCTGTGCTGATGTAGTTCTGGCTTGAATTTTGTGGTTTCTTCACTTCCTGTATTTTTTCAGCCTCTTAAAACTCAAACAAACTTACTTAGAGAAACATACTTCATTGGCTCATATAATCTGGGTAGACAGGGCTTGGCTTGGTCAGGTCTTTGTCTTTCAACTTGGCATTTGGTTTTGATATAATTTCCAGGTAAACCAACCTTTCTCATGTGGTGAAATGTAGCAATTGGCCTGCATAGACTTTGTAGAATAAAAACATATCTAAATTGTCAGTGGACTGGTTATCCAGGGTCACATGGTCACCTTTAGCAGATAAGGGGAATCCTTGGTTGAAAGCTATATAGAATTATATGGGATGGACTTTGGGGTTTGTTTGAGGGATTCAAGGAAGATTGTGAGGGAAAAAAGTTGCCCTGCATTTCTTGATTCTGAGTAATAGGAGATGAAGACCGAGTTTGTTAGGAGTCCTCACAATTTTCAACTTTTTTCTATTTGAGACAAGGTCTACCTCTGTCTCTTTGGCTGGCCTGGAACTCACAAAGATTGGCCAGCTTCTGCCTCCGGAGTGCTTGGATTAAAAGCATGAATCACCATGCTCAGCCTATTTTCAACTTTTGATTATTACTGAGAATCAATTTGCTGTAATAGTTAATTGTTTTTAAGGGAACTAATAAATTGATTACAAACTCTAGTCAAGATGCAACGTTTTGGAAACCTCATTCTGCACCTCAACCTGGCCACTATTCAACACAGCTTCTGCTTTATCTCGATCCTTTGGAATCTGACCTTCTCTTCCCACCTTCTCCTCCAAGGCACCAATCAGTAAACAGAGGGGCAGAATCTGTCTCAGCTTAGCTTTCTTCTCTGTCCTACACATGCTATCACTCTGTCAAACATCTTGATAACCAAATAAGCCCTAAATATCTTCATTCATCTTCCAAATATTTATAGGTAACAATTGTTCTAGATCAATGACTCTCATCCTGTGGATTGAGACCTTTAGGGGTCGAACAACCCTTTCACAAGGGTGGCATATCATAATATGCATATCAGATATTTATACTGTGACTCATAACTGTATCAAAATCAAAGTTAGGTAGTAGCAATGAGATAATGTCATGATTGGGGGCAGCCACAGCATGAGAAACCATATTAAAGGGTTGCAGCATTAAGAAGTTTGAGAACTACTGATCTAGATAATAAGAATACACAGAGAATGAAGTTCTAACCCTCATACAGTTAGGATCCTAGTGCTGGAGACAAATAAATATGTGTGATGTCATATGACAGTACAAGGATGGAGAGAAAGGACTGTGACAGTGAGCAGACATGTGTTAGCACACACACGTGTGTGCATGGCCACATATGTGTGACTGAAGGCCAAAATGACAATGTTGTCTGTCTTCCTTGATTATTAGCCATAGTTTTTTTTTTAAGGTAAGGGTCTCTTGGCAAACCTGAAGTTCACTGATGTGGGTACAGTGCACTGCTTGACCAGCCAAATCTCAAGGAACCTCCTGGGTTCACTGGTCGTCACCACTAGAAATATAAAAGTGTACTACAATACCCATAATTTGACATTGGAGATGTAGATCTAATTTCAAGGTTTTACACTTTATGGGAGTTATTTTACTGACGCCATTCCCCAGTGGTTAGCTTTTGACACAGATTGATTAGGCCTGACATCTTTGAGTGAGGGATCTCAGAGAATTGAGTGAGCAAGGCAGGGGAGTATTAATGAGAAGGGCACTCAGGACAGAGAAAAGAACAAGGACCTTGAAATATAGTTGATCTTAGCATGTTTCCCGGAGACAATGGGGAGGGTACAGAAGTGGAAATTATTTTGGGGTGTGGATTGGGGCAGCAAAGGATAGAATCAGAGAGGTAAACACAGACAATTTGTTCAGGAAAATAAGGGAAATGCCAATTATTTGATTGTGTGTTACTGGTTTCTGAAGGACAGACAAATACAAGTTTTTATTCCATAGTGTTTACCTTGAGTAAGTGAAAAGAGGGGCCCGTCATCATTTGTACCATCTACAAATGATTGCTCGAGTGTACAAGCCAAGTTATTCATTTTTTTTATCCAATATTATCAGGCAGTCACATTACCTTGAGTCAGAGCTAGCTTTTAGAGCTATGAAAAAGGAAAATCTGTATAGTTTTCTGTGCCTCAAGACTAGGTATGAGAAAATCAAACAGAACAGGGAGGGAAGAAGGGGGTGTTATAGGGGTGGAGGTGGGGTTTATTGAGTGCTAGGGGTGAGGTCATAAGTTGACAACGTCACTTTCCCCCAAAGATGGTTTTCCAAGCCCTAGAGCACAGCTTGCCTTTCACTGACCTGTTGCTACAAGTTTTTAAATTAATTGTTTTACCAGAAACTGAGCCTGTGTGCGAAGCATCCATCTTTTGTTTCTGGAGAGTTTAAATACGTTCAACTTCCTTGTCGCATCCCATTATCAATGCTCCCGGTCATACATTCTCAGCAACAATTAATGTTTTAAATTTGAAGTGGGACCAAGAAAACATGACTCAAATGGGGAAGTAAAGATGACAAGGCACAGAACAACACTAAGCAGCAGGCGACGCCCGGTCGTGACCCTTCCTGGGGTTAACCCGACAGACACACACTCGGCATAACGGGAAACCAATTAGAAAAGCAAACCACATTCTGTTCTCCCCGGTGCACATCAGGATGAACTAAGGCTCATGTGATATGCAGAGAACATTCGCACGTTGGCTTCCTCTGTGCTGAAATGAGGAAGGCTGAGTGAGCCGACTGCATAAAGCGTGGGATCAGAGGGGATGCAGGGGGTCTCTGACTCCACACAACTGCAGCCAGCTGGCGCCCTCCCTGCCCAAGGCTCTTTCATCTGCCTGGCCCTCAGAACAAGAGAGGAAACCTGGGCAGACGCTCTGTCCTGTCCTCACTCCCTTCCCTTCCTTCTCCTTCAAACTTGTTTACATTCCTCCTCACAGAGTCTGTGCGGGTTGTGGGAGCTGGCGACATGGCACAGATCCGGAGCGCCATGTTGCCTTTCAAGGGCAGGGAAAGGCTGTATGCTAAACTGCCAAGTCAATCCCTTGCCAAAACCGTTCAAGCCGGTGAGAAGTGTTGTAAACCTAAAAGGATGAGATGTAGAGGACAAAAATCCCATGGGAGGTTGTCAACTACAATCAGTAGGTGGCAACGGATTTTTCACTTGTATTAAAAAAAAAATATGTAAGAATTTTGATAGCAATCTTCTTATGAGTTCTTATGAATTTCAGGCTGCCACTAACTATACTGGCAGAACTATACTATAACCGAAGCTGGGCAATTCTTTGTGCAATATGAATGATCAATAAATCACTATTTGATATATGAATTACAATAAGCTGGTAAACATCAGATTACAGATATGAACAGTAAAGGGGTCACTACTGCCTTGACCTAGTTCTCACCCTAGAACAGAGATGATCAAGGTTAGAAAGTCCTATGCATTCTGGTGTGATTTGATTCTGGTCACATCACTGTGTCAGGTTAGTCTTGATCCACTCAATTAATGGGCATCAAGTAGTTTAATTTCTAAAGGTGTACTTTCCTTTAACTTTTAGAACAATGGTTTTCAACCTGTTAGTCACAACACCTTTGATGGTTAACCCTTTCATAGGAGTCCTAAGACCATTGGAAAACACAGATAGTTACATTATGATTTGCAACAGTAGTAAGTTATAAAGTAGCAGTGAAAATAATTCTATGGTCAGGGCCGCCACACCATAAGGAACTGTATTTAACGGTGGCAGCATTAGGAAGGTTGAGAACCACTGTTTTAGAAGCTAAGCTTTTTATGAATTTGCATAAAAGTCTTGTCAGAACATAAGGGGCTTTAAAACTCAACTCTTTTGAGTCTTTGAACTTTTCTTCAGGGCAGAAAGTCATTTAGCTTTAGAAACATTTCTGTTTTGTATCTGAAATCTAATTGTTAAAGGACTCCTAGGTAAGAATTCATTAGATATACCTGGTCAGAAAATGGGAGGAGAATTAATATCTGTTTCAAATCTCCACAGTGTTGTGGCTTAGAAATAAAACAAAAATCATTTTCAGCATAAATTTTACTAGACACATTTTCTATGTATATTCATTAAAAAGTATATTTTTCTTATAGATCAAAATTGATATTAGTGTTTTATTAAAGTAATTTTTAATAAAGACAACTGCAATGACTAAAAATTGAAATTCAACTCATAATACATTACTAAATCAAAAGCATTTTCCTGAGAGCTACAGCTATATTAATTTTAGATGTAAAACTGGAAATTTCTTTGACTTTGAATTGCACATCAGTACCAAAGTCTAAGCAGAGGGACAACATTTAATTTCAGCTTTAATTTAATTCCCCTTTTCTTTCTGAATCTTTCTTCTATGTGATTATGTGCAGCGTTAAAAAGAAATGAGCTTGGTATGTAAATATACGTGGAGCTTCTATGTATTATCTACAAGGGCACATTCTTAGTTTTCAGTAAATCAAGTTGAAACAAAAGGGAAGCAACTTAATTAATGCGTGCAAGTGTGGGATGCTTTCTTAGGGGTCAGAGAGGATTCAGGGATCCTGGAGCCACAGACACTCTTGCTAGTCTTCTTGCTTACTCACAAGAACTAATTGCTAAGACCCCATTGGTGAAAACACTACAGTCTTTGCAAGCGATAGAGAAACTAAGCTAGAACTGAACTTAACCGGAAGCTTTGTTGTTAGCTGTTTTTCACGGTGCTGGAAGGTGTTATGTAAGGCTAGTCCTATAGTGTCATGAAACGTTCTGGAGGCGGCTAAACCTCTGTGATCAGAATTCTGACTTGTTGCCTATGAGGATATTTGTGCCTGGTCATGTAAACCCAGTCAAAAACCCGTGGTTGAGAAGGTCCATATCCTAGGAACGAACTTACTATTGCCATTTGCTGAATTGGCAGGACACTGATCTAGCTTAGGAATATTTGTATTCATATATATTTCTCTAATATACATCAAAGAAACTACTGGAATTAAGTAAATTCAATGAAGTCACGCAATATAAAATGTGTGCGAAAAATCAATAGTGTTGCTGTATACCAATTTAAATTTATATGGAAAAGAAATCAAGAAAGCAGCAATCCTGGGCTGGTAAAGGACTCACTGTGCACCTGCTACACTTTCCTGAGGAAGAGAGTATGATCTTCAGAGCCCAGAAACAAGTGGAAAGAGAAAACTGACATTCAAATGTTGTCCTCTGAGCTTCACATAAGCTCTGTGGCATATGTGTACACACACACACAGACAGACACACACACACACATATATGCACACACACTGAACAATAATAAACAAGACAAAGCAGAAAGCAATGTCACATTAAGTAGTTATGGAAAATAGTAATATACCAAAAAATAAAATCAGCCAAAGAGGAAAGAGATCTCTGCAAGAGGACCTTTAAAATATTAATGAAATAATCTGAAGATGTTCAAAATAGAAACACATCCTTTGTTCAGAGGTTGGAAGAACGAATATGAAAATGTCCAAACTTTCCAACGCTATCTACATTGCAATCCTGATCAAATCGTCAATGCTGTCCTTCACAAGCTATGGGGGCTTGCATGAGAACAGTCCCCGGAGGCTCGTCTACTTGAATGCCTGGTCTCCAGTTGGTAGAGCTGCTTTGAAAAGTATGGTTGAGTATGGTCATGCTGGAGGAAGTGTGTCATGTGTGTGGGATGGGGATTTGAGATTCCAACAGCTCACACTATTTCCAATTTGCTCTCTGCCTTTGCCTCATGCTTATGGATCAAAATGTAAACTCTTGGCTATTGTTTTCATGCCACGCCTACCTGCCTGTTGTCCACTCCTCCCACAGTGACCATGACCTCACCTTCTGAACTGTAAACACCAAATAAACTTTTTTTTTTTTGGTGACCCATCATATTTATTGTAATAATTGTCCTCCTTGGAAAACACGCATTCAGGCATATAGTGGGATTAGGGGCCACTGTTCACCTCAGACAGACTTGGGTTTCCTCATAGAAAAGTGTTGTAAAAAGCTGCAGATGCCAGTTATGAGTTTCATTCTGACAGGGGGCTTCCCTTGCATACTTCTCTTGCGTATGTTCCCAGAAGATGGGAGGGGGGCGGGGGGGGGAAATAAGACAAATTATTCACCAGTTTGGTGATGATTTCTTCACTTTAGCTTTTGGGATATTTCTACCCTCGCTTTAGGAAAGAGGAGACTCTGGGTCAAATTTCAACTGTATTGGAGAGACAGCTCTGCTGTCAAGGGAGCTCACTGCCCTTGCAGAGGATCCTTTCAGGTTCCCAGCACCCATGTGGTGGTTCACAACCACCTGGGACTATGCTTCAGGGAATCGGTCAGCACCTGCACACACACGGCACATGTAAACTCACACAGACACACAGACACACACACACACACACACACACACACAGAGAGAGAGAGAGAGAGAGAGAGAGAGACCATTCATGAATAAAAAGTGCAAAATACAAGGCATTCAATTACTTGAATTCAAAATATCCTAAAAGTTGTATATTAAAGCAACACGACCTGAAAATAGATACAGCATCAAAGAGGAGACAGACCAGAGAACCTAGGAGTAAAAGAGAGTCTTTGATTAAGAAAACACACTGGGAATCAGACAATGTTTTCAGTAAGCGGTGCTTGAGAATTGGGAAAATCAGGTAAACAGTGCAAAAAACCGGAACCAGATCGCTGTCCTTCGCCAGTTGTAAAAATCATCTAAAAATCCATTAAACATCAAGAAAAAGAACAGGGCATGCCTTCTACCAATTCAAAGCAATATGTTGCTTTAATTCTTGGCGAGAACCATACAATAAGAAAAGGAAATAAAGGAGGGACACTTGGGGACGATGAGGTTGAAAGACTCCATCCCTGTACCTGGTTTCAGAGACACAGTAGGAAAATGGCACAGACACAAAAAAAAGACGCGTAGACCAGTGAAACTCAATGTGGGACCTGAAACAAACTCACCAAGTACAGGTAGTTTGTTCTGTTTTGTTTTTTGTTTTTGTTTTTAACTACAGTGCCAAAGATAAGCACTAGATACAACACTATTGTACTAGCCCTTCCATGGTACTAGGAAAATTAAATAGTTATATGTAGAAGAGTGGAACTAGAGTCTTATTTCTCATCTGATACACAAATCAGTTCAGAATGGACCAAAGACCTTAAAGAAATAACTAAAAAGTGAAACTGGGGGAAATCTTCACAGTAGATGTACAAGCAAGTCCTATAAAGAACTTCAGTCCCTTGGAAAATAAAGCAAGGTTTGAAACCGTAATTGAATAAAATCTAAATGTTTCCATGCAGCCAAGTAAACAATTTACAGTGCAAAAGACAATGACAGGATGGGAGAGAAATCTTTCCAACTGTACGTCTGAAGGGGAGTTAGTATCTATAATCTATTAGGAATTCAAAAATTTAAACACCAGATCCTCCAATTATTCATATGCATCATATAGGCAAGTGGATTGAACACAAAGTCCTCTAATGAGGACACCCAAGAGACTGGAGAGATGGCTCAGTGTGGAAACACACTTTGCAATCCTGATGACCTGGGTCAGCCCTCAGCACCCACATGACACAAACAAACGAACCCAAACACCCACGTCTGTGCAAATGGCTGTGCTTGTGTTCGTGCCTCTGTGCTGCCGAGGGTCACCGGGGCTTGCTGCCTGCCAGCCTCTCTCCAGTTCCATAGAGAGGCCCTGTCTAAAGAGAATATGGCGGAAAGTCACCCAATCTCCTGCCTTAGCATTACACCCAACCCCTTCCTCCAACCACACAATCACACAGATAAACATAACTAAGAAAATAAAAGAAGACATGCAAATAGTTGATAAATGGAGAAATGCTCATCATTCGTAGCAACTAGGAAATGCAAATTAAAAGAGCTTTGGCATTCCATCTCACCTGACCAGAATGGCTGCCACCAAGAAAACAGTGAGTGGTGAGGATACAAACAAGGATGTAATGGAGAAGGAACCCTCGTGCTCTGCTGAAGAGACCACAAACTAGAGTAGCCATTATGGACACCAATACAGAGTATCGTTAAGAAGGAATAAACTGTGGGGTCTTTATTGACTTCCTTCCACTGTTTGTACAAAGTCCAAGAAGGACAGAAGGCATTTCATGATGTACTGTGAACAGTCCTCTCTCCAAGCCGGTGTCTCAGGATTCATTTGTTCTGTGAGGTAGGGCTACGACAGACTGACTAGCTGCGTGGTGGAGTGAGGATGTCCTTCCGCTTGGCTAATTCTGTTTCTCAGTGGCTGTTTTGGCACAACCCACTAGGCACAACTTCCGGAACTCTATGGTTTGCTCACAATGTAGACCTTTCTGTTAACGTAGAGCCCACAAGGTGATATTGGTAGATGGTTCTGTTTTCCCCAGAATACTTTGAATACTTTGAGGAAAGATACTATCTCTATCTCATTGCTACTTTTTCCTCAGACCATGGTATGGCATCGGGCCCTCCAGTGAGAGCGTGAATGAATGTTGCTCTTTTTGGAAATGTTTAAAATAATCTACTTTTCCAATCTGTTTGCTTCATTTGAAAAAAATTGGGTGATGGATATAGACTACCTTCTTAAAATTGTCTTGATAATTCTAATGCTCTCTTCTGTCTTCTGTCACTTTTTTTTAAAAGAATTTAACAGCCTTTGGCAATACAATATTAAAGTAATAGTTCAGAACAGCTGAAAACAGGAAATACATTGGGTTTATAACTTAAATAAAATGTGACATACAGAAAATATATAAAAGATGAATTTGGTAAAATGTCTTCTTTAATGGAGAGGTTGTTTTGGTAAGAATGGACCGAATGAAAGGATCAGGGAGAAAAGAAACAAGCTACCCTACCTACAAAATAAACCAGAAACTGATTTCTGGAGGCTCTGACCCCCAGTGACTTTCAGACACTTGTCTCCCATGGTGTTTGACACTCTCCCTTGTACCTTATGTAAAGGTTTCTCCTTTTCATTTCTGTTTGTTCTAACTGGATCTTGGTGACTATTTTCAACCTGGCAGTTTCTAACTAGTGATTTCTGAAAATTCTCCACCATTATGGCTTAGAATATCGTTATGTTCTCTTGGGATTCCCACGAAGCACTAACTAAGGTTTCTAGAACTGCTAACTTCCCAGCATGCCATGCGGCTTTGCCTTCCTCCGCCCTGCCACGCAGATGCTGTTCAACGATAACTTGTCTTCTCAATAATCACCTTGCAGAAATTTTAAAAACCCTTATTGATTGTACCTCACTTGGCTTCACGGATCTTGTTTCATAACTTCCTGCTTTTATTTTATAGAGTATTTCTTCCTTTATATTTGAATCCAGGCAAAAGTACTTTTCACAAACTCCTCCCCATATGATTCCAGCATTACTATTTCCTTGTGCCTTTCATGATGCTGCCTCGGTTTACTTACGAGTTCGTATCATAGGGGATAATCTTTTCTGGAGCTCCCTGAGGTGGTTTCCACCTGTGCTATACGAGTACCCTCAAGACACATTATTTCTGAATTATTGTGAGTGTTGTCTTTTTCAGTTTGGGATTTTCAGAGTGCTTTGACCAAGAGAATTCAGGCCCCACTTCTATCCACCATTCAGTCTGGGTCCTCCTGTTCCTCGGCAATAAAACTTTACCCTTAGGGTAGGACTGTTTGCTCCTTTCCAGTTGCTACTGTGAACATATGGGCATTGATGTTTCAGACCCTTCAGGATCTGGGCGATGCTTTATGCCGTGCTGATTTCATCTGGGAAGCCCATGTTTTATTCTTACTGTGAACAAACATTCCTGGACTACATTATGTCCTTGAATGACACTAACAGCCAGAGCTTTGAGACTCATGAACTCTCCTGTTTGAGGTATTGTTATGCTCCTGCTGGGTTGAGGCATTAGAGAACTTTTTCTCTTGTTTCTGAGCTTTGACCTGTCTTTCACATGTGAAAATATTTTTTAGCTCCATTTTTGTGTGTTTGGAAAGGTTGAATTGAATTCTTCTACACCTGGGAGCTAGTTATCATTATTTCTTGACTAACTATATAGGTAGTCCATTTTTGTTTTGTTTCCTTTATGCCCAGTTTGAATAACTTTTCTAAAGAAGCATGCCGTTTGCAAATGTATCCAGTCTTTCCAGACCCAGGGATATAATAGAAATAAGCTCCCCAATGCTTTTCTTCCTTCAGGCACCAAATTAATCAGGATGCTAATCACATCCTTTTAATTCTTTCAGTATCCATCTGATATTTGGTTACATTGTTACAATTGCTTAGTGTTTACTATTTGTCATTTTATGAGATTATAAGGTCTTTGAAATTATGCCCTGTCTGTTAACTTCTTGAATCTCTCCACACTGAGTTACTCGGAAATGAATGGCCTTACAATACATTCTCCCCAGAGGGCTGAGTGAAGTACTAGGCACGATTGGAAAAGAGAAATTCACAGTGTTTCTGACTTAATTTGGAAGGATTCAAGCCCCCAGGGAAACAAGATTTGCTTCATTTTGTTTTCTTTGTTTCCTGCTCATGGTTATACTCTGGATTTGTGGATTTAAAAGCCAGAGAGATTTCATGCAAGGTCTTAAGTTAGTGCAAGAGAACTGAAGGTTTTTATGTCTAACTGTGTAGAATTAACATTACCCATATGACCCCAGAAAATGTGCCCCTGGTAATAAAGGATGCTCCCCAAAGCCCTCGGAAAAATTAGCTGCTTTTATGAACTTCTGCATACAACCTGGCCCCAGGTAAATGAATAAACATTGGCCTCTGGGAGTTGCTTTCACAGGAAAATGTTTCATGGGAGCTTTGAAAGGTACAGGATGCAAATTACATTCCAGCACTGAGCTGACCAATCAAGTCATGGACCCTTTTGAGGTCTTTGGCTTTGACAGTGAACATGGGAACACCCAAGGGCACCTCAAGTTAAAAACAAACACACTGCTCTAAAGAGTCCTAGGTTTGTAATTTGGTTGAATTTTAAGGGGTATCTTTTTATAGTACGAGAGTCTATGAAAAAATATAATTTTCAGGTAGGACTATGTCCTTTCCAGGCATTCGTGTGTATATAAATGACCTCTGTTCTTCCTTCAAGCACCTTGGGCACATGCCTGCCTGCCTCTATACTCCTCCAAACCTGTCACTAAAGCACAAAGTGCACCTGTTCAGCTGCAGGGATATTTGTGTCATTGGAGAGATGTCATCAGAGACAGTAGGAGCTAGCCCTTGTGAGACTGCCTTGCGTGCCGTTGTGTTTCACTTTACAGTTCTCAATGGCGATGCCCAGGAACCCCAGGATTCTGTTGGTCTTCTAATTCAGCTACTTTACCCAAGTCACATGGTACCTTCAGAAGGCTGTGAAATTCCTTTGCTCCTCCTTACTATTTCTGCTCTCACTTGAGAATGAGTATGTGTGTATGTGCGCGTGTGTGTATGTGTGCATGTGTGTGCGTGCGTGCGTGTGTGCGTGCGTGCATGCGTGTGTGTGTGTGTGTGTGTGTGTGTGTGTGTGTGTGTGTGTATGTGTGATCCTCTTGGAAGAGTTGTATTTTGTTGAGATGAGAGGGAAAATTGATGTTGTTGGTTATCTTACCACCAGCTGTTCACCTGTTGCCAAAGTGGAGCCCCCATTAATATTTTATTTTCCTCAGAGTTTCCTGCTCGAATTCTTATTCTTTGCATGTAGTGTGTGGTGTGTATGTGTGTGCACATGTGTGTGTATGCATGTATATATGAATGTATGCATGTATGTATGTATGTATGTGTGTGTGTGTGGAATGATATACATGTGTGTGCATGTGTGCATGGAGGCTCATGCCAGGTATCTTCCACAATTTATACTTTGCATATTAAGGAAGCCTCTCTTACTTGAACCTAGAGTTTGCTCATTCAGGTCTCACTAGCCAGCTTGCTCTTGGGATCCCCTGTGTCTGCCTCCTGCAGCCCCCAGCATTACAGGTGGGCTGTCATGCCTGCCCTGAACTTACATGAATTCTCAGGATCTGAGCTCTAGAGATCAGGCTCACACAGCAAATGGGTTTTATTCCCACTGAGCCCTCTATCAACACACTGTCCTCCAACTTCAGGTTAAGTCTTTATTTGCAAAGGCATAACATTTAGAACTGGCACTCATAAAAGTCTTGTGTTTTCGTATTTCGTATTGAGACCTGATTTGAGGACAGAGTCTTATTTGTACTTTTCTTCTCTGTTTTCAACAAATACTGGACTTTACAGTTGCTTAACCCAAATCTTTTAAATTTGAAGAATTTTGGATAAGAAAAGAAAAACAAGCAAGGTTAACAGATGTAACTGTTCTAAACTCTCTTCTCCACAGAGTGCGTGGGAGGAAGCCTTTGACTCTGGCCACAGAGACTTCAGCAAAAGCCTGGGGTCTCTTGATCTAAGGAATCAAGAGTGGGCAGACTTCAGGCAAGAGAAGGGTATGTGACGTACTGGAGGTGACAGCCTTGCCAGCATTCCAGACTCACCTAACTGACAATGTCAGAGACCATGTCTGGGACAACATAGAATGCTCTGAAACTTGATTGAAATTGCTCTCTGGTGTCACTCTGATAATGAGCACTTGTGACATTAACAGTGTGTTCAAGAGGCAATGCTGCTTGCTTTGGGTTTAAAGAAAAGGCCTGTGGATGACTTAATCTTAACACCACTGAGTACTTAAGTGCCCTTTGCAACTCACTGCCTTAGTAATGGACATCGGAGAAACACAAAAACTTGCTTCTTGTTTCTCCCATTTCTGTGATCATTAGGTAACAAGCTACACTGATAACTGCTTATGCCAATGGTGGTTGAATATAATGTTATAGAGGGAAGCATAGCACCTTGTGACTCAGTTTTCTTTATAGTTTTATAATCTATATAGTTCTAGTGCAAACTAACTGAATAACTGACTCTTGTTTCTTGAAAGAATGCCTGATATATTACTTCCCATCATTATGATACTTGAAGTAATTACATCATAATTAATAGACGACGTAAATTCAAGAAAAATTATCTCTTCAATATCTAGAAGAATCATCTATCATTTATCTACTTAACTATCTATCTATCTATCTATCTATCTATCTATCTATCTATCTATCATCTAACTATCATCTATCTATCTATCTATCTATCTATCTATCTATCTATCTATCTATCTATCCATCTATCTATCATCTATCATCTAACTATCATCTATCTACCTATCTATCTATCTATCTATCTATCTATCTATCTAATCATCTTTATATCCATCATCTATCTATAAAAGAATACACACTGGATGGTTAAACCATGTTTATGTAGTTTCTACCTCAACTAACTATTCAAATGACCTGAAATTTTGAAAATAGGAACTTGGGAGAACCATGAGAAAAAATGGTGATCTCATCAGTTCATCAACTTTGTTGTTCTTTGGATCCATTATGGAAAACAAGACCCAGGGCTACTGACTTAACTCATCTGCACTGTGGCCCGAGCTACATGCTGATCTTCAGTGCAGTCTGAGAAATATCTAGTATTTAAAATACAGCTTATATTGCTTCTGCTGCCATTCCTTCTAAACTCTGTCCCACAGTTACTTGGCAACAGCCAGGTAGGCCTGGTTTACTAAAAAAGAGCTGTTTGCCCCTCCCTGCTCTTTCTGACTCTCTTTTCGCCCTGACACCTTTTCCCTCTCTAACATCCCCCTCCCCCTTGCACTCCACCTTCTCCACCTCTTCCAGCCTCTCTCTTCTCTCTCTCTCTCTCTCTCTCTCTCTCTCTCTCTCTCTCTCTCTCTGACTTTCTCTGCCTCTACTACTCTCTTAACTCCCCTTCCCATGCCCTAAATTTACTCTATTCTATACTATACCCTTTGTATGGCTGGTACCTCAGGGGAAGGGATCCTGGCTCTCCCTCATTTTTATAAAACACAACAGCATCAATATAGGCTATTCATCCTCCTTTAGCTCCCAGGCCCCTCACTGAATGTCTTGGTTTTTAAAGCAATTTTATGATGTTAATTTGTTTCCCATATCTGGCATTCCTCCTAGAAAAGGACAAGACTGTGAGTAACTGATTGCTGGTCAGATTGAGTGCTTGTGAATAGAAGTAGCCTGAAGAAATTGTCCAATTCTGATGTAGTTGTTTCCTCTGAGTTTGACAGTCATAGGGCTCGCAGTCATGGCTGAAATCAACAGACGTACACAGAAGATAGCTAGGTCGATGATAATGGATCTGTCAGCAGTCTGTCATGGAAGGGGCTGCTCACAAGGCCCTTTACTGACCCTACCTGAAATTCAAACCACAACCCCTCCTGCCTCAACTATAGGCGATCTAATACAAAATACCAAATGAAAAAGTGTCTGGGAGTGCCTCAGCAGTGAGTCACCACGCTCCTGTAAGTAACCCAGATAAGTCTGTTAATTCACCAAGCTGCTCTGACAGAATGTTTGGTCTATGGGCTCCTTTCCTATGGGATATATAGACATGTCTTTTACTATACCTTCCCAGGAAAGTCATGGGACAGCCCCCACTTCCCACCCCAGCTTACCAGTCTTGGGGGTGGGGGCACCATCACAGTTCTGGACCCACAGAGCTGATAAGCCAACCCTAGGAACAAAAAAAGGCAACAGCTGCTTCCAGGTCGGTTCAGCCTCTAAATCTGTTTTCCTCAAATTACTGCTCAGCTTGCTTCTTAATTGGCTTATGCATCTGTTCAATCATGCCCTTTGGTTAGCTGCTGTTAATCCTGGCTGCAGATCAGAATCAACTGGAAGCTTTCTGGAATGCTAATGCATGTGTGAGCTATATCAACCATCTCTGGGTATAGGGTCCAGTCAAAGCTCTCTGGAGGCAGAGGATATCTCATGTCCAAGGCTGTAATGACTTCACGCATTTACCTAAGACATCCCTAAATCTGCATCTTCTTTTGTTCTGCATCTGTTGCATACAAGAGAGCTCAACCGTAGAGATATATACTCCTAACTCTATTCTGCATTTTTAGTTGGCATTATGTAGACACAGAAAGGTGGCAATATATAGCTTTGTAATTATGCTGGTGCCAGACTTAATTGTTTGACAGTAAATAGACAGTATAGAAGCCTAAAGAGCATTGCTTAACAGAACTCCTTGGGAATACCTTACAGAGCCTTCACTGGGGGAAAGTATTTCTCTATTGTCTGGAAACTGATTTATTTACTCACCCATGCCTTGCATATGAGTGTCTTGTGCAGGGTATTGGGACCAGTGTTCAATTGCAAGATCCTGTCTCCAGAGTCAGCAAGCTTAAAAATAGGTGACCACCAGGAATAGTTATTAGACCCATCAACTATGATGAGGAAGATCTTACACTTTCATTTCACAGGAAACTGAGGCTCAGACCTTCTTAGGATTACACAGTGCATTGAATTTGATTCCCCCCCCCCAGTTCATGCTCTGAACAGGAGTAATCTTGCCTCCCAGCTCCCCAAAATATAGCTTTCAGAAACTGCAACTAGAATTGGGCAAGTCTTACATGTGCTTCTTAACCTACTTTTAATGTTTTATTCTGGACTTAAGGATGCTTTATTTTTCCTTGGAGAAGTCATTAATAGAAATATGCTATAGCTGCTTCCTTGGTATTGGCCTTGGCTTTAAGCTTATGTTAGATACCCTAAATCCACCAAGATTGCATGTAGGAAGAAGAAAAATTCTCCATTCCTGAAAGCGCTTTTAATTTCCTTTGTTGGGTTGGTAGGCACGGCTGTAATATTCAAATCTAGATCTCCTCAAGCTATTGGACATTGTTCTGCTTCAACCTTTTAAAACAAACTCATCAGAGTATCAGAAAAATAACTGTGTAAACAGGACAAATATGTCTCAGCCCTTTGGCAAGCAGCCCGGAGGACCGAAATGGTTTCACATTGTGAATTTCAATCAATAGAACAATTATTTAGCAGTCTTTGTAAAATTCAGTTCTAGACTGGAAGAGGTGAGTTGAACAGTTCCTTGCTCTATATAGTTCAATGTGCAAAAAATTACCCCAGGCTTTTGTTCAAATGTGAAACCCTGACTTGGGAGATTTAAAGTGAAATACTGTTTTTTCTCTATTCTGACAGGCACCCCACATGTCTGCACTGAGGTCTGAGGAGCACACTCTTAGTAGCAAAGACTTGCTTGGTGCTAGCAAAATACCCCCCAAGGGAGAAAAATTAAGTTGTGATGTGTAGAGTTTGCTAATTTCCATGAGAGCATACTCCTACAATAGCTAAGCTACCAACAGGATGTCCTTAAAAACCGAGTTGAAAAGATGATTGACCCACTAAATACAAGTGGCTCTTCTGAATAGATGCAAACCAACTCCAGTCCCACACAGGATCTGTGTGACTGTGTGCACACATAACTTCAAGATTCAGTGGGTGGACTAGAATGCTTAGCTATGTAAAAAATTTCGAATGGTTAAGGAGACAAAGGATGCTATAAGAAAAACAAGGAAATAACAGTTTGAAAATGCATGCTAATGTGTACTGGAGGAAGCCCAGGGGGCCTCAACCCTCCACAGAGCTACAGGCAGCTAAGGAAATGGAGAAATAGTGGAATGCAAATTATGCAATACCAAATGGTCAGCCCTGCAAACATACATACAAGTAACATCATAATACTTAGCAAGTTGTACTTACATATTTAGGAGTGTGACTTGTGTAGGTGTAAGAACAATTAATAAGAAAGAGGTAAGGAATTTGAAAGAGAAAAGAGAGATATCGAAAAGTCTGAAGAGAGGAAAGGGAAGGAGGAAATGGTAGAATTATTATAACCTCAAAAAAAAAAGGAATAATCAAAACAAAAATACAAAAAGTTGGGTGTGGTAGCCCAGGCACTCAGGAAGAGAGGCAGGTGGATCTCTGAGTTTGAAGCTAACTTGGTTGACATAGAAAAGTCCATGCTAGCCAGGACTGCAAGGGAGACTCTATCTCAAAAGTATATAAATAAATACATAGATAAATAAACAAGTAGTGCAAATAGTTAAAGGGAAGACAGCTTTGAGGAGATAAAGATCATGGGAGCACGCTGATGAGAAAGATGCGAGCCATGGTCTGACAGTGGTGGGCTTGGCTAAGTGCCGAGGATATCAGCCACAGGGAAGGAAGCCGCTAGGATAAGAACCAGCAAAGCTAATTCTGAACCAGAGCAGGGAGCCTGGGAACTACTGAGGAGCTGAGAGTTGAGTTGTTGGTTCAGAGTCAAAGGCAGCCATCCCATTTTCGTTAAGTGCTTCATTCTCCAGTATGGTTGGGAAATTAAATATGCAGATTAAGCAAGCATACCTTGGAGTTAACTGATTGATTTATGCATGAGAATGAGATACTAATACTTATGTACAGTAATATACAGATTCCTGTATATTTCTTCTTTATTCTTAATTCTAAATTCTTCACTAAGGACTTCTGGAGTCATCACTCTCAACTTGGAGCATCTCTGGTCTCCCTCTTGGTCAAGTTCAGAAACAGAGCCTGGAGGTTTCAAGTCATAGTGTGCTTTTCTCCATACAAGCTCATTCTAGGAAATGTTACCCCATGGAGACATGTTCCCCAAATGGAGGTGAAGTTATTCCTCACAGCAAATTTAGTCCTTAAGAGACAAACTCCTTTCATATGTAAACCAAGGTTTACAGTATCTAACACATGTGGCCTGGTGGTGACTGTATAGCCATGGTTAATAAATTCCAGGAGTGCTGACACTATGAGCTTCTCTTTAAGAGAGCCTGAGATGACTTTGTGCAATGCTCGAATGTCCAGGAACCACCCCTGCTGCCCTGTCTGTGTGTTCCTTCTCCACCCTTCCTTTAGTACAGACTCCACAGAGACTCCTCTCATTTCTGAGAGTTTCACAGAGCTTTATTTTGAAAAGAAAATCTTTGTCCTGTCTGTTGGAATCATGTTCTTAACTTTTACTATGTTAAGAACCAGGAGAGGGAACTTAAGGTCAACCATTCTCCCAGGTTGAGTAACTCTGAGCTATAAGTTCCAAAATCTTGTCTTTGTCTCTGATTCCAAACTGGCTTGTGGGGAAAAGTGATATACCATGAGCTCACCACGTTCTTTCAGATGATTTCCTGTTTCCTGTGTATTTAAATACACAGGGAATAATCCCACTATTAAATGAGACCCTGAGTGTGTGTATGGGCAGAAGTTCAATGAAAAAGGAAGAAAAATATGCTTGCTGAATACCAGATGCAGAATGCATAAATCCAGTTAGAACAGGCGGGGAAAAGCTTTATGGCTGACGTGCAAGAAATCTAAGGGAACTGGAAAGCCAGATAGGCATGTGTCAAACAGACTTATTTAAATCGTCCACTTCCTCAGCAAAATAAAAATTTGAGGGAGTTCTGTTTCCTCTTGTGGTTTGAAATTACAGTTGTGGGCTAGAGAAGTCCTGCTTGATTGAGGGCTTCCAAGCAGAGGAGTTACGTGACCCAGTTCGGCACCATGCGGCACTGGGATCGCCCAGTGCTTCTTACCAGGCCTCCTACATTGTCCTGTTTGTACTTTCTGTCCTTGTCATCTTGGCAACAAATTGCAGTGCAGCTGACCACGACTTCATAGTCATCTGACTTGTCACTCTGTAAAGCTCTTGCATCTAAACGAGAAAGGCGCCTCCTGGTTTCCTTGTGGATCCAGAGTACAGACCCTTGTTCTCCAGGCTTAGAGACGAGATAACTCTCTTTTTGCCAGCCTTGTCCTGTCCACAGGGCATGTTCATGATCTTAAGTGTTTGATTTATGTTAAAACAAACCTAACGTAGAAGCCATGTCTGGGAAACTAAGGAGATAGCTCATTGAGTAGACTGCATGCCTTCCAGCCCAGAACCCATGCAGAAGAAGCCAAGAGTGACGTCATTTTCTTGGAATCCTGGCACCGGGGAGATGGAGAGAGGTAGACTCTGGAATTCACTGGCCAGCCAGTCTAGCCTACTAGAGTTCTAAGCCAGGAAGAGATCCTGTCTAAAATATACAGGAAGAAAAGAGCTGGGTGTTGAGAAGGAAGGATGCCTGAGATCATCCTCTGCACCCGCATGTGCACACATGGTCCTGTACACGCACCCACACACACTGATAGTGTGCACACCTGCCGTGAGGACCACGCTAATATGTACCTTTTCAGGTATGGCACCTTAACAGACGATTTCTTCAGGAGACACATGGTAGTTAGTAGGTTATTGGCATGAAAAATCTCAAAGCAAAGGTATTTAAGTTCTAACAATGTCCTTTAAAGTATCGGTATTCCTTAGGTTGTTCCTCTAGGGATACTTCTATTCAATAATATTCTATTAAATATACTATTTTGACATGATTTTATTCAACAGAATAAAAGAAGATTAAATGCTATGGAAAACCATATACTTTGCAGTCCTGTGGGCTCAGACCACAGTTATTCTTATTCCACCACTTAAAAGTACATGAACTCCAGCAGATTACTATACTACTGTACTATACTATTATACTATACTATACTAAACTATAAGAAAACTATATACAGTTTTCTTAACCTTTGTTAAGAATATATATATATATATATATATATATATATATATATATATATAATTTATAAAGAATCTAGCACAGTTTCTAGCCCTTTGAGAACGATTAACACGTTTGGTCAACAAACTGGGAGGCAACTAAGAGTAGAGTTTGAACTTAAGAAATATCCACACTGTCTAAATGTCTCACAAGGCACAATAAATAAGACATGTTGGCGATATTGATGAGCAAATGTCCCAAGTTATTGTGATGTCAGTGTGTGTGAACAGGAAACTTTTAGTCAAGGAAATAAAGAGGATCCATTAAAAATGAAAGGATGTTCAATGTTTGTGGCTTGATAGAATTAATAATGATAAAATATACACACTATCTAGAATGATCAATAGATCTAGTATAATTTACCTCAAAATACTAACAACACAACCTATATAGCCAAAAAAGTCACAAAATTCAGATAGATCCAAGAAAGACCTTGAATAGCCAATGTATTCTTGAACAAAAACAGCAAAACCGAGACTACTACAATATAATATTGAAACACACTATCAAACTATAGTAATCAAACAGCATAGGATTGTCACAAAATAGACCCATTGACCAATCTCAGAACAGAATAAATATTTAGACAGTAATCCCTGTATGCATAGCCAACTGATCTTAACAAAAGCAGTGAGAACACTAGAGAGAGGAAAAGGTCTCCCCAAAACAGCACTGCAAGATGTTGCTATGTTTATATGTATGTGTATGGATATGGATATGGAAATGTATATGTATGCGTATGTATGTATATATGTATGTGTATATGTGTATATACATACATGTGTATGAAAAACAGACACATTGCCTATTTGATAAGCATTAGTGTCCAGAATATACATGAATCCCAACAATAGCAAGAAGCCTGGTTTTAAAGAAAGGGCAAATAATTTCCATACACAGTTCTTAAAAGAGGAAGTACAAGTGGCCAGTGAATATATAAGAAAGTTCTCAGCATCACAGACCATCAGGAAAATGCAAATAAAAACCACACTGGAGTTTCACTTCCCCCACTGAGAGTGGCTTCTGTCAAAAGGACAAGACAATATTGGTGACGATGCAGAAAGTGGGTGACTCACACGCTGTTGGCGGCAGTGCACATGGGTACAGCCTCTATGAAAATCTGTACAGAGTTCCTCAGAAAACGAAAATGAAAGAACCATATACTCAGCAACTACACTCCTGAATCTCCAAGGAAAGAGATACCTGAACATCTGGACTAACTACATAAATGATGTAGTTGTATTTTAATTTAAAATAATTTCTTTTTGTGTGATTAGATTTATTTTTTAATAATTTTTTTTATTTTCTATTAGATAGTTTCTTTATTTACATTTCAAATGTGATCCCCGCCCCCCCAACTCCCTATCTCCTCCCCCTTTCCCCTGCTTCTGTGAGGGTGCTCCACCACCCATCCACTCCCTCCTCCCCGCCCTCGCATTCCCCTACACTGAGGCATCAAGCCCTCACAGGATCAAAGGCCTTTCCTACCATTGATGCCAGACAAGACCATCCTCTGCTACATATGCGACTGAAGCCATGGTCCAGGAACAAATTCAATGCTATTTTTGGAAGAAAATAGAGGCGAATGCTTGCAGTTGAACATATGGCTAGTCACCATAGCCAATATGTAGTGTCAACCTTGCTATCCTTTGGTGGGTGGGTAGATTCATTTAAATATATATATATATGGTTTCTCTGTGTAGCCTTCATTGTCCTGGAACTCTGTAGACCAGGCTACCTTTGAACTCAGAGATTTGTCTACCTCTGCCTCCCAAGTGCTGGGATTAAAGGTGGATTTAATGTCTGGCTGGGTGGATTTTTAAAAATAGATTGTAAATGTTCGCATATGCGTTCTGGAACCCACCGCTGAGTACGTAAGAGCCAAAACTCTGTGTGGCCTTCATGGTTTTCTTGTCCCACTTGTCATTCAGCCCACTCATCCTGATAGAACTCCACATTTTAGAATGCGTAACTATCTCTGGGTACATTGCTGTAACTCAGTACACGTATACAATGCGTATTGAGCAAGTCAGGTCAAGCAGCACTTCTACCCAGACACCACTCCTGCGTGCTGGGAACCAGGTCCTTCTCCTCTGGTGATTTGGGGATGTGTGGTTCTGTACTGAGGCTATGTTCAGTCTGCTGTAGAGCATTCCGGTTACATCCTGCCAGCTGTACCTTGGTTAACACTGAACTCAGCCTTCCTGCTCGCTCTTCTAGTGACATCTGTTTTACTTCTGAGACATCAGTTCCACCATCAGTGAGTAAGCAGTGTTTGTCTCCTGTGCCTAGCTTACTTCACTTAATGCGATGCTTTCCTGTTCCACTTCTGTTATATTTTTACATATTAGCATAAACTATATTCCATAAAATAAATATATAATATAAATATTATCATGTATGTAAAATATATTATATACATGTATTTACTTGTATGTTTTTTATATATTATTTATATATAATATATATTTACTTATTGTATGTTATAGAATTTTATTCTTTATGATTCAACATTATTCCATTGTATATATTCAAGACACACAAATAGCACTGATTAAACTCTATGGGTCACAGAACAAAGAGACAGGAATGTGGAACAAGTAGGTTGTAGGGAGGGGTGGGAGTTGACAAGGTTTTGTAAAAGAGGGAAATTAATCATAATGTAATATATAATATATACAACATAATGTATAATATAATACATATATAATATATTATATGCACATATACTACACATATTACACACATATATATAATATACATTAGATAGATATAGATACAGATACATATTACAGAGAGAGAGAGAGAGAGAGAGAGATCAGTCCAGGAACAAATTCAATGCTATTTTTGGAAGAAAATAGAGGCGAATGCTTGCAGTTGACCATTGGACTGAGCACAGGGTCCCCAATGGGGAAGCTAGAGAAAGGACTAAAGGAGCTGAAGGGGTTTGCAACCCCATAGGAAGAACAACAATATCAATCAACCAGACGCCCCAGATCTCCCAGGGACTAAACCACCAACAAAAGAGTACACATGGAAGGACCATGGCTTCAGTCGCATATGTAGCAGAGGATGGTCTTGTCTGGCATCAATGGTAGGAAAGGCCTTTGATCCTGTGAGGGCTTGATGCCTCAGTGTAGGGGAATGCGAGGGCGGGGAGGAGGGAGTGGATGGGTGGTGGAGCACCCTCACAGAAGCAGGGGAAAGGGGGAGGAGATAGGGAGTTGGGGGGGCGGGGATCACATTTGAAATGTAAATAAAGAAACTATCTAATAGAAAATAAAAAAAATTATTAAAAAATAAATCTAATCACACAAAAAGAAATTATTTTAAATTAAAATACAACTACATCATTTATGCCCCTTCTCTTTCTTATCTTCAAACACTCCTTTTTGATGCATCTTGAATTCATGGCTTCGTTTTCTTTAACTGTTATGGTTTTACAGACACAGACAAACACACACACACATATACACATACACACACTACAGTCATATGAAACACACATATACACACATAGAGACACACACAGACATACACATAGTCACACACACACAGTCACACACAGAGACATACACATAGTCACACACACAAACACAGACACAAACACACACACTACAGTCATATGCCAACATACTATGTTTTGTTTACTATTATAGATTTCTATATATTTCAATACTTTCTAACAGGTAATCATTGAATTTGGTTCCCATTTCATTTTTTTCTACTCCTTATACTTACTATATGCGAGGCACTATCTATTACCCCCAATACATACAAGTAGTTTGCTTCAATTCCAACATCAATGAACAGTAAATATAACTTCCAGCTGAGTGTGGGGTGAATGCTTATAATTTTAGCACTTGGGAGCTGGAGGTAAGATGAGAAGTTCAAGATCATCCTTGACTACATAGTGAATTCAAGGTTAACCAGTATTGGATAGGACCTTGGCTCAAACAAACAAATCCCCAAAATATAGTATATAAAAAGAGTTTAAAAATAACCTTACACAACTACTATTGAGTCAGAATTTGGTAAGTACCAACATTTGCATGGCTAATGTGTAAGACAAAGATTAAAGCCCATGTGTAATGTGTAGAAAGCTGGATGATTATATTTTTACACTCAGGAAATCCTTCTCATTACCTAGAATATTTCAGGCTATTATCAACAAAATATTTACAGAGAAGCAAGTGTGAGCCCCTCCCTGCTCTGACGTTTCTCTCTCATCACGTTCTATCTTCCAGTGTGCCAGACCCCTCTGTGATGCCATTTGCCATGGCGTGATACAGCCAACACGACCCCAAGAAAGCTCTAACCAGTGAGGCCTCTCAATCTTGGACTTCTAGGTTTCAAAAATATCTGCTAAGTAAATCCATGTTCTTTATAATGTGCCAACCTTGGACACTGCATTGCGTCACGTAAAACAGACTAATGTAATATCATAAAGAAAAGACTTTTGAGTGATGTATTTGAGATTAATTACACCTGAAGACACCAAGTTTTGGCCTAGGAAAACTTATTAAAGTCTAATTTCTAATGGCAGAGTGTGACAAAACTCATTGCCTTCATACCGACAACACATAATAAGCACCTAATTGTGCTTTTATTTTCATTTGTAATTTAAAAATTCTTAGAAGAAAACATACTTTTAAAAACTTAAAAAAAATAGGTCACATCTGGCCTATTGATGACTTGATATATTTTTTACTGAATGCAAGTCTTAATTTGACATTTAAAATTTTACAAATGCTATCACTCAGCCATTTGAATTAATCCACCACAGTTACCCTTCTCTGGCCAGAGACTGATTTTATGGCATGAAGCACTGTCTGAATCCTTGAACTCCTTAACCTTCCTCTTAAAATTAAAGACCAACACATTATTTATAATTCCCCTATTAGCACTCCATTAAAAGGCAGAGCAAACAATTCCTTCTTCATTTATTTCCTCCTTCTTCATTCCTTTTCCCGTGTTCCCAAACATACACAAATGGGAAACTGTGTGTGTATTTTCGGGGCTGAGTGTCTGGCACTGGACAGATAGCTGGTGTGCCCTTCCATGGGGAAGAGCATCCCCAACTTTCCTCCACTGCCTACAGTTCTTGTGTTTAGGGTTGAAGCCTTTAAGCTCTTCCTGGACCATTGTGGTATGTCCATTGCATTTTCCTTGTTCAGCTTCCATTTGGACAGTCATATAGCTGAGGCTTTATGGGTGTAGCTTCTGACATTACTAGGAGACACAGTCTGACAGCAAATTCCCTGATCCTCTGCCTCTTGTGATCTTTCTGCCGTCCCTTCTGCAATGTTCCCTGAGTCTTGGGTAAGGGATTGTTTGGGAGATGTGTCAGATGTGTCCACTGATCCTGGGCTCCACAACTCTGCATTTTTGTTGGTTGTGGTTTTCTGTAGTGGTCTCCATCTGTTGGAAAGAGACACTTCCTTGATAAGGGGTGACGACTACAATTATCTGTGGGCAGAAGGACAAATGTCTAGATTGTTTTAGTGATTATGCTGGCAGTAATATAGGGGCTGAACAAATTATATCTAGGTTATATTATATATGTGTATATTTAGGTTATATGTAGATGTATAACAGGATACATATATGTATGTATATAAACATGTATGTGTGCGATAACAATTAATGAAAAAAAGAGGCCATGAATTTGAAGACATATGTAGGGTTTTGGAGGGAGGAAAGGGAGAAATTTTGTAACTATATTATAATCTCAAAAGTTAAAAAAAAAGCTAAGTAGAAATATTAGGCATCCACAAATGCAGAAAATGTGGCTTTAATCTCAGAATTTATACTTACTAATTGCATGGCCTTCACCAGGATGACCCTCCTTCTAAGCCGCAGTGTAATCTGTCACAGGTAGGTGGCAGACCCACTAGAGGATCATTAGGAGATAAATGTAAGATGGCTACAAAGCTCTTATAAGGAAAGTGTTCAGTAAGCACTCACTGTCCTTTGAAGTCTCATCAAACGCTGCTTTCTAAACAGGGTTGTTTGATTTCCAACAGTTAACTGCTGCTTCTGTTGACACAGAAGTGTTTAAATGGACGTTTTGAAACCCCACTTCATTTGTCCAAGGCAATCAGTGTAAGGAGGAGTGTAAATATCGTTCAGACTCTGTCAATATGAATAGATCTATTTACCAGGTACTTTTTAAAAGTTGTGCTTTGACAGGTATCTACTGATACCAAGATTATGCAAAGCACTGTATTTATTTCTCTTAGGTTCACTGAATTAATAAATTATTAACCCTGTGCTTAAATTCCTAAAGTCATAGAATAAACTATATGTACGTAGGAAGAAGGTTGGTCTCATCCTGTTCCACTCTTCAGCCATTCCCTCGGTCCGGTTCCGACGGCTTTCACACACTACCCTTTAGAATTCAGTCACCACTAAGACGCCATTCCCGGTATTCTCAGTACTGCCTGTCGCTCAGCCCCAGTTCTTGCCTGACGCTGCTATCTCCTCAGGCTGACCCTTAGCTGAGTTTATTCTCATGCTCCTGTCGACTGAGGCTTACACTAAGGTAATGTCCTCTTTGATTCTTTGCTCAATATGTTAACCACCAGCCACAGGTAATTACTTAAACTTGAATTTATATTCATTATGATTAAATAATACTAAAAATTCAGATACTAAATCCTCACGTCTATGCGCCCACAAACAAACGACACTGAGTGGAAGACGTTTACGTCAAGGCAGGTGCTCGTCGATGCTCAATCCCGTGGGTTTGTTCTCTCAGCTTCCTGTCCAACCCAACCGCAGTTTCGGGGCTACACTATCAGCTTATGTTACCCGTGTTTTTATATTCCAATAGCCATCCACGCGCTCTCATGTCACCCTGACTCCATGAGATAACGCTGGATGACTTTCGACAAACACCTGGAAAATCCATCCCATGCCTTAACATTTCCTGTCACTCACTCATCTTGTTCCTCTGGGAATTTTCTGTCTTGTACACCTCTTCAGTCTCCTCTCCTGTGTCCACACTGATGGTTGCATTACCCAGAGATTTCCACGAGTAATCCTACCCCCGAATATTTCATTCTCAAACAACTACATCTAGTATTTCAACGGGCCCTGCAGTATCCTGGTCTGTATGCACCTTACACTTTGTGATTTATCTTAGACTTACACTTGCATAGACTCTAACACTCTTACCTGTTTTCCCACTGAATCAATCACTTGGTAAAATTTTGGCCTAGAAAAATTCATTTTTGCTGTCTATGCAGGACATACATATACTAATGTGTGCATAACGGAGGATAGCACCGGCAAATGACAATTGTGGCAAAGAGGCTTTAGTTTTAAAGACTGATTTACTAGAGCTGCACTAATAGCTAAAGCTATGGAATGCTGCAGCTCCATACCTAATTACCACATCTCCATCTTGGGCTAGTTTTAGCCCCATCCACCCCATCCTTTCAGGTACCCATTCCTTGTCCACCACTGTGTCAGAACTAACACCCTATGGCTAATAGAAACCTTTTTTGGAATTCATTAACTTAGCAGACCACTAGCTCACCCTAAACCAAAAGCGAAGAATGTTATCAGATAGCATCTAAAAATCCATAGAAAAGATTCCTCCATGCTTGCTGTAACTCCCTCTAGTGTATCTCATTAGTGTGTTTTAAAATTGTTCTGATTTACTATTTTCTTTGTTCAGCTACTATAAAATTTCACCAAACTGCCTTCATATAGGAAAACAGAACTTAGATACGTGTTTCTTAACCCATAGTCACTTAACTTTGGCTCCAGAATGAACGATTCCCTTTGAGGTTGAGAGCTGCTATTTTGCATTGACACTCCAATCGTCCCGACTATACTGACTCTAAATGTATCTACTATTACTGGTTCTCAGTTCTTACCATTTCCCTTAAGCTCATAGTCCCCTGCCCTATTCCTATCTTAAGTCAGTGGAGCCCCTCTCTTAACTATAGTGAATTCAGAGATAATTCATAGTTACTCGACAAGGAAATGTCTTCATCTCTTTTCCAGTCACCTCATTTTCCTGTTTATAGGCAAACATCCTAAAGCCAATTTTGTACATTCTTTCTTCCTATTGCCATTCCACTCCGCCCAACCTCTCTAGACCTTCTCTGGCAGTCTTTTAACCTCATCCCTTTACTAAAGTTGTTTTGGTCAAGGTCACGGTGATTATCAGGTTATGAAATCTAATGACTCAGGCTGGGAGGCTCTTGTTCGACCTGTTGCTAATGATTTACAAGGCACATAACTTCCTGTTTTTAAACTCTTTTAGTTGGCTTCAAGGACACCACTGTCTTTTGTGTTTTGCCTCTGACTAGTCTCTCTTCTCAGTTACTTTATCCTCCACATCTCTCTAAAACCTAAATGCTGAAATCCTAAGACCCAATGATTGAAGAATTTGTCTATATCCATTTGCCATCAATATATAATTCTGATGGATTTATATTTGTTTTCTCCACAGTTGGCACTCTCAACTCATATGCCTAACTTTTTACTTAAGATAATTCATTTATTTAAAAGTAACATTGCAGAAAACTCCCTGATTTCAATCATCAAACTTATTCCTGTTGCAAATTTTTCCAATTTATATAATACAGGAAGAAGTATAATCAGTTGCTAAGATTAGAAACATTTTACTTGATCTCTCTTTTTTTATCACAGGTAGGTCTCAGTTTATCAGTAAATATTGTGTATTAAATCTTCATAGTACTTGAAATGATTTTGAAAAATATTTATTTTATGAGTGTTTTGTCTGCACCAATATAAGCATACCTCTGTCTGTAGTGTCAAAGGGGTTCAGAAGAGGCTTTGGGGTTCCCTGGAGCTAGAGTATAAACAGTTGTAAGCTGCCATATGGGTATTGGGAACCAAACTGGGATCCACTATAGAAATAGTGAGTGATCTTAATGGTTGTTCCATTTCTCCAATCTCCTGAGATCTGTTTTTACCAAATCTACCACTTCCAGTCTGGTTCAGCCACCCTTGTCTCTTGACTAGATGTTGAAATAGCCACTCTGTTTGTCTACTTGTCTCTTCTTGAAAGATCAGCCACAGTGATCGCAGTGAAGCACCAAACGTCAGAAGTCCTCCCTGTCCCGATACAATATTGATTTCCTGAAATGGTTTCTCTTAGTGGGCAGTCACATTTTTTCCCCATTTTCGAAGTGAGGTCTTCCCTGACTGCCCTATCTGAAAGGGCAAAGCACTGTCCAACTTACAGTTATTGTTTTAGTTGGAGTTTCTATTGCTGTGCTAAAACACCATGACCAAAAGCAACTTGGGGAGGAAAGGGTTTATTTCTCTTAGACTTACACTCCATGCCCGTCATCCTGAGATGTCAGGGCAGGAACCTGAGGCAGGAGCTGATGAAAAGGCCGTGGAGGAATGTTGTTCACTGGCTTGTTCCTCATGGTTTGCTTGCCCTGCTTTCTTAGTGCACCCAGGACCATCAGCCTAGGGATGGCACTGCCCACGGTGAGCTGGGTCTTCCCCATCCATCATTAATCAAGACAATGCCACAAACGTGGCTACAGACCAGTTTTCTGGAGGCAGTTTCTCAAATGAGAGTTCTTCTCCCTCAATAAGTCTAGTTTATGTCAAGTTGACAAAAAACAAAAACTAGCACAAGTGTGTGTGTGTGTGTGTGTGTGTGTGTGTGTGTATAAAACCGATGTATGTAATCTGTTTATCATCTGTCTGTCTACACCCACAAGCTGTGTATATATTGTGTACCTGCCTACTTATTCATCCACCCATTGTCTGTATTTTTCCATTAAAGCCAGAGAGGTATATTGTATTTTTCTTCTCCATTTCATTCACTTCTGTGTTTTTAGTGACTAGCAATGAGCTTTTGATGGGATGTGCTTTCAGACATGAGTTTTCCTCCTTACAGTCTCACATAAAGAGCTTAGCTGGTCTTCAGAAACACATGCATTTTACTGCAAGAAATCATCTCCACTCAAAATCTTACTATGAATTTTTTTCTTTTAAGTCACCCTATGGCACCCTTTATTCTGTTTTTTGTGTTTTGGCTCATAGCATATTTGAAAGCTGTTAAGCAGATCTTACTCAATTTTTCCAAAACAAGTCTTTAGTGGAAAAAGACCAAGGACCAGAAATGTAAAACATTGAATGCAAGAATGTTCTTCCAGAGTTTAATAATTTTATAAATCCAGATGTTTAAAATAGAGTTCTATTTTTTCAATATATTTAATGAATTTGTCATTCAAATCACTTAGCATTTCATGAGATATACCTAGATTCAGGTTTTATAGTCATTGGGAATATGGCCTGCTTGGCTCACATAATCAGTTTTGAAGCCTGTGGCATGAAGATGAAGTCTGACCCTGGTCCTAAGAGTCTGATCATCTATTCCTCTCCGTGGACTGCTGTTAGAGAATGCATGCACATGACTGTCTGGAGAACACTTCGTCATATGCAGTGTAAAAGAGGGTCCTTAATTCTGGACTCATGACTGGAGAGAAAAATGAAAGCGGCAATTAGAAAAACCACCAGATAGAATTAGGAGAAGCAGCTTAATGAAGAAGAGAAGAGGAGGTTCATGGGAAGAGAGAAAAGAGCACATTCAAAGAGATTTGGCTCTGGCCTCATCCCAGGACTTCTAACAGCAAACAATGTTTTAAAACACTTCAAAACTCATATTAGCAGAGTGTGGTGACACACACGATTAGCAGAATCCTCTGGAGATCGAAGCAAGGGGATCTCTGTGTTTGAGGCCACCTTGGTCTGCATAGTGAGCTACAGACCAGTGAGGGCTACATAGTAAGACCCTATCTCAACCTTTCCCCAAATAAATAAAAAAATAAAATTCGTACTCTCACTATTCACAAACTGTGCTTGACAATCAACTGACGGCACAATGCCAGCGATGAGCTTCAGGCACAAGCTTCCCTAGAAACGTCAACGGTAAGGAAGAACGACTCTCCCCATGTGAGTTCAGCACAGTTGCTCATCTTTAGGCTACCACAGTGGAAGAATACGTTACGTTAACAGATGGGCTTAACTAGAGATGCGTCTGTTGAGAGGAATTAAGTCATTTTGATTAATTACCTTCCTCATGGAATTAATCAAAACTGAACCCTCCTGTGTAACTTTAGATCCTTTGCTGAAATTCTTGCTAGAAACTAAATTTTTAACTTCGGTTTTTTTTTTTGTTGTTGTTGTTATGAAATTCACTATTCTGGTGTTCCCTAAAGTATATAAATGTTTAGAACAGTGGCTTTCAAACTGTGTGTTGTGACCCCTTTGGAGGTCAAACAACCCTTTCACAGGGTTATATGTTCTGTACATTGGCTATTTATATTGTGATTCATAACAGTAATGGAATTACAGTTATGAAGTAGCAATGAAAATAATTTTGTAGGTGGGGGGTCACCACAACATGAGGAACTGTATTAAAGTGTCACAGCATTAGGAAAGTTAAGAACTTCTGGTCTAGAAAAACCTTTAACAAAGGGTCTGAAAAGTCTGACTTTATCATACAAATAGTACCTCAGAACCTCTAATAGGAGTATTAGGAGTTATAGAGTCTTGGTTTATAAACTCTCTAGGTACCTGAGATCTATTGCAAAATCATTTAAATATTGTGATGGTTTGTATATGCTTGCTCCAGGGAGTGGCCCTGTTGGAGTAGGTGTGGCCTTGTTTGAGTAGATGTGTCACTGTGGGTATGGGATATAAGACCCTCATCCTAGCTGACTGGAAGCCAGTGTTCTGTTAGCAGCCTTCAGATGAAGATGTAGAATTCTCAGCTCTGCCTGCACCATTCCTGCCTAGGTGTCATCATGCTCTCATTTTGATGATAATGGACTGAACCTCTAAACCTGTAAGCCAGCCCCAATTAAATGTTGTCCTTTTTAAGACTTGTCTTGGTCATGGTGTCTGCTCACAGCAGTAAAACCCTAACTAAAACTAAAACAATTCTGACCTTCAGCTATTTGTAAAATTTAGTAGATTGGCTAACAAGAAAACTAATCATTTATGTCACTGTTTAAATATGTAATATGAACCAGACACTAAGGAGCATTTCCTCTATCCACATTCTCACACTGCCAGTTGCAATTATTCATATTTAACATCAGTACAAGTTTTTAGCTTAACTGGTGTCTTAATATTAGTTAAGGGCAAAGTTATCATAATTTCAGTATTTGGGATTTTCTCAGAGTCCAAGTCTTCTAATGGTATCCTGACTATATGCATTAGGTCTGGTTTGGACATATTGAATAAAATTAGTTCATTTATTATTTCACTTTATTTCTAGAAAGTCCCACAATTTTAGGGTAGTGTTTAAACATCCTTACTTTTCTAGTTAGTGGTGAGATGCTATAATATAGGATTTTTATATCTGATTGTCTCATAATCCTTTAGCTGGCACATTCTTTGAGATTTGCATCTTTCAATTATAGGAATAAAATGAAGAAAACATGAGATAGAAGAATGAAGGTGCTTTGAGGGAGGTGTTACCTGGCAGCTGGGGAGAACTATAGTTTGTATTTGGTCTCTCTGCTCTTCTGAAGTCACCAGAGTAACTACATATATGCTGAATATTTACAGTAATGTCCTCATCCTTTGAGGGGCTCTTACTGTTCAGTAAATACCTGCTCATTTTCTATTTCAGAAGTAAAAAAATAAAAAGGATTCTGACAACTGTAGTGTCATTGAAAAGGAAGTTCTTCTGGGCACGAGCTCATGGTTGAGCATGCATCTTCATACAGATCGCACATATGTGTGTATTTGTTAATTATATATGTAATGTAATTATATTTAATAGATGAGTATGATAAAATATCTGTGGAATAGTGGTGACAGTTCTATGACAGAGATGAACAAAGCCAGCATTTAGACTGAAGCTTCTCAGTGGGGTGTAGGCAGTGCAGTTTCTTTTTCTTACCCACTTGTTAATGTCCAGTTTAGGAATGGAATGTCATTCTTGTTAACCAAATTCTTTTGTAATATACAGCTTCAATATAGTGAAAGAACAGAAGACTCCCTCTTCCCTAGCCTTCTTCTGTATCCTGGCATAATCCGTGACCACATTTCCTCTTGAAAGATCTGTGTTATCATTACAAAGCAAAATAGTTTTATTAAAATGCACAACTATCAAATAATAAAGTGTGGAAATGTGAAACTTCTTAGCAGCATATGCAAATGTTTGTGTGTTTACTGCTGAAATTAGCACAACCACTATTTTTGTTTTCTTCCTTAATAATCACATAGGGATGTGAGGATATATGACCATATTACAGTGTGAGTCAGAAGAAGACAGATGAACATAAATGCTCTGATGGTATTACTAGGCCATTTAATGGGTGGCCAAAGAAGATAAATATCTAATCTTACTGTGCACTGATTTCCTGCAACAGGAAAGATAAGATAGCCTAAAAATTTTCCATGAGATACATTTTAACAGCTGGACACAATATGGCAACAATCATTTTTAGTACATCATCACTGTGAGAAAGTAGGAAATAAAAAGAGGATCTTGAAACCAGAAAGATGGTCTGATGTTTGTGTGTGCACAGTGACAAGAATGAAGGTGTTGGATCTGTGAGGAGTTGAAAAGTGTGTCCCTAGAATAAGCTAGACCTCTCCAGAGGCTGTATTATCAGCCAGGGAAATGGTAGATTACCAAAAACATGAACGAATAAGCAAGAGAAGAAGGAGAAGGAGGAGGAGGAAAGGAGGAGGAGGAGAAGAAGGAGGAGGAGGAGGAAAGGAGGAGAAGAAGAAGGAGGAGGAGGAGAAGAAGAAGGAGGAGGAGGAGGAGGAAAGGAGGAGGAGGAGGAGAAGAAGAAGGAGGAGGAGGGAAGGAGGAAAGGAGGAGGAGGAGAAGAAGAAGGAGGAGGAGGGAAGGAGGAAAGGAGGAGGAGGAGAAGAAGAAGGAGGAGGAGGAGGAGGGAAGGAGGAGGAGGAGGAGGAAAGGAGGAGGAGGAGAAGAAGAAGGAGGAGGAGGAGGAGGAGGAAAGGAGGAGGAGGAGGAGGAAAGGAGGAGGAGGAGAACAAGGAGGAGGAGGAGGAGGAAAAGAGGAGGAGGAGAAGAAGAAGGAGGAGGAGGAGGAGGAAAGGAAGAGGAGGAGAAGAAGAAGGAAGAGGAGGAGGAAAGGAGGAGGAGGAGAAGAAGAAGGAGGAGGAGGAAGAGGAAAGGAGGAGGAAGAGAAGAAGAAGGAGGAGGAGGAGGAGGAAAGGAAGAGGAGGAGAAGAAGAAGGAGGAGGAGGAGGAGGAGAAGAAGGAGGAGGAGGAGGAAAGGAAGAGGAGGAGAAGAAGAAGGAGGAGGAGGAGCAGCAACAATAATAACAACAACTAACAAAGCTAGAAAAGCAAGAAACATTGATTTCATGTGTGGTCCAAGGAAAAATTCCCCTCTAAAGCTTTATAACTACAGGCCCATCTTTGTACGACAGTTTGGGAACTCAAGATGACCTGATGTGTTGCTGAGTCAGGAGTGCAAAGAAACATCCCTGATGCTTAGTAGAAATAGAAATAAATCTAACTCATTCTTAGAGGCCTTGCTAGACTCATGGAAATAATTTCCAGAAGGCTATGGCCTAGCAATACAAAACCAAGCTTTTGCAGAGAGGTGTGGAAAAAGGTTTGTTCATTTAGGCAAAGTTGGATATAAAGGCTTTGGATGTTGGACTTACTTTATCCAAAATATAAATGTTTAAAATATTTAAGTAAGTGATACAGGGGTTTATTCTCATCTTCAAGGAAATACTATAAGAAGATATGTCTATGTGTGCATATTTATACTTTGAATGTGTGTCAAAACATATGAGTCAAATAGTATACATATACATTAGAACTTATATGAATTTTAAAAATTATTAAAATGAATGTTCTATTGGGTAGAATGAAGAGATGTAACACAGAAGAAGAGTTAATAAAATATGATGTAAATTTAAATAAATGCTGGCATAGTGGTGCATGCTTTGCTTGCTATTCAGGGACCTGAGGCAGGAGCATTGCTTGTATTGGTGAATTCAGTCAGCCTGAGCAGCATAAAGTCAGAGCAAGTGCATTATGAGAAGGGTTTTATTATCCTCCTGGCTTTGAAGATAGGGGTAAGGGTCAACGGAATGCTGATGGTCTCTGGAAGCTGAAAAGGGCAAATGAGGAATGGGCTCAAAGCCTATGGAAGGAATTCACCTCTTTATCTACCTGGATTTTACTGCAGTGAATTCTATGTATCAATAAACTTTAGTTGACTAAGCTGACTCATTTGTTGTAATTCGTTACAACAGCAATAAAACAGTCGTGCAGACACCAAGAATGTAAAAGGAGGGAGACACAGCACTCTAGATCCTGATTGTTTTGGAAGGAAAGGAGACACACTGAGTTATTCCCCCTCCTTAAATAAGCACACATGTGAAAACGCACGGCAACAACCGAAGGAGCCGATGCAGGGCTCCCGACATACTAAAAACAAAAACTAAACAAGATAAAAACGTTAGTCACTTTAAGAAATGGAAAGATGAAGATAGCAAGCGACAACAAAAATAAGATCGAAACTTACACAAGATGATAGAAATAATTCCATGTATATTTCCAAAAATAATGTGTTATAAATTTATTAAACTTGTAAGTTAAGGGATGGAGACTGCCAAATAGAATCAAAATTTAAGGCTATCCATTGTTACTTATGACAACCATGAAGTCAAAGAGCATAGAAAAGTTAGAAGATTAGATAACAATTAGCCTTGGAAAATAATAATAAATCATGTGGCTAGTAGAGCTATGTTAAAATTCAATCAAGCTCTTGAAGCATTAGTGGTCAAAGATGACCACTACATAACAATAACCAGTACAACCTAGGATAGTGGTTCTCAATCTGTGGATCATGGCCCCTTTGGGGATTCACATATCAGATAACCTGCATATCAGATGGCTTACATCACAATTCATAAAAGTAGCAAAATTATAGTTATAAAATTGCAACAAAATAAACTTATGGTTGTGGACTCACCACCATATGAGGAACTGTATTAAAGGGTTGTAACATTCGGAAGACTGAGAACTACTGACCTATGATATACGTGATCATTTCAGACTATCACGCATCTAATGACATCCCAAAAACTCTCCAGACAATTCCTGGCACACATCCCAGGAGAATTCCTAAGGTCAATGCCAAAGTGGGAAGTTTTAGTTCTTTCTAATGATAAGAAACCTGAACAGCATACTTAACCAAACTTGCTACAGAGGATGTATATAAAACCAAGAACCCTAAAACAGAAGAATTCATAAATTCTCAATCACACATTAAAAACTCGTAGTGTCATCATTTACATTATAAATATATCACAATTAAAATGAAAGCATGTAGACTTGATTATGTGATTAATTCAAATTGGTAACCAATAATATGAAAGTAAATCCATTCATTTGAGCATTAAAACTTTAAAATTTGTAATCATTAAGTTAAGCTGTGATAATGGAACTTGAGAAATGTTTAGCATGCTTTCATGACTTGAGTTTTAAGTGTATCAACACGACACATTGTGATAACATCTCAAGTTAGGCAAGAGAAAGATGTGAATATTAAGGGGACAAACATATGAATAAAGGTTTTCTTAAAATAACAGGAAGTAAGAAAACAACTTGAGGGAAGTTGAAGGTCCTCCAAAAGGAAACCAATTTAATGTGTGATAAAGGAAAAGTCTCTCTCTCTCTCTCTCTCTCTCTCTCTCTCTCTCTCTCTCTCTCTCTCTCTCTCTCTCTCTCACACACACACACACACACACACACACCACATCACTGGCCACCTCAGAATTTGGCTTTGGAAAAGTTTATATACACTAGGCTAGTCCCTGTCTCCAAGCTGATTTTATAGAGAATAGAGATAAAATGGGTGAAGCTGTCATTTGAACAAAAAAGAAGAAGAAAAGACAAATATAAATAGCATTAAATATTTATTTTCCTTTTTACCATGTAATGTAACACAAATTTACCCTTCAGTAAGCTCATAATAAAAAAATGACTGTCTAGAACCATATTTTATTTAATTGGGGGTAAAATTTCCTAGAAAGTGATGTCTTTTAAATAGACTCCATGAAAAATAAAAGACCTAAATGGACTAATTGGAAGTACAGAAGCTGAAAGTGTCATGAAAGAGATTGGCTACATGTTGGCCAATGGCCCTTCGACTTCAAGGAACCAATCCCATCCTACCGTTAGCCTGAAGCTACACTGTATGGTGGCAGGTGGCAGTATGATGGACTGCAGATAAGGCACCCCAAAGAGCTCTCTGCACCATAAGTTTGCTTTCATTTGTTTAGGAAGAAGATCTGCATCTTTCCACACATCCTCCTAGAGAAAAATCTCATCTAGAAACCTGCTTCACCCCTGAATCAAAACAACTCAATGTATACACTCCCACATTCGGTGTAAAAATTTCCTTGGACTTCTGCCTGGCTATCCTGAATTTTTGTCTCTGTGTACATTTGAAATAAAATAAAAATATTCATGGAAGAAAGTAACTTGCTGCTTTAATAGAATGATATCTTACTAACAAATGAGTCCTAACTCAGAAATAATATTCATCTTTCAAGTCTGAGCTAAATACCTTCTTACTTGCTTTCATTATAAATCCTTGTTTTGAAATAGATTGAAAATATTGCCTGTTGAGGAAGAATTCAACTTTACTCCCTTTGAGTTCTTGTTTGTATAATTGTATAACGTTGACTCTTTATTCTGTTTGCTTTCAAATGGACTTTTGCCAAAAGCAATAACATCCTAAACTGATCATTATAAATGTATTCATAATTTCCTCCTGTGGGTGAAGATAAAGGGGTACTCAGTGTTGCCCTGTGTCCTGTTCACCAGGTCTGCAGTCTTTGGGGGGCAACAACAACACCATCCATATATTTGAAACCCTGGAGGACGTTGGTTTGTTTTTTATTCAAAAATTAACTCTCATGAAGCTTTATTTTGCTTCATCTTTATCTTACCCTTTGGACGATCATACGCTCAGACACATTGACTTCTTTCATTCGTTGGTGGGAGAATTACACTCTGGCTACACTGACGACATCATGAGTACTTACTAAGCCATAAGTAGAAAGAAGTGGATTCATTTTAAATTTATTATTCAATAAAATATTATCCCCCATTTGGGACAGATACAGAATTTGTGGCTCATTTGAAATACCAGCCTGTAACCTCATTTTTCTCCAGAGAACAGTACATCCCTTTGAGCCTGACCCTATAAAGCATTTTATTTATTTGCTTTTTAATTCCAGGGTTGATCTTGGTCTTCGCACACCCTGGCTGGTTCAGGGTGAGCTTTGGCAGCTCGCCTCCATAGTCTTTGGAGGAGGATGACAAGAAGGAGTTCTCACTTTGAAAAAGATCTTTACAGTCCACAGCGGCCAGCTTCGATTTTTCAATAGTTTTGCCTGGAACTGTGACAGCTGGTGGGTTTTGCTCTGGTCGCTCATTCACTTACCTGAGGGGATGGTCCTGCTTTCCTTTCTGCTCGGTGATTGACAGGAGCTGGTTCCATACACACGCTATTGACATTTTCATCACAAATCTTATAATGCTTAAGAATAGAAACACTGTTCTAAGTGACGTCTTTCTAAGGAGTAGGAAGAATAAGAGTAATGTTAACCTCCTCCAGGTCTATAATAAGGATCCTGAGCACAACATGCTGATGACATCACTTACACAGGAATAGAACGGCAGAAACCACGGAGCCGACGGCGTAAGAATGAAGGTTCGTTGAAAGTAGGATATAACTTAGGACTATAAATGGCTCAACTTCATAACTTCAAAGAAAAATCCTCTTACAATGAATCTACTGAAAAATCCCAGACACATGTGTTAGATACAATGCATGGGAGAGGATTTTGTATTATGTATTAAATCTGCTCCCTAACACTGACACTTAACAAATGTAAAATTAGTAAAGAGTAAACAAAAAACACCTCAGAACTTTTCCAAACCCTTCAGGTTGAAGACTCTATTGTCTCTTTCCTATAGGCTCATGAACAGTGCAGATAACTTCCTCACACTCCTCATTAACACCATGGAACATTCCAGACTTCTCCAAGTGAGCTCCACCTTACAAGAGAATACTGTCTTTCCTTGTCACCATATGCTAATATTTAAGGCACACCCAGCATTGCTCCGTTGCTTCAGGAATGAAGCACACCCTTGCTCCCATCTACTTGCCAACATGGTGACTTTACCATCACTCTCATTTTGTCTTTCAGTGCCCTAACCTTACCCAATTATTTTTACAAAGCCGTGTTTTGCTGTCTCCATTCCAATTTAGCTGCCACAGTTACAATCTTCTAAAGAAATCTAACATTTTTCTTTATCCCTCCCAACAAATTCTCTTCCTGTCTGAGTCGTTCTCTTCGCTTTAATCATTAATTTGCTTTTTTCTATTGTTTCAGGTCCTTAACAGACCTCTTGTCTTCTACTCTGGAAAACCAGTTGTGGAAACATAGGTTGTGAACCTGACCCTCCAAATCTCCAGTGAGACTGTCTGAAGCAGGGCCTGCGAATTTCTAAAAGATTCCAGGAAATCCTAATGCTGATAGATGAGAAACCACCCTTTGCAGACCAGTGACATTATTCTATACGATGCTTATACCATGAGACAAATACATACTGAAGAAAAAGGACTTTGGAACTAGAGACCTGTCTTAGTAAGTTCCCTGTTGCTGTGATAAAAGACCATGACAAAATCAACTTGAAAGAAAAGTATGCTTTGGTTCACACACTAGAACCATCATGGTGGGGAAATCCTGGAGGCAGGAGAGACTGAAGAGGCAGCCATTCGCATTACAACTCCCAGTCAGAAAGTAGAGGGAGATGAGTTCACATTGCCTCTTTCTTCTCTTACACAGTTCAGGATCCCATATAGGGAATGGTTCCACCCACAGTGGACAGATCTTCCCACTAAATGCACAATCAAACTACTAACCCATAAGCATGCCCAGAAGCCAGTGTTCTAGAGGATTCTAGATTGTCAAGTTGACAATCAATACCAACTTTCACAAAACCTAGTCTCTAAGTCTATGTTATATCTTTTTAATAAATTTTAAAATTTTTGAGTAAATTGTTGAGTTAAAAATAGTGTCTTACTGTTTTTGATTGATGTATAACTTTTAGCCTAGCAATACCAGGATGATGGAGTTTTTAAAATATTTATGAGTTTTCTCATTTGTATAAATTGACTATCAATCTCAGTTTTGTTTTGTTCTCAGTCATTTATGAGAATTTATATATTCTATAAGTTGTTTCATTTGTTTTAATATATGATAAATTTAATTAACTATACACCCTTGCTTCACCTGAATGTATAGAGTTATTTCCACACGTTTTAATAAAAGCAAGGTTATTTATTTTTTAAAATTAAATTGCCATTTATTTTATCACTAAGAGAAAAACCTCAGACTGTGATATAATTTCTTTCTTAGCACTTTGAATTTAAGTTTTGATCTTACTTAACAGAATACCCAATTGTACATAGAGTCAACAACAGTCCTGATATCTATGACAGATTTGTGCACCCCTCCCACCCATACGCAATGACAAAGTATGTTATGACTGCAACCTAGCTGATTGCAAGTTGGCCTTGATGATGAAGGACATGCCAGATCAAAGATTTTGAAGTACTGGGGAGGAAAATGCCACAGGTTCTATGAAGTATCTGTGACACACAGTAATAGACTTGCAAGGATCATGATGACCTATAACTGATTCTTTGAACAAGTATTATTTGAATAACTATATGTGTATATATCCTGCTGGTCAGTTTTTGTCAACTTGACACAAACTATAGTCACATGGGAAGAAAGATGCTTGACTGAAGAATTGCCTCTATAAGACTGGCCAGTGAGTATGCTTGAGGGGCATTTCCTTGTTAACAATTGACGTGGAGGCCCTGCCCACTGCCCGTGGTGACTTGTTTTGAGCAGTCTGTATAAAGAAAACAAGTTGAGCCAAGCATGGGGAGCAAACCAGTAAGAAGCATTCCTCTGCTGGCCTTTGCTTCAGTTCCCACCTCCAGGCTCCTGCCTTGAGTTCCTGTCTTGGGCTCCCTCAGTGATAGACTGTAACATGAAAATATAAACTGAAATAAACCTTTCTCATCTATCTTGGTCACGTTGGTTAGTGTTTCATCACAGGAACAGAGAAGCAAGGTAGGATCTAAGTCTATGACATGTTCCTTCTGTGGATTCCAATCTGGTCATTAGTTCATGGCCCTTCTGCCTTAGCCTGCTGAGGTATGCATGTGTACTACTGCTTGCGATCTGCAGGAATATCTGGTTTTTCTTTCCCTTGTGGGTGTTTATTTCATTTTGATTTTTTTATGAAACAAGCACTCAGTCATATAACATTTTCTCCATTCTGCCTCTGGGTCCACTCACCTCGGAATCTTTTACCACGCTTTTCCTCTGTCTTTCCTGTGAGCTGGGACTTGGGATGAGGGCCTTGATTAGACTGAACATTGATGTTTAGATCTCTTTTCTCACAATTTCATACATAGTGCACTTTGATCAGAGTCCTCTCTGCATTATTTTTCCTTAGACCCCTCTCTCCAAACTCCTTCTTGCAATGAGATCTCTCCTAATCTTTTGTGTGTGTGTGTGTGTTGGCCTAGTGCATTTAATAGGGTTGCTTACATTACCAGGAGAGGACCACTTAAGTAGGGGAAACTTACCATTAGCAACATTACTGAGAAATCCGATTCCCCTCCCCCAGCAACTGTTAGCCATCTATAGCTCCTTTGGTGGGGGGGGCAAACTGGGGGTGGGGGGGCTCCTCCTCCAGTACATAATGAAATACTGATGGGTTCAGTCTTGGGCAGGTCTGTGGCAATGCCCACATTGTAGTTACAAGAGCCTGTTATGGTTCTCTCCGGGGCCCTGCCAGAGCTTTATAGATAGAGAGGCAGATGCTAGCTGCCAACCATTGGACTGAGCGTGGAGTCCCCAATGGAGGAGTTGAAGGGCAGACTAGAGGAACTGAAGGGGTTTGTAGCCTCATGGGAAAAATGGCGATGTTGGCCAACCAGACCCCCGAGGGCTCCCAGGGACTAAGCCATCAACCAAAGGGTACGCATGGTTCCAGCCAAAAGTGTGGCGGAGGAACGCCTTGTTGGGCATCAATGGGAAGAGAGGTCCTTGGTCTTATGAAGGCTTGATAGATGCCCCAGTGTGGGGAAATAGAGGGGGGGAGTAGGTGGAAGTAGGTTGGGTGGAGGAGCATATTCTTGGAGGCTGGGTTGAGAGGATGGGTTGGGGTTTTTTGGGGAGGGGAGAAACTGGGAAAGGGTATAACATTTGAAATGTAAATGAAGACTATATTTAATAAAAAAGAAAGAAAGGAAACAGCCTTTCACAGTACTTCTTCCCAACCTTTGGCTCTTATATTCTTTCTGTTTCTCCCTCCAAGGTGTTCCCCTGAGTCCCAGAAGGAGTGACGTAGATGTCTTATTTAGGGCTGATCGCTGAACAGTCATTTGTTCTGAGCTCTGTGACCATTATGAATCTCTTCATTGACAGCCGTCTACGACAATAGGAGGCTTCTCTGCTGCAGGCCGAGAGCAGCACTAATTGGTCTGGTCCTTGGCTGTCCACTGGACTTTCCCAGGTTCCTTCCCTGCCCCTGGGCGGCATCTGCGATGGGTGGTTCCATTTACCCCTTTGAGTCTTTCTTTGGATGATCAGACTACAGGATTACTGATATCCTGGCCTGAGGGTAGTCATTCACTGGTTTAGTCTCAGATCTCTATCCATTTTTAATATGTTTTATTTATGCTTTGAGAATTTCATACATGCATGTGGTATATTTTGATCATATTCACCCCTTCCAGTTCCTCCTGGATTCCCCCCATTCTCTTCCCAACCTCTTGACTTCATGTCCTTTCCATGCTTGCTCTCTCCCTGTCTCCCTTTTCCCTCACAACCAAGTCTAATTTCTGACTTTTATATCCTAATTAACAAGGCCTTCTTAACTCAGAGGCCATGAATATACTTTTTATCACATAGAGTGGAGAATGCTAGAGATTTCCGTGTTTCCATCAGAGACATAAGTACTTGACATAAGGCAGGAAGCAAATAAAAGCTTTTTGAAAAAAAAATGAAGGATTCTAATCATGGCTTCCACATTCTTGAACACACAAGAGTCAAGTGACTGTTGTATGTTGTTCAGATTCGCACCCTGCCACTTTTATGGGACACAACAGTCCCATGCTACTTTTGGTTTTGCCTTTTCTCTTATACTCCAGCCAGAGCAGCATTTTACTCCAGTCTTCTATGTCAGAGAACCTATCTGTTTCTATCTTGTTGAAAATCTACCCAATACTAAGGGCAATATTCTCTCTCTCTCTTTCCTGGAACATTAACATTATCCTTGATTTGCTGCTGTTCTCTGTTCTCTTTTTTAATACTTACTGATTCTTGTAGTCACTACCACCTCCATCATATATATATATATATATATATATATATATATATATATATATATATATATATATGTGTGTGTGTGTGTGTGTGTGTGTGTGTGTGTGTTTGTGTCTGTGTGTGTGTGTCTGTGTGTGTGTGAATAGTAAAATGCACCTTCTTAACCTGGATGAGATTATATAAAAAATTTTCTAATCTTGGTAGGGACAAGGAGAAAAAAGCATCAAACATTACTGACAAAAATATATGGAGGAGAATTTGGCAATATTTATCAAAGCCCTACACATGCAAATAGTCTTTGGCACATCAGTTTCCATATTTGTGAATAGTTCCTAAGGTTATCTTAGAGATGTGTGCAATATTACTCATAGAATTTTGTGAACGTACAAAAGTGTGAAAGGATGGGTTCAGAAATGTCTACCATGTTTTTACCAAATTTTTGATATACCTGCTAAAAAGAAGAAAATAATTATTTATTTATATGGGAAAATAAGTATAATATTAAAAAACTGGACTCAAAGCTAATTTTCTGAGCAAAATATTATTTTAGAGGAAAATAAAATTAATTAGAAAAACATCAAAATGATAAATGGCAAAATGCTTACAAGGATTTTATGATATTATTGTCAGTATAAAATTTTGAAATGTTATCCTTTTATATTTTCCAAGCTCTTAGATGCATGCATTACAGTCATGATTTTTACTCAGGGCCAAGACAATTAATTTTAATGTTTCAAGTGGCTTGTGTGGTTCACCACCTGGCTTCCTCTCTACTCCTCCCCTTTATAAGACCTAAGTTTACATTTCCCCATTACTAGAGGCTGATGGCCATAGCTTAGATCTTTTCCCCAGACCTAGTCATTGTTCTTCCTTGAGCTAACCTAGCCTCTTATATAGTCCTATTCTGTGGCTATGGAGAGTCTACATCACAAGACAGTCCATGGAAGTTCCGACAGTATAAGTAAAAGAGCCTGCCACGGGGCTACCCAGCTCTTGAGCTCTCTATGCAATCACTTGAGGTTTTTGTGGAGACTTATTCCCAACCCCCAGCAGTCCGTGTTCCCTTCTCTGATCCTTATGTCTATCAGCTTGCTAAATGGAAAATCTTCTGTTTTAGACTTGGCTCTTCAGGGAAGCTGGCCTAGAACATTCACAAGTTGGTGGGCGCTTTATGTTTAACGTGGCCAGTAAGTCTGAAACATTTGTGGCTATCTCTACTTTGCAGAAGAAGTAAATCATGTGTTAAATTTTTGCACAAAAGTACACTAATAATAAATGTCAGGGGCAATTTTGAAAGCAAGTGTGTTTGCATATAAAAAGCACATTTTTTTCTAAGCCAACCCTGTGTTTTATTATTGTTGTGATTTTTTGTAACTCTTGCTGGTAGGTGGTAAACAATTCTGCAATAAAGATCTTGTCTTGTGTATCATTAAATCCCCTGCAGGGTTCTGTGGGATACTTGCACAGAGTAAGTGTTGTGTGTTCACAGAATTGACTTGCTCTAGTCAAGGCTTAAAATGTAGTTCTTGGCCACAAGATATAGACTCCTGAAGATGTTGTAGTAGTAATAAACTTATGCTTTGTGAGGTAATTTATCACCCCCACTTTCAAAAATAGTTTCAGAATTATCAACATTTAATTGCGAGTGAGGTGAGCATATCAATAATGAGTGGTTCTGTTCAGAGTATATTCAAATTCAGTTTAGGTTTAGGGAAGCAGGTACCTCAAAAAAAAAAGTGTCAACACATACTGATGCAATCTGAACACAGCTGCCGTGTCTATTTAACTGCTATAATTTAACCCAGTTGTGTAATCACATCCAGAGGCGAGACCCTTGGTAGCTGACTGTAATGAGGGAGGAGCTACTGTGTCTTTTTGACCATGTAACCAGCCACAGCACCTCCACTTATAAACACTGAACACGGAGCCCTTGCCAAACATGGGATTTATGGCATCTTGGTCTTTGCCTTCTTGGCTTCCAAAATTTTGAGAAGTAACTTTCTGTTGTTTATAAACAATCCAGATTTAACTATTCGCTTCTGCTGCCTGAACACACTAAGATAAGCACACAGGAAGGCCAAGCTCCCTATTGCCTAAGTTTTAATGCTTCCTCTTTGCCAGAGAGCCAGAGTGAACAGCTATTCCTAACATCAAATTGCAGTTAGTACTCAGGCTTAGGCTAATGGCATAAAGGATATATAGAGTATGTCAGTGGTCCACACTATATTATAAAAGCGATCAATAGTATAGCCTGGGTGTTCTGTTGGCTAAATTATGCTGTAAGATATCAGGAACTGACACTCTCATGAGTGGGTCAAACCAGCATACCTCTCCAAATGTATTCCATCTCTGCAGTTTACTGTTTCAGCTCTTAAAAAAACATATATAGCCCTAAGAAATCAACACTAATTAGTTCCTTCCTGTGAACATGCCTGTAATTGGAAAAAATAAACTCAGAAATACAGTCCAGGAGTTAAAAAAATAGAGTTTTAAAATGAGAGTAGAATAGACCATAGCTGTAAATGAATATGATTAATGGTGAACCTTGAACCTGAGTTATAAATTAACTTATACTGAGCTATCTCATTGTATTATTCTTTTGTATTTATTTTTTATATAATTGGGTTATAATTATATTACTTTCCTTATCCTTTTCTCCTTCCTTCACCTTCTATGCGCCCCCATTCCCTTTCAAATTCATGGCCTCTTATTATTATTATATATATATTGTATGTAAATAAACATATAAATACAACCTGTTGAATATGTTTATTGTTGCTTGTTTTTCTGGGGGTGGCTAAACACCTAGGATACTCACCTCTGGGGAAATACTAGTATTTCCTTTTTCAGTAGTTTTTAATTGCCTGTAGTTTTTTATCTAGGAGTAGAACCCTATGTGATTTCCTCTGTCTACACTGGCCTGTCAACTTGTGTTGACAAGGTTGTTCAGGCTGTGTTTAGGCGCCCATATTGTTAAGATTTCATGGGTGTAGCTTCCCTATAATATCTAGAAGGCACAACCTTTCAGCACACTTCCTGGTGCTCTTAAAATCTTTCTATACTCCCCATTTCCATGATGTTCCTTGATTATTTTGTGTAAGAGTTATGATGTAGATATATCAATTGGGCTGAAAACTCTGCAGTAAAATGCTCTCTGTGTTTTGATTACTTATGGTCTTCTGTGATGGTCTCCATCTGCTGTGGGAAAGAATCCTCTTTGATGAGGGTATAAGGACAGAGTTAGAAATTATACTGGTTTATCCATAGACTACTCAACCAAAACCCTAGTACCAAGCATGAGAAACCTCTTTTCAAGTTATTGGTCAGTCAGGGGAGTCCAAGAGACTCCAAAACTATACAGACTATTGCTATTGCTCTTAGTTGTCATCAAGGAGAAGAATCACAAGTGGCATAATTTTATTTAAAATTGTATATATAATTATATAAAATATGTAAATCTTGTAATTAAGGTAAATATAAAGCAATATTATTCCTCATAGCTTGTTCAAGCACCCTTTGCTGAGGTTTGACCCTCTTCCCCTTCTATACTGACTTCAGCCCTTCATTTCCCCATCTCCTCCATATTGCCTCAATCTACTTCTCTTAATATTCAGTCTTGTGGTAGGTGTTCTCTATACACGCTCCTGTAAAACATAAGCAAGCATCTTTCAGACCCCAAGATCAGCTACATTGATCCCATTCCCCATGGACTCCAGTTCTGCATTTTAACTAGAATCATATCACTGAAAAACCCTGTAACTGTTGGTTCCTCCCCCTCAATCATAAATTGTCTTACAACCAAGAGCTTTAAAGAGTTGACCTTATAGAGGATATTGACCACATAGACGATATTGGTTACCATACACTGGGACAGGATTGGAAGGGAGAGGAAGGGAAAGCTATGAAAGGAGGTTGATTGATGGGTAAGGTGATGCCTTGGACAAAAGAAACGACATCATAGCAGGATGCCAATGATTAACAACAATTAAGTGCATATTTAAAATAGCTAGCAGAAATTAGTTTGAATATTCCTTATGTGAAGAAATAATATGTTTGAAGAAGTAGATATGCCTTGATCAGGTCATTATGCCTTGTGAGTATATACCAAAACATCATTTCATAACTCATTATATTTCCTTTATAATTCAGACAGCCTGAGCCTCTCTCAATCGTCAACTTGACACAGGCCTGTGTTATCTGATGGACCCTCCACTAAGGAGATAGCCGCAATCAGATGGTTCTGTGGGCTGTTTTGTGGGGCACTTTCTTTATTGCTGATTGCCAAAGGAAGGCCCAGCCCACTGTGGGTGGTGCCATCCCTTAGCAGAAAGTCCTGGGCTGTGTAAGAAAGCTAACCATCAGAAGTCAGAAGGAGAGCAATGACCCTTGAGGGTTCTTCTTTGTGGTTCCATTTTGTGATTCTGCTTCAGTTCTCTCAGGAGCTCCTGCCCTGACTTCCCTCAATGGTGACCTGGGAAGTTTGTCCATCCCTTTCTTCCTCTAAGTCACTTTTTGTCCTGATATTTGTCACAGTAACAAAAGCAAACTAGGCCATCAGGATAGCCTGTTTGGCGACAGAAAACAGACTAAAACAAGTAAGATTTTTCAAAATGGCACCAGAATATAGATAAAGAATGGTGAAGTGTCAGATTGTGGGTTTCAGTTAAGATAAAAGGGGACACTTTTTGTTCTCTATGTTGTTTCTCCCCCTTTCCTAGTTTCACCTAGAATATATCTTTCTGCCAAGAGAGAGGTTAAATTAAGACAGTTTTTCTTTTTATATAATAATTTTATAAAATTTATTTATTTTTACTGGATATTTTATTTATTTACATTTCAAATATTATCCCCTTTCCTGGTTCCTCCACCCCCCCACCCCACGAACCTCCCTATTCCATACCCCTCCCACTGCTTCTATGAGCGTGCTCCCCAACTCACCCACCCACCCACTCCTGCCTCCCTGCCTTGGCATTCCCCTACACTGGGGCTACGAGCCTTCACAGGACCAAGGCCCTCTCCTCCCACTGATGCCCGACAAGGCCATCCTCTGCTACATATGCAGCTGGAGTCATGGGTCCCTCCATATGTATATACTCTTTGGCTGGTGGTTTAGCTCCTGGGAGCTCTGGGAGGAGGGGTTTGGTTGGTTCATATTGTTCTTCCTATGGGGTTGCAAACCCCTTCAGCTCCTTCTTCTTGAACTGCGTCATGGCTTAACTAATTCTTGCAAACTAGCTTGGCATTTATGGTGCCCATGTTTGAGAAAAGGCACCTTTGCAAGCCTAAACAACAACAATCACATTGGAACATCAAATTGATTCTTTTAATCAAGCACACAGCTACAGACACCCTACCAAAGCGGTCAGTTGCCTGTCCGATGATTTCAAATACCCGTTTCTACTGTGCAAGCAGGAGTGAGTGGTGAGTTCACTTATTTCTCAGGCAGAGCATCCTGTGTAGCAGGGTGGGCCCCCTAAAGAGAGGCATGTGGGCTGCTAACTATTGCATGTGTAAAATCTTTAGCTATGGAAATATGTTTTCAATTTACACTTGTAAGTATTCTTTATAGAGATGTTATTTATGTGAACGTATTTAAGGATTAAAAGCATAAGATCCACAGCTGGATGATAAAATGAAAATACTGTTCAACAAACTCAAGAAAACTTGTTGAGAATATCTTTTGAGCTCTTGAGTATGTGGTGCCTTTCTTGAGTCTCTGGCTGCTTCTCGGCTCCTCTCAGGAGAGCCCATTCCTTGTCCCCTTCAGAGGCTCTCTCCCGTGATAGCTCAGCAGTCTTTCCTCACGCCTGTGTCTCTCTAGTACGTGTGTGCATAAGAGTGGTAGATTGTGTTAACTTTATTAGCTGTGCACTGGATAAAGCCAGTGGCCTTACCCATTGTGGGATAACTTAAGGTTCACGTTTTAAGACAAAGTTTGTGATTGGTGACGAGAGGGTTAGAATCTTCCTGTAACCTTCTGGGCACATGGGACCGAATCCTCTGAAAACAAACACTACCCTAGAGGTGTGGGCAAGGAAAATAAGACCAAGAAAAGAAAAGAACAAGATCACACAAGTGTGGCTTTACAGAAGAGTTGAAGGAAAACTGGAAACCCATTCTCTCCTAGACTCTCCACCCACAGCTCTAAGCTTTTTATTGCTCGTGTTGCCTCTATAATTTTATACTTCATACTAAATAAAAACAAGTTGAAAGACAGCTGTCTTTTCAGGAAGTTCATCCTCCAATTTCAGAAATCACTTTCTTAAGGAGATTTAGTCTTCTTTGATTAAAGAATTGACCAGGATCCTAAAGGCAGTGCCTTCTTGGTGGGAGGTTTGCAGTAGTGCTTAATTTGGGAATTATTTGGAAGAATGATTATTGTAACTTCCATTTTAGTGCTTTGGGGGAATGTATGTAACACATACCTTAAAGACAACAACACAAATGCAGAAGCAAATTTGCTGAGTAAATATAAAAATACCTATATAGGAAAATATAAAGAAAGGAAATATAAAACCTTTGGATCCTATGTAGCAGCAATTTATTTCTAAATGAAATTATAGTTTAGGATTAGAAATCATGTTACAAAGACCAAAAAGGAACAATAATGCTAGTATCTATATTTTAAACATTTTTATTTAAGCAAGTATTTTGTTTTCTCTTTATTATAAAATATAATGTTTATACAATGAAACATTGTACCTAGAACCATACATTACATAATAAAGCATAAAATGTATGTGCTACTAAAAAAGATTAGTTCATTATCATATAATGGATAGAAGTTATATAATAATTATAAGATAAAACACTATTACCATTAAATACACATAAGAAAATAATCTTTGACTTTTACAAATGGTCCTGGGGTTTAGAAACTTGTTGAGGTAAAATTTGAAAAAAATCACATGTTGGAAATTTTCTGTAATTTAAAATGTAAAATAAGAATGATTATTTTAAGAATCATGGGTTAAATTGTACTTTCATTAATGGATTTTTCATTAAATATGTTGCAGACACTCACTTCCATATAACAAAAGCATATGATGCAAACTGTAAAACATCTTCTGGTATTAGCTCTTTCAATCACTGTCCCTAGTTATATAATCATAGATCTTTTCATCATGATTTCATTAAAAAGAAAAACCCATACATAAAGTGTTAGCTCATGAATTCAGTATGACATCCTTAAAATGAATTATAGCAAGAAGTCTTTCAAATGGAACATGTTTAAGATCATAGGAAGCTTACTAGCTGTTTGTGAAAAATTACTTCCTTTCCTTTATGAGAATACACTATACATCCCAGACTTCTTTGCAATTAGCTCCAACAATGTGACTAGTTTGTAGACAATGGGCCATAAGAGGAGAAACTGTCATTTCTATGTATGTTTCATAAAACCTACCCTACATGTTTATTCTCATACCCTCTTACCTTTCAATTAATTGCAATATAGACAATTATTTAAATAATGAACACTCTGTATTGAAATGCCAGGGAAGCCATGAAATAAATATTTTTCTATCAAAACATGTCATATATTTTATATTGAATTTTAATATAAGCTTAGCCTACAGTTAGTAAAACTACCTCAAGACAAATACCAAAATAAAGTAGATGTCCAGTTTCATAACAATTATCTTTGAAATGTAGAGTCTAGCTCACTGAATCGATGAGTTTATAGAGATTGCTTACAGAGCTATGGATGAGGATTTACTTACCTATGGGAGCCTTGGTGATTCTCAATCAACTGCATAACAAAAACACCCACCCCAGGATAGGTGATGAGTCACAAATGATGGATTTCCATACAAGTTGCAGGGAAGTCCACCAAAAATCTCTCCCCAAGAGATTGTTCATTCGCTTTTCTTTATTTAGCCATGGGGAGGGTGTGTGTGAGTCTTAACGCTTTCTTCTGAGTTCTTAAGTTGGTTGTCTGTTTCCTGAGTAACCTTCTTTCTTTCAAGAGACAATGTTTCAAAATAGGAACCACACAGTAGTCTAACCCTTCTCTGGCTCTTGTATTTCTTTCTTCCTTCCATGATGTTCCCTGAGATTTCCCAGGGAATTATTTTTTTCTGCCTATGATTGGGTACTGGGTCACTGTACCACAGCAATAATAACTTATTCTCAGCAGTCTGACCACCCCACACCACAGAAAAGATGCTCTTCATGAGCAGAGAATGACCACATGAATAATCTATGGGCATATGCACAAATATTTAGAAAGCAAATCGACAATTATGTAACAACCACTTGACAAAACAATAACAGTTGCTTTCACAGGAGCTTATCATCTTCTGAGCAGTGAGTTTTGTGCTGGTGCCAGGATCAACACGAGTTTCCTCCTTCATAGTTGTCTTACATCCATTAAGTTGGTAGTATTCTTGACAGTTATGCCATTATTGCCTCGAAAACTTTTCTGATGTGTAGAGAGTATAGCACATGAATGCCATAGCCAAATGGAACCATCAGCAACAATTATTCCTCACTAGGTGTGGTATAGCATAGCACCTTCTCGTACTAACAAAGCCAGCCATCAGAGAGCTATGCTCCAGCATATCTTGATGGTAGAACATTCCATGTCTTCAGCAATAGGGACTTAATTCTCGTTCTGCTATATAACCAGTATCTTGTATTGGTTGGGATGCTCAAGGACCTCTTTAGCTAATATCTCAAAGAGAGGCAGGGCAGTCTACTCTGGTCCTGGGTTTATTTTTGTTTGTTTGTTTTATGAATCAAACTTGTCACTTTCTAAGAATGTCTTTTTCTACAAGTGCAGGTTGATTTCTACATTTAGATTCCTTTAGCTGCTGCCTTAATAGCATGCTTTTAATCCCTCGTAAAGTGGTAAGGCAGGTGGAAGTGCCATTGGAACCGATTGTCATTAAACTAGTTCTCCAATTCAGGGGTTGTGACTTGTGCCTCTATAGTATTAGCTATCCCTGGGCACATATACCTAACACTGGGTTGGATATATACTTGATGGTGACTTTATTCATTGTTTGCATGCATGGAGATTCTTTTGAGAGGCCTGTAGTATATTTTCATACCTAGCTGACACACTTGGATTCTATAGTATCCCTTCCAATCCCATATGGAACAGGTAGACTTATGTACTTCCCCCTTTATAATAATCTACTGAGGCCATAATCAGGACCAGGCATGTAGAATATCAGGATATTTTACAGGAATGTGGCAGCTTTAGCTATTTTCCAGGCTATTTTGGCTCCCCTGTGACCAGACTCCATATGATTGAAATGGGCAGGCCTCTACTCGACCTGAGGGCAGAGAGCTGATATTTGGGTGAGGATATCTGCTTCCTGACTTATGGAAGGACTAAATGGGCTATGAAATGTTACATGGGCTCTGATTTCTGCTGGACTCTATTATATATCCCCCAAACACACACAAACCCAGCATTTTGCTTCCCATTATTTCCCCCCTTGGGAACTCAGATGAAACACAATCTTGTCACATTTGCTTTGAGTAATTTCAAGAAAACAGGTCCCATTAGCTGCTTTTCCTTCTTTCTATTCTCTTCTAAACATGTAGCACCTTAGACTGTCATTTCTATATTGTTCTAAATCATCTGGATTCACAGAGCTTTTCCCACATCATTAAAATTATACCCTACCATGGGGATTGGCCCAATCACTGATGTCCCTGGTTCCTGCAACTCTTTCTTAACTCATCCTGAATCCTCTATCATGCTCCTTGGTGAACTGGGCACCAGATTCTGCCACACACACACACACACACACACACACACAGAGTTCTCTTAGCAATGCCTCTCATTCCTCCACTGTCTTCCAGTTCTCAGTATCAGCTGACAATGACCAAGTGTCCCTCAAGTCTCAATCGCAGCTATGCCCCAGGCCATGGGGGACTGATTTCCCACTCCTCATCTCAGACAGGCAACCTTTGTCTCAAAGCCAAGTTCTCATTCCCTCAAATTATGTGACAGTCATTTCAAGAAGGGTCAACAAGCTATCTTATTACTCAGTTTCTCTGCTTCCACAGAGCTGAGGCTGATCCCATTCACCTCACTTTCCCCAACTTTCCCAGCAAATCCGAGGCTAATGCAGAGCGGAGCATCTGCACGTTCCTTTCTTATTAACCGCTCCCTTTGGTGGCCAAGTTGTTTCTAAGCAAGACAGGTGAGCCTCATTTGCATATCTTACCACTTATAATAAAGCACACTTAATTGCTGCCATTGCCTGCTTAGGATCAGGAATGATTAATGTATAAGGCCCTCACAGACGTGACATCTATGACAGTTGTATGATTTCTACTTGATATTCTTGGGAAAGTAACTGTATTATTACCCGAGGAGTGGGACATCAAATACCCATTGTTGTTTTTGCTTATGAACACACCATTGTCTGGGATCTTTTCTCTCCCCCATTCTTTCAAACTTGAAGTATTCATCAGAGTTGGGTAAGCCTAGATCTTGAGTCATTGCATGCCTGTTTTCTCAGCTCAATGGGAATGTGGCAGAGTGACAGACATCCCACTAATGTATGTGATGGCCTGGGCATGATCTGCAACTAATATTTTTGTTCTAGCTCATGGGGAAACAAATAAGTAACGAGAAAACAAGATCGGCTGCATTCAATCTACAGCCTTCCCTCCCTAGTCACTCCCTCCATTTCACTTTTACACGGTTCTAGTGGCAGAAGTTTGCCTCCCGTTAACTGAAATCTACTCAAAGATATTCAGACTTCCCTGTTCTGCACCTCTGATGCTCACGGACTTCAGCATCTTTCTGACTGTATTTGCTGCACCTTCTGTAGTTTGAAGGCCAATCTCATTGAAAGATGATAAAAGAGAAACAAGCCCCACATTCAGTAGCTCTGCTTCCTCTATGTCCTTGGATTTGCCTGCTGACAGCAGGAGAGGTTCTTATTTCCTACTGCCTTTATCTGAGCATATAATTCTTAAAGGGCACTGGGTTTGTTCTCTTGGGTGGGTCGTGAGGCCCAGGCATAGTAGGGCTGCTATTGTGATATTTTAGGAAGAGCAATGGCTCTTTTGTGTACTCCTCAGCTGATGGAGATAAGTCTTTCAATTGCAGTGTCCAGGGGGGCTTTTTGCTTTGTTTTGTTTTGTTTTGTTTTGTTTTGTTTATGCAGTGATACTGGTTGTGGTTTTGTTTGCTTGTTTTAAAAACACTGAACTTTAACATGACTTAGACTGCCTTTAGTGATGTTGGATAACTATCACACAGGTAATATGCATGCTTGTTTTTCTGGTCCTACTTGTACTGATTGAGATTTAAGTGATCTAATTCAGATCCAACGTTGGTGCTGCATAAAATCTTAACAACTTCAACTTTCTTAGTTATGTCTCTTTTGGGTGACAATTACTGGGTGGGTGGATACTTTTTGACTCACTGGAATGATTACTAAAACCTTTTCTAAAAATCTGTTGAGAGATTATGTAAAATTCATACAACTTTCTTTTAGATTGAGTGGGACTCAAAGCACATCTGCTTTACCAGGAAGTCATTTGCTGCCATGGGGGTGGGGGGTGGGGGGGAGGGCAACATAACCTATAATCCCAACTTGGAAAGATTAAGGCTGGACAGTAGAGAACTTGAGGACAGCCGGTATTACACATGTACTATAAGGCTAGCCTGGACTGCACAAGGTGGACTCTCTCTCTGGGAAAGAAACAACAAAACTCCTTTCATTTGTCACAATAAAAGGCCTGGTGCCAGTTGTGTTAAATATCTACTTAGAAATGTCTGACTTAATTTTCAACTCAATTAACTTCACTATTTTGTGAAAATCTTATGGAGGCACATGTGGTATTGAAGTACTCTACTTACTTAGATCATGATTTCAATGTAGATTTCTGTTTCTTCTTAGCCAAAACCATTTTGTTTTCTATTTAATTTAGGAGAAACATGAAAACTTGTATTTGTAATTTAATCCATGAAGTCTACTTTCACTTATAGTCTTCCCCAAACCCTGTGGGATGAATATGGTGGACATTGGTGACCTCTGCTTATAAAAAGAAACTAAGGTTTTAGCAGAGAAAGTAAATAAAGGATATCTGCCCATCAATCTTACTGAAACAGTTTCCATGAGTTTACTAGCAATTAGCATGTATATATGTATGCATGTATGTATGTATGTATATATGTATATGTAGAGATGTATATGTAGATATGTGTATATGTGTATATATGTATATATATATGCATGTATATATGTGTGTGTATGTATATATTCACCCTGATAAATATTCACTGAGGTGTATAATAGCAGGTACATTAAACACCATGTTTGAAGAGATAAACAAAGATATCTAATGCAAATAAGCCTAGTGTTCAAATATTAGAAAAACTTTAAACTTTTTTTTTTGGCTGATATTAGTTGACCAAGAAATTAAAAAAAAAATAAATGAAAAGAAAGAAAAAGAAAAGAAATTCCAGTCAACTTTTGAAAAACCACTTTGAAAAGCTAAGATTGGAAACAGTTTATAGTCTGCAAAGATCCCAGGCAAGAGCAAAAATGGCGGTGGGCACTCCCGGTGTCTTCATCAGGTAGTATCAGTAGATGGAGACCTGTAAGAGACAGGAGAGATGTCCTGGTGTAGGTGGAAGGCAGGATTTAGGAACAGATAAATTTAGAATAACAGCCTCAAGCGAGACAGCTTGGAAGCCTAGCAAACAAACCCGGGAAGATTTGGGTTCATTCTGTAAAGGATGCAAACGGAGCTAATAGGGATTCTGAGGAGATGACTTACGTAACCGGTTATGTGAACCTTAGAACTGCTGTCAGTGCCGGTGGGCTGCCGGGGGAGGGATGCCTGTTAGGAAATAGACGTAATTGTCTAGGCAGGAAAAATATCAGCGAGTGGGGGCTGAGCAAGCGGGAATCTGTTGCTGAAGATGAGCTAGCTCAGAAACAGGATGTGACACATGACATCTTATGGAAACAAAGAGTGAGTGAGACGGGAGACAGCTTCACATTTTACAGAAAAGATGTCTGGTAGCGAGAGGCCGTGGGAGGGGAGGAGCTTATAAGGAAGCAATATGGAGATTCTATGAGCAAGTCTGTCAGAAGCTTAACAGATTCTGAATAATCAGATTGGCAGTTCGGCTTGCCGCTTGTATTGCGAGATGTGTGTGGAGTGTATGTGTATTTCCCAGGTCACGCCACGCACGTCCACCTTGCATTGTGCGGTATTCATTAATGTTCGCATGCGTTGACACTGTTTTTCTGTCATTGCAGTTTTAGAAATCTCCAGTTGTCACGATTATCATTACTCATGAATATGCTACTATTTCTTCTATTGCTATTGTTTTTTGTTTTTTTAAGTTAGCACACAAAGCTTCCTCATGGCATTTTCGGACACATACGACTTTACACTTTTCTCTTACCTACCCCATCTCCCACATCCCCTGCATTCATTTATGCTGTATGTCTGAATGCAAGCAGCAAATCTCAGCAGTCTCAAATATTAAGAATGTTGCTATCAATTTTAAAGCTGGTAAACAGGATCAATACTCAGATGATTTTGATGCATGGTACCCATCTTACAGTTTTAGATGGAAAAGTCCAGGCTTTTCTTTGGCATTATTTTTATGGACATATTACTATTTTTCTCTGCATTTCATAGTCGCAGTTTCGAGAATTAGTTCTTTCAATAATTCAGTAAATAATATTTCTATATTTGATGTACATTTTTGTACCTAACACATTTAATACAGTTTACTAGCATCTTGCCAGTCTTTCTGATGTCTTCTAAGTAGGTGACCTTACATATTGTGTTTTATAAAGACATACATACCTGTACACACACACACACACACACACACACACACATTCTGTTGTCAATGCAAAAAACCACAGTTCCCATCTTAAACAGAGCAAATGATAGTTTATTCTGGAGTCATTATCAGTGACTATGGCCCAGAAACACAGATTTATGTTACCCCAAATTCCACAACCCAGTGTGGAAGAAGTTTCATGACGTTTTATAGCTTTACAGAACAAAAAATGTCATCGATCAAGGCAAGTTTAGAATACACTGATGGCTAGATCATTCGGAGTGGCAGGAAGATGGGGGAAGTTTTCTACAACCTATGCTGTCTTAAGCTTTTGGGTCAGTGGAAGCTAGTGATCTGGTAAGTTAATATGGTCCTAAAGCTCTTTATCTATTAGTCACAGATGTTAGTTTAGAGGCAGAGGTGAACAAGGAGTGGCTGTTCTGGAGGCCTATACGTGACCCAAGATAAGGTCAATAGCTTCTGGAGCTGCAGAATTCCAGTCTTTTCACAGCATTGTACTTCTAATCAGTCTGTCTCTGCAGACAGAGCTCCTTTCCACAGTTCACACTGTTATGCACAATGTCCATTACAGAGGATGAACGGAGGTGCTGTTTTTCTATGTCTGTCTGTCTATTTCTGTGCCTATATATTAACCTAAGGGGGGAAAAACCCAAGCGCCCCCAAATTGCCAATTCCTAAAAGATTCTATGGCACCGATATTTTATATTGAAGATTTATTTTATTTTTAAGTATGTGTTTGTGTGTAGGTATATGCCTGTGAGGGCTAGAGACATTGGATCTGTGCAGAGCTGAATCCACAGGCAGCAGTGAGCTAGCTGCCCAGTGTGGGTTTTGGGAACATCTGAGCCATCTTTGCAACTCCCCTAATCTTTTTCTTACATTAATATTTCTAGAAGGCAATTTGTCAATGACTGTTAAATATGGAAATATGTTTGTCTCCTGATCTAGTCATTCAATGTTAAGAGCTTAGAGAAATATTTTAAATGCATAAATATGTGCATACTGTTCGCGATAGTACATCATCAGCAAAAAGTAAAATGAAAATATAGCGGCGCTGATTTTAAAAGGCTTTAGTTTGTCTCGTTGAAAGCAGAGGGTGAAATTGGCATGTAGTGGCATAAAAGCCTGCCCATGAGGACTTGGAATCTCAGCACTGGGGCAGCAGAGCGGGTAAACCCCAGGGCAAGCAGGGTAGCTGGATTATCTGGAACTGGCATGCTTGAGGGTCAGTGAGAGGGTCTGTCTTAATAAGTAAATGGAGAGAGATCAAGGAAAATATCTAATGTCAGCTATGGCCCTGCATATGCACCTGAACTCACATGCATGCCGCCCCACAGACACACATATGGATAGACAGATGCACACAGGCCGCAGACAGACATAGATCCCACACAGACACACACTCAGACACACACACACACACACACACACACTATACACATATAAATTCAAGAAAAGAAAAGCTCTAGCCTCAGCCTCACTGCAGGAAGTTTTAGTCTTGATTTTTAAGTTTAAAATTGAAGGCTGAAGTCCAATACTTTTTAGGGGGGATCAAGATGTATAATTTTAAGAATCCTTACTAAATAGCTGATTGTTCAGTTTCTTTCCTATGACAGGCAAATTTCTGTTTACAGGTAAGGTACTCTCTCATGCGAGCCAGCTTTTCGAAATGTTGCTGGATAATAGAAATATGTAAGTTTGGAATTTTCCCTGCTAGAGGAGGAGGGGTGAACAGAGGGATTCTGACGACAGCCTTGGTCCCATCCTTCATAAGTGCGTCTGTGTTTCCTGTTTCTCCATCAATACCTGTGAAGGGGATGCCTTCCCTGTTTCCAGATGGGCACAAAGTATCCAAAGCATACATCTGACCCATTGTGCGTTTTCATTAGAGACATAGAAGCAACAGAACTTGGGAGCTATTGTTCTATAGGGGCTGCAGCACTCGATGCCCCTCAAACAGTCAACCCACATACGATGTCCAACTTTTGAAGGCAGGCGGATTTCTGAGTTCGAGGCCAGCCTGGTCTACAAAGTGAGTTCCAGGACAGCCAAGACTACACAGAGAAACCCTGTCTCGAAAAACCAAAAAAAAAAAAAAAAAAAACCAAAAACAAACAAACAAAAACAAAGAACAAAACAAAAAAAGAACAAAATCGATGTCCAACTTTTGAGATGTGTATTGTTAGTAGGACAAACCCAACACTGCTTCCTCCGTCCATCGTTACTAGTAGACCTACTTGGCCTTGCTTGTTTTTTGACTTTGCCATGTGACATTTGCATCTATATTGGATAATTAATTTATCAGCCATCAGTGGATTGTTTTCTGCCTCTTCCCACTATCCTGCCAGAGTTAAGCAGCACAGGTACAGATGTTAGCCTGTTTTTGTTCACTAGCATATCTCCAACACACAAAAGAGTACCTGGAAATTAGTTAACACCCAATCAGCACTTGTTGGAGAATGAATATGTTGTGCTACCTATTTTACAGTTAAAGAAACTTGGATTAAAAGGTGTGTGTGTGTGTGAGTGTGTGTGTGTGAGTGTGAGTATGTATGTGTGAGTGTGTGTGTGTGTGTGAGTATGTGCGTGTGAGTGTGTGTATGTGTGTGTGAGTGTGTGTATGTGTATGTGTGAGTGTGTATGTGTGTGTGAATGTGTGTGTGTGTGTGAGTGTGTGTGAGTATGTGTGTGTGTGTGAGTGTATGTGTGTGTGAGTGTGTGTGTGTGTGTTTTAACTTTAGTAAGACAACTGGTGGAAAGACTGAGGGAGAAAAAAAGAACTGGGACACAAAAAGCAGCCTGTGTCTCTTTTATCTTCTCAGAAGATGCTTGTTTCCAGTGTATGCACCAACAAAATGGGTTGTATGTACATGATGAGGCTCTGGACGTAATGACAAAGTAAGGATGTTTGTGAATCTGCATTTGAAATTATGGTTTTATAATCTTGTTGACTTGTGCTTTGAATTTTTTAAATGAATGGCTAAAACATCAGGCGATGTTTTTCAAAATAACTATTACAATGTAGTCTTATCCTGCTACTGGTTTTAAATGTAGATCAGACAGTAACATTAAATTTCAAATGCTTTGATAATCAGAAACCCTCGGGTAAATATTAGATATAATTTGAGTTATTTAGTTTTTGAAGTTAATAAGCCCATATATTAAATATTGTAACTGAAATGATCTTTGGAATGGAGGCAGAGGAAATGCAGTTTTCCTAAAACATGTTTTGCTAGAGTTCTTTCTAAACCCAAACCTTTTATGTGGCTCATTTTCTTCAGAATCCTATAATAATAAAAACATACTTCAAGTTTCCTCAAAGCTTGCAACTGAACATCTTTCTTGGGATAAATCTTTAAAAGAAAAGAAAGAAATATTTCTTTTCTTTTGAAGATACTGAGAGTCTGGCTACCTGGAACATTTTTTCAAGTGTCTTAAGTATACACTGTGGTAGCAGCGTGTATTGACTGTGTCAATACTATCCATCCTAAAGACCAGCAATATCCCGATCTAGGACTGACCACAGTGCTTACCCAAATCTCCAAACGCACATATTACGCATCGGTATTTGGCTTGGCATATAGTTCAGTGGTAGAGGACTTGTTCCTCATGTGTAAGGCACTGAGTTTGATACCCAACACTGAAAAAATATGTTTCCACTTAAATATTTGCTATTATATTTTTGGAGAGATCTCTGTTCCACAAAGAATACAAAGGCAGTTTAGTCCCTGGGAGCTCTGGGGTACTGGTTGGTTCATATTGTTGTTCCTCCTATGGGGCTGCAAGCTCCTTCAGCTCCTTGGGTCCTTTCTCTAGCTCCTCCATTGGGGACCTTGTGCTCAGTCCAATGTTTGACTAAGAGCACCCACCCCTGCATTTGTTAGGCACCAGAACAGGGAAGTGGGAGTGGGTGGGTTGATGAGCAGGGGGAGGGGGGAAAGGGATAGGGTATTTTTGGAGGGGAAACCAAGAAAGGGGATAACATTTGAAGTGTAAGGAAAGAAAATATCTAATTAAAAAAAGTTTTAAAAAAAAAGAATACAAAGGCAAACTATTGTCTCCACACCTGCTTCTTTACAGACAAGTATCAGTACACTTGCGCTTTCCTCTAGGGGATCTAAATTGGGGTTAATACTATTGAAGATAATGATAAAGGAACCAAAAGTCAAGGCTTTGAGGTTTAGAAAGACAGAGGAAGGATATGTACTCTGTGAGACAAGGTACTGCTGTGAGATGCACATCTGTGGCCAGTATTGCTCACGCTACAATAGAACATTAGAATTAGAGAACATCAGTCCTCTATTCCTCTATGAAAAGAACGTTTTTGCCCCAGAATCCCATTGAGTCCTCATATTGCTTGAGTGATGGAAACTCCATCCCACCCTAAGGGGTGACTACTACATCTTGACAGTTAAGACAGAAACTCCACATCAGTCACTTTTTTAAACAGGCAGAGCTGGGGTTGTGAAAGTCTCCCTTCTTTTTAAAATGAAGACACTGGAGAGAGTGGACACCAGATATGATGCAGTTTTACCTTTTCACACTTGGAAGCTGGCAATCAAAATTAAGGTGTCTTCAGAGTTGATTTCTCCTAAGGCTTCTCTTCTTGATGTATACACGGCTGTTACTGCCTTTGTCCACACATGGTCTTTCCTGGTGTTCACAGGAGTACCTGAATTGTATATTTTCCATGTCTTAACTTTTTCCTTCTATAAGAATATCAATGATAGACTCATGACTCTTATTTTAACTTAATGATTTAAAGGTCCCCATCTCTAAATACTGTCACACTGTGAAGGGCTTCAACCAAAATTCTGATACAATTCATATACAACTGAGTCTACATCCCAGCCCTAAGAGCAGTTGGCTCACCAACAATGAAATAGGTCTGTGGAAAGAATCTGAGTTCCGAATATAAGCTGGTAAAGATCCTATAGTGTGTCAGCATGTTGAACTCGCACCTACTCTAAGTTGAAGTGGAAGGTATCTAGCTTTAATCTAAGAACAGCGGAACAGATGAGAAAACCGTTTAGGCCATCTCTATTTTTAGACTGGAAAGCTCCCCTAGTTGCTCTGTAACATGAAGCTACAGGAACGCTTCTCATTTCTGGGGAGGCAGAGAAGCATCCTCTTACACCATTCACTCCTCACAAGGTTCAGGATAAGTAGAGACAGATGCACAATGGGCCAAAGTAGGAACCTCATGCTTGAAACCAGTTTTTTGATCCCTTCTATATTATTGCTTTCTCTTATGGAAATTATGAAACACAAGTATTTCTGTTTGGGCAGGTCCTTATGTTTGGAAAGCTAGCAAGCAAGCAAGCAAGCAAGCTCAGAAGGATTTAAGTTAAGGGAAGTTCTATAGAATGTTAAGTTTTACTGGTTTAATAAATAAAATATTTTGCATTTGTTTAGGCCATGCACAAACTCTTTTATTCACATAAATGAGTTCATCACGTACTGCAGTTTGCTTCAAGAAGACTAAGCTGAATGTTCTTTGATCAAATAAATAACAAGAACTGAATCCAAAGTGTGGTTTCTAGTAGCCACAGACAGATGCATAGAGTTGCACTTTTCTTTTTTTGGGGGGGGGTTCATTTTCTTTTTTCTTTTTTTCATTTTCTAAGTTTTTTAATTTACATTCCAAATCATTTCCCCTTTCCCGTTTCCTCCCTCCCTGAAAGTCCCATAAGCCCCCTTCCCTCCTTCTGTTCCCCATTCAAGGTCCTCTCGCTTCTCTGTCCTGGCATTTCCCTACATCCAGTCTTTCCAGGATCAGGGGTCTCTCCTTCCATCTTCTTGGAAATCTATTGATATGCAAATTGTGTCTAGGGTATTCTGAGATTCAGGGTTAATATCCCCTTATCAGTGACTGCATACCATGTGTGTTCTTTTGTGATTGGGTTACCTCACTAAGGATGATATTTTCAAGTTCTGACCATTTGCCTAGGAATTTTGTGAATTCATTGTTTTTAATTGCAGAGTAGTATTCCATTGTGTAAATATACCACATCTTCTGAATCCATTCCTCCGTTGAGGGACATCTTGGTTCTTTCCAGCTTCTGGCTATTATAAATAAGGCTGCTATGAACATAGTGGAGCATATGTCTTTATTGCATGCAGGTAAAGCCTCTGGGTATATGCCCAGGAGTGGTATAGCAGGATCCTCCAGGAGTGTCATGCCCAGTTTTCTGAGGAACCGCCAGACTGCTTTCCAGAGTGGTTGTACCAGCTTGCAATCCCACCAGCAGTGGAGGAGTGTTCCTCTTTCTCCACATCCTCACCAACAACTGCTGTCTCCTGTGTTTTTGATCTTAGCCATTCTGACTGGTGTGAGATGGAATCTCAGGGTTGTTTTGATTTGCATTTCCCTAATGACTAAGGATGATGAACATCTCTTTAGGTGCTTCTCAGCCATTAGATATTCTTCAGGTGAGAACTCTTTGTTTAGCTCTGTACCCCATTTTTTAACAGGGTTACTTGGCTCTAGGGAGTCTAATTTCTTGAGTTCTTTGTATATATTGGATATTAGCCCTCTGTCGGATGTAAGGTTGGTAAAGATCATTTCCCAGTTAGTTGGTTGCTGCTTTGTTCTTTTGACAGTGTCTTTTGCCTTACAGAAACTTTTTAATTTTATGAGGTCCCATTTGTCAAGCAGTTTTCAACAGAAGCCCATAAGCAAACACAACAATCATATAGGATCATAAGCACATTCTCTACGATTCCTTCATCAAGTGGTGGTTATTTTGACCAGGTGGTAACAAAAAATGAAAGTGGGCAAATTTCATTCGTTTATAAGAGAAACCAAAGACATAAATGGAAAATACCAAGAAATTTCTAGAGTTTAAAAATACAAAGTGGGTGTTCGGAATGGGATATCTCAAAACACAGTTCTCAAATACTATTTTTAAACCAGCAGATGATGAGGATTTGTCTTCAAAACAAAAAGACAACAAACTCTGGAAACATGCTGGCTATGCTGGCCAGGGACTTAGGTGAGTGGTCTTCACTCTCCTTCCTGTTCTCCAATTGGAATTCTCTAGTCTCATCCCCAGCTTTATAGCAGACTGCCTGCTAAGGCCTCTGCCTCTTCTCTGCCCCAATCCCCAGGGGACTATTCAGGTCTTTTCCTACAGCCTTTCTCCCTCACTCTGCCCCTTTGTCTCAGCCTCCAACATCTGGAGTCACTCTCCCTGGATACCAACTGCCTGGGAATCAGACAATTTTCACTCTTCTTCCTGTCCACCATTTTCAATTTCCCAGCCTCAGCCCTAGCCCTGAACCAGCCTACCTGCAGGCACCTGTCTTCACTTTCTTCCTTCATTGCCTGAGGACTCCACAGATCCTTGTGGCCAATCCAGGTTTCCTACCTTCCACGTGCCCGCTCAGCTCCCAGTCCTTCAAGCCCATCTCAATTCCTTGCTGTTAGCTTCCAATACCTAGAAGCATTGCCTGCCCTGGCCACACAGTGGCCACACCTGGTGGAGACTCAGAAGTTCTCCTTACCAGGAGACCCACAATGAACACAGTCTCCTAAGATCCAGAGAGGACAACAGAAACAGAGAGGACAAAGAAACAGAAAAGCCACCCAACAAAGATAAGACAACAACTAGAATTACAATCATCCCAAACCCAGATACCTAGATGCTAGTGTACAAACACAATTAAAATAGCCAGGACAATATATCTCCACTAGAGCCCAGCAAACCTACTAAAGCAAACCACAAGAAACACAACGCAGTTGAAACACAAGTCATTATGAATGTGTTCAAGGACCTTAAAGATGATATGAATATATTCATTAATAAAATCTAAGACGACACAAACAAATAATGGAAAGAAATGAAAACAACACTTTAAGACATGAAAATAGAAATAACATCACCAAAGAAAAACCAAACTGAGAGAAAACTGTAAATGAAAATTTTAAGAATAGGAATGGCAACCTCAGAGGTGAGATTCACTGAGTACAAGAGATGGAAGAGAGAATCTCAGAAACCTCAGAGGTGAGACTCACTAACAAAGTACAAGACATGGAAGAGAGAATCTCAGAAACCTCAGAGGCAAGACTCACTGAGTACAAGGGATGGAAGAAAGAATCTGAATCACTGAAGACTAAAGAAATTGATACCCCAGTCAAAGAAAATGTTAAAATAAAAAAATCTAAGTATAGAAGAACATTCAGGAAATCTGGGACACTATGAAAAAGACCAAAACTATGCAATAGGAATAGAGGAAGAAAAAGAAACCCAGGTCAAAAGCACAGAAAACATTTTCAACAACATTGTAGATGAAAATTTCCCCAACCTAAAGAAGAAGATACTTATTAAGGTATAAGAAACATATAGAGTAGAGTAGACCAGAAAAGAAATTCCACTTGGCACAAATAATCAAAACACTAAACATACAGGACTAAGAATATCAAAAGCCACAAGAGGGGAACAAATAACATAAGGACAGATCTATTAGAACAATACCTGACTTCTCAACAAAAATCTAAAATCCAGAAGTGCCCAGACAGATGTTTTATTGACTCTAAGAGACCACAGATGCCAGCCTAGACTACTATATCCAGAAAAACTTTAAATCATATTAGAAAGAGAAGGAAAGACATTTGATAATAAAACTATATTTGAGCAGTACCTTTATCTACCAATCCAGAAGGTACTGGGGAAAATTCAGTCAAGTTCAAAATAAAAGGAATAAATATTCCCAGACCAGAAACATCAAAGATGCAGGAAGGGGAGGGGCATTTACACACAGCACCACAACAAAATAACAGGAACCATCAAACACTGCTCACTGATAACTCTTTACATCAATGGTCTCAATTCTAAGCATCTATGTAGCAAATGCAAGGGAACTCAAGTTCATGAAGAAAACACTGCTACAGGTAAAGCACATATTGACACTCATATAGTGATAATGGGTAAATTCAATGCTCTACTCACACAAATGGGCAGGTCATTCAGACAAAAACTGAACAGAAATGATAGAGCTAAATTTGCAGAACATTTCACTCACACAAAAATGAACATAACTTCTTTTTTTGCACTGCATGGGTTTTTTTTCCCCTAAATTGACCACATACTTGGACATAAAGCAAGTCTTAACATTTACAAGAAAAAATTAAAATAACACCTTTCATCCTATTTGACCACCAAGAATTAAAGCTGGGTATCAATCAACAAGAACAGAAAAACCAGAAAGAATACAAACTATATATGGAAATTGAACAACTTGCTACTGAATGAAAAATGAGTCAAATCAGAAATTAAGAAAGAAATTAAAAACTTTTTAACATTGAATGAAAATGAAAGTACAATATATACAAAACTTATAGGATACAATGAAGGTGGTTCTAAGATGCAAGTTTATTGTACTAAGTGCCTACATTTTAAAAAAAGCAAGTTAGGGAGATCTTATATTAGTAACTTAAAAGCATACATTGAAAGCTCTACAACAAAAAGAATAAATTACACCTAAAAAGAGTACATGGCAAAAAATAATCAAACTCAGATAAAACCAATAAAATAGGAAAAAAAAAGACCTAAAAAAATCAATGAAACAAAGAGATGGTTCTTTGAGGAAATCAATAAGATTGAAAAACCCTTATCTAAATTAACTAAAAGGCAGAAGGAGACTATCCAAATTAGCAAAACTAAAAGTAAAAAAGGAGACAGGACAACAGACACCAGGGAAATCCAGAGAACTATAAGGAAAGACTTTAAAAACCTCCATTCCACCAAATTGAAAAATCTAAAAGAAATGGGTAATGTTTTCAATATACACCCGCTACCAAAGTAAAGTCAAGATTAGATAAAACAATTTAAACAAACCTAAGTAATCCTAGCAAAAGAATAATTAAAAGTATCCCATCTAAAAACAACCCAAGGCCAAGTGGTTTTTAGCAAGGAATCCTGTTAGACTTTCAGAGAAAGTTTATTTCCAATACTCCTCAAATTGCTGCACAAAATAGAACCAGAGGAAAATTACCCAATTCTTTTGACAAAGCCTCATTTACCCTGATGCCAAAACTGCATAGAGACCCAACAAAGAAAGAAAATTACAGAACAATTTCCCCTAAAAACATAGATACAAATGTTCTCAATAAAATACTTACAAAATGAATCAAAGAACACATTGAAAGATCCACTATGATAAGGTAGGCTTCATCCTAGAGAAGCAAAGATGGTTCAACATGCTTAAATCAACAAATGCAATGCACCATATAAACATATTGAAATATGAAAGCCAATTATCATCTCATTAGATGTTGAAAAGGCTTTCGACTAAATTTAACACCCCTTCATGCTAAAAGTCCAGGAGAAACTAGAGATACAAGGATTATAACTCAACAAAATAAAGGTATAATTTATATAAAGTCCAAAGCCAACATCAACCAAAATGGAGATAAACTCAAAGTATTTCTATCAAAATCAGGAACAAGGCAAGATTTTCCACTCTTTCCATGCCTCTTCAATATAACACTTGAAGGCTTAGCTGCAACAGTAGGACAAGTGACAGGGTTTAAGTGGATTTAAACAGAAAAGGAAGAAGTCGATGTGTCTCTGTTTGTAGATGACAGGATTGTATACACAAATGATTCTAAAATCTCCACCAGGAACCCTGTACAGCTAATAACCACTTCCAGCAGAGTACCAGGATCCAAACAGTACACACAAAAAATCAGTAACCTTCCTATACACAAATGACAGAGGAACTGAGAAAGAAATTAGGGAAATGTACCTTTCACAATAGCCTCAAAACTTTTTATTAAAATATCTTGAGGTAACTCTAACCAAGCAAGTGAAAGTTTGCATGACTTCAATTTAAGAAATTGAACAAGACATCAAAGGATAGAAAAAAAAATCTCTCCTGCCCCTGGACTCTTGACTTGATAGGATGAATGTGGTAAAAATGTCCATCCTACCAAAATCAATCTATAAAGTCAATTCAATCCCCATCAAAATTCCCTACAATTCTTCACAGAACTTGAAAGGGCAATTTCCAGCTTCATATGAAAACACAAAAAAACCCAGGATAGCTAAAAAATCTTGAATAACAAAAGAACTGCTAGATATATAACCACCCCCAATCTCAAATTGTACTACAAGGCCATAGTAATAAATACAGCATGGTATTGACCTTTAAAAAGACATATTGATCAATGGAATTGAATTAATGGCATTAACATAAGTCCATACACCTATAGACATCTGCGGTGGTTTTTTTTTATAAAGAAGTCAGAAATATACATCGGGGGAAAAGACTGCTTCTTTAATATAACACTTGTCAAACTGGATGGCTGAATATAGAAGAATGCAAATAGATCCATATTATCACCCTGCATAAAACTTAACTTCAGATGGATCAAATACCTCAGTGTGAGTCTAGATACATTAAACTTGATAAAAGAGAACGTGGGAATAGTCTTGAACTCATTGGCATAGGAAACAGCTCTCTGAACAGAACACTAATAGCACAGACACTAAGATCGCCAATAAATGGAACCTCATGAAACTTAAAAGCTTCTGTATGGCAACAGACACCATCATTTAGAAAAAGCATCAGGCTACAGAATGAGAAAATATATTTCACAACTGTATACCCAATAGAAGCCTAATATCTAGCATATATAAAGAATTCTAAAAGTCAGACATCAAGAAAACAAATAGCCCAATTAAAACATGGGCTATGTCTAAACAGAGAATTCATGGTTGACGACAGTAAAATGTGACACTCACCAGAACCTCTTTGTACGGTCAGATACATAATCATTTATACCTGTGACCCAAGCCTTATCCAAAGTATGACTAAAGAGAAAATATAGTTAGTAGACAGTCAATCTTAAAGGACTCCTTCACTTCCAAGATCCTTTGACTGTATGAATTTGTGACTGAAGTTAGAAGATAAAAATCAGAAAAATATAAACAAGGATAATGAATGAAGACGCCACAGTAAATGCATTATGCTGTTATATATGCGAATCTGAAACAAACAAAAGCATTACGGTAGAGAATCCAAACATTTGCTAACTTCACACTTGGTGCAGATTCACTTAGGAAGTTTATTGCATAGCTATACGAATTATATTTACACACAAACACACACATGTATAGCTAACATTTGAAATGCAACTCGTGACATCAGAACCATCTCCGCTTTGGCTCTGGAGCTGATGGAAAAAACAAAGATATACTGGTTACACTTGGGGTGTAAGTGTCCATGTAGTTAGGCTATAATATTTTCAATTAATACCTTTAAATTTTGTAAGATTTTAAAAATATATATTATTTTTTTCTTATTTGGGGGGTATATTTCTACGTCGATGAGTAAAAATGACTTTGGGTTTTTTGTGATATCAAGGGGAAAAGGTAAGTCACTCTTTCATTTGTGCTCATTTAATGGATGCATTTACATATTTTGCCTTTCGTTAGTTCATACGTCTGTTTTTAATGTTTCTATGAAATTGATATTAAATCCGCAAAATTAAGGTTTTTGTGAGTAGCTCAGAGACAACCCAAATGTAATATAAACACCGGAACATGGTTCTTCTCACAGCTACAGATGGGACGGAACCATTGTTCATGAGTGACCTCTGCCCAAGAGGCCCAAAGTCAGAGACAAGCCCTCAGTCATATTTAATATCCTTAAGTAGCTAAATGCTTCCAAATGTACCAATCTATTCAAGGATACTTTAGTTTTATTCTATCCCTGTAGCTTAGAACAAATATTTCCAAAAGCAAGGTAATAATTTGTTGTAAGAGTTGCACATCATTGTTGTAAATATCAGGTCAAAAGAATATTTAAAATACATGCATGTTTGAGGAACATGAAAGTATAAGGACAAACCTAGTGGACAAACAATGAATAATGTTTCAAAATGAGAAAATACATTTCACTTTCTTTGCAATCGTGATTGCATCATAAAAATTCTATTGGGAAATAATAATAAAAGAAACTTAGATACATGTCAAAAATTAAGAGGAACTGATTTGTGCTTTGACAGCAATCATTTCTGAAGTTTTTTCATATTATTGTGATTTCCTAGCACATATGAATTACACATATTAATGTGTTTCACTGTGATACTTACACAATGCACATACATATATGCCCATACATGCATATGCCTGCACATACATGCACATACTGGACTAGCCAACCTTTCTATTTCTTTTAGTGTAGAACGGTTTATTTGGGGACATGGGAGGAGGAGGAGGGGGAGGAGAGGCTGGCCAGGAACACATGAGGAGGAGGGAAGGGGAGAGGGGGAGAAAGGGGTCAGAGAGAGAAGAGAGTCAGAGAGAGAGAAAAGGGGCATAGAACTCAGTCAGCCTTTCTTACTTCTCCCAGTCTCTTTATGCTTTCACAGCTTTTTCTCTATCACTTTCAGGTTATCTCGTTAATTTTAGAAGATTTTCCAGCCTCCATATATCTCGTGTGATTAAGCAATGGTTCAAGTGATTGTCAAAAATGCAACATTAAATGGTTCTTCCTTAGCCTCTCTGACTGCCATATTGCTACTGCATTGGGATCCAAAATCTGGGAAAAGAGCCATATTATTTACTGACTTAAGATGAATGCTTTCCCACAGTAGTAGAGTCAAACCCAACACTTCATTCATGCTAGAAAAGCACTCTGCCACTAAGCTGAACTCAGCTCCTACGATACAGAATCCAAGTGCAGAATAACAACCGAGACGATGTCACAATGCCAATTTCAATAGTACATGACTGCCGAATATTGTTTAACATTTATGTTTTCTATAGTTAGGCAAATATATAGAGAATGCACATCCTGAACTGAGAGGCCGCTGGGCACTAAGGATGATAACTGCCACAGTCATCTCTCTTCTCTGTCACTCCCAAACTAATTCAAGAAAAGACTAATGTTTATCGCTTCTCAGTCCTGATTTCCTAGCCTTTCCCCTTTAACATGAGCAATATCAAGTAACTGGAAAAAATATATAAAAGATGTGATCTCATGAATTGTTTCCACTTGTTTAGAGAACAATTTGACTCAACATCAAATATCTCCAAAACACTTTATTGAGGAGAGAAAAATAAGTTTCAGAGAAATATACTTTTGTTATAATTTTTAGAGGATTTATTTATTTGTATTTTATGCATAGATTTTTGTCTGCATGTGTGTAAGTACACCGTGTGTGTGCTGTGTCAGAAAAGACCAGAAAAGTGTCTTATCCCTTAAGCCTGGAGTTGCAGAAGGCTGAGAGCTGGTATGTGGGTTCTGAATTTTGAACTTGGATTTTTTTGTGTGTGAGAGCAGTAATAAGTCTTAACCACTGAGCCATCATTATAGCCTCTGTGATACAGTTTTCAGTGGCTGAAAACACTTTAAACTATTGCATATGTATTGCTCAGTACATACACATGTAAGGATAAAGCGACACATGTATATGGTCAATGTAAAATTAGAAAAGTTATTTGTATTGGAAATAGAGGAAAACTATTCAGAGAAGAAAAAAATGGAAATATTTGATTATGTTTGTGATATTTCCATTTTTGCATTGGTGCTAGATTCTGGGCTGTTTGGTACAGTGCTTTTATGATGCACATAAGACCTCCCATAATAAAAAAGTTCAGAGGAACCAAGACTATTCATCTTAAAGCTAGAAAAGTGATTTAGCTTTTTTATGTGATGAATAAGAACTAGCTTTTTTGTGCCTTCATAAGTAGAGTTAGAAATTTAGGTTAAACATAAGGCACACATCTCCAGTTTAGTGAGATTTTAAATATTACCATAGATTACAAGGAAAATTTATGGGACTCTTCCTGAACATCTTGACAACGGGGCCAGATTCTTATCTTTCTTAAGCATGGGTGGCCCTGGCTTAGCTGGAACTCCATCTCCTCCCATTAACCTCTGTTCTTCCAAGTATAACTGGAAAATAGTAACAGTACAACAGGAAGAAGCAGAGAGAACAAGCCTGAACACAAATCATGGAGATTAAACCCTCAAAAGCAGGCTGAATACACTTGAGAACAATGATGTCAACTTTCACTTTTGGTCTATAATTCCCAGTCAGTAAGTACACTGCATGTAGCTTCCACATCTCTTCATTCAAAGTTATAAGTCATTTTTTATTTATGTATTGAATCTTCTGGGAGCATGCTTTAGAGATAATCCTTCATCATGGCAAATGACCATCAACTAAAAACACCCTGATTTTTTCCTTTCTCCCTGTCTGTATCCAGAAGCAGACTAATTATGTCCATAATATTATTTATTAGTTAGACAGGACTTGACCTAATTTTACATCTGGAAACAGACTTAGATCATATCTCTTAAATTCTGGCATTTCTGGACAATAAGTCACATGCGCAGACTCCATAGTCCAAGTTTACAGAACAGCCATTTCTTCAATGCCTTTTATAGTGTTTAGACTCATGGTTAGATGTGACCTCCCTGAAATACAATCCATTTTGATACAAGCCTAATAATCAATCTGCTCAGATGGATGAAAATAGGTTTATGTCTTTCTTACTTGGTGTTCAACTATAAAGGCAAACTGCCTAGATGATTGGCTGACCAACTTTGACAAGAAAGCGAGAGAAATTCTACCACTTCTAGGCATTCTGGCTGTTTTATTCCTTCCTGTATTCCTGGGGCCTAGAATCCTTCCCAGTTCCTGAATGCTGCTCAAAATGTATCTGATAAATAAATTCTTCCTAGATAATCGTAAGACTCCTTTATTTCCATAAACACTGAGATTTTGTTGAGTCTTTTTTTTTTAAAAATTTCAGCTAGACATAACTACTTATGTGGTAAAATCATTTTTAAGTGTTGGTAGAATTTGGACAATTCAAGATTACTCTTTGGATAATTGTGGTTATTTTTACAATAGTACAGCCTTCACATTTACTTGTGAGTTAGATATACACATGTGCTTAGGAGAAAATAATATATTGGACAGATTTTTTTTTTAGATCCATAGCCATTTGAGAACTGTCTGACCTCCTTCTTAAAAGTCTTCCCCAGCACTAGCTGTCATTGAGTTGTTTTGTGATTCTGTTCTAGTACAACAGTCTGCTAAATGGACGTAGTTCATATGCAGCTGAGTTATATGGTGGGCATATTAGAGGACTCTTTCTAGATTTCTTTGGGCACATAGAAGAGCCTGTATCTTTGACTACAGTATGAGACTTAAAAGGAAGATAGTTGAAAGAACTAAAGAGAGGACAACCAAAACCCAAGAACCCCACACAATCACAGGATCCCAGCTGAGAATGAATTGACAGAAAAGGATTTAGCACCCGGAGACCTGAGATTCCATTCCACATTTGACTCAAGTTTGTTGATCACATAGAAAGTCATTTATGAGCTTTCATCTTACTCTTTAGTATGGTAATATGAAGTTCTTGTGAATTCTCAAATTATATGTGCCTTTCCTCCCGCACTTAGGTGGCAGGAAAAGGGAAATTATCAAAAGAAAAATGCACCCTCTACAAGCCTGTTTACTCTCTTTTCAAAATGAGCCCTCCTTTCACAACTGTCAAAATTATTTTTGAATTCAGTAACAACTGAAGATTTAGTTTTCACATTTTAAAAACATTCATGCTTCTACATCCCCTTATCAGAAATTCCCCATCCCTGTGTTTAGTATTTTTCTTTTCTAGGTCTCATTAATTTTTACAAGATGGGAGCATTTATAGCTCACATGTTTGAAACAAATATGTGTATTTTGTCCAATGTGTCCAGCTTATTAACTGTTAAGATGGATCCCAGAATCCTCACAGACCCTGGGAAGGTGTGGCAGTCTGACAGTGCTACCAGCACCTACAAGGGGACAGGGCATCCCCAAGTCAAGTTGGATAATTAGACTAACCTGAATCAGAAAGTCTCAAGTTTGTTTATTTATTGAGTCAGTGAGAGGCCCTGACTCCAATAAATCAAATGGAGAATGGTTGAGAAGGACACTGGATTGCAACCTAATATCTCCACACATATGTACAAGTACAGAAAAACATGTACTCACACATGGAAACACACACACACACACAAATTATGCACACATATGTATTATAAAACCTGCAAACATACAAAAAACATAATATAATTTGTTTTATAGGAATGTGGTTCCCAAACAGTCAACAGTGGGAACTGTCATCTTGTAGCTTGAGCTCCGTGTAATAGACCACAGTGAAGTCTTCCTTGGGCTCTGGGTGCCCATTGTAGGCTTTGTGATAGAACCTAGGATGCTCTATATCATTTTCCTCACCCTAGTCACCATCTTACTTTCCTTTAAAAAACACAATGGAGTAAAACACACAAAGACAGAATGCCTTTTTGAGCCATTTTCAAGGAAACTCCATATATTTTCAAGGAAACTGCCATACCTGGGCTGGTAGTCTTGGGTTCTATAAGAGAGCAGGCTGAGCAAGCCAGGGGAAACAAGTCAGTAAGAAACATCCCTCCATGAACTCTGTATCAGCTCCTGCTTCCTGACCTGCTTGAGTTCCAGTCCTGACTTCCTTTGGTGATGAACAGCAATGTGGAAGTGTAAGCTGAATAAACCCTTTCCTTTCCAACTTGCTTCTTGGTCCTGATGTTTGTGCAGGAATAGAAACCCTGACTAAGACAATACGTTTTATAATTTCTGTAGTACTACAGATTGCTTGGGCTCATCCTTGCTAGGCAAGGGCTTTGACACTGAACTTTATCCTCAGACATTTGTTTGGTTGTTTGGTTGTTAGGTTGTTGTGATACAAGGTCTCTCTACGAAGTCCTGGCTGTCTTGGAGTTCACACTGTAGAACAAACTGGCCTTGAACTCATGGAGTCTCTCTAGAGCTGAGATTAAAGTTATGTGTCACCAAGCTCAGCTTTATCCCAAGACTGTCATTTATTTTATTAAATAGCATATGTGCAGCCAGAAAGTTGGGTTTTGATTAGTTATGTTTATCTATATTAAATTATAACAAACTGAATTACAACTAAATATTATCATGTCTTTAGTATACTTATTTATTCTTTCAGAAATACTTTAAGGAACATTACCTTGCCAGCTCATGCTCAATTGTTTATTATTGAAAAATTCTGCATAACTCAAATTTTATTATTCCCATTTTAAGACAACAAAATTTTATTTTATATCATAACTCGGACTATGAAACACCACTAAATATTCTCATTAGCTTAACTCAACTTTTAGATATAATATAAATACTGAATTTTTATATTATCCTACATATTATAATATTCACTAAGCATTTAGAAACAACTGAGCTATACGTTCCTTCAAGCACAGAGATGAGAAAAAAATGTTCTGCAAAAAAAATCTGTGCATAACAAGAACAAGTACATGTAGCAGTTACATTTATTGTTGTGATAAAAAAAACCCAACGAAAGAATAAACAAATGTTTATTTTGACTTACAGTTTCAAGAAATATATAATCTATTGTAGCAGGGAAGGCATGTGGTAGGCACAGAAAGAAGTTGGTCACATGGCTCCTCCAGTCCAGATCTTTTCTCTTTTCAATCCTGGGACACTAGCCCATGGAGTAGTGGCTCCCATATTTAGTCTCCTACCTCAATTGAAATAATCCCTCACAGTTCTTGGACACTAGCCCATGGAGTAGTGACTCCCATATTTAGAGTGAGTCTCCTACCTCAATTGAGATAATCCCTCACAGACTTGCCAAAAGATTTTTTTCTGTACTGTTTCTAAATCCCATCAAGATGACATCAAGATTAATAATCACAGTGTGGTAGCAAGACAAACACCTTCCCATGACAGGTGACTTGACTGCATTTTTAATGCTTCAAAACCATATGGGACAATTTCTCTTTGAATTAGTATAAAATAGCAAATATATGGAAAAATGTCTTCCCATGTCAGTCTTTATTACTCTTCTATCACTGTGATAAGACACCATCACCAAAGTAATTTATAGAAGAAAGAGTTAATCTGGGGCTTAAACTTTCAGAGGGAGAGTCCGTGATCATCCAGAGGTCATGGTGGCAGGCAGGGAGGCATGGTGCTAGAGCTGTGGCAGAGTTCATATCTTGATCCAGAATCACAAGGCAGAGGGAGGGGGAGGAAGTGTGGAGGAGGGGGAGGGGCAGGGGGAGGGGAGAGGGAGGGAAGGAGGAGGGAGAGAGAGACTGGGAATGGAAAGTCTTTTCAAGCCTCAAAGCCCAATTCTGGTGACACAACTCTTCCAACAAGGTCACACCTCCTGGCTGTTCTCTGACAGTTCCACCAAGCATTCAAACATTTGAGCCTATGGGGGCCGTACCCATTCAAACCACCGCAATATTATTTTTTTTTCTTTTCCAAGTGCAACATTTCATAAAAACTGTCTTGGAATTGCAAATTTTTTAGAGTTTTTATAAACGAAATTAAAAAACATTGTGCACACAAAAACTGCTTCTTCTGAACACATTAAACATAGCATCACCATTTTTTTTCTCAAAATAAATAAGCAAATAAAAATAGATGGGATTACAATTACTGGCTGTGAGAATTCTAATCTTGGAGGAATTGAAGACAAATAAGAATAACCTGCAATGTACTTTCCAGCAGAGAATGAAATAAAGCTGTGTTCTACAAAGCAGAACACGTTTCAACTAGGGCTTAATGCGGATTTCAGAAAGCAACATTCAAATCACTGATTTTTATTACATAGACAAATTCATTTCTGTAAGTTTAATGTATTCATAACATTTTGAAATTTATTATATTCTAAAAGACCTCGCATTAGCATCACCACAGATCTTTAGTCATGCATGCCACTGCAAATTTTAGCCCTGTCACAGGAAACTTGGCGTATTTCCAATCAGATGTCTCGACTGGGTCCAAATCAGAACACTTTTAAACACAGACCTTCTGTGCTGAAGGATTGTGAGTCTCCAAATGAGTATATTTGAGAGAGGGCAAAGTAGGTATTGATGCAAAGCCATTAGATCAGGATAATGAAGTTGAAAGTGAAGGGCATCTCCTAATGGTGTAGTACCATGAAAAGCCAGAGACTGCCCACACACGTCTAAACTCACATATACTCACATCTAAGATAACTGTGATAGCTAAAACTCCCTTCCTCCCCCTCGGTTTTTTCTCTCTCCTCTTTCTCTTTCCTCTCTCTCCTCCCTCTGTGTGCATGTTTGTGCCATGTATAGCTTCTCATTTTATTCCTTGATAATTATATACATGTATATGATGAATTTTGATTGTGTTCTCTTCCCATCCCCTTTTACATTCTCCTTTGTCTTCTACTGAAACCTCTTCTCCACAAGTCTACTCCTATAGGAATCCATGAGACTTGCCCCTCACTGAGGGATTGTGGGTAGTTTATGGATGGTGAAGGAGAATGGGGTCATCGATGTGACATAGGACTTCTTTCTGTATCCCTGACTGTCTTGGAACTTTTTACCTTGAATTCACAAACCTAGTCTCAGGCTCTTTGATGCCGAGATTGCAAGCCTGCAACACCAACATAAGCAAAGTTAACCGTTTTTATTGCGTGTTCTGTGTAATCTGGGTTAAGTTGCAGAGTTGAGCTCCTTTAAGCTTGTGAAGAAGGAAGTATGTCTTTTAAAAAATGACACAGCAGATATCACATTGTTTATTCAGGTCTGAATCCACACTTCAAATCATTGTGCTATGCCTCTCTCTGTCTCTCTCTCTGTCTGTCTCTCTGTCTCTGTCTCTGTCTCTCTCTCTCTCTCTCTCACACACACACACACACACACACACTCACTCACATCACAGAAAATACATGTAGTTAAATAATATTTGGTGGAATGTCAGGAAAGCCTAAGAGATTTCTTTGCGTGGCTGTATTAAAAGTTAATAGCAGACCTGCGCCGCCGAAAGAGTGCAGAGTGCACTCCGCCATCTTCGCTCCAGCATCAGGGCAGTTGGGACCGCCAGGCTCAGAGACAGACAGGCATAATATCGCTTGGGTCTCAGGCAGCTTGTGTGTACCCTGCTCCCAAGAGCTGGGCAGATCTGCAGTAACCTGCGTGCCAGCTCTGCTGTGGGACTTCTGCCTTGCAGAGGGACCCCCACACTGGGCGGGAGCCTACCAGCTTCCTTTTGGCGACCTCTGTTCCTGGATCGACTGCACTGAGGAGACAGGTACCCAGATTCTTCCCAATATAACATCGCTTGGGACACGGCCTGTTGGGGCTTCCATCTGCGCCCAAGAGCGGGACAGTGCTGAGGTCGTCTGGGCGCCAGCTCTGCTGTGGGCCATCTCCCCTGCAGAGTGACCTGCGCCACCGAGAGAGTACAGAGTGCACTCCACCATCTTTGCTCCAGCATCAGGGCAGTTGGGACCACCAGGCTCAGAAACAGCAGGCATAATATCCCTTGGGTCTCAGGCAGCTTGTGTGTACCCTGCTCCCAAGAGCTGGGCAGATCTGCAGTAACCAGTGCGCCAGCTCTGCTGTGGGACTTCTGCCTTGCAGAGGGACACCCCTCCCCCGTACAGGGCGCGAGCCTACCAGCCTCCCTTTGGCGACCTCTGCTCCAGGAATCCACTAGGCTGAGCCTTTGGATGTGCAAGGACTCCCCAATATAAGATCACTTGGGGCAAGGCACATCAGGGCTCCAAAGTCACTCAGGAGCAGGCAGGCCCCAGAAATCGGTGCCAGGGGAATCCTGGTAATCCGGGGGGGGGGCAGAAATAGCTTTGCAGGCTCACAGGAGGTCCAACCAACAGCCAGTGGCAGCAGGACCAACTAACATCAGAGGTATCCAGATGGCAAAAGGCAAACGTAGGAATGTTACTAACAGAAATCAAAGTAATATGGGACCATCCGAACCCAACTCTCCAACAGCAGCAAGTCCTGGATACCCCACCACACCCGAAAGACAAGATCTGGATTTAAAATCACTTCTCATGATGCTATTAGAGGATCACAAGAAGGACACAAATAAATCTCATAAAGAATTACAAGAGACCATGAATCAACGGTTAGAAGCCCTTACAAAGGAAACACAAAAATCGCTTAGAGAAATGCAGGAGAACATGGATCAAAAGATGGAGGCGCACAAGGAGACAACACAAAAATCGCTTAACGAGATGAATCAACGGGTAGATGCACTCACAAAGGAATCACAAAAATTTCATAAAGAAATGCAGAAGAATATGGGTCAACAGACGAATGCCCATAAGGAGGCAACACAACAATTGCTTAAAGAAATGAATCAGCGGTTAGATGCCCTTACAAAGGAAACACGAGAACTGCTTAAAGAAATGCAGGAGACAATGGATCAACAGATGGATTCCCATAAGGAGGAAACACAAAAATCGCTTAGAGAAATACAAGAGAACTTGGGTTAACAGGCAGAAATCCTGAAAGAGGAAACACAAAAATACCTTAAAGAAATACAGGAAAATACAAACAAACAAGTGAAGGATCTCAGGAAATCCATCCAGGATCTAAAAAAGGAAGTAGAAACAACTAAGAAATCACAAAGGGAGACAACTTTGGAGATAGAAAACCTTGAGAAGAAATCAGGAGTCATAGATGCAAACATCAACAATAGAATACAAGAGATGGAAGAAAGAATCTCAGGTGCTGAAGATTCCATAGAAAGCATCGACTCAACAGTCAAAGAAAATGCAAAATGCAAAAAACGTGTAACCCAAAACATCCAGGAAATCCAGGACATAATGAGAAGACCAAACCTAAGGATTATAGGTATAGATGAGAGTGAAGATTTGCAACTTAAAGGGCCAGTAAACATCTTCAACAAAATTATGGAGGAAAACTTCCCTAACCTAAAGAGAGAGATGCCGATGAACGTAGAAGAAGCCTACACAACTCCAAACAGACTGGACCAGAACACAAATACCTCCCATCACATAATAATCAAAACATCAAATGTACTAAACAAAGAAAGAATATTAAAAGCAGTAAGAGAAAAGGGCCAAGTAACATACAAAGGAAGACCTATCCGAATCACATCAGACTTCTCACCAGAGACTATGAAAGCCAGAAGATCCTGGGCAGATCTCATGCAGACACTAAGAGAGCACAAATGCCAGCCTAGACTACTATACCCAGCAAAACTCGCAATCACCCTAGATGGAGAGACCAAGATATTCCATGATAAAACCAAATTTTCACAATATCTTTCCACAAACCCAGCCCTGCAAAGGATAATAGGTGGAAACCACCAATACAAGGAGAGAAACAACACCCTGGAAAAAACGAGATAGTAACCTTCTTGCATCAAACCCAAAAGTAGATAACCACTCAAACATAAAGATAGCGTCAAGCATAGCAGGTGGCAGTAATCACTATTCCTTAATCTCTCTTAATATCAATGGTCTCAATTCCCCAATAAAAAGACATAGACTAATAGACTGGATACGTAAAGAGGACCCAGCACTTTGCTGCATGCAGGAAACACACCTCAGTGTCAAAGACACACACTACCTCAGAGTAAAAGGCTGGAAAACAATTTTACAAGCAAATGGTCCCAGGAAACGAGCTGGAGTAACCATCCTAATATCAGATAAAATTGACTTTCAACCTAAAGTCATCAAAAAAGACACAGAAGGACACTACATACTGATCAAAGGAAAAATCCACCAAGAAGAACTCTCAATTCTGAATATCTACGCTCCAATAGCAGGGGCACCCTCATTCGTAAAAGAAACTTTACTAAAGCTCAAAGCACACATCGCACCTCACACAATAATAGTGGGTGACTTCAACATCCCTCTCTCTGAAATGGATCGTTCAGGAAAGCAGAAACTAAACAGGGACACAGTGAATCTAATTGAAGCCTTGGACCAAATGGAACTAACAGATATATATAAAACATTTCAACTTGAGCAAAAGAATACACCTTCTTCTCAGCACCTCATGGTACCTTCTCCAAAATCGACCATATAATTGGTCACAAATCAGACCTCAACAGATATAAGAAGATCGAACTAATCCCATGCCTCCTATCAGATCACTATGGAATAAGGGTGGTCTTCAATGGCAACAAAAACAACAGAAAACCAACATACACATGGAGGCTGAACAATGCTCTACTCAATGATAACTTGGTGAAGGAGGAAATAAAGAAAGAAATCAAAGACTTTTTAAAATTTAATGAAAGTGAAGGCACAACATACCCTAATTTATGGGACACAATGAAAGCAGTGCTAAGAGGAAAATTCATAGCCCTGAGTGCTGCCAAAAAGAAACGGGAGACAGCATACACTAGCAGCTTAATGGCACACCTGAAAGCCCTGGAACAAAAAGAAGCAAATACACCAAAGAGGAGTAGAAGGCAGGAAATCATCAAACTCAGGGCTGAAATCAATCAAGTAGAAACAAATAAAACCATACAAAGAATCAACAAAACTAGGAGTTGGTTCTTTGAGAAAATCAACAAGATAGATAAGCCCTTAGCCAGACTAACCAGAGGACACAGAGACAGTATCCAAATTAATAAAATCAGAAATGAAAAGGGAGAGATAACAACAGAAACTGAGGAAATTCAAAAAATCATCAGATCCTACTATAAAAGCCTGTATTTAACACAACTAGAAAATCTCGAGGAAATGGACAATTTCCTTGACAGATACCAAATACCAAAATTAAATCAGGATCAAATAGACCATCTAAACCATCCTATAACCCCTGAAGAAATAGAAGCCATCATCGGAAGTCTTCCAACCAAAAAAAGCACAGGTCCAGATGGTTTTAGTGCAGAATTCTATCAGACCTTCAAAGAAGACCTAACACCAATACTCTTCAAACTATTCCACAAAATAGAAACAGAAGGAACACTACCCAACTCATTCTATGAAGCCACAATTACGCTAATACCAAAAGCACACAAAGATCCGACAAAGAAAGAGAATCTCAGGCCAATCTCTCTTATGAATATCGATGCAAAAGTACTCAATAAAATTCTTGCCAACCGAATCCAAGAACACATCAAAACGATCATTCACTACAATCAAGTAGGCTTCATCCCAGGGATGCAGGGATGATCCAATATAAGGAAATCCATCAATGTAATCCACTATATAAACAATCTCAAAGAAAAAAAAACCACATGGTCATCTCATTAGATGCTGAGAAAGCATTTGACAAAATTCAGCATCCTTTCATGCTAAAGGTCTTGGAAAGATCAGGAATTCGAGGCCCATATCTAAACATAGTAAAAGCAATTTACAGCAAACCGGTAGCCAACATCAATCTGAATGGAGAGAAACTTGAAGCAATCCCGCTGAAATCAGGGACTAGACAAGGCTGCCCTCTCTCTCCATATCTTTTCAATATAGTACTTGAAGTTCTAGCTAGAGCAATTAGACAACAAAAGGAAGCCGGGCGGTGGTGGCGCACGCCTTTAATCCCAGCACTTGGGAGGCAGAGGCAGGAGAATTTCTGAGTTCGAGGCCAGCCTGGTCTACAAAGTGAGTTCCAGGACAGCCAGGGCTACACAGAGAAACCCTGTCTCGAAAAATCAAAAAAAAAAAAAAGACAACAAAAGGAGGTCAAAGGGACACAAATTGGAAAGGAAGAAGTCAAACTATCACTATTTGCAGACGATATGGTAGTATACTTAAGCGACCCAAAGAACTCCACCAGAGAACTCCTACAGCTGATAAATAACTTCAGCAAAGTGGCTGGATATAAAATCAACTCAAGCAAGTCAGTAGCCTTCCTATACTCAAAGGATAAGCAGGCTGATAAAGAAGTAAGAGAAATGATACCCTTCACGATAGCCACAAACCATATAAAGTATCTTGGTGTAACTCTAACCAAACAAGTGAAAGATCTGTATGACAAGAACTTCAAGTCTCTGAAGAATGAAATTGAAGAAGACCTCAGAAGATGGAAAAATCTGCCATGCTCATGGATTGGCAGGATTAATATAGTAGAAATGACCATCTTGCCAAAAGCAATATACAGAATCAATGCAATCCCCATCAAAATCCCAACTCAATTCTTCATAGAGTTAGAAAGAGCAATTCAAAAATTCATCTGGAATAACAGAAAACCCAGGATAGCTAAGACTATTCTCAAGAGTAGAAGAACCTCTGCGGGAATCAGTATCCCGGACCTCAAGCTGTACTACAGAGCAATAGTGTTAAAAACCACATGGTATTGGTACAGTGACAGGCATGTAGATCAATGGAACAGAATTGAAGACCCAGAAATGAATCCACACTCCTATGGTCACTTGATCTTTGACAAAGGAGCTAAAACCATCCAGTGGAAAAAAGATAGCCTTTTCAACAAATGGTGCTGGCTCAACTGGAGGTCAACATGCAGAAGAAGGCAAATTGACCCATTCTTTTCTCCTTGCACTAAGCTCAATTCCAAGTGGATCAAGGACCTCCACATAAAACCAGACACACTGAAACTAATAGAAAGGAAACTAGGGAAGAACCTTGAACATTTGGGCACAGGGGAGAATTTCCTGAATAGAACTCCAATAGCTTATGCTCTAAGATCAAGAATTGACAAATGGGACCTCATTAAATTACAAAGTTTTTGCAAGACAAAAGACACAGTCAAAAAGACAAAGCGGCAACCAACTAACTGGGAAATGATCTTTACCAACCCTATATCCGACAGAGGGCTAATATCCAATATATACAAAGAACTCAAGAAGTTAAACTCCAGAGAGGCAAGTAACCCTATTAAAAAATGGGGTACAGAGCTAAACAAAGAGTTCTCACCCGAAGAATATCTAATGGCTGAGAAGCACCTAAAGAGATGTTCATCATCCTTAGTCATTAGGGAAATGCAAATCAAAACAACCCTGAGATTCCATCTCACACCAGTCAGAATGGCTAAGATCAAAAACACAAGAGACAGCAGTTGTTGGCGAGGATGTGGAGAAAGAGGAACACTCCTCCACTGCTGGTGGGATTGCACGCTGGTATAACCACTCTGGAAAGCAGTCTGGCGGTTCCTCAGAAAACTGGGCATGACACTCCCGGAGGATCCGGCTATACCACTCCTGAGCATATACCCAGAGCTGCATGCAATAAGGACACATGCTCCACTATGTTCATAGCAGCCTTATTTATAATAGCCAGAAGCTGGAAAGAACCAAGATGTCCCTCAATGGAGGAATGGATTCAGAAGATGTGGTATATTTACACAATGGAATACTACTCTGCAATTAAAAACAATGAATTCACAAAATTCCTAGGCAAATGGTCAGAACTTGAAAATATCATCCTTAGTGAGGTAACCCAATCACAAAAGAACACACATGGTATGCAGTCACTGATAAGGGGATATTAACCCAGAATCTCGGAATACCCTAGACACAATTCGCATATCAATAGATTTCCAAGAAGATGGAAGGAGAGACCCCTGGTCCTGGAAAGACTGGATGTAGGGGAATGCCAAGACTGAGAAGCGAGAGGGGGTTGAATGGGGAAAAGAGGGAGGTAAGGGGGCTTATGGGACTTTTGGGGAGGGAGGAAACGGGAAAGGGGAAATGATTTTGAATGTAAATTAAAAAAAACTTAGAAAATAAAAAGATTAAAAAAAGGTTAATAGCATCTCAATTATGCACATAATGCATTGTAATGGTCTTTGCTCATCAATCTCTTTATCTCCTTCCCTTACAGCTGACTCATTCTTCCCAACCAGTTCCTTCCTAGTTTCATGTCTTTTTATTTTAATTCCCTCCTTTCCTTTTCTTCCTTCCTTCCTTTCTAGGTGTAGTATCGTGCAGGTAGACACCAGTGCTATGTCAAATCCAGAAGACACCATTTTATAGCATTCTGCTTCAACTTCTGCTTCTCACAAAACTTTTCTGCCCCCTCTTCCATACTGTTTCTTGGTCCCTGGAAAGGGGGACAATGATGTCTCACTTAGGGCTGGGTACTCAATAATCACCTATTTGTTCTCAGCACTTTGACCAGTTATGACTCTCCACAGTGGCAGAAGTAAGTACAAAAGTAAGCTTCTCTGACCAAGGCTGGAATAGCACTAATATAAGGGTATTAACATAAATATTTAGAAGGCACTTTAACTATGTGTTCAATGAGTTAAGCATTCATGGTACATTCCTCTGACCTCCTCAGTTCTCTCTCTCTCTCTCTCTCTCTCTCTCTCTCTCTCTCTCTCTCTCTCTCTCTCTCTCTCTCTCTCTCTCTCTCATCAGATGTATAGCACCAGGCATTAATTTCCTCCTTTTTGAGTGGGCCCCACTCAGTCCCACCAGTTGCCAGCTGACATTTTCCAGAGAATGCCACCCATACTTCTGGCTGACTTTGCCAACCTGCCAACAGTCACCCTTCCTGAAACCACTGCGAGCTGCTGTTCGTGCGCTAGCAGCTAACTGGCCTGGCTGCCCACTCTCTTCTCCTGCTCTCTTTAGCCCTGAGGAAGGAAAACACTAGAAACTTGCATTATTTTAAAACTGACCTGATAACTCAATGGCTGGGCAAAGTATTTCCTATTTCAATCTTAACAGTAGCCTTTTCCATCCTCCTTGGCTTCTGCCGGCGGCAGAGGCTACATATCATAGGTGCCCCTAGAGAACTACATATCTACTGCTTCCTATCCACTCCACAGCATGGTCCAAAACCCCAACCCTCCCTTCCTCCCCTCCTCTTCCTCCTGGGAACTGGAAATCCTTCCGTTTTCTCTTCACTAAGCAATTAGCCTCTGCTGTCTTTATTGACATAATCAAGAAACAATTAGGGAAACAGATTTTAGTATCAGCTCCTCCCCCTACAGTCTTTAGCAATAATGCTTTATTATTTAGTTTATGTGAGTGACCAAGAGCAATGGCAATAGCTTTTATTGTTAAACTAATAAAGTCTTCGTGACTATGTGCACATATACACATACATTCGCACTTGCACATGTGTACACGTGCATGTGCAGGCTAGTATGTCAATATCGCATGTCCCCTGTATTCCACATATCTCTCCCTCCCCTGTGAAGATGTACACCTCAGCATCTGAACCTGCCTTTCTGTAGTGCTACTGTGCTCCTGTAACAAACATGTGTCCTATTCCCATTAAGCTGTTAACAATCCATTCTGCTAAGACTTTGGAGAACGCTTTCCCTTTGACCCCAAGAGATAGAACACTGTGATCCACAACCTGAACAGCAGTTCATTCAATAAGAATAGACTCAGAAATGACGCAGATTATGAAATAATTTGCTCATAACTTCAAAGGCTCTATTGTATTTGTGAGTTTCAATTTCAAAGAAATAGAGAAGAAAAATTAAGAAATCTCAACTAAGAAACTGAAACTACAAAAAGGGAATGTGAGAGACAAGAAATGCAACAGCAAAGTTTAGAAATTTAAAAAAAAAGCTCATCAGCAGGTTAGAAAGTGAACAAATTATCAGTAAACTTGAAGAGAAAACAACAGAAATTAGACAAACTAAAGTGTAGAAAGAAGATAAAGCTGAAAAATAATACTGGGATCTCAGTAACCAATCACACATTTCCAAGCAGATATAAGAGACTCAATAAAACCCAAAGAGGGTAAACAGAAAGACCATGCCAGCTAGGTTTGAGCAGACATGCAGAACTGCTGGGGGGTATATAATGGGGAATTTATTTTAAGGATCTGATTTTAAGAAAAGTTAAGCAGTCTATAAAAGGTATATTGGCAAATTAGACACAAAGTTACCAAGGAAATAAAAGTACAAAGTTATAATATTGAGGAAGCCTATGAGGAAAAATTAAATTCATGAGGAAGAACCAGAGACCACCTGCACAAGCATGAACACCTGCTTGCCTTGCTTGTTGCGTTTTACAATAGGAATGAACTGCAAACTGAGGTGGTATCTGGCTCCTGAAGCTACCCATGACTATGCCTGGGATTTGAAAGAACTAAAAGAGTATTTCTGCAAGCCCAGCTGTTTCTCAACAATATCAACTAGGTTACCAGCTGATCAGAAAGGTAAGCACATCCTACATCAGTGACTGGTGCCGTGCCAACCATTGTAAAGTGCAGTTGTAAGGTTACTTCTACATTCCCAATCCCACACAGGTTCCTGCTAAAGCCATTCTTAAGCTGAGGCTACATGGTTAAGTAATTCTGAGAATCATTATGTTTTAACTAAAATGGTCCAGAACAGACACTTGGTGCTTCCATGTATACCTCACTGTAACCATGTTTGTCATCAAGTATAAAGCAATAGTAACAGGCTGGAGAGATTGCTCAGTGGTTAAGGGCATTGACTGCTCTTCCAGAGAGCCCAGGTTCAATTCCCAGCACCCACATGAAGGCTCACAACTGTCCAGGAGATCTAGGGGATCTAGTGGATCCAACACAGACATACATGTAGGCAAAACACCAATGCACATAAAACATAAATAAATATTTTTAGAAATCAATAGTAAAATTATTTATTTGTATGATACAAATATCAGGTATATAGCTAAAAATATATTGAAACTTTTCCCAAAAAAGATAACAACTTTTTATTCAAATTTAATTAATATTTCTTTTTTCTCTATCTGAATTACAATCTTCCTTTGACAAACCATAACTTAAAAAATTGAAATGTAGCCAACCGAATCCAAGAACACATCAAAACGATCATCCACCACGATCAAGTAGGCTTCATCCCAGGGATGCAGGGATGGTTCAATATAAGGAAATCCACCAATGTAATCCACTACATAAACAATCTCAAAGAAAAAAACCACATGGTCATCTCATTAGATGCTGAGAAAGCATTTGACAAAATTCAGCATCCTTTCATGCTAAAGGTCTTGGAAAGATCAGGAATTCAAGGCCCATATCTAAACATAGTAAAAGCAATTTACAGCAAACCGGTAGCCAGCATCAATCTAAATGGAGAGAAACTTGAAGCAATCCCACTAAAATCAGGGACTAGACAAGGCTGCCCTCTCTCTCCATATCTTTTCAATATAGTACTTGAAGTTCTAGCTAGAGCAATTAGACAACAAAAAGAGATCAAAGGGATACAAATTGGAAAGGAAGAAGTCAAACTATCACTATTTGCAGACGATATGATAGTATACTTAAGCGACCCAAAGAACTCCACCAGAGAACTCCTACAGCTGATAAATGACTTCAGTAAAGTGGCCGGATATAAAATCAACTCAAGCAAGTCAGAAGCCTTCCTATACTCAAAGGATAAGCAGGCTGAGAAAGAAGTAAGAGAAATAATACCCTTCACGATAGCCACAAACCATATTAAGTATCTTGGCGTGACTCTAACCAAACAAGTGAAAGATCTGTATGACAAGAACTTCAAGTCTCTGAAGAAAGAAATTGAAGAAGACCTCAGAAGATGGAAAAATCTGCCATGCTCATGGATTGGCAGGATTAATATAGTAAAAATGAGCATCTTACCAAAAGTAATACACAGATTCAATGCAATCCCCATCAAAATCCCAACTCAATTCTTCATAGAGTTAGAAAGAGCAATTCAAAAATTCATCTGGAATAACAGAAAACCCAGAATAGCTAAAACTATTCTCAAGAGTAAAAGAACCTCTGGGGGAATCAGTATCCCGGACCTCAAGCTGTACTACAGAGCAATAGTGTTAAAAACTGCATGGTATTGGTACAGTAACAGACATGTAGATCAATGGAACAGAATTGAAGACCCAGAAATGAATCCACACTCCTATGGTCACTTGATCTTTGACAAAGGAGCTAAAACCATCCAGTGGAAAAAAGATAGCCTTTTCAACAAATGGTGCTGGCTCAGCTGGAGGTCAACATGCAGAAGAATGCAAATTGACCCATCCTTATCTCCTTGCACTAAGCTCAATTCTAAGTGGATCAAAGATCTCCACATAAAACCAGACACACTGAAACTAATAGAAGGGAATCTAGGGAAGAACCTTGAACATATGGGCACAGGGGAGAATTTCCTGAACAGAACTCCAATAGCTTATGCTCTAAGATCAAGAATAGACAAATGGGACCTCATTAAATTACAAAGTTTTTGCAAGGCAAAAGACACTGTCAAAAAGACAAAGCGGCAACCAACTAACTGGGAAATGATCTTTACCAACCTTACATCCGACAGAGGGCTAATATCCAATATATACAAAGAACTCAAGAAGTTAAACTCCAGAGAGGCAAGTAACCCTATTAAAAAATGGGGTACAGAGCTACACAAAGAGTTCTCACCTGAAGAATATCTAATGGCTGAGAAGCACCTAAAGAGATGTTCATCATCCTTAGTCATTAGGGAAATGCAAATCAAGACAACCCTGAGATTCCATCTCACACCAGTCAGGATGGCTAAGATCAAAAACACAGGAGACAGCAGTTGTTGGCGAGGATGTGGAGAAAGAGGAACACTCCTCCACTGCTGGTGGAATTGCAAGCTGATACAACCACTCTGGAAAGCAGTCTGGCGGTTCCTCAGAAAACTGGGCATGACACTCCCGGAGGATCCGGCTATACCACTCCTGGGCATATACCCAGAGACTTTACCTGCATGCAATAAGGACACATGCTCCACTATGTTCATAGCAGCCTTATTTATAATAGCCAGAAGCTGGAAAGAACCCAGATGTCCCTCAACGGAGGAATGGATTCAGAAGATGTGGTATATCTACACAATGGAATACTACTCTGCAATGAAAAACAATGAATTCACAAAATTCCTAGGCAAATGGTCAGATCTTGAAAATATCATCCTTAGTGAGGTAACCCAATCACAAAAGAACACACATGGTATGCAGTCACTGATAAGGGGATATTGACCCAGAATCTCGGAATACCCTAGACACAATCCGCATATCAATAGATTTCTAAAAAGATGGTAGGAGAGACCCCTGGTCCTGGAAAGACTGGATGTAGGGGAATGCCAAGACAGAGAAGCGAGAGGGGGTTGAATGGGGAAAAGAGGGAGGGAAGGGGGCTTATGGGACTTTCGGGGAGGGAGGAAACGGGAAAGGGGAAGTGATTTGGAATGTAAATTAAAAAATAAAATAAAAAAAAAGATCTTTAAAAAAAATTGAAATGTAGATTTAGTTCTTATTAACATTATCTGATATTATCATACTATCATACTTAGTATTCAGAAAGAAAAAAAGATGGTTGTTTAAATACCTGTAACACATATAAAAGCAAAGAAATGCTCAAATTAGTGCTTATTTCTATAGTTGGTCACATGACTTTAGCTAATATTTGTAAATTCCTTCTTCCTTTGACCTCTCATTCCCATTGGTTTCAGGCAAGCACTTTGGCTGCTTATAGTTCTTTGTCTAATGCAATAGTTATCAACCTGTGGGCTGCGACCCTTGGGGGGTCAGGTGACCTTTTCATAGGGGTCACCTAAGACCATCAGAAAACACAGACGTTTACATTATGATTCACAACAGTAGCAAAATTACAGTTATGAAGCAGCAATGAAAATCATTTTGTGGTTGGGGAGGGGTCACCAAAACATGAGGAACTGTATTGAATGCTCACAACGTTAGGAAAGTTGAGAACCACTGCTCTGTTGGGATAAATTAAACTTTTATTATGGTGGTGTGTGCATACACCATTACTTACGTGGTTATAGTTTTGTTGACTTTTATTGCACGGGAATATACATGAACCACAGAAACACTCATCTTTATCCAAACAGTGCAGGAGAAACTTAACTTTATCTTGATAGAATCATTCCAGTCAGTATTAGAATTTCTTTGCCTGTTAATTTACTATCATTAAAATCTCTAAGAGGTCCATGAAAGCATCAAATTCCCACTTAATAAAAAGCAATGTTGGCCTGCTCCATTTGTTCTGATGTGGTAGACCCCTGCCAGTTCTGCCACAGGGAAGACCCCATTTCCTGATACTTTGTAGAGAACCAGCAACATGCAGGGCATTCGAGAACCAGAGGCCTGCAAGGCATTCAACCCTTGCCAAGTCTGCCACAGGGAAGACCGCATTTCCTGATACTTCCTGGAGACCAACTGTATGCAGGACATTTGAGAGAAAGGGAATCCCAGGAGTACAGATATACTCCTGGATATATCCAGGATATGTCCAGGCCCGCAGGACAGAGAAGCCACAGTCAGAGACAGCAAGATCAGCTAACCCCAGAGATAACTAGGTGGCCAAAGGCAAACGCAAGATCATTACCAACAGAAGCCAAGGCAACATGGTACCATCAGAAGTCAGTTCTCCCGCAACAGCAAATCCTGGATACTCCATCACATCAGAAAAGCAAGAGCTGGATTTAAAAATCACATCTCATGATGCTGATAGTGGACTTCAAGAAGGTCATAAATAACTCCCTTAAAGTAATACAGGAGAACATGGGTCAACAGGTAGAAGTCCTTAAAGAGGCAACACAAAAATCCCTAAAAGAAACACAGGAGAACATGAGTCAACAGGTAGAAGCCCTTAAATAGGAAACACAAAAAATCCCCTAAAGAATTTCAGGAAAAAACAAACAAACAAGTGAAGGAACTGAACAAAACTATCCAGGATCTAAAAATGGAAGTAGAAACAATAAAGAAATCGAAAAATGAGACATCTCTGGAGATAGAAAACCTTGGAAAGAATTCAGGAGTCATAGATGCAAGCATCAAAAACAGAATACAAGAGATAGAAGAAAGAATCTTGGATGCTGAAGATTCATAGAAAACATTGACTCAACAGTCAAAGAAAATGCAAAATGCAAAAAGCTTGTAACCCAAAAACATCCAGGAAATCCAGGACACACTGAGAAGACCAAACCTAAGGATTATAGGTATAGAAGAGAGCAAGAATTTACATCTTAAAGGGCCAGTAAATATCTTCAACAAAATTATAGAAGAAAATTTCCCTAACCTAAAGAAAGAGATGCCCATGAACATACAAGAAGCCTACAGAACTCCAAACAGACTGAACCAGGGCAGAAATTCCTCCTGTCACATAATAAATGTCAAAACACCAAATGCACTAAACAAAGAAAGAATTTTAAAAGCAGTGAGGGAAAAAGGTCAAGTAACATATAAAGGCAGACCTATCAGAATTACACCAGATTTCTCACCAGAAACAATGAAAGCTAGAAGATCATGGGCAGATGTCATACAGATTCTAAGAGAACATAAACGTCAGCCCAGACTACTGTACCCAACAAAACTTTCAACTACTGTAGACAGAGAAAAACAGACTTTCCATGACAAAAGCAAATTTACACACTATCTTTCCACAAATACAGCTCCACAAAGGATAATGGGTGGAAAATACCAACACAAGGCAGGAAACTACACTGTAAAAAAAAAAAAAACAATAAAGTAATCTTTCAAAGAACCCAATAGAAGATAATTACAAAAACAGAATTTCACCTTTAACAAAAAAGATAACAGTAAGCAATAATCACTTTTCCTTAATATCTCTTAACATCAATGTTCTCAATTCCCCAATAAAAAGACATAGACTAGCAGACTGGATACATAAGAAGGACCCAACATTTTACTGCATACAAGAAACACACCTCAGTGACAAAGGCAGTCACTACTTCAGAGTCAAAGGTTGAAAAACAATTTTCCAAGCAAATGGTCCTAAGAAACAAGCTGGAGTAGCCATTCTTATATCAGATAAAATTGATATTCAAACAAAAGTTGTCAAAAAAAGATAAGGAGGCCAAACTGGTCAAAGGAAAAGTCTACCAAGATGAGCTCTCAATTCTGAACATCTATATTCTGAATGCAAGGTCACCCACATTCATAAAAGAAACTTTACTAAAGCTCAAAGCACACATTGCACCCCCACACAATAATAGTGGGAGACTTCAACACTCCACTCTCAACAATGGACAAATCATGGAAACAGAAACTATACATAGACACAGTGAAACTAACTGAAGTTATGGATCAAATGAATCTAACACATATTTATAGAACATTCTACCCTAAAGCAAAAGAATATAACTTCTCAGCACCTCATGGTACTTTCTCCAAAATTGACCATATAATTGGTCACAAAACAGGCCTCAACAGATACAGAACTATTGAAATTATTCCATGTACCTTGTCAGATCACCACGGCCTAAGGCTACTCTTAAGTTCAAACAGAAACAATGGAAAACACACATACACGTGGACTTTGAACAATACTCTTCTCAAGGATAGCTTGGTCAAAGAAGAAATAAAGAAAGAAATTAAAGACTTTCTAGAATTTAATGAAAATGAAGATACATCATACCAAAACTTATGGGACATAATGAAAGCAGTGCTAAGAGGAAAATTCATAGCTCTGAGTGCCTCCAAAAAGAAAATGGAGAGAGCTTACACTAATAGCTTAACACTTGAAACCTCTAGAACCAAAAGAAGCAAATACACCCAAGAGGAGTAGGCAGCAGGAACTAATCAAACTCAGGGCTGAAATCAACCAAATAGAAACAAAAAGAACTATATAAAGAATCAACAAAACTAGGAGCTGGTTCTTTGAGAAAATCAACAAGATAGATTAATCTTTAGCCAGACTAACCAGAGAGCACAGAGGCACTACCATAATTAATAAAATCGGAAATGAAAAGGGAGACATAACAACAGAAACTGTGGAAATTCAAAAAATCATCAGATCCTACTACAAGAGTTTATACTCAACAAAGTTTGAAAATCTGGATGAAATGGACAACTTTCTAGACACATACCAGGTGCCAACGTTAAAACAGGATCAGCTAAACTATCTAAATAGTCCTATAAGTCCTGAGGAAATAGAAGCAGTTGTTAGTAGTCTCCCATCAAAAAAAAAAAAAAAAAAAAAAGCCCAGGACCAGATGGGTTTAGTGGGGAATTCTATGAGACCTTCAAAGAAGAGCTAATACTGATACTCTTCAAACTATTCCACAAAATAGAAACTCAAGGAACACTACCCAACTCATTCTATGAAGCCACAATAACACTTATACCTAAACCAAACAAAGACCAAACAAGGAAGGAGAACTTCAGACCAATCTCCTTCATGAACATAGATGCAAAAATACTCAACAAAATTCTGGCCAACCAAATCCAAGAATGCATCAAAACTATAATTTACCACGATAAGGTAGGCTTCATCCCAGGGATACAGGGATGGTTCAATATACAGAAATCCATCAATGTAATCCACTACATAAACAAACTCAAGGAAAAAAACTACATGATCATTTCATTAGATGCTGAAAAGGCTTTTGACAAAATCCAGCACCCCTTCATAATAAAGGTCTTGGAGAGATCGGGAATCCAAGGCCCATACCTAAACATAGTGAAAGCAATATACTGCAAACTGGTAGCCAACATCAAATTAAATGGAGAGAAACTTGAAGCAATCCCACTAAAATCAGGGACCAGACAAAGCTGCCCACTCTCTCCCTATCTATTCAATATAGTACTTGAAGTCCTAGCCAGAGCAATCAGACAACAAAATGAGATCAAAGGTATACGAATTGGAAAGGAAGAAGTCAAAATATCACTATTTGCAGGTAATATGATCGTATATTTAAGCAACCCCAAAACTTCCACCAGAGAACTCCTGAAGCTGATAAACAATTTCAGCAAAGTGGCTGGATATAAAGTTGACTCAAACAAATCAGTAGCCTTCTTCTACTCAAAGGATAAGCAAGCTGAGAAAGTAATTAGGGAAATAACACCCTTCACAATAGTCACAAATAATACTACATACCTTGGTGTGATTCTAATGAAACAAGTGAAAGATCTGTATGACAAGAACTTCAAGCCTCTGAAGAAAGAAATCGAAGAAGATCTCAGAAGATGGAAAGATCTCCCATGCTCATGGATTGGCAGGATTAATATAGTAAAAATGGCCATCTTGCCAAAAGCAATCTACAGACTCAATGTAAACCCCATCAAAATTCCAAATCAATTCATCATAGATTTAGAAAGAGCAATTCTCAAATTCATCTGGAATAACAAAAAACACAGGATAACAAAAACTATGCTCCACAACAAAAGATCTCCTGGGGGAATCAACATCCCTGACCTCAAGCTCTACTACAGAGCAATAGTGATAAAAAACTGTTTGATATTGGTATGGAGACAGGCAGAAAGAACAATGAATTAGAATTGAAGACCCAGAAAAGAATCCACACGCCTCCGGTCACTTGATATTTGACAAAGGATCTAAAAACATCCAGTGTTAAAAAAAGCAGCATTTTTAACAAATGGTGTTGGATCAACTGGAGGCCAGCATGCAGAAAAATGCAAATCGACCCATTCTTATCTCCTTGTACAAAGCTCAAGTCCAAGTGGATCAAGGACCTACACGTAAAACCAAACACACTGAAGCTTATAGAGGAGAAATTGGGGAAAAATCTTGAACACATAGGCACAGGGGAAAAGTTCCTGAATAGAACACCAATGGCTTATGCTCTAAGAACAAGAATCGATAAATGGGACTTCATAAAACTGCAAAGCTTCTATAAGGCAAAGGACGTGGTCAATAGGACAAAATGGCAACCAACAAATTGGGAAAAGATCTTTACCAATCCTACATCTGATAGAGGGCTAATATCCAATGTATACAAAGAACTCAAGAAGTTAGACTCCAGAGAGCCAAATAACTCTATTTAAAAAATGGGGTACAGAGCTAAACAGAGAATTCTCAACTGAGGAAACTTGAATGGCTCTAAAGCACCTAAAGAAATGTTCAGCATCCTTAGTTATCAGGGAAATGCAAATCAAAACAACACTGAGATTCCACCTCACACTGGTCAAAACGGCTAAGATGAAAAACGCAGGGGACAGCAGATGCTGGGAGGATGTGGGGAAAGAGGAACACTTCTCCATTGTTGGTGGGATAGCAAGCTGGAAATCAGTTTGGCGATTCCTCAGAAAATTAGACATAGTACTACCTGAGGATCCAGCCATACCACTCCTGGGCATATACTCAGAAGATGCTCCTACATGTAATAAGGACACATGCTCCACTATGTTCATAGCAGACTTATTTTTAATAACCAGAAGCTGGAAAGAACCCAGATGTCCTTCAATAGAGGAATGGATGCAGAAACTGTGGTATATATACACAATAGAGTACTATTCAGCTATTAAAAACAATGAATTCATGAAACTCTTAGGCAAATGGATGGAACTAGAAAGTGTTATCCTGAGTGAGGTAAGCCAAACACAAAAGAACACACACGGTATGCACTCACTGATAAGTGGATGTTAGCCCAAAAGCTCAAAAATAAACAAGTAACAATTCACAGATGACAGGAAGCTCAAGAAGAAGGAGGACTGAAGTGGGGGTACTTTGGTTCCTCTGAGAAAGGGAACAAATACTCACAGGAGCAATAAAGGAGACAAAGTGTGGAGCAGAGACTGAAGTAAAGGCCACCCAGAGACCGCCCTGCCTAGGGAATCATCCTATAAGCAGTCACCAAACCCTGACACTATTATGGATGACAAGAAATGTATACCAGAAGGAGCATGTCATGGTTGTCTCCGGAGGGGCCCTGCCAGAGCCTTACAGATACAGAGGCAGATGCTCGCAGTCAACCATTGGATCCCAATGGAGGAGTTGGAGGGTGATCTGGAGGAGCTGAAGGGGTTTACAGCCCCACGGGAAGAACAATGATGTCATCCACCTGGATGCCCCAGGACTCCCAGGGACTAAACCATCAACCAAGGGGTACACATGGTTCCATGTGGCAGAGGAATGCCTTGTCTGGCATCAGTGGGAGGAGTGATCCTTGGTTCAGTGAAGGCTCAATAGATGCCCCAACAAAGGGAAATCGAGGTTGTGGGGTGGGAGTGGATAGGCTGGAGGGTCATATACTTGGAGGCAGGGGGTGGGAGGAGGGGTTGGAGATTTTTGGGGAGGGGAAATGGGGAAAGGCTTTAGCATTTGAAATGTAAATGAAGATTATATTCAATAAAATAAAAAAAAAGAAATGCTCTGTCCCATGGTGGAAACATTCCTCACTTGAGAACTAAGACCTCTATGCAAGAGGTCTATTTAAGACTGTGAAAACTGAGTAACTTTATTAGTGTTCCATGGGGGCCAACAGTGAGATGGACCAGGTAGATTCATTTTTACTTCTTGGTCACTGGATCCAAACAAGGAGAAGAAAAAGACACATTGGGTATCACTTTATGTATAGCTCCCTGATGCCCATGGTCATGCTGATCATGTTCCCATGAGACAAGAATAGCTGAAGAGCCAAGTTCACTCGAGCCCAAAGGATGACTCCCCATGTCTACTCTGCTGTTGAACGATGAGATGGGAAGCATTGTCTCTGTGATTCATACACAATATCTGTCCATATCATCCAAAGTCTCATTGTCACTGAATTTGCATTCATGTTCCATTAACTGATTATCATCCAGCCAAACCATTAGCCATGACCACAACATGATGGGTATCTGACCATCCCTTTATCCAAGCAAAACTTTCTCCAAGGATCTGAACAGGCAATGAGGTCCCTTTTGTGTTTGATTTTACTCAACACTTAGTACTTTTACTTAGTACTCCAAGAGCAGTAAAGAAGCTACAATCATTAAAAGTGAGAAGTAGCCTACCTGGATTTGAAAATAACATGACGATATATATGTATACACACAATCATTAAAAACACTAATGGAGGGCTGGAGAGATGGCTCAGTGGTTAAGAACACTGACTGCTCTTCCATAGGTCCCAGCAACCACATGGTGTCTCACAACCGTTCATAATGAGATCTGATGCCCTCTTCTGGAGTGTCTGAAGACAGCTACAGTGTACTTACATATAATAAATAAATAAATCTTAAGGAAAAAAAACCCACTAACGGCACTCCCTAAGTGGTTTTGGCAATTCTGTAGGTACAAAGCCAATATAAAAATATCATTTATATTTCTTTATACTACCAAAATAAATATAAAACAAAAATATGACACCGTCTAAAATCATATCAAATAGCATAAAACAATTCAGATAACCCAAGGAAAGCAGGTATGGTGCTACTATGAGATGTCTTTTCCTCTACTACAATAGTTCCCAAGTAAAATGAACCTGCGTAATCTACTACCCAGCCCCGGTTTTTGTGGCACCAGTCAGTAATTAAGAATATTCTCCATGTAAATCATCAACTTTATCAGAAAATGTTTATAATTCCACTTTCAATCAACTTAGGAATACTTTTATGCCTCCCATTATTATATCTATATAAAATTTTTCATGATAATCTTCAATGTCAACATGTTTTTCTACATTTTTCTACAATTTTATCAGAAATATTTTCCACGTAAATCTTCAATTCTATCATAAAATGCTTCTATTTCATTTTTCAATTAAAAAAAAAAAGAACTACTGGACTAGTGGTGCATGCAACACATGCATAAACCTTAAGGCTTATGTTAAGCCAAAGAGGTAAGACCCAGAGCACCCATGCTATTTGATCCTGCTGTCTGTGCTAAGCAACAATGGCTGACAGCCAGCCAAGGGTGGAGATGGACTGGGAAGTAGCAGAGGAAGGCAACTGAAGGCTGCAGGTGTGTGCTAGGTCTCACAGGGATAGGTGTCCCATGGCATACACAAGTATAAAGTTCGTTACGTTAGATACAGGCTTCTGGGAATCCTCATTACTTTGCTTGATAGAATCGCTCTACGAATCATCATCACACAGCAACAAAGTACAAGGTGTTATAAACTTCGAACCAGTTACTTGCTGTTAATCTCCCATCTGCACACCTTTTAAAAGAATGTGAACTGTGTTCGGCAGCTGCTTTCGGGTTTTGTATTTTCTATCTGCTTCCTACTGAATGGTTATAGGTCTTACACATTTGAGTATTTTTTTAGGCCCGCTTATGAATGTCAGAGCTCTTGATTGATAAAGCACGAAAGAGTAAGAGAAATTCTAAGGTCAATAGGGTGGATAGCATACGTGCGGAAAGCTACTACTCTCCGTTCACTCGCATGCCGCATTCAGCTGTGTCCTCACAGGCAGATTTCCTAATGTAGACAAACAGGCCATCTCGTATGCTAGGCCTGGTGGCACAGACCTGCAGCCCCAGCTACTCTGGAGGCTGAACCAGGATGTAGACCTGTTTAGAAGTAGTTCTTCAGGGGTGGTTCTAAGCACAAATCAGCAGCAGCGGCCCCATCCAGAAGAAACCATAAGGCTCAACGGAATCCACAGAAGCCGCAAGCAGCCAGAGTATCAGAAACATTCTTTGGAATTTTTCTATGAAGTCCCAAGGGAAGATCAGTGAAGACAGGCAAAACCTTGCAAGGTGAACCAATGCAAGAGCGTCATTCACTGTCTCTTAGGTCCTAGTTGTATTCTTTCCAAACATTACACTCTCACGTATCTGCCTCAGCAAAACATCCTCTTATAAGACAGCTTCCAAAAAAGCATCACGTGACACAACTGAGTCACTAAAAGAAATCAGAAATTTCCATTTCAGCTGGTAATACAGGTCTGTGGCAGAACACTTGCCTAAAATACAGTAATATCCTCTAGTTTCAGTGCCAAGCACTACAGAAAGGAGGGGGGAGAGGAGGAGAGGGGGAGGAAAAGGAGGAAGAGGAGAAGGAGGAGGAGGAGGAGGGGGAGGGGGAGAGGAAAGGAAACCAATTCTGAGGAACTAGCTAGCACCAGTACCTACCAGTTGGAGGAGGAGGGGGAGGAGGAGGAGGAAGAGGAGGAGGAGGAAGAGAGGAGGAAGAGAAGAGGGAAGAAGAGGCAGAGGAAGAGGAGAAGGGGAGGAGAAGGGGGAGGAAGGGGAGGAGGAGGAAGGAGAGGAGAGGGAGTAGGAGGAGAGGGAGTAGGAGGAGGAGGGGTAGGAGGAGACAGAGGGGAGGGGTAGGAGGAGGGAGAGAAGGGGTAGAAGAAGGGAGATGGAAGGAAGCCACCTCTGAATAATGCTGGAGAACTAGCTAGCACTAGTCCCCACCCGTTGGGCAGCTTAAGTATAGTAAATTCCTTCTTGGTTGGTTTCATGTTTGACACCAAAAAGCAGGCTAGAATTCATTCTCATGTGTTATTTCCCTAGGCTATAATCAATGTTCATTGGTCTCCAAGGGGTTGTGCGTGCTGTCAAAGCTCAGAATCTCTAATAGTGCTCATAATGTGTGCCTAACGGCTGCCATTCTTATTCAACCAGTGAATTAAGTCACTCCTGGGGCAACAAATAGAAATGGTGGGCCTTTAGGCAAACAATGACAGAGAAGAATAAAACAGAAACATTTCTTAAGATCAAAAGCAAACACAACCGAAAATTTAAAAACGAAGATAACTAAAATGTATAATAAAGTGTTATGAAAGCCACAAAACACCCACCACTCCATCTCTTTTTGGTGACTGCAGGGCTGCGCTGATGTTCAGGACAGCCAGCCACACTGAGAAGCTGACACGATTGCATTCTTTTCATTCAGAAAACTTCCTCAATGATATAGACCACAAGTGATCTATATCACTTGTGTAGATTATTAGTAAATCATTTAGAGCAAAATAATTTAAATTTAAATTATGGCATTACCTCTTTAGTAAGTCATAATTTTATGACTTCATAATATACATAACGTAATCACTTCTCCCTTTTTTCTTCCTTTTTAAATTGAGGTTTTAAAAATTCTCCATTTGTGTGTTTAAATTTGTCTAGAATATTTGTATCTGTAGCTAGTCTTGATAGCACCTGGCAGATACTTTCACTGATGCCTCCTGGTCGAATGTTACTTTGAATCATGTGTTTATTTGCCTGTGAAAACTATTTGACATCTTTATTTTGAATTTACTAGATGAAAATTTTCACTAAAAAATTGGCTGAGCCATCACCCAAAGAGCCCAGGTATTTTCTTGTGTGTGTGTGTGTGTGTGTGTGTGTGTGTGTTTGTCGTTGTTGTTTGATTGTTGTTTGTTTGTTTGTTTGTTTTTACCCCTCCTGAGGGCTTCTTTTGTTTTCTTTTGAATGCTACTCCTAGAATATAACCTGCTGTGGAGCCTTTATTACAGCCCTGCTGAGCTGGAAATCGGCACACGGTCATCTTTCATTTACTCATTAATCTAGCAAATAATCATTAATTGACTGCCTTTGTAGATATTTGGCATACAGTTGTGAGCAAGATGGATATAGTCCTTCCCTAAGAAAATTTAAAGTCTCTTGTTACACGGATGACTATATGAATAATTACCTAATTGAGAATGGTGAATGCCATGAATTAAAAAACAAAAGAGGACTGGAGACATAGCCCAGTTGTTACATTCTTCGCTGTGAAGGCATAGGGACATGAGTTAATCTCCAGAATCCAAGGAGAAAACTGGATAGAGTGTCATTTGCTTGTAGTCCTAGCACTGGGAAGGCAGAGAGACAGGAGAATACCTGGGGTTGTTGACTGGCTAACTTTATCTAGCTGGTGTGCTCCAGGGCTAGACGCTGCCTCCAAAGCAATATGTATAGCTTCTAAAGAATAAGTCTTAAGGTTGACCTCGGAACTTCACATGTGCATATACATATGTACCTGCATAAACACACACACACACACACACACACGCAAGAAAAGAAAAATAAAATGTAGTAATATATAATGATACAAATTAATCCTGTTTAGAGAAATGTGACTTATTAATCAAGGTTTGTTCTCCTCTCAGGGGTCAGTTTGAGTTTTGTGGGGTACTGTGGCTGAGCACCGTCCTGTTTTATTCCCGTTGAGCCTAGCTGTCCTGTCAGTAACCAGCAGACAAACCCTACATGGGTACAATGCTTTGCCTAATATGTCGATATTCCAGGTTTAGTGTGTGGATTATAAGTCCTTACAATTTCAAAACTATAACATTTACTTATTAGGTAGGGCAGAGTACACATGCCACGCTCATGTGGAGGCTTAAGGGCAGCTTGGAGAAGTTGACTCTCCTTCTACTTTGTAGATCCAGGGTATTGAATTTGGGTCGTCATCCTTGGCAGCAAGTATCCTAATCCACTGTGCCATCTCTCTGGCCCAAATATTTTCAATTTAACCTCAAACTTTATCTATCCTATTAAAAATTCTATTCTTAGAAGATAGGATCTAGTGGTTTCATAAAATGTGCATATTTATTATTTGTGGGTAAAATAGTGAAACAAAGATTCTAGACACTGATATTGCTCTGAGTTATATAATACTCAAGGAATTCATGTTGCCTCAACAGATGAATCATTATACTTGCACATTTTGGATGATATCTAGAGCTATGGTACAAATAACATTGTAAATGCAATTGTTTCTTAATTTGCTTAATCTTATTGGCCTAACAATATAACTATTTTTCTAAGCCTACATGGTTAATGAGCAATTAAATATACAATGTCAGAAAGCATAATTACATTTTTATAAACTGCCAGGACCACAGGAATGCTTCCTTATTCTTAGAAATTTCTACAGGTCTAAATACAACAATGAAATAAATGTCTTTGAACTTCTTTTGCAAGTTACAAATTCCATAAACTTGAAAGTATTTGCTGCAGTACGTGGAGAGCAAAGTGGTTTTTAGTAAGAATTAGAGAAAACTCTCACAAGCATTCCTATTTGAAAATAAATCAAACCTTACTCAATATTCAATACAAGAATAATTTAGTTAAACTTCAAAATCAATGAGATTAAAATTATTTTACAGTAATAAACCAAATTCTGACTCTCAAAGCTTAGATTTTCATCAGCAAAGTATGCCATTGGATCTAACAGAAATAATTAAAGTAGGCCAAGGATGTTGATTGGTGGCAGAAGTCCTGCTTAGTATGCATGGGACCTGGGTTTAATCCAGGAAGGAAGGAAGGAAGGAAGGGAAGGAGGGAGGGAGAAAGGGAGGGAGGGATGGAGGAAAAGACAGAGGGAGAGAGGGAGGAAAGAAGGAAGGAAGGAAGAAAGGAAGGGAGGGAGGGAGAGAGGGATGGAGAAAAGGAGGGAAAGAGGGAGAAAGAAAGAAAAGAAGGCAGGGAGGGAGGAAGAAATGGAGGGAGGAAGGAAAGAAAGAAGGAAGGAAAAGTGGGAAGGAGGAAGGAAGGGAAAGAGGGAGGAGGGAAAGAAAGAAGGAAGGAAGGGTGAGAGAGAGTGAGGAAGGAAGGGTGAGAGGAAGAAAGAAAGAAAAGAAGGAAGGGAGGGAGGGGGAAAGGATAAGAGGGAGGGAGGAAAGAAGGAAGAATACAAGGGAGGGAGGGAAACAGAAGAAATGAAGAGTTGTAAGTTCAAGATGAATAAATGATACAAATTTGTTACCAGAGAATTCTATCAACAGAAAACTCTTAACAGCATTTTAAGAAGACAGTTTCAAATAATTTTTGCAATCATTATGTGTTATAACAGTGATTCTTAGCCTTCCTAATACTGTGACCTTAAGTGGTGATCCCAAACTATAAAACTATTTCAGTTGCTACTTCATAACTGTAATTTTACTACTGTTATGAATCTTATGTAAATATCTGTGTTTTCTCATGATCTTAGGTGACCCCTGTGAAAAGGTTGTTTGACCCCCCCCCAAAAGGTCACGACATAGTAGTCACTGTGTAGATTATTAAATAGAAGAGGTGTCGTGATGTGGCAACAACCAGACCTATGATTGTAGCATATTCCATTCTTTGTGCTATGGGAAAGGAAAGGGAGAGGGGGGAGGACTGAGGGAAGGAGGGAGGGACAATATTGTATAAAGAATCCAGTATTGCCAAAATCAAGTATTTGTGGAGCAGTATTGAAAACAGTGCATTGAATGAGGGATATAGTGTGAACTCACTTCATCCTACATTGAATGCAGGATACATTGTGAACTGGCTTCACCCTACATTGAATGAGAGAAGCAGTGTGAACTGGCTTCATCCTACATTGAATGAGGGATGTAGTGTGAACTGGCTTCACTCTTCAGCTTACACTTTAGCTACCAAGTCCCCAACTGGCTATGGGAGTAGGGGGAAGACTACAAGGAAAACTGAAGTGACCTTGGACTTATAAGCACAGAGAACAAAAATGAGATCAGAAACCACTACCCTTGAAGAAGTTAGAACTACATAGAGTTATTTCCCAAAGTTAAAACGTCTGTGGTGGGATCAGAACCTCATTCTCCTGAAAATGATAACTTCTTAGAATGGATACCAAAAAAATAGCAACTGGACTCAGCAGAACTGGGACTTGGTTCTAATATGAAAGGCCTGACAGTTTTTTGAAACTGAGCCCAGCTGTCATTAGTTTTGTAGAGAAAGGGCTCCTGAACTCTAATAGACACCTCACCCATTTGTCTACAAGCACCTTCTGTGAACAGCCCAGTCCTGTAACTGCTTGCTTCAGAGCCCCAGCTTCCTGGGAAAGAGGAGGCCTGAGGTCAGAGTGCCTGGTAGCAGAATGGGAGTCCAGCAATAGCTGTGAGCCTGGGAAAGGACCAAGTCAGCAAAGTGAATAGCGTCACTTTCACGAGGAAACAAATATTGAGAAGAAAGTGTTCAAAGCCAAGTTAAAAATGGACATCCTTCACTAGTGCAGAGTATTTTCTCATAGGCTAGGGGGTTGAATTTTTAAATTTTTATTACTGAAACCTATTAGAAGGAGTGTTGATATCCTAGATTGCCAGTCTGAATTGATTAAACTTGAGTGCCAGACCTTAGGTTTGGTGTGTGAGTGTGTGTTAGCGTGTGTGTGAGGAGACTGTGTGTATGTGTGTGGTGTGTATGTGTATATGTATATGTGTGTATGTGTGCATGAGAATATGCATGTGTGCATGTGTGTACATGTATGCATATAGGTGCACTGAGGCTTGCCAATGGAGATCAGAAGACAGCCTTGGGTAGTCATTGACTTCCTTCTTATTTGAGGCAAGGCCTCTTTACTGAGCCCAGGAGCTCCCAGCAATTCTCCTGTCTCTGCTTCCTACCCTGCTGTGGAAACACTAGGACTTCAGAGGCTTGTTGTCTCATCCAGCTTTCCTGTGGGTCCTGGGCATTCAGACTGAGGTCCTCACACTTGTATGCTAAACACTTAGGCACTAAGCCATTTTCCTATCCCCTTAGGTGTTTGTTTGTTTGTTTGTTTTTGTTTTATAACAGTTTAGCCAATAGATCTGGAGGAATGAATGCTGTGGTGAAGACATTAATGGGTCGAAAAGTGAAAAAAAGAGAAAGAAAGAAAGAAAGAAAGAAAGAAAGAAAGAAAGAAAGAAAGAAAGAAAGAAAGAAAGAAAGGAAGAAAGGAAGAAAGAGGAAGAGAGGAAGGAAGGAAGGAAGAAAGAGGAAGAGAGGAAGGAAGGAAGGAAGGAAGGAAAGAGAAAGAACAGAAACAGAAAAGTTCTAGACTACAATTATCAGCCAAAGTATGTTACAAGAATGCCTTGGGATTTCATCTTTCCAGACAAGAGAATCATAAAAATGAATGAATCCAATAAAATACAGTCTTAGAAAAAAAAAACTCTGATATTGCTGGGCTGCCACTTACCATAACTCATTTAATATGTTATGGTAGGTAGCCTGAGCATAGAGATGTTGCAAAGTTTATAAGAAACTCCATAGGAAAGTTGAAACTCATAAAGCAAGACAGACATATTGCAGCCACCTGGACTAAGCCTGCCACGTAACTGTTTCTCTATAAAGGATTGCTGATATATCAGCCTCTCAGCTTCAAAGGTGTCATAGTGCAGCATGAATTTCTTATGAGGTGCTTTCTAAATATCTTCCTTTATCTTCTAAATGTAACTTTTGGCTACGTTCTGGAACTGGTCCTCTCCTTTATTGCATTATAATGAGCAGTCGCACACTGAGCTATTAGCTCAGCTTTCCTTCTCATTCCACGTTTGCTCTTGAATCTTTACAAGGAATAGCACGAGGACTATATTTTTAACATCCAAGTCAGATTCTGACTTCACCCTATCCTAAAAGAGAACAGAGAGCAAGAAGGAACTTCAGGAAGTAAGCCCTCTGCTTGGAGGCAGAGCCCACAACATGATTTTGCCAGAGACGAAACTGAGGAAACTGAGTTTCAGGGGAAACTGAGTCAGATAAGAGACACACAGATCCCTGAGAAGAAATATGTGGGTCCCATGTCTCTGCAGATTAGTAGCTTTATAGCATCAGTCTCTTCATAAAATGAGGATGGTGGTATGTAGGATGACTTTAAAAGATTCTTGAATATAATAGGGTCCCAAAATATTACTATTATTATTCCAGAGAATGTTTGTTGTTGACAAAAACAAGTTGGAAAGTGTCACCCAGGAAATACATACGAAGGTGACATTCTAACCATTATTCTCAAAAATTTCATTGCAGAAAAAAAAAAAGCTGGGAATGTATGGGAGTCATGAGGAGTGGATCTCCCATAGACAAAAGCCCTTTCCTAGCTTTGTGTTGTCCTAGTTATTCTGAACAAGAGGCCTGGATCCAGAATGGATAGCTCTCCACACCAGTGATATGATCAGTCTTCAACTCTGATTCTCATTACTGTACTCTCAAACGCGCCTCTGTCAGGTACCAGACAGTAATATTCTGTGTGCCCTTCTCATTGGAAAAGAGAGTGTGAGGGCAGGAGAATGGAACACTACACAGAGAGATAGATTCCCAGCTCTATAATGGCCTTGCTTTACAAACCTCATAATTTCTAGCTTTTACATCCCTGTGCCCTTCCTCCATGAACCATCTGTGAGCTTAGACAAGGCATCCACAAAAACTCATCACAGCTGCCCTTGCTTCCTCCTTCTCTGCAACCTCCCCCCCCACACTGAAATACTTTAAATCTATGTGATTTTGAGGAAGTCATATTAGTTGCTTATTCAGTAAACATGGTGGTTTATGTATCATATCTCAAAGCCTTGATATCTACCACAAGGAAGTACATATAACATTTGACTTGTAATTCAGAATATCTGAACTTTTGGTTTAAAACTGGTTGATAATAAAGCTGGAGTCCCTATAGGGAGCCTGATTCTGGGTGCTCATCCTCCAAACCTAAGTTTCCTAAGATCTATTCCCACTCACACTCACCCGCTGAGTTACAGGAGGAACCTAGGAGAAATCCAGCTGTTAAGGCAAGTTAAAAGCTGAGTTGTATTATCTCTTCAGAGCTAATCCAAGGGATTATAACCATCCAGAGGGAAAATAAGTTTAATAGTTAAGATGGGTTTTGAAAGACAGCAATCATTAGTTGGTAGAACATAGGATTTATTTGAAGAAACAAATAATAAAAGACTGTCTGGGGGGTGGCATTACATCAATCTAGGTTTACCAGATGGCCCTAGGAACTGTAAGGAAGCAATAGTGTGAATTAGTAATATGCACATGACTTGGTGACTTATGTAAAAAGGTGAAAGTGATTACCTGGTTTATAAGAGTAATGGTCTGTGTGTGTGCGTATGCACACACACATACACACACACACAAGCACTCACACACATGCACTCACACATGTGTTGCAGGATTTTCTATGTCCAATCATATTAAGGCAGTGGAAGGTCTGTGATTGGACAGGAAAGAGGAGGCATAGCTAGGAGTTGGGGAGTCACCGAGGTCACAGGAGGAGAAAGGGAGGAACGGAGATGGCTTCAAGACGTGGACCTGTGTGGCATTTACTAGCCACAAATAGCTAAGTTTTTATAAGGTTAGAAATATTGGGATAAAGCTTTTATCATTATCAATGGCTCTTAATTTACTGTATTGGCATCATGAAAATTGTGATACTATTGATACATAAATCTGGTTGATTAATTAAACTTTAAGAGTTTTGCTTTACTTGGTTACTGGAGTGTGGGTCCGCCGATGGTGGAGAGAGAACACAGCTGAGATGCTGTGGAAGCTGGCTGGGAGAGAATAGCTCAGTGGCAGTGGCTAGAATGGCCGAGTGAGACTCGCCTAGACATGGTGCTGAGGTCTGGTTGGGCAGGAGAGTTGGTGGGCTCTCTTTTTTAATATTTCCCGTAACACAATGCATCTATAGAGTTACATTCATAGCTGGACTTGAAAGCTGTAGTCCTCAACTTCAACCTTGTGTGTTACCTTTACCTTCAGTATTCAGTTTACAATTCTCCATCAACCATTTACACTGTAGACTAAATGATCTCACTGTTATTTCCCCCATTGTTCCACTTTCTGGAAATCTAGGCACATATACTTCCTACTAGGTAGATACTCCCTGCTGTACTTCTGTAAGTGAAAGTACAAAAGGGATATTGGAGACAAAACAAGGATAAAAGATATCCTTTATTAGATTATATAAACCAAATTCTGTGCCGAGTTCCTTATCTGGATTGTTCTGTAAATGACTAAAACATCCTTCTGAGCGGACACTATGATTGTACTTTTGAAAGTATAGGAACATGTTGAAAGTCATAGGGTCTTAAAGGGATTAAAATGTGTTGTCAAGTGTGCCACTTTGGCATAGGATTATTTTGAGTTGGAGGCAATTGAGAAAAAGGAGGGAGAGAGTTCTCTGTTCTCAACCTGTATTCTTAAGAGCAGGTCACAGAGTGCCTTGGTGAAGGTACCTCCATCTCCTCTGCTAAGGAAGAGACCTACCCTTATGGTAACACACGGAGTTACCATATTATGTATTATGGAGTTAATACATATAAGATTCTATATAAACAAATCTGAATTAATAATGCCTATCTACCATTTTATTTTCCTTATATATTTAGTTTCCTAGAATGCCCTGCCCTTGAAAGTCCAAAGCTCCTTTTATTTGTCTAGTTTTTTTCTTTATACTTTATTATCTCTTGATAAAATTCTATGTAGGCTCCAAGTCTGTACTTTTTTAGTTTTTTTTTTCTTTTCTGTAAATCCCTGTACGGATAAAAATGCCAATATCAAATACACATTGTATGCTGTTATTCAATGTCTTTTGTTGTTGCTGTTATTCTTCATTTAGTATGAAAACTTTACTCACAGAATATAAGAGGGTATAGGGAATATTTCTTCTTCTATATAAGCTATAAGTGGCAAGGCCAGTATTACATCCTCTGCCTGTATCCTCTAGAGTCCATGCTCCTAATCATTATTAGTAATGCAATGACAAATTATCAGAACCATTGTGAATCTCTAATTGGAACTGAGGTGAGGACATGTTTTACCTTCTCTCTCGTGTAATAGCTCTTCTATTGCTGTAATATACCTGTCCAATGGAAGTATTACTGGTTTTCCTGGGTGTTTGTTGGGTGATTCAGAGACGGTCTTTGGTTGTAACATACTTTCTATCAAGGAGAACACAATGTTATTTTAAAAGTCTGAACTCCAGCCAATAAATCTTTGGTATAGACATAAACATAGCTTCAGAGTATAAATTCTTGGACGGACTGTCAATGAACTACATCCCATGAAACTTTATGGCTCTGTTAAATGATTATATTGCTTTATGAAACAGAGACACTGGTTTGGGTTTTTGTTGTTGTTGTTGTTTTTGTTTTTTTTTTTTTGTTTTTTTTTTAAAGAATGGTGTCAAGAAGAAACATCAGTCCTTCGAGGACATGGTCACTGATGTGCTTGATTCGCTCATATGCACCCGACGACTGCTTTTTCCTTATCAATCAACTCTTCATCCAAAAGACCTAGACAAAGGACTGTTGAGAGAGGAGCGATCTCATTCAAATTCCTCTAAAATATTTTAAAAATATTTTAATAGTTTCAAACATGCTTTCCAAATGTGGTGCTCAAGGTTTGCTACCGCTTGGAAAAAGGGCACCAGCAGGCTGATGGTGACCCTGATGCTGCCTTCTCAGCCTCAGTGGGCAGCTGTGAAGGTTACACAGGTAGGCGTCCTCCGGAGGAGCGAGCACAGATGCCCCAGCTGCAGAATCTGTTGTTGGTGATCAGAGAACACCTACTCGGTGGCCAAGAGCTGGAATCAATCAATCAATCCATCAGTAAATAAATATATAAGCAAAACATCAAAAGCTACAACCGTGACAGTATTGGCAGACAGATTAGAATCTGGGACCCATGAAGAACATACATTTCAAGGTAAGATTAAAAATAAGATGCATTTTTCATAAATCTTACAATTTTTATTATAGACTGTTATTCTACCAAAACAGAAGCATGGCTAGTTACCTGGGTCAGACAGTCTAGATGCCCACGTCCTACAGGGCAGCAGAATCACTGCCAAGTTCACATTTGACTTTACCTCATTCATGGTTTTGAACCTTATTTTGTGTTAAAAGCTTCCTTTTGTTACCAAGTTCAAGGATTTTTCGAATAAGCAACAATGTGTCAAAGGGAAAGCTTGACTGGGGTGGGGGTGGAGCAAGCCTGGGGAGGAAGCTGAGCTTTCTGTGCGTGTTCCTGTCAGCCCTGAGCTGGGTTGAGTCTCCGGGAAGGACTGTTGAGCTGACCGCCATCAGGCCAGGAGAGGTTGCTGGTCTACACTGCTTGCTCAGGCTTTCTCCTGTTGGGCTCAGCTCAGCTGCTGTACTTTTAAATGCTCAGGAAAGTGGTGTTCTGTCATTATGGCTTTCGCCCCACCCTTGGGAGAATGCCCAGAGGATGTAGACCGCCCCCGACAGCCCACAGGAAGCTGGACCAGAAAAAGCAGAATCACTGTGTGCTCATGCCCCGGCAAGCAGACTTCACTGTCAGCTGGATTATCTCTCCCATCTAACACCTGACACTCGCGGCAGTTAGGAAAGCATTTTGTCAGTCTTTTATTTACTATTGTAAGAAGATAACATTTATATAATAGGTATTGGATAACTCTGGTAAAACAAGTATGACTATACTTAAGAGCCCAGAACCTAAATGTATTCCGATGACAGCCTAGAAAAACACTACAGGCTGAAAGCAACATTCACAGTATTAGAGGGTAGGGCTTGCAGGTTTAATATCTCTCTCCTTGTTACCCAGATTTGAGTATGAAGAGAATAAACTATAAATACATGTGTATACATACACATGCACTACACTGATCAACAGGATTAATTTCATGGAAATATCCTGAGTTTTATAATACATCGAATGCCAACATTCTTAAAATTCTTGTCAATAGTCTTTAAAATTCACAAATCGTTGAGACCTCCAAAGGACCACTGTTTTTGTGAATTACAAGAAATTATGTGTTTATTGTATTAAAAATTAAACTTGTAAAAAAAAATCAGTCCCATTCAAAACCAAATGAATCCCATTACCTCTCAATACCATGTGGGCACACTGAGGAAGGAAGAAGAGAGTAAGGCAGATATGCAAATTAATTTCCTAATGCAGGAAGAAAACAATGTAAAAGAGGATGTATTTCACCTCACAGTTGTGAGGTGCAGAGAAATGCATAACAGGAACAGAAGGAAGCTGGTCACATCCAGTCCACAGCAGAGAAGCAGAGGGGAGATAAATGCTTTTAATCAGTGCAGGACACCAGCTCATGGAATGGCCCCACCTACATTTAGTGTGTTGGCAGGGGGGCTTTTCCCATCACAATTAACTTAATGTAGATTCTCATTTACAAGAATGCCCAGGTATCCCTCCCCCTGAGTGATTCTAGATGCTCTTAAATTGACAACCAGTAGAAGCAGAAAGTTTCTTAGTATTTGCTATTTGAGAATGTCTCAGAGAAGATTTGTTAAAAACTGTATTCTACCCTGTCTCAAAAAAGAAACAAACAAACAAACAAGCAAAAAACTGTATCCTTCCTTCCTTTAAGTTGCAGCTGTCAAATAATTTAGTAGCAGCAATGCCAGAGGTGATTAATATTGAAAAAATGTAGCAAAAGTAGGGCCATCACTATGATAGGCATGGTAAGTACTCACTAATAAGTGGATATTAGCCACACACACACACACGCACACACACACACACACACAAAGTACAAAATACCCAAGATACAATTCACAGAACTCAAAAAGGTCAACAAGCTGAAGTGCCCAAGTGAGGACACCTCAGTCCCACTTGGGAGGGAGAAGAAAGCAATCACAAGGGGGAGGGAGGGAGGGACCTGGGAGAGAAAGTGGTCTGGGCAGGGGAGAGGGGGCTGGGGGGAAGGGAAAACTGATCTGACATTGTGGGAAGGAAAAGAACTGAAGTCCTGAGAACCAGCAGAAAGAATGGAAACAGGCAGCCTAGGGAGATAGGAGGTTGGGGGGACCCTCCAGAATGCACAAGAGACCTGGGAGGTGAGAGACTCACATGACTAAAAGGGAGGGATCCTAGATGAAATGCCTGACAGTAGGGAGAGGGAACTTCTAGAGCCTACCTCCAGCAGGAAGACAGGGTATCAAAGGACAGAGAGGTGGGTCATCCCACAGTCATAACTCTGACCCATAATTGTTCCTGTCTGAAAGAATTACAGGGATGGAAATGGAGAGGAGCCCAAGGGAAAGAAGGTCCAGGGACAGGCCCAAAGTGGGATTAAGCACAAGGGGAGGTCCCAAGACCTGAGGCTATGGAGCACTCACAAAAAGGGACCTAGCATGACAGTACTCCGGAAGACCCAACAAGCAGCTGAAAGAGTCAGATGGAGTTATTTGCACCCAACCAATGGTCAGAAGCAGCTGACCCCTGCTGTTGAAATAGGGAAGGCTGAATGAAACTGAGGGTGACCCTGTAGGAGGACCAGCAGTCTCAATTAATCTGGACCCCCAGGATCTCTCAAAACACTGGACCATCAAATAGGCAGCATACAACAGCTGGTATGAGGCCCCTCACACACATACTATAGAGGACTGCCGGGTCTGTGTTCATTCAGAGATGATGCACCTAACCTTCAAGAGACTGGAGGCCCCAGGGAGTTTAGAGGTCAGGTGGGGAAGGGGGTAGGAACATCCATGTGGAGACAGGAGGAGGGGTGGAGGTATGGGGTGTGGAACAGCTGGAGGGTGGACAGGGGTTAGTGGGGTGGGGAATAAAACATGGAGTGTATAAAAATAATTAATAAAAAATTATAGAAACTATATCCTTCCTTTAAGTTGCAGCTGTCAAGTAATTTAGTAGCAGCAATGACAGAGGTGATTAATATTGAAAAATGTAGCAAAAGTAGGACCATCACTATGACTGAACTAGACCATGTGGTATTTAGGCCTTTGCACAAGATTTGTGGAAGAAATTTAGATGACTGAATATATTAGATGGAAAATCCCTGGGATACGGTAAGAACTTAATGGGTGATTGAACTCAGAAGACCAGAATGCCTATATAAAGTTGAACAATAAAAGTTAGGCTCAGAGGGGTATACATGGGACCTAGGAAACTCTAATAAGAACTGGATTAGAGGTTATTTGTACTGCATTTAGCAAAGAATTTGTCCAAAGAATTTTGAGTTTCTTAGGACATTGAAGTAACAGATTAATTTCTCAAAGGAAACTCCGAGGACAGTATAGATAGCATCCAGGGTATGGCATGGTCATTGCTTGCTGCTTCTAGTTAGATTTGTAGTGAAAATTCAGAGAAAGAAAGGTAAAGTTCTTACTTTTTTCTCAAAAAAAAAGTATCATTCTGGCTAGAAAATGAGAAAACTGAAAGAGTGGACAAAAAAAGGAGTCAATTGAAGACACAGGTGATATTGAACAGAAGCCAAGCACTTTCAACCAAGACAGTAGGAAGCTGGCCAGACCCCCACACATTGAAGGCTTCAGGTAAGGTATATAGTCAGTCAGTGGGAGAGTACTTGCCTAGCATGTGTAATGCCTAAGATCAATTCTCAGAATCACATACATGCACACACACATGAACACATACACACACACACTCACACACACACACACATACACACAAACACACACACACACAAAAGAGAGAGAGGAGGACGAGAAAGGCAGAGGAGGAGGAGAAGGAGGAGGAGGAAGAAGAGGAAGAGGAGGAAGAGGAGGAGGAGGGGGAAGAGGAGGAGGGGAAGAGGAGAAACAAAAGATTTCTCTTCCTTGAGAAGAAAGATCCAGTAGGACTCCTATACCAGGTTCACAGAGATCAGTGCAGCCCAGGTCCCAGGCATGCCAACTACTGTTTGAACTGGTATCAGGTCTTGGGAATCTCTAGGTGATAATAGGTTTTACAGGTATGTAGATTGCAAGTGGAAGGCTAGGCAACGTATAGGAAGACTGCATTACTTACAAGGAGTCCCTGGAAAGGCAATGTACAGATAAAAGGCAAAGTTGCAGTAGAGACCGTGAGAGTTTGAAAATGTCAGAAATGCAGAACATCTGCTGAAGAAAGCTGTAGGCGATGAGTGGAATCAGCCAAAGAAAGAAAATACATGGGCTGAAAGCAGCAAAGTTGTGGGTGGGACTTACCAAGTCACTGGGTGAGACTGACCAAGTTAGGGGGTGGGATTGACCAAGTTAGGGGGTGGGATGGACCAAGCCAGGGGGTAGGGTTGACCAAGCCAGAGGGTAGAACTGACCAAGACAGGGGATAGGACTTACCAAGTCAGGGGATAGGGCTTACCAAGCCAGGGGGCAGGGTTGACCAAGTCTGGGGATGGGACTAACCAAGCCAGGAGGTGGGACTGACCAAGTCAGGGGGTGAGACTGACCAAGTCAGGGTGGAACTGTCCAAACCAGTTGCAATTTGCATCAGGATATCACATGGTCAAATTGGTAGACAGGAACCCATGACTGTAATGAGCTCACATCTAAGAGTTTGCTCTAAGTTACAGATGAGACTTTGGACTTTGAAATGATACTGGAACTGTTAAGATTTTAGGGACAATCAAAATGGACTAAATGTATACTGTATTATGAGATATACAGAAAGTTTTACAGGGATTAGGGTGGTATATGCTGGTTTAAAGTGACATAGTTAAATGTTAAACACACAAGGGGTGAACTTGGTATAGTTAATGTTCATTGTCAGCTTTAGTGGATATGGAAAAGCCTAGGAGGTTGAGATATACTTCTGGGTGAGTCTGAGTGCGAGTCAGGAGAATTAACTGAGTGGACAAGATTCATTCTGAAGGTAGTACTCTTCTGCTTTGCCACGTCCTGGCTGCCATGATGGACTGAACTCCCTCAAACTGAAAGCCAAGATTCATCCTCCCTGCTTTAAGTAGTTTCTGTGACTAGTGTGATGTCACCACTATGCTCTGTGAGATGAATTCCAAGGAGACTCTAGTGCCATGCATAGGAAATGTAATAAATCCATGTAAACGAATGACCATCTAGACTCCAATAGAGAAAATAGCAGTTGTGGATCAAAAAGAATAAATTCTTTATTGTAACGGAAATTTGCATAGGATTCCTGGAAATGTGGAGTTAAAAAATGACTAGATCAGCTATATCAAGTCCAGAGTCATCTCAACTGAGATAGACAGGCACCAAAGACAATTCTAAAATTTACTTCTGTTGCAATTACAAACACACAGATACTATTGAGCAAGATCTACACAAAATTGACCGCTCCATCTTTTCATCACAGATGATGTGAAGACTCATGAGGGGTCCTCCTTGAGAAGTCCCACAATCTAAGAGCAATGGGGAAGGAGTACATTATCCATGATGTAGCCACTGGTAACTTACCCAGCTTTCAGCAAATAACTTCCCAACTGTGCTCATGCAAACCATACTAGTGAAATTCATTGGATCACAACAGAAAGTAGGAGGGGACTGACTGGGTATAGCACTGGGAAGAACAGAGACAGGAAGGGAATAAGGGGTATCACTTGACTCAAACTAGAGTCATTGAGAGGAGAGAATCCCACTTGAGAAAATATCTCCATTAAATTAGCCTGTAGGAAAGCTTATAGGGTACTTTCTTACTTAGTGATTTATTCAGAAAGGTTCAGCCCACTGTGGATGGTTCCTCCCCCTTCGACTGGTGGTTCTTGGTACTAAAAGAAAGCAGGCTGAGCGAGCCACAAGGAGAAAGTCAGCAAGCAGCACTCCTCCATGTCCTGCCTCTGGGGCCCCATCCTGTTAGAATTCTACCCTGACATCCTTCCTTCCTTTAATGATGAACTGTGATATTAAAGAGTAAGCAAATAAATCCTTTATTCTTGAATTTGCTTGTGGTCATAGTGTTTTGTCATAGCAATAGAAACCCTAAGACAGAAAGTAAAGGGAGAGGGGAGATCAAAATCCATCACAAGTATGTATGTATGTATGTATGTATGTATGTATGTAAAATGTGCTTAGAAAAAAACAGAGGGGTTTAGGAATTAACATAAAAATTCAGTAGCTCAGTGTTGGAGCATTTGTCTAGTACATGTGAGGTTCTGTGTTTTATCTCCAACACTGTGGCAGGGTTATGTCTTCATTTATCTTTAATTTGTGCTTCCTCAGAATTGAATTTAATGAGATAGTTTGGTAACACTACAAGTGTTATAGGAGACGACTGGTGTGGATCCACATTCTTGAGCAGATTTGTTGTACAGGAAGGAAAAAGCCTTCTTAGCTTATGGTGGTTCATTGATACACCATGTGTCTAAAAGGTTTCAATGCAAACCCTCCCTTCTCTGGTCCCTTTTTACAGTCTCACTATTTATAGTCCTTCCTAGATAGGTGACCCTGGACTGATACAAATATTTATGCCATGTATCATGTAACTATTTTCCCCAAATAGAACTATTCCTTTTAGGAGGGAGGAGACAGACTCAGAGGACCCAAGGAGATGACAAAGTTACTAGGCTCAAGAAACAGAAAGTTACAAGATCCACATGGATCTCAAAGGTTCTAAAGCCATTGGCCATTTCTCAGGAGATGGGCTCTCCAGTGACACCAGTATGAGTTGTCACTTATGCTGTGGTGGGATTTCTGGTAAAGCAAGTAGCTTCTTTTTCTCTGTTATGTAACTCCTACTCTATACTTGTATAAGTTATCTCCTACACTCACAGGCTCACAAAAAAGACTTGGGTAAAGCTGTTTTTCTGTCTGCCACCCATGTTCCACAGAAGATGAAAAGATGTCTGATCATGTCTCCTCATGAAGTCAGATAACTCCATGTCTCTCACGTGTCTACCTCACATTCATGTATAAGAACAATTGCCTTGGGACTGGAGAGATGGCTCAGTCAGATGTTGAGGCTTTAATTACTTTTGCAAAGGACCATAGTCTGTTTCCAGTACCTATATCAGCCATTTCACAACCACCTGTAACTCTAGATCCATGGGAATCCAACGCCTCTGGTCTCTTGGCATCTGCACTCAGGTGCACATACCAACATACAGACACACAAACATATACATAATTAAAAATAATAAAAATAAAACCTTTTAAAAAACAAGAAAAAAACAGTTGACATGACGGTTACTCTTTAGGAGTCTGAAGAGGGAAGCAAATGACTATTGGTCCTTTCCCCTCACCACTTCCATGAGAGACATTATACGAGTTGTAGTTCTGGTTGGCTATGTCCAGAATGCAGGATCTGTCTTCACTCAAGATTAGTGTAGACTGGCCAGCAAAAGAGCCAGACACTTTTCTTGAGGAAAAGAGCATTCTGTGTGGTCTAATTGGGGAGTGGGTACCCAGATATCTGCTTCTGCTCAGTCTTGAGACTTGATAGCTAGGCAAGCTTTACTGGACTCCACAGTGAGACCTGTATGCCTGCAGCCTTCAGGAAGGTTAAAAAAATAAGCCAGGCCTTTGTGCCTGCGTACCTCTCCATGTGGGTATTCAGCACTTAGGAGTTAAACAATTAGACTTACTTCTCTGTACCTCAATGGTCTCGTTTATGAACCTATCTACATCATGTCAGTTAACCAAGGATTAAGCAAGATAATATATGTAGCACTATACTGCACACATGTGGCATGTGCCTTGCACACGATAACCTTAATAACAATCCTTTCCTTCCCTCAGGAGAGCATCTCACGGTCTTTTAATTTTCAGAGAAGACTCTATACCGTAGCAATTCAACAAGCTAATAAGGTATAATGAATGTTCCTTCCCCAGCATATTGGCATTTTAATAAGGAAAAAAATGAGAGGTTCTGCTGTACTAAACCAAACCTCCTTGAGGCAGGCAGAAGACAACAGAGATTGTCTGAAAATTAAGGAGAAACTATTCAGGAGTTCCTGTTTTAATAGCATTTTAAATTCAATGTTTGAGCCAGACTTCTGAAACTGAAATTGTCAATGTTTGGAAGCAGCTGGAACAGCAAGATCATAGCGAGTGTCTCAGTCTGTGGACCTCCTTTTAGGGAGTGTGGTGGTTTAAATGTGCTTGGCCCATGGGAAGTGGCACTATTAGAAGGCGTGGCCTTATTGAAGGAAGTGTGTCACTGTGGGGGTGGGCTTTGAAGTCTCCTGGTACTCAGGCTCCACCCAGTGCAGAAGAGAGCTGGCTGCTTGCAGAAGACACTCTTTTCCTCTGTGACTTCGGATCAAGATGTAGAATTCTTGGCTCTTCTAGCATTGTGTCTGCCTGGATACTATCATGCTTCCCGCTATAATGATAATGGACTAAACCTCTAAATCTGTAAGCAGCCCCAGTTAAATGGTTTCCTTCTAAGAGTTGCCTTAATTATGGTATCTCTTTATAGCAATAAAATCCTAAGATGGGAGATATTTAGTATGAATAAATTGAAGAGATTAGGAGTCAGTGTCTATAGCTTGGATATTTAAGTATTTGAAGACAGAAGGGAATACAGGGACTATGAAAGAAATAAAACCTTCATATACCTAAGATGTGTACATAGGATGGTAAGGATGAAATAAATCGAACACTAAAAGTATATACATTTGCATACAGTGTTAACGTACAGTTAGTTCTTTATCTTGTTATCCCTTATTTAGAATTTTTCTTCTAAAAGACACATTGCAAACATTCATAACCACAGGATCCCACACGTACTATAAATTCCCACAGAAAGTCACGTATCTCCTTCCTATTGAACGACTGCTCACAAACTCTGGGATTTCACTGTTTACGGTTCCACAGTCGTATTTGTGGTCAACTCTATTGTGTGTGGCAATGTATCACAACAAGAGTGTGTAGGACCGAAAGCTGTAATGGCTACCAGCTCCATGGTCAGTGAAAGGAAATTATATAACTTCCCCACCAGCGTGCCTTGAAGAAGACAGGTCCCACATTTCTCCAGCTGCCCCCTTGTCCCGCACTTGCCACTAATAATAGGTTTTGAAAGTAGATTGGGGGTAAGAGGACCCTGGAGTCCTATTCTCTGTACCCCTAAACCATACTCAACCTCCAATTCTGGGCAAGCTTGGGGCACTTAGCTCCCACACAACTTGGCTTTTTCAGAAAGTAGTACATGGATTTTACACTATCAGTCTACGTACTTATATTTTCACAATTGCTTTAGTTATGAAAACAATGCTTAAAAGAGTAGTTTGGCCTAAGATGAGGGTTGTCCTGAACTTCTCAGTCACAGGCATTCGGGGTGAGGTTTGTGGCGGGGGGGCAGCTTGCAGTATTTGTTCGTTTTAATCTCTGTGCATTTACTATTTGAATACAAGCCCTCAGATCTGCTTCTCTCACAATAACTGGTTTTCAAAGTCAAACTGTTCATAGTCTTTCCTTCAGGGAGGGAGGGAGGGAGGGCAGCACACCGTCACCCAGTGCCAGCCTCCAGCTTGCCCTGACCTCGTGTCTAGCTTGTGTTGCCCATGATTATGACTCTTGCTGTCAGTGCTGTGGCCCATGGGACCATAGGGCAGCAAGCAGAAAAGGAACTTTGAATTACAGGGGAAATGGTGTTTTGTATTTTGTTTTTTTTAAAAAAGGCAACACTTCACTAGTGTCTATTTTCCCCCCACTGTAAGATATTTTCAAACAGTTTGCTCTTCATTTCAATCAGATATGTCTGGTCACACCTCTTGAGGAAATTTATTCAATTGTGTAAAGCGCTTTGGTGAAACTATCCAAGAAATGCAACTGGAAAAAAATAGTATGTATGTTTCTTCATACATTTGTGAAAGACTGGATATTTAAAATGTTCAAAAATATGGGAGAAGGCTAGAGAGATCACTCAGGCAAGAAAGAGCTTGCCTGGCTTTCACGTGGACCTGAGTTCAATCTCATAACTCGTATAAAACAGAAGTGGGTATACCGGCAAGTTTGTAACCCTTGCACGGATGACTGCGGCTCACCGGCCAGCACGGGTCACCTATGTGGTGAGTTCCAGGCCAGGGAGAGACCATGTCTCAAAAGAGTACAAAAGAAAGTGAACAACAGCTTAAGACCAGCTCCCAAGTTTGTCCTATGACCTTCACTCGCACACACGTGCACTTCTAAATGTAAAGAATGGTGCATATTACTGAACTAGAAGCATATTATGCTGAATCCACTCACATTCGTTGGATATTTGATTTATGTCCCATCAGGTGGTGAATCTCTTCGTGTGTCTCGTTCAGTGCTTCTAATGTTTCTCACACTTTTAAACCTTAATGATGATTAAATAACTATGCTCATTGTTTTTATGACTACTTGATCACTTAAACATGGCTAACGTTTTACACAGTACTAAGAGTATCGGATTTAATGTTTCCAGTAATTAAAAAGAATTTTTTAAAACATCCTCTCATTTCTAATTCCTTGAAGTTAATTCTTTATTACCTTCCTTCTCTAATGTGAAGTTTTATCAGTAGAGATTCACCTCCTTGTGTGTTTCTTACCCTACCAGGCTGTGTGATTCAGTCAGCATGCACACCTGAGATGAACCCTGCCTGGATTTTGGTAGAGGAAATCACTCAGGAATGTGAACTTAGAAGTAAACAATTAGAGTGGACTCTGGCATCCAGTCAGGCATGTGGCATTCACATTGGTCAACAGGACACACATGCACACACACATGTACACACATGTACACACATGTATACACATGCACACACATGTACACACACGTACACACACATACACATATACAACAGTCATGTATAACAGTCAGCAAGTGAACAGACATGGCGAGTGTTCACTGTAATGCACCAGTATTGTGATTTTGTGATATTCTTTTAGAGTTCTATTCATTTTTCCCTGGCTCTATCGTTTTTCCCCCTGAGATTTTCAATTTTTCTCAAGATGTGGTCTTTACCAAGCTTCTGCATCTTAATCTCTTGGGTATTTGTTCAAATATTCCTAATGTCCACTCCAGTTTGTGCCAACAGAATCATGTTGTCTGGAAGTAGGGACATTCAAGAAGGTCCCTTTTCCTCGGTGACTCTCATGCATGCAAAACTAGAGACAATGTTTAGTATCAGCTGTAATACAATCCTTCTTGTAACTAGGTTCTTGTCTATACTTTCTGCTTTTCTATATCAATATCTGTATTTTCAAAGATTTGTGAGCCATCTTAAACCAATATTACTTGGACTAGTCCATCAAACCTACACCACTCTTAGACATTACCAATATCAGGTGATATTTAGTGGAAAACTACAGACCTACTTAGATAGTCGCAAATCCTACAAACTTTCCTTAGTCATTCATGATTATCTTAGAGGAGGTTTGTGTCTTTTGCTTCTTATTGCTGGGATACAGACCACGACTATAAGTAACTACAGGAAACAAGGATCTATGTCAGCTCGTGGCTCTCAGCCATACTCCATCAATGAAGGAAGTCGGGGCAGGAACTGAAGCAGACAGAATGGAGCAACATTGCTTCCTGATTGGCCCTTCATGGCTGGGCCCGCCTACTTTCTTCTAGCACCTGGAACTGAGGCAATCACCCACAGCGCAGTGAGCTCTCCCAAGTCAATGATCAGTAGAGAAAATGCACCATAGGCTTCTGTACAGGCCAATCTGGTGGAAGCATTTTCTCACCTGATGTTTTCTCTCCCCAGGTGACTCTAGCTTGCCTCAAGTTAACATAAAACTACGCAGCATAGGCTGGGCATCATATCAAAAATCGGTCATCCCTCAGGCCAACAGTTGTGAGGTAAACTGGAGCTTATCTGAAATACCAGAGTAAGACGGTTCCATTCCTGCTGAGTACCTTTTTTTTTTTAAGTTCCAGGGCTTGTTAGTGCCCTGCCTCTGTTCTCTGTCTCCTCTGTAAGAACCCCAACCCCTATCCCCCCAGGCTGTGGTTGTATCTTTGTGTCCCCACCACAGTAGTCCTAGGTCATGGGTAGCATTCCCTTCTCTTCGTACAACTGTCCTCATTGGTATCATGTATAGAGAAGGTGATTAGAACAGTGTTGTGCCCTTGAGAATTGCAATCGCTACATTTTAATTGTAATTATTGATCTCCCTGATAGCATACTGGTGGGACATCTCGGACCCAGAGACCTATTGACTTATCATCACACTGGCAGATTCTGAGGGAAGATCTCAGGGTTTACTTCACACTGAAGTGTGTGCCATGGTTGTTAAATATTAATTCAAAATAATTAAGACTGTTGTTGACAAAGTAACCTTGTTCTGAGACAGGAGACTCTGTCTCAGTTTAGTGAGCAATCAGATTGTTGAAGATAGTATAATTCTAAGTCTGGTTGTTTGGTAACTGACTTTTTCGTGTGTGTGGGTAATCAAACTGTACATCTCACTATTAAATGCCTCTTTTGATTGTGGGCACTTTGTGTCTACTCTCATCATGACTTTGATCCAGCCTGACCCACAGTTAGTCCATAGTGACCCCGACAACCTGGGTACACTGGGACTGAGTCTCCCATCACACTGGACTCTTATGCCTCCATTAACTGCTTCTCACTGTAGGACATTCGCACACTTGTCTGTCTCCCATGGTAGACTTTAGTTCTGGACTGTTTGCTACTGGAGCTCAATGGTGCACTGACTTCGAGATCTTCCAGTAAACGAGAGCAAAGCGAACCATGGGGATTTGCACACCATTTCTGGCAGTTAAAACCTTGTAGAATTTACTAAAATGGCTCCCTTTCCTGGTCCCCCTCAGCTTTTGTCCTTTGGTGACAACTCCTTGTCTTAAGCATGTTTCTTTTTTTTTTTCCGTGAACTTATGAGTTCATTTCTGGTCCCCTCTTCTGGAACTCTCAAGAGATGCTGGCTCAGACTCAGCCACCACTCCTCACGGTTTTAAGAGGATCCCTGACCTTTCTCTGGCCTCTCAATGCAAACCCTGAGGGCCCCTTAAGACACAGGACCAAACACTGTTCGTTCTTGTGAGTGTTTTCGGTCTAGCATTCTAACCTTTCTGAGACCATGAAAACACATTTTTTTCTTTGATTCGTTTTATCTAAATGTCTTGGGTAGCTCCATAAATGGGCTTGTTGATAATAGCTATGCGAATGTTTTCTTTTAAACTATCTCCCTGGTGAGTATCTGGTGGTTTCAGAAAGAGGAGCTTTTTTTTTTTTTGCATATTAGCAGTGGGTGTTGAGAGCTGAAGGCTGAGCAGCTGAGGCTGACTCGCAATGGAATGACCTTACTGAGACAATGTTGTTATGCGAGTAGGCCTCAGGTTGGGAACAGTCTTCTATTTGATAATGCCACAAAAGGGTTTTCATGAGTTAGGGATAGCTTTTAGAAGGGCATGGGCTTACATTTATATATTGTCGATAACATTTTCAGCTCCTAGAAATATATCTGTATCTCAGTCTTGTTGGTTAGGGAGAGAGAAGGGACACTTTGTTATTGGACTAGGCAGGGGAGCCTGTTTTGTACCTAGAGAGAAAGAAATTTCCTTTTGAAGGCAATGTCTCTATGACATATTATTTCCTGCTTTTTGCACAAATTGATTTTGATGGCTATACTTTGTTGACATCAAAGGTAAGATACCAGTGAGAGGTCCCAAGACCCTGAGTAGACTACCAGAAAGAGGAGCTGACAGAATACAGTGGGTCTTACATACAATGAGTCTTACATCTGAAGGAAAGGTTTGAAGAATTCAGGTGGTAAGAATGTAGCTTATACCCAGGAAAGCTGCTCTGAGCATAGCAGCCAAGGCCTGAAACTGCTCTAGAAGCACAGAGTACTTACTGTGTGTGTGTGTGTGTGTGTGTGTGTGTGTGTGTGTGTGTGTGTGTGTGTCTGTGTGTGCATGTATGTGAGTATGTGTGTATGAGTGTATAAGTGTGTGTGTATGTGTGTATGAATGTGTGTATGTGTATATGTGTGTGTGTATGTGTGTGTGAGTATGTGTGTATGAGTGTATATGCATGTGCTGGTATGTGTGACTGTGTGTGAGTATGTATGTATGTGGGTGAGGGTGAGTTTGTGTGTTTGTGTGTGTGTGTGTGTATATGAGTATATATGTGGTTGAGTATGTGTGTGTGTGAGTGTGTATTATAAGTGAATAAATGAATGAGAACTTTCATTGATATTTAGTCTATCTGACCAGGACATATGGCTCATTCTTGAGCATGACCTGGAGAAGAGGCCCAGGATTCAACAGTCTGCAACCTTATACCATTCAAGACTTGGAAACATCCCCTCCAGTTTGACCAACAATAATAAAAAGTGACCATCAAAGTCCTTCCTGCACCTCCATAAGATACTTCATGTCCAGTTTGTGATATGTGTGATTGACAGTCCACAACATCAAACCCTGGGCAGTGGAGGGACCTGCAGCTGCAGACCCTGGTGCCAGCGAGTATGGACTAAGGCATAGACTGCAACCTTGCATGCCTTGACCTTAAGCACGAACCCAAGAAACAACTGGAGGACTTATTCTGGGCCTGAGTGAACTTTTCTCATAGTAAGATGAACAGCCCACAACCGCAGACTAGGAGTCTCTCCTCTGGCAAATAGATTGGTGTTCCAAGATTACACCCCTGCTGTATACCTGACTTCTTCCTAAGGAAGGAGCAGTCTCATCAGTGCTGAAAAAGCTAGGTCCTGCAAGGTCTTAAAGGTCCTGGAGGCAATTTTTGTTGAGGAAAAGGCAAAAGAAATTGAAGACATAGACCTACGGCCCCTCTTTATCCTGGAATTTCTCCTCCTGTGATAACTGAACTTTGGACAGAGCGTAACCAATGGCTAAGCTCCCTCTCCTGAATGCGCTTATAGTCATGTTCTTCTCCTAGTCATCTGTTGTGCCCAGGCTTCCACATTAATGAATAACATTACCATTAAGATGTTGTAGGGGTAGAGAAGGTGAGAGTACAGAAGTGTGAGAAGTGAAAGGGAGGGAGGGAAGGGGGTAGTATGGGCCATCAACACCTATTGTGTCCCATAGCAGTTAGCAGGAACTAACCCACAGAATTCAGTAAGGATTACTAAACAAAGAGCTCTGTCTTGTTCACAGCAGTTGTCTTTTGGGAGGAAGCCAGGAGGTAGGCACTGGGATGATGGTTGGTGTAGCTGGATCAGCCTAGAGGAGCCTAGGGGGAGAAATGTGAGTGCAAAGGGGAATGTCCCAGAGTGGGACATGTGTGCAATGGGGTCATTGCAGAGACTAGAGAGGTCAAAACAAAGAGAAAAGAGCTTCGAGCAGCCTGCGGGAGCAGAGAAAAGAACAGACAAAGTTCTTTCCTGTGATAGCATGGATTATAAAAAGGGAACGTTCTTTCATTTCTAGGAGTGCCCAGCCATGACCCTAGAGAGGCAGTGTTTGTGAACCAAGCCATAATAGGAGCTGAAGAAAGCAACTGTCAAAAACCAAAACTCTGAAATTATACATTGGTTCTTGAGACAGGGACCCCTGTGTCTCAGAATGGTCTTCAACTTTCTAAGTTGCCAAGAGTAGCCTTGAACACCTGATCTTCCTGACTCCAGTGCTCAAGGGCTGGAGTTACAGGCATGAGCTACCACTTCCTGTTCTGTGTTGTATAAGTGACTGAACCCGGAACCTCCTCCATGCTAAGAAAGCACTCTGTCATCCAAGCTCCATCCCTAACCCTGAAGTTACACAAATCTATAAGGAATGGGTACAGTGTGTGTGTGTGTGTGTGTGTGCACTTTACAGAGTGTGTTCTACAAAGAACACATGGTGTGCATAGAATTCTTTGAAGACTTTTAATTTAATGTAAGCAACACAAGTCTTTTTGACTTCCTATTACCTGGTCATATTTGATCCCCTAAATCTTGAAAAGAAATAGGTCTGTCTGCCACTTCCTGGAGTCTTCTCCAAGTATTCTTGTCTCTGCCTCTGTCTGCCCACTTACCCTCACTACACAACTTCGAGTAGGAGTCTTTTCTGAAGTCTGATGGTTTTCACTTCTTGGAAGTGGACTGTTACCAATTTGTTCACTGCTCTTCTGGGAAAAATGTCTACCTGTTGAAGTGATAATAGTACCAGTGCCTTGTGCACTGCTAAAAGACTCAAGGGAGAAACTATGTTTTATAACCCATGAGAGGCTGAAAGCAGTTCCTAAATGTTTCTTTAGGGTTTCAGAAGAAAACTTAGAACGTGCCCAATAACCAACTTGTTCTAATTAGAACACATTAAAGCCAATTATGACGGTAAATATTCACAAAAATGAGTGAATAGCCAAAAAGGGGTGGTTTCCATAAACATCATTACCACTGTCTCAGATTTAAGCGGAGAGGCAGCAATGTGTGTGGTCATAGAATGCTAATTCTACCTCTAGCTCTCAATGTTGTTACTCTTTTCAAGAAACTCTTTAAAGGGTTGCTGTGTCACCCTGTCTACCCCTCTCTCCTCCAGGGAACATGATCCTCTTGAATGACATCGAGTGTTGACACCAGGAGGCCCCCACATCAAAGGACCTTGACCTTCCTTGACCTCAAAGCAGGTAAGTCAAGCTCTTTCAGTATTTGGAACTTGACTTGGATGAAAATGGAGTCTGAGGAAGACGTGTCAGAAGCCGTGGGACATAAAATTTAGACTGGATTAGTAGCCATGACTTTCACCATATATGGAAAGACTGAGGGTGGCATACAGGGGAAGCATAGAAAGGTGGGGGGACCAACAACCCACATCACATTGGCAGCTGTGTCCATGAACACAGGTCCTGCAGTTCCAGTCAGATCTCCTGATGACCCTATCTTGACTAAGCTCTTAAGGGTGAGGAGCCAAGCCACCTGCCAGACCACCCCGAGTTTGTGATCCATAGAGATAATCAACAGTTTCCTGTTGTTTTAAGTCATTGTACACATAGATGGAAAACTTGCTGCATGATGATAGATAACCAATAACAGAAAAGATGAAAAGGAAACACTCCGAAGAGGATTCCTTGGTGCATCTGCTCCAATGGTGAGTGGTGGTGGGCATCCTGTAAGAAGAAACAGTCATGGAAGTAACTGCAGGTCTTGATTTAGAATCTGGGGCCTCTGGATCTTAGGTTCCGGGTAGAACTGCTTCCGAGGTCCGGGTATGAGAGAGGCGCCTTGTGTTCTCACAGGTAGACAGGGCCAAAGGGCCCCGTTTGTAGTCAAGCAAACACAGATGGACACCTTGGCTACCCTAGTTCCTGTTGGAACTTATTAAATTACCTTTTTTTATTAGCTTTTATTTTTTCCATACACTATCTTTTGATCATATTATTTTCCTTCCCCTCACTGCCCATATTTCTTGAGGGTCTAACTTTGAGATCATTTCAGACTCATAAAAATATGTAAGAGAAGTTACCAGAAAAGCCCTCACATTCTCTTCCCGGCTTCATCAAGGGTTTGCATGTCATATTCAGGCTGTGGGAATGCTCCATTCAGCAGAGTACTTAGCTTGTTGGCATTTTGCATCAAACACAGGCTGATGTAACTGTGACAAACACCAGGAGAGCCCAGCTCCAAAATATGAATAAAAATAAATCCACACAGCCGTGTTCCCCTCCTCTGCTCTCTCTTCCTTGTTCCTGTTTTCCTCAGGTCACTCAGACCTACTCCCCACCCCCACCACACACACACACACACACACACACACACACACACTTCCATGTCAAGCTGTCTTTTCCCAGAAAATTAATCTATCCTAGATCATCTTCCTCTTCAAAAGAAAAAAGTCGACAGGAACTGGCATACCAGTATAAAGTTTCTCAATCTTATCTTCTCAATATTTTATTAAATGGCATTTCTAAAGTGAACTACCGCCTTCCACCATCCCCACGTCAAGAAGATTCAAACATTTGATCATGAGTTTCTGGAAAGATCAGTAATTCGGGCTATAACCATTGTGGGGATCTGGGGAGATGGCTGTTGTTAAACTGTCCACTGAGCAAGCGTGAATACCTCAGTTTAGATCTCCAGGACCCGTGTATTAAGCCAAGTGTGGCACACATATCTGTAACCCCAGTACAGAGGCACACAGAGGTAAGAGAATCCCTGGGGTGTTCTGGTTCGCATTTGGTCAGATAATGTGTCAAAAAATTAAGGTGGAAAGCAATCAAGAAAAGCAGCAGATGTTGCCCTCCGTCCCCGACATGCACGCATACACCTGCATATACCATTCAAATAATGTGTACATATAATACACATCTCTCTCTCTCTCTCTCTCACACACACACACACACACACACACACACACACACACACACACAAAGAGGGGGAAAAAGATTGCTCTATCATAAAAAGAAATAAAAACCATTCAAACATTCCCTTTCCTCACTTTGTCTCATGGCATAAAAAGATCTGTTTTCAGAACTCAAACTTAATTCAGAGCAAGACATTTTCCCAAGTAAATAAATTAGAACTCATGTGTACCACTTGCGCTCTTCTCTTCAGCTCCAACAGCAAAGTCCACGACCTCCATGGAGACAGAGAATGCGCAGCTTTGTATCCTCTGTATCAAAGACTGTGTCTGGAAAGAGCGGAGCTGTTAACTGACGGAAAACAGTGTGACCGGGAAGTTTCCTCCTAAGTGTCACATTTTGCAATAATTAATCCAGAAGCTGAGTATGAATTCTCTAAGATACCTATCTAGAAATGACAAACGCTCATCAGAAGGTTGTCTTTTGACTCCTCAGAAGATGTAGTTGCCAAGGGAATAAAGAGAGGTTTCCACTCCATGTCAAGGACAACAGCTACCTGTAACCATCAAAGTCCCCAAGCCCCTGTCCCAGCTCTCCGAGGATGATCTGACCCTTGCAGCATACCCTTCACTCCAGGCTGCAAATAACATGGCTGAGCCATCTGCCTGTCTAGTTACATAGAAGGCAGGCCTGCAATTCTGCTTCCACCTTTATAATTCTTTTTAATGCTCATGACTAAAGAGAAGAGGGAGACAGCACACAGTGAAGTGACAAGATCTAAGGAATTCACAGTGTTTGCATTCAGCCTGAGTGCTATTATTGTCATTGTCCTGCCCTTCCCTGGGCCTGTCATTTGCTGCTGAATCCAGCCAGGCTCTTATTTTTGTTCCTCTGTGGGCTTCTGCAGTTCCCAAGTGCCCTGATGCAACAGTTTACTCTTAACTGGACAAAACAGTAGGCAGCATTCACACATACTAACAGCTCCATAAATAACTAACTCAATTATTGAATTGGGCCACGGAAGTGGCTCAGTGGACTTACCCAGCAAACGTGAGGGCCTGATTTGGAATCTTCAGCACTCAAAAAAAAAAGAAAAAAAAGTCAGGCCTGAAGTGGGTGGATGTTATAAAAACATTGCCAAAGAATGGTGGCAACTAGGGGGTCAATGTGGCTGGGTGGTTGGAAGGAGAGGCATAGGCTGAACATCGACTTTGTAAATGTAAAACCTTCCTTGTAGAATTTGACTTTTCCACACAGCACTTATGTGTCACGGTGCGCACACTCTATAGCTTAGTTCTCAAAACATATTTGTGGCTCCATTTTTGCCAATGTTGTTTTCACTACACATAAATGACCAGGAACAGCCAGAAGCAAAACCTAAGCCACAGGTCATATTTATTCTCTCTTTACTACCATATGCAAGGTTTCAGAAAACCAAACTTTACCTACGTGAAATGGTATAGTCTTGAAAAATCTTCACCTACCCTACAGGCAATCTGCCTTGAGTCTATCATGTTAAAGGTCAAGAGAAGTCCTCTGTTTTGTCTTTGTGTGGTTACCACCTTCTTGGCACACAACACAGAGAGGATATTTTTGACTCCTCGCTGACATGAGTTACAGGACCCGGTTATGAAAACCTTCTGCACGAAAACAAACAGAAAGTGACCAGAACAAATTAGAGCCGGAGGAACTTGGAAGCCGTGTAAGAGCTGTGAAGCCATCCGCACACCAGGAGTTCAGGATGCCTCTTGAGAGCCCTCTAGAATTTCTGTGAATACACCTTGGGATATGTCTTGTTTTCATGAAAATGTCCCATGACTGACAGCACGAAGAAGTGTGTGAAGATAGGACTGTATAAAAACAAGCAAGAATATCTACCCTGACAGCAAAGGCCAGCGTGCGTTTGTACAGCTCCATCAAAGAATAAAAATTGTTCTTACCCTGATCTGTTTTAGAAAATTAAAATGACTTGAAGCAATTGACAATTCTCTATCTTCTGAGGAGAAAGATGAATTTTGCACTGTTCACACATTCATAATATTCTCTGGTCATGTTTCTAGAACATGATGTCGTACCGATAGCTTACCTGCTAGAGTCTCACTCATTCATGCACAAAGTCTTTACGGGATCCTCACTGAGCGGCAACGCACTGAACTCTTGCTGTACATACAGAGCTAAAGAAGAGAGCCTCAGTCGACTTTAGAAAAAGGCAGATTTCAATCTCTATTAAGCCACCTTGGGTCAGAAGCATAACAGAGTTGACCTACTTCTCTTTCTCTGAAAGATCCAGCAGGATGCATGCGAGTTTATCCGTGAAATAGCCTACGATTAGCTATTTACGTTATGATGTAAGACTTAGAGAGCAGTAAATCGAAACCATCAGATGCAGAAAAGAACACACACTGCATCCTTCTCTGTTGGGTCTATCTAGATGTTGACTGGGTGAAACTTTGAAAGATAAGGAAAGGCAGGAAGGATTTCCGCACCCAGGTTACATGAGAGTAGGTTACAGCAGATCTAAGATGTTTCAGCAGGACTGGGCCAGGGCGCTCTGGTAACCAAACACAGCATTTAGTTTGTCCTCCCAGAAGGGACCTTCTGTAGGAAGTTTATACAGAATGGCTGTATTAGTTAGGGTTTTACTGCTGTGAACAGACACCATGACCAAGGCAAGTTTTATAAAAGACAGCATTTAACTGGGGCTGGCTTACAGGTTCAGAAGTTCAGTTCAGTATCATCAAGGCAGGAACATGGCAGCAACCAGGCAGGCATGGTACAGGAATAGCTGAATTTTACATCTTCATCTGAAGGCTGCTAGCAGAAGACTGACTTCTAGGCAGCTAGGGTGAAGGTCCTAAGCCCATGCCCACAGTGACATACCTACTCCAACAAGGCCACACCTCCTAATAGTGCTAATCCCTGGGCAAGTATATACCAACCATCACAATGGCCATGACTGTTTTCTCTCTCTTCCTTCTTCCATGAGACAAGAGACTTATATTCAAGCTTTGTGTCCATCCATGCCTGAGTTTGGGGTGGTTTGTGAGAGCTTCACAGCCCCCTACACCCCAGCCTCCAATTCTTGCTTTCTACATTGGCCAGGGCGATCCTTCCTAGGTATAAGGAACTTAGACTGAGTGAGCACTTAGTGTAGAGACCTGCAGAAGGCAAGAGTGCAAATCCTACTTGTCAATTTGTCTCCCAAAGACCTCGAAGCCATTTCTTATGAATGAGAATGAGCCAGTGGGCACCAGAGATTGGAAATATTCATTAGCTGGCTAGCTTGCTTTATGCACTGTTTTAGCATTAGTGCTAGCCACACAAGGTTTGGAAGATACACCCTACTGTTTCCATGTCTCGATATTTCACGGAAGTAAATCTATTACGAGTAAGAGAGAAAAACAGAGAGGGGATGATGGAGGGAGAGAGAAGAGAGGGAGAATTTTAAGTTTTGAAAAGAAGTTTAATATTGCTGGCTTGAGAAAAGACTGCTGTCTGAGTAATGTTTAAAATAATTATAATAACAAGAGCCATTTTCCAAAGAGCTGCATAGGTACTTTATGTGAACTGAATCCAAAAGAGGAGAACAACATGAAAACGTGTATTATTGTTTTTAAAACAAGGTAAAAAGTGCTTTTAAATTGAGTTCAAACAGATAAGCCAGGTTGTTTGGTGTGCTTGTCCCTGTGGGACTGATGGGGTTTGACACTGTGGCTCTGGGGTTGATGGGTGATTCTGTCATTCCCCTAGCAACCTGCTCATTTGAGGCTGTCTTAAGCTTTGGGGAGGGAAGCCACCTAGGGACCAGCAGGCTATCACTCCAGGCTCATTACTTTCAGCTCTGCCAAGGGGCACCCATGGCCAGCTCTTGTCCTCTGAAGTAGGAGAGGGTGAGTTCTGTTGAGAAACACAGCTAGAGCACTTGTCAGTAGAGAAACAAATGCTATTCTTGGGAATCACCTAGTTTCCAGGCTTGGAAGGAAAAAAGTTGATCATTTTTAAGTAATGCATGTGCTAATTCTGGGAAGAATCCATTTGCATTTGCAGTCATCTGAGTCTCAAATTACTTAAGTTCCTTAAAAGTACAGTGAAAATACTCAATTAAGTCCAGTGACCTGATAAACCTGCTTGCTTTGTGGTAGCACTTAAGTTTTGTTAGGAAAAAAAGCTGAGAGGAAGACCTCTCTGCCTTCAGACACTTCGAAATTACACTAATTTTGTTTGAGTGATATGTTGGGCTTTGGGGGAGGGGAAAAGAAAGGAAGGACGGTACAATACAGGCCCTTATTCTCAGTCCCAGACAGCACAGGAAATCCTCAATTAAGCTGTATGTGCCCTCAGCACTCAACAAACCACAAGCATTATATTTAATATTCTTAGACTCATAATAATGGCTTTATGTGACATGGCAAAGTTAACTCGTTCCTTCTAGATTCTCCTTTTTATTCCTGTGATTGCAGAATCCATGCTTCTTGAGAGAAATTGAAGTCGAGAAGAATAGATCGTAAACGTTTAAAATATTTCCCTGTCTCCCCTAGATTTGTGAATGCTTGTTTCCGTCCGTGTGTATGCATGAATGGTGCCATCCACTTCTTTTGAGACTCCATCTCTCAATGGCCTGGACCTCACCAAGTAGTTTCTTAGGGACAGAGAACCCCAGGGACCCATCTAACTCCACTCCTCCCATCTCCCACCACTCCTCTGCAGGCAATAGGATTAATGGCGCGTGGGTGTGTGCACTCAGCAGGGGGTGGGGGTGGGGCTTGTTTCTTTGTTTTGATTTATTTTTTAACTTGATTCTAGGGATCAAGCTCAGGTCCCTGTACTTAGAAAGCAAGCCACCTTATCTGCTGAGCTAACTTCCTAGCCCTCTCTTAATTAGTGTTCCTTAATGATTCCCACTGTTAGGGAAAATGATGCAGCAGCGGGATGTCGCTGGGAATTACACATTTCATAAGAGGTGAAGACGTCTGCTTGACAGGACCGAGAGGGTCAGAAGACTTCCCAAATCAAGGTAGAAACAGCAATTAGACGGTGGAGAAAGTCTGCCCACAGGCACCGCTCTGCTCTTTACTGTCTTTCCTGGTGCTAGGTCTGATTTAGAACAATGTCTTCCTTGTGCACACCCTTAAAGGTCGGCAGGACCCCGACGATTAGAAACTTGGCACATTGCCTTCTGAACCGGTGGCCCTCTAAAGGTCTGGAACTAATTTTCTTTCTACTTTGTTTGGTTCCCAGGCATGGACTAAGAATTGTTTCTTTTGGAGGCCTTTCCTACCCCCATTATCTGAGTGACCGGTGACCTAGAACCCAGCGGATAACACTTGTAGACTCTGTGCTCACTCTGTGATAAGCTTTTGAGAAGAGTCACCTCGCCAGCAGGAACTGCGCAGCCTGCCGTGAAGGAATGAAGCAAGGCATCTCCTCCATTCTCTGTACTGGCTTCAGGAAGGGAGCAGAGAAAGAACCAAGGTAGAAATACCCTCCAGAAGCTGTGTGGATTTAGCTGATTGCTTCTCTCCTATAATAAGAAATAACGTTGGAAGACTAAGGTCTCAGCATCCTCCCTTGATGAACCATCACTACATGCTTAAGAGTTTGCCCTCATCCTTCATGTTCTACATGTCTAATCTAGAGCAGAACTGAGCAAGCAGCCAAGAGGACATCATTCTTCCAATTTCAGTAATCCTAATTATCCTTCAGTTCCAAGTCAGAAGGAAGCTAATAAACATCCTTTACGGACTTCTGGGGTTGACCAGCGAGTCTGCATGTCTAACAAGCTGTGTGTGTCTTTAAAGTTTCTCAAAATGTTATTTATTTATTTATTTAAAATATTTTTAGCTACAGAAGGAAAAATCTTAGTAATGACTGTTCCCGAAGACCTTACTTTAATGCTAAAGTTAATTGATGTTGATGTGAGAAAGTCATCATTAGTTGCGGGACATGATTTTTGAGTACTTGAGACAATAATTGAATTGCTTCAACTGTCTTTGCACTCGCTCCTACACGCAGAACTTATCGAGTTCTTATATTATAATATAATATGTTATAATATATTAGTCCATTTGTGCTACTGTAAAAAATGGGTTAATTTATAAATAGAAGAAATTTCTTGTTTTGTAGTTCCTTGGTTGGCTAGATGAAGACATTGGTTGGTTTGCTCATTTGGTAATCGCTGCTCTCTGCTTCCAAATGTTGCCACTCCACATCACAGACTGTAGAAAGGTGGGCTCTCCAAACACCAATGAAAGCTTCCTTTACATGAACTTTATGAGGAGAAAGCTTGGTCTACCTACCTTTAAAAACCCACCTCCTACTGCTATCACCCTGACAATGCCTGACTTTCAGACTGGACACATTCAAACTACAGCACTGATACTGATGTCTTGGCCCAGGTCACTGGCAGGAGGGATCAGTGGTAGACATTTATTTTCTTTATGCTCTGTTTGTATCCCAAGTGCATGGTGGATATAGTGAGTGCTTGATAAATAAAAAATTAAGAAGATTTTTTTTTCAGACATCAAGAGTTTTAACTGCTGTTAGACCTGATGTATTGAGGAAAGGGCAATTGTGTGTGGAAGGGGCAGCAGGCAAGCTGAAATTTCAGCTCTAACCTGGACAGTTTGGGAGAGTTTAAGAGTTTCTGAAGGACTTATCTGCTCATCTATAAAAGGAAGTAATGCTGCTGCTATATTGTAGAGTTGTTATAGTGACTTTAAAAACATAAGAACATGGAACATTTTTAAATCAATAACAAATATCCTTCAAGCTACAAATTTATTTTCTGTTGAAAACAAATCTCACATACACACACACACACATGTGTAATATACATATAATATGTAACCACAAATATATGCACACCTATACATACATATACATTTATATACACATTTATATTGTCTAAGTACCATAAACAAATACAGGGTATATAATATTCACATACGTATAGTAATTATTGTCTAAATACCAAAATCTGTTAAGGGCAATACTAAACAATAAAGCTTACAGAGAAATGTAAGGCATGACATTCCTCAGAGCAGGAACGTATTTCTTCACTCCTTGTCTATCATCTGCCTCCCATCTGCAGCAAGTGGAGGGCAACAGGTGAAAACAGAGGTTGTCTTCCTAGTGTTCTTGAAAGTTGATAGGTTTGAAAACGAAGCTTTGGAGAGGAAAAGGTAATAGAACAAGTTATGCTATTCATAGGATGCCAGATAAAATTGTGACATCGCTCTCCGCTGAGTTTAGCAGCTCAGAGCTGTTGCTCTGTTAGAAGACTACAGCCTAAAGTTCAGCAATAGTTTGCCGTTTGCCTCCGTCTGCTTCTCCGAGTGTTTCTTTGAATTGTTCTAGTCTGAGTTGACAAATATTTTTCCAGGATATAATTAGTTGCTATTATCCAATTCAAAAACTCTTCTTTTCTAGCGAATGTTCTCATCATCGTGGTGAGTAGCTGCCCATCCCTTTACACTTAGCAGGTATGCTAATATTGAAGCCAGACTATGCCCACAGTGATGGCTTCCTCCGTTTACACTGAGGATCAGAAGGAAGCTTTTATCTCTCTCAGACATGCCTGATACTCACTTGAACTTATGTTTTCTCCTAACTTGGAAGACAAAGGGGAGTAACAAGTAACTCGTTAGATTTGCTTTAGAATGTCAAAGGAGATGTCATGAGGGTGAATATTCTCTGAAACTCTTGTCTGCTGGCTCTCCACCCCTGTTCTGTGGGAGGGAGCCTGACTCTGACAGCTGTCTGGAGGAGAGCAATTTTTAGCCATTCTTACCTATAGTTATCTGTCACCGGAAATAGCATGATTTTTAATATGGAGATGGTTTCTTTTTTAATGGGGAAAAATTCTTTAATCCCAAACTTACTATTTTAGTGAGGGAAAGGAAGAAAGCTGGGCTGTGGAAGCTATAGGTGGTAAGTACTGGGCTCTGTTTCTAGCCCTAACACAATTTCTCATCACTAAGGAACACCAAGTCTCCAACAGGCTGCCTGTTTCTTCTGGAAACTTTTTAGAGTCCTGCCAGGGAGTCTTGTACACCTTCACACTGATCAGAGCAGCCAAAGCCCAGTCTCTGCACCATGTTCAAGGTCACAACCACAAGTGGCCCAGAGGTTCCCATGGTTGCTCCCCTGATAGCCATCTTTTTTATTTTAGTCTCTTGGGTAACCTGCTCCTGCCTCTCCATCTCTTAAGATAAGATCTTCCCACTTGATTCCTCACCCAGTGGTCTAGCCTTCCCTGCTTAGGTTCAGAAGGAGCAAATAGTCAAGAATGCATAAGTCATTGATTAGAGTGCCTATTGCTCTTAGAGCAAGGTTAGACATTGAAACAGAGGACACAAATCCACAAACGAGTAAAGCATTAATCAGAAAGGTAGCTCTTGATTTTTATAAAACCATCGAGAATACTTACCTTTGCTTTCCCTTAATGGATTCAGCTTTGAGAGATTTTGTGTGAAACACAACCTGCATCTTACACTGGCTGTCAGAGTGTTTGAACCCCCTTCCACATCATACCTCTTTTACTGGAATAATAAGTGTTATTTACTGTTTTCTTATTTAATAACAAGAGTAAATAGTCACAGGTGTTTTAACCAGCACAATGTGGTAAACAGGGATTTGCCAAGCTAGTGATGTTCCAACCCAAGATGAGGAACTCTGACCGTTTGGAACTCTGGGAAGCCTGATCATTGCAATTTAGTTTTATAAAAAAAGACAAATTTGTTCCAGAAAAAAACCCTTCCGTTGTTGCTATCAATAATCCCAGGTTTAGAGCCCTTTGGGGTGAGATTTCAAGTCAGAATTTGTGGGGAAAAATAGGTTTAGGATTTTATCTTTTTATTTCCTGCCTTAGTCTTAATGTCTGTGCCTGGTGCTCACAGCTCAGTCAACAAGAAACAAACAAAATATCTTGTAATCCTAAATGCAAGGGTTTTCTATTAGATGCTTGCAATCTATAACCCTGGGTAGAAAATGAATGGGGGAGGGACAGAAAAGCAAGAACATGTCAAAAGAATGAACACAATGCCGTTTCCTCCTATGGAGGTTTTTTTTTTTTTTTTTTTGTATTTTAACTCTAAGCATCATTCACAGAAATTTGGTATCCATGGAGACGAATGCAGTACATCCTGAGGTTACATATTATCAGCAGACACAAAAGGCTATCTATCCCATCTGATGCTATGTTTAAGATGTGAGAACATGTTTTGTAAAAGCATTGAATAATCAATTGAGTACATGTCTTGTGTAGGGAACTACAGATGTGCAAGGAAGGGTAAGGTCCAAACTATACAGCAAATGATACTGGACTGTTTTTCTCCATGTAAGAGTCTCAACAACCTTTAGTATTCTAGCTATTGTACTATCACCTGTGAAAATGTTTCCGTTGTGAATTTAAATGTTAGCCCTGCCTTGGGTTAAAGAAAATATTGTCAAGTAGGAGATGGAATTTTCCTGTGGCCTTTATCATAAAGGATGATAAATAAGAAGGATGCCCAGAAAAATCAGTAAGAAGAATATAGCAGCCTTGTAGACTAGTGACCAAAAAATTGGCAAGGCAGGAAAGGAAGAGAAAAAACTAAGAAAGAAGTGCTCGATCGTATGTTGACTTTATTTGGGACTAAAGAGCTGCCATTGAAAAGAGCAAAGAATGTATTCGGAGAAAGAGAGGGTAAGGAACATTCTGCACACAAGAAACCATTCAAGGGAGATGATGTGACTTCTGGGAGACTCCATGGAGACAATGTCCTTGGATGATAGCACATAGCAGATATTGTACTCTATCAGGGCCACTGATAGAGGAGAAGATAGGTTGACTGATGGCAGCCAGCGAACACAATTCTACCTGTTTCTGTCTCCCTAGAGCTGGAATTACAAGTGTGTGTACCACCTTGACTGGCTGGTTTTTATGGGTAATAGGAACTTGTGCTTTCAAGACAAGCACTTTATTGTGCAAACCATCTCCTGCCTCATTCATGTCTCAGCTGCTCAATAAAGCATGTGATTTCTTTCCTCTGGGTTCATATAAGCTAGACTCCTAGTACAGCTGAATTGCTGGAATGACGTTTTATGTGTTTGTAGAATTTTCTTTTCGTCTCTGAACTAAAGTGTTTGATGTTCACATCCATTCTCCACCAACATCATTTATTCATGAGTTTAGTCATTACACAGCTACATATGTGTCGTCTTCTTAATGCAGAGTGCTGTGCCAAACGCTGGAAACACATTGCAGAGAAAGCTATGGAGATCTAACCAGTAGTCTTAAAACACTTACTTCCAAATGATGATTTATGATTGAATACTTAAGAAAACAGCCTGAAAATAATTATTTGTTTTTAACCAGTAGAAGATTCCTAAAGAAAATGTGTGGTTATCTTTTGTTCAGAGAAATTTAGTTTTCAATGCTCTCAGGGAGCTAGTTATTTTAATATATCTTGTATAGTTAACAGTCAAGCTCTGATATGCATTTTACCTTTTGCACTGATAGTTTCTTAGTGTTTACCAATTTTATAACGGCTCAAGAAATCAATCAGTTTTAAATGTCTGTCTTGAAAAGGACTATAAATGAATTTCCAATTTTAAGTGTATAAAGACAGTTTCCAATGGAGAAATATTTATATAACATTGAAAATGGTATAATTAACCCCTAGATTACCTAATAATTATATGTCTATATTGAAAATGTAAATCCCTTATCAATATTAAAGCCTAATCAATGAGTGAAACAAAATATAAATCTTGGAGAAATGAACTGCTATAATGACAAGAAATATATTAGCTGTCCTGTCTGACTGACACAAGACTATTTAAAAAAAAAAAAAAGACATGGTCTTATCGTGTAGCCCTGGCTGGCCTGGAACTCGTAAAGAGATGCCTACTGGATGCTAGTATTAGAGGTATGCTTCACCATGCCTCTAGTTTCCTAAAGAAATGGGTTTTACCAACGTTTTTGCCTTAGGATCTGTGATGCATTAGTATGCCAGGGTTTTTGTGGTAAAATCCCCAAGAACTATGTGTCTTGAACAATAGAGATTTATTTCTTAACAGTCTGAACAACAAGATTTAATCACAGTTTCTCCTGAAATCTCCCTCTTTGAAGCACAGACATCACTTTTCTTGGTGCATCTTCACATAGTTTTTCTGCTATGTGCATCTTTGTCCTTATCCTACTGTGTGCACCTGTGTCCTTATCCTATTGTGTGCGCCTGTGTCCTTATCCTACTATGTGCATCTGTGTCCTTATCCTACTATGTGTGTCTGTGTCCTTATCCTACTGTGTGTGGCTGTGTCCTTATCCTACTGTGTGCACCTGTGTCCTTATCCTACTATGTGTGTCTGTGTTCTTATCCTACTATGTGTGTCTGTGTTCTTATCCTACTATGTGTATCTGTGTCCTTATCCTACTGTGTGTGTCTGTGTCCTTATCCTACTGTGTGCATCTGTGTCCTTATCCTACTATATGTGTCTGTGTCCTTATCCTACTGTGTGTGTCTGTGTCCTTATCCTATATGTGTGTCTGTGTCCTTATGCTACTATGTGTACCTGTGTCCTTATCCTACTGTGTGCATCTGTGTCCTTATCCTACTATATGTGTCTGTGTCCTTATCCTACTGTATGTACCTGTGTCCTTATCCTACTATGTGCATCTGTGTCCTTATCCTACTATGTGTGTCTGTGTCCTTATCCTATTATGTGTGCCTGTGTCCTTATCCTACTATGTGTGTCTGTGTCCTTATCCTTCAGGGTGTCTATGTCCTTACCTCGCTTTATAACGACACCAACTTTTGGACTGGAACCCACACCTGTTCCTATTTCACTGTAATTATCCATTCCTATCTTCATTTTCTACCCTTCTTTCCAAATGATGTTGTATTGGCCTCTAGAAGAAGCAAGGTTCATCCTCCCCTAAGTGCTGGAATCTCAGCAGGGATTCTTTCTGCACCTCTAGCACCCTTTGCTTCTACTGAAACATCTTCTGCTCACCTCAGGCATCCTCTCTTCTTCACATCTGCTTGTAGTTCCTTCAGACTTTACCTCAGATGTGACTCTACTGAGAGAGACACCACTGTTAAGTCCAGAGTCTGGTGCTGCTTTCTTGTCACTAGGCCTTGGTCCTGGGATTTCCCCCATGGCATTGTCCACTCCTTGGTAGTGTAACTGTAAGTCTTCATCCGTCACAAGATTATGTTGCTAATAAGAACACAGCAATTTAAAACCCCTACTTGGAAACCTTCAATAATTCCTGGTGGTCAACGTTCAAACTCCATTTTTATCTTTTTATCATTTCACTGAACGGCTGTGTGGAGGCACAGCACATTTTTCCTTTCCCACATCTTGTAGTTCTATCATTGTGAATCTACCAGCCAGTCTCTGAAAATAACCTGTGTCTTCCTGCTGCGTAGTCCTCCCCAGGGGGCGTACTCTTTCTTTTCCTTGAACTTCTGTTGTGATTTTCCTTCGGAGCATTTGTGGCCTCTTCTTAATGCTATTATCAAGACATGTCCGTTAAACCTGAGGCCAAGAAAAGGACTTTCCAAGACAGAGATCAAATTCCATCAGTCTGTACTCCCAAAGGCATGCTGAGCCCATACTTCTGGATCCTTGAACAAATACATTCAAAAAAAGGTTTCATGAATGCACTTCACATCTGTAAACTATCTGAGAAATTCATCATCTTAGAGTATAGCAAGAAGAGAATTGTGTTTTTAAGGATTTCAATAGAGAATATACACAGCTGAATTATAACGGAGGGAAAACAAGAGTGGTCATTTCTCTGAGTCATGGGCTATGAGCTATTTAAGAAAGGGATTAAGAAAGGAAATGAAAAGACTAAAAATAAGGTCACTCCCTTTAGATTATTTTTTTTACAAAGATTAATTGCAAAAGATGTGGTCACTTCAAATGCCATACTCCAAAAATCCTTCCAAAGTGTGTGTTAAATATCAGTGCTTGTAGAGCGACCGCTTCATAGTTTCGCTCCAGTAACCCTAACATTTTCATTACTGTGGTGTTTGGAGTCAGATAGAAACCAATCATCATTAATATTGATCCAGATATACTGTTATATGGACCTTTACATTTTCCCCCAGTTATAAGTGTCAGGGAGAAGAGAATGAATGGACTACTTTAGGAACGGTGATCAGGTATGTTGAAATCACTAAGCTCTTCCAATTAAAATGTAACAGACACTATAGGTAGTCAGTGTTGATGACCTAAGACAAAAACAGAGAATCGACTGACCACCATAACTGATTACGTTATCTTGCCTGGGGTGCCATAGGAAGAATCCATATACTGTCTGATTTATGCAACATATGCCAATAACCTCACATCTCTGCAGACTGGGATTCAGTGGAAGGTGCCAGTGGAGTTGATGTCTGGAGAAGACTCTTCCAAACTGGCAGATAGCAGACCCCCTTCTACTCCCATGACAGAGAAGGTCGAGATAAAGGAACTAACTCCTCCATCTTCTTAAAGGTACCAACAGCTCTATTAGATTTAGGCTCCACTGTTAAAGCTCACTTAGCTTTGATGGCTTTCATAAAAGCTTCATTTCCAAGTACAGCAGAATAGAGCAGACTTCAACATACCAGTTTAGATGAGAAAGGAGACAACAGTCCAATGTACTGGCATGGAAAGACACCTCCTGAGAAAGACTGCCTTGGATGTTTAAGTATCTCCACGTCTTCTTGACCCTTAACTGGATCTGTCTCAAGTCCCCAGTAACTAAACCATGGACACTTTGCCTTTGAACCTGTTCTGATTTAAAAATTAATCACATGTTCTCTTCCACGTTTTCAGTAATATGCAATCTATTCTCACTTCTTGCACTCTGTCTTCATTTTCCATCTTTCCTATGATACCACATCCACTTTTATCAAAGATATAAGTGAATCTAATTTCCAGGGCTAATTCTCCATTTTTATCCAGTTTTAACTTTACTAAGTTGATTAATGAAATACTTCATTAGGCTTCCAAGACACTACCCTCTCTCTCCTGGCCTTTCTGGGATCTCCTACTAGCTTCTCATTCTCTTTTGCCATTTTTTTTTCTAATGACTTAACCGTGGACTGCCCACATCTTTGTGCTATGAAATTATTCCATCAGCACTATCATCAACCGCCATGGTTTTGTGGATAAACAATGGTGTGCAAACCCATTCATACAACCCACAGTGCACTCTGAACTCCAGGCTTATCTAGTCAACTCCCTATCTGATATTTCCATGTAGATACCACACAGGGAAAGGTATCATATTAAATCCTTATCCTCACCTGAAAATCTGTATCCCCCACGGTCTCTTAATCAATATTAGCTCTGTTTTTCCACTTGATTGAAAATTTTAGAGAATTGGTAAACTCCTTTTATGTCTAAAGCAATCCATTTCCCAATGGGTTGTCTTACCAACTTACTGTCTCTAGGATCACTCTCTAACCCTAAAGCAACCACTTCTAATCAATCCCACCAAAAGCATTCTGGTTCATTACCATCACAATCTTTGACTTGTGTATTACAACAGTTTCTTTGTTAGATTCCTTTCTTCCATACTGACCTTTACATAACTGCTGGAAAGATCATGTTAAAATTAAATCATGTCTCATTTAAAGACCCATGACAATTAAAGTAAATGTTTAAGTTCTTACAGCGACTTAGAAAGCCCTCAAAGATCCATTACCATTGCCTGTACCTTACCACCCAATTTGCTCAGTCTTCGCATTTGGTTTCATTCTCTTGTCCGAATGCCACCTGACTTCTGTTCCTTTATGAGCCTTGAGTCTGAACTCTTAATATTCCCTCACATTGAGTTCTTGCTAAGATGCTTGATAGGGCACAAACCCTTATCTGACTTACTGTCTCATTATATTTTTTGACAATATATTACCATCCCATGTTCTATATAACCTCATACTCATTAAGCGGACTTATTTTCTTCAGAAGAATCCAAATTTCATGAGGAAAAGACTCCTCATGGAGTCTTTCCTGTATTAGTGAATGATGACGCTGTTTAAGCCAAACACCTGGGAGTGGTCCATGATTCCCTTTTTGTATTTTAGGTCTTTAAACTTTTTCATTTCTACATACATGTGTGCGTGCACACACACACACACACACACACACACACACACACACACACACCTATACCCCCACCCACACACACTTAGACATGCATGCACGCACACACACACACACACACACACACACACACACACACACGCATATGCACGGCAGTCCTAGAACCTGAACCTTTCACCTCTGTATGACTCTTACTCAAGTTCAGGCTAAGATGATCTCTCATCAGTGCAGTGGGACTCCTTACTGGTCCTACGTGTTTGCTCACAATCCACAGAAATCTGTCTTACATTGAAACAGTCTGAGAGGACCACCCTTCCCGGAAACAAGTTCTACTCTTCCTAGACAGGCATACCTCTGTGAAGCCATTCCCTCAGTCTCTCTGCTCGCTCTCATAAACCATCCATCTCCTTTCCTAGTCTTTCAGTATGCCAGACGTGGACCCGGGATGCACACGTGACCCGCTTCCTTCCCACATTCAGATCTCTGCTCCAAGTTGCTTCATCAGAGCACTCCCTGGACCATCAAAGCTAAAATAGCAAGCATGAATTCCACCATCAATCACACTCGACCTACACACTGCTCTAGCTTCTGCTGTACTTTATTCTAAAGTCTTTCTTACAACCTGAAATCACGTTTACTTATTTTTAGGTCTTTCTTTTCTTTTTCTTTTCTTTCTTTCTTTTTTTTTTTGTGTGTGTGTGTGTGTGTAATTTAGAATCTCACTTAGTAACCCAGGGTGACCTTGATCTTGCCTCAGTCTCCCAAGTCCTAGGATGACAAGTGTGTGCTATCATACAGGATTTTAATTTATTTTTAATCACATCTCTTTCACCCTCAAAATGCAAACTGTGTGGAAGAAAAATAACCTATTCACTATTGTGTCCTCATCTTTAACCCCCTGGGTTTCCTAACATCATAGGAATAAATAACTTATTTCTCATACATACATACATACATATGTGTGTATATATATATATATATATATATATATATATATATGAATGACTTGGGACTTTCCAGTGTTGTGTCTACCTCTAAAACATTTTCTTTACCCAGATCTAGAGACATTTGATTCCATAGTCTGATTCACATGCTCCTTTTATAGGCTTGTCATCGATGTAGGATTAACAGGAAAGGACATGAAACCTAAAAGAGAGAGGGGGGAAAAGAAAAATGGGTTTTCCTCATAGAACCCGGGGTGGGAATGGAGTGGGACGAACTCAGGGGAAGCAGAAACAACAGATGGGAACCGCAGAGATTTTCAAGAGTGGGAAGGAAAACACAGGGATTAGCTGGGGCCCCTGACAGAGGAACTGTCCCTAAATAGCTGTACCTCAGTACACTCTGGGAGAGGAAGCAGTTACCCCAGTCATGCCTGCATAGACCCACGGTGTCCTGCCTCTTAAGTTACTTTGGTGGGGAATGAGCTGAGATCGCCCTGTTTTAATAATCCTGAGACTTTGCCTGAGAAGCTGCGGGAAGGAGGGAGAAGCACCACCCGCAGCCAGGGCCACGTGGATTCCCTTCTTCTTTGCTTCACCTACTAAGGTGCTCCAGCTCATTTGCACAGTTCTGTATGGATTTATTAACAATTAATTTTCTAGTTAAAGATAAAAATAAATTAGAAATAAGCAACAAGCGGTCACTTGGGCATGCGCAGATCATTTCACACGCGGCAAAATAGGAAGCTTGCTGCCGTCGCTTGGCTCAACCTGTCTTGTCTTGTTTTTGTTTTTGTTTTTATCGTGTGTTTTTTTAAAAAAAAAAAAACACCTAACGCCACAGAATTAAAAGTCTTAAAAAAAATTGCTTCTGAATGTAGAAAACGTTTCTTGGGTTCTCCTGAGCGTGGGGCACCTCCGCTAATCACAGGCGTGCACACACAGACATTCTTCCCATAGTACAGTACTTTAAAATTAATAGCACATGCTGAGGAAAAACTAAACCCTTTGACGTCACTCTCGAAATGAGGAAACATAAACAGAAAAGGCTCCACTCCAGTAAGCTGCCGGCGCAGAAGCCGATTGGTCTCCGGGTTTCCTTGCCTGTGGCAACTGACAGGCTCAGCCAGCCTCCCAGGCGGCTGCCTGCTCACCAGCCAGTCGCTCGCTCGCTCGCTCGCTCGCTGGGCACTGCAGTAGGCTCGGCTCTGTCCCAGCGCTCGCCCGCCAGCCCGGCTGGAAGAAAAGTGGTGTCCTCGCCCGCCCGCTCGCCCGGAGAGAGCCTCCCTCTCCCTTCCTTCTTTCTCGAGCTCTCTGAATCCTTTGGCGTTTCTTTCTTTCTTTCCTTTTTTTTTTTTTTAAAAAAAAACATTTTCTTTTTCTTTCTATAAGATTTGCATAATTATACTGCTAATCCTGGATGAGGTTGCTGGATTCTGCAGTACAAATCTTCATGAACAAGCCGCACCGCTCAGAGATTTCACGGCACTCAAAGGTCACAGAACTGCCACTATGGTTAAATGTCTTGTTTAATGGTTGAGGTATGTACAACAAATTTAAGCGGCAAGTTCATTTTCCTTGAGAGTACAGAGTCACAGGGAGACAGGCGCCAGGGTTTTCGTTTTTATTGAAAATGGACCGGTACCTACAGATTCGTGTATAGATATGTATGTATTTTTGTCTGTGATTGTTCCTACAGCGACCAGCTTTTGAATTTCCTTCCTTTTTCTAAGCGAACTGACTAAGCATTGTCACTTACTCTGAATTAACTCTTTGAGGGCAACAGGGTTTAGCAGGAGATTGGGCATTCTCTGAACTTTGAGCCTTCACAGAGGAGCACCCCCCCCCCCACACACACACATGTGTTTAAATGAGTGCAGTGTTTCTTCTCCATTATGAATTTTAGAATTGGGTCATTTTTCAATTTCGGTAGGACAGGGCGTGAAAATGTTGGTGAAGGGTTGTGAACCAGTGGGGGAGAAAATCAGGTTGATTTGTTGATTTGCTTTCTCTTGGGTTTGTTGGTTGGTCTGGAGCAGACCTCAAAATGAAGAAAGTGGTACTTACTACACAAGGGAACAGCTGGCAGTGAGCGAGAACAGAATCGATCTGGTAGAGCGCTGGGGTGGGGGGGGGGGTGTTGAGAAAAATCTACTTTATTATCTTGCTGCATTTTATAAAAAAACCTATTTTCAATCTCAAAGTTATCAGCGGAGATGTAGGTTTGAATTATGTGGGCAATGATTTAAGTCTTACTATTTACAAAGGAAAATAAAACTTTATTATCACTGCAAGATTCGGTAATTATCTTTTCCTGAAGGGTTTGAAAGCAGAGTCAGATATTTAATTAGGGACTTAAGTGATGGAGCCTGGGGACTAATTAATCATCCAAAAACTCAGCTCTTTCGTGTGCTCTGGCCAGAGACCATTGCAAGAGAGGAAACAAGCCAGGCACACATTCATGCACAGTAAACTCACTAGCTGCTGCAGAAGGTACAGCTGAACACAGAGCTAACGTTTCCAGCCACACAGTATTCCGTGTCTAAGGAGACCTTGCTGGGAGTCTTCCCTATCTGGCTGTCAATTTTTGTAAAAGCAATTCAAGTAGTACACAGTTAACATAGGCTTCCTTATCTGAGAGTTATGCAATAACAGATGAGACAGAATTGTTCGAAACCATCCCCCCTCCCCGGCTCCACAATTTCTAAATTGTTCTCCTTAAAGTTTCTATTCTCAACACTGAGAACTAGAAACGTGTGAAACCGGGTCAGTATCAGTAGCCCTGAGAACATAGGCACAAACACTGCATTCTCAAGGGTTAACAGTTAACTGCCTAATGTACCTAGTTAAAGAACAGCGAAAATATTAGCTCGGAGTTGCAGAGGGTGTGCTGTGAATGGACAATTGCTTTTCCACAGCGCCTGCTGGGGGAACAAGGACTTTGTGTGTCTGTGAATGCACAACTGCAGCTCCTCCATTTCCTCTGCTTTATCTTTTATTCCTGGCTGGTGAAAGAAAGAGGTACCAGGGCTGCCATCTTGAGTGACATTTGCTCTAGTAAAATGAAGTCCCTTTGTATTGCAAGTTAGCAAAAACTCCCAAATCCAAATTCTCCTGACAAGGCTATCTACCTGACTCTGAGCGGTCTGAGTTCAGAGGGCCCACTCAACTGAGCACGTGCCAACGTCAACGAAAGAGCGTATTTCAGCAAAGTGGTTTGGAGAAGCTATTTTTTTTTTTTTTGAATGAAGCTACTTAGGACAAGGATGGAAAAATCCAAGATGTGTCAGAGACAGGCATCAGTTTAAAGAAAACAATGGCACCAGGACACCTTTTAATGCTGTCCACTGTGTTTGGCACAAAGCCAACTGTTGTTGAAACTTAATAAAAACCCTAGCTAAAATGTTTGGCAAGAATTTACCAAGCACACCTTATAACTTTAAACCTGGAAGTTTTAACTGTTTTGAGAAATGATTTTTGGTGTTAAATTCCAGATGAAAATATAATCTAGAAGCTGTCACTGAAAAAGACGAGGGCATCCTGATGTCGGATGGTGTTATTCTTAGCCAGAAGGAGGGTGTACACGCAAAACTAAAATGGTCAATCTTCCTCTAAGTGGGAAGGTAGCACCTGGAAATGCCTCTGTCCAGTAACCATTCTTCCAAGGTCTAACTTGGTGTTTACCAGACTCAAAAAACAAAACAAAACAAGGGAAGCTGCTTGTTGACTCACAAGCATAGTGTTGGAAGGAATTTATTAAACAAGAAGCCAATCGAGCTCACGTCCACAAGTACTTCATTGTATTAAACACAACTGTCACATTTAAGCATCAGAGAGGATTTGTGAACATCTAGCTAAGAGCGTTTTATGTAGTTTATCTCACAATTCAGAGGTGGTGTATGACTTAGGAAGGAATACTCCATATACATGAACCATGCCAAGAATTCACCATCCTGAGAATGTAGCCCAGTGGGGTCTTGAGTGAGTGAGTGTTCACGTAGCCCAGTGGGGTCTTGAGTCAGGTAAGAATGTTTTTTTAGTAGGTACAGCTCCCTGAGGAAGCAAAATGTTGGTGTTGGAAGATTTACCTGGTCCCTCACACCGTAAGCCACTTCCTTAACTGTTTCATGGTGGTAGCACCCTCATTTCCTTCACATCTGAGCTCTAGGAGCACAGCTTTCTCCCCACAAGAGTGTCCTAGACATTCAGCACACAGGCCCTTCCAGGCAGCCTTGCCCTCACTCATGACATGGTGCCTACTTGACTTCTTAGTAGACTTGAAAGTGCTTGATATTGAGATGTGAGGAAAAGAAAGAAAAGGAACTATAGGGACCCAAAGTAACTAATGCCTATGTACCAGGCAGGTTTAGAAATTTAACTAGCAAGAAGGAAATGTGTCAATGTTCTAATATTAAATCAAGGCATTTAAATTCCCACCTCAAGGATTATTTAACCATTTGAACAGGTTAACTTTTAATTAAGAGAGTGAACTGAAGGGCATAGTGGATAGGACCCTCTGGTCCAGGACTCACACTCTCATTTGGGCAGCAGCTAACTGGTGGACACTAAGCCATTCAGTCATTCTTGACCTTAGTGTCTTCATCTGTATTACAAACTGTTGGATTAGATTATTTCTAACATTCCTTTAGGACAAACTTTTTATAGTGTTTTTACTTTCAATCAGAAGTTTGTTATTTGTAAACGTGAAAAGTGACAAAATTTTATTCAAAAAAAAAATCAGAAATGGACCACTGATGCTGTTCATGCTTCCAGCATGTCAAACACTTTTAACCTGAAGTAAACACAAAGACAGGTTGGGGTTGGAGAGCTGGCTCAGTAGATAAAGTACTTGTTGAGCAAGCATGAGGTTCTGAGTTCAGATCCTCGACAGGCTTGTGAAAGCTGAGCATGACATCACATGTTTATAACCATAGCACCTGAGGGACAGAGACAGGAGCATGATGGGAGCTCACCAGCTAGCCGGCATAGTCTAAAAGGCAAGCTCTGGGTTCAGAAAAGGACAAACAAACAAACAAAAACATAACACAGAAATAAATAAACAAAAGCAAAGAGAGTTGTAGGGAAGACACAGGACATCAAACTCTGGTCATTCACAAGCATATACATCTATGCATCTACATTTGCACACGATATACCATAGGCACACGCACATAGGCACACACAAAGTTTGGAAGGGAGACAGTGAAAAGAAAAACTATGTAGAAGAGGCAAATGAATGCAAGTTAGACTGCAGGAAGTGAATTTGTATCCATATTGGCACTAACACGGTCAGGCGGAGAGATCATGATTCTTTTGTGGTGGTGATCTTAAAAACTAGCTCGTCGAGAAGTGCCCAGCTTTCCCATAAATTGACTTACTTTATTCGCCAGCCTAAGATGGAGAATAAAACTCACGCATGGGGTTTTCTTCCCCATTCCTTGGGGTACAGGAAGAATCCTTTGGAGATGTTAAAAGCAGCCCCAGATTCCAACAGCCGTTTGACAGGAATGGGGAGGATTGGCAGCCATGATGTCATGTGATGTCTACGCTATGGGAAGTACTCTCAGCGTCTGGGAACTTCTGACAGTGGCTCCAGAACTTCCTGGGTCACTTGTGTGAGGTCGTGGGGGTAAACTTTTTAAGTCCTAGAGATCTTGGTTTCCTTGTCTGTAAGGCTCATTGGTGACTTTCGTGTTCCATTCTGCTGTTAATGCTGACAAAGTTCATACTGAACCACACTAGTCTGGACGGAGTATTTTGGCCTCTCCCATCCCTTCTCCTCACTACTCCTCTTTATGCCTTAGCACCAGGTACTGATTTAAGTTTATATGATTCTTTCTCTAAGATAATCACATTACCAATGAAAAGCCAAAGCAATCACAAGCCCTGGGCTTGGAGAATTTCTCCCAGAAAGTCTGTTGCTCCCCTGGGAAAGTTTTCTCTCTTTGCCATATTTATCTCCTGTAAAGTGGAGCATTTCTTGAGACAGCAAAGGGGTACAGTCTGTGTTTGGGGCAGATGGGACACCATCACTGTAAGACAGGCATCTTTTTTTTTATGACTGCCAGTAATTCTTAAGTTTCTCCACTACTTTCCTTGGTGTTGCTCACACTCCAGTTCTGATTGCTTTAGAGAATGACTGAAAACACTTCCTGTCTACTGTGAGGCCTGAGCCCTGGTGCAGACATACTGCCTCATCCTACTGGTTGGCTTCGATATAGTTCAACGGTCCTAAACCAGACACTGCTCCATCCTGTGTGGCCAGGACAGCTGGCATCTCCACCAAATAAAGGTTTACAATTAACAGCCAAAGTATGGAGGATAAAAGGCAGATTTGTTATTTCATATAAATCTAGGAATGGCTTAACAGCTCACAGAAGTCTAGTAAGCACGGGTTATCCTTAATAATAGTCTGTAAATATATCAATATGTAAAACAAAAACAAAAACAAAAACAAAAAACCCCCCAAACACCTAAATCCTGTTATCAACACTATCGGGACACATTGAGATGTGTGAACAGTACAGAGTGTGAAAATGATAACTGAAGCCAATAACCCAGCACTTTTGACAACCATGACAAGCTCCTCCCTCCCTCTGCTCCTTCTCCTCCTCTTTATGTTATCTCCCTCCCCTCCTCTCTCCTTTGTTCTGTCCTCCCCTCCCCTCCCTCCTCTCCCCTCTGTCCTTCTCTCCCATCCCTTGCTCTGTCCTCTCCTTTCCTCTTCCCTCCCTCTACTCCTTTCCTCTCTGTCCTTCCCTCCCTTCCCTACCCTGCCCTCCCCTCTCTTTCCTCCTCTCCTTTTCCCTCTGTCCTTCCATCTCCTCCCCTCCCCTCTCCTCTCCTCCCCTCCTGTGCTCTCCCCTCTCTCCTCCCCCTCCCCTCCCCTCTCTCTGTCATCTGTAAGGGAAGATGAACAAAATGGAGAGTCACACAAAGGTTTTGATGGTTTTCATTGCACCAAATTCAGAGTCATGTTCGCTGTAATTTCCTCCTTTCTAGTAACTGCTGTGCGCATTTCGGGCACCTAAGAGTTGGGACTCTGGATTGTCCCTCTATCTAGCATGAGATGGAAGGTCACATCTGGTCAGGGATGTGGACCATGTTTCTGTGGATCAAGGTATAGATATAGGAGGTGATTATAAGCTTTAGTTGGCCAAAGCTTGATATCTAAGAGATAATATTGATCAATAGTTCTCATGCTTTCCAACTCTATCGATCCTAGTATTATAATTATTTTTGCATTGTCATATAAGAATCAGAAACTAGGGGCTGGAGAGATGGCTCAGTGGGTAAGAGCACTGACAGCTCTTTTAGAGGTCTTGAGTTCAATTCCCATCAACCATATGATGGCTCACAACCATCTGTAATGGGATCTGGTGCCCTCTTCTGGTGTGTCTGAAGACAGGGACAGTGTACTTACATATAATAAATAAATAAAATCTTTAAAAAAAAAAGAATCAGAAACTAACTGAACCCAACAATAAATGAATTGTTATTATTTTATGTCAAGGTAATTAAAAGCCATTGATACTTAAGAGAAGGAAGTAGACCTACACACAAAAGATCTGTAGGGATTTTTCAGATATAAAAAAACCAGAAAAACATCTACATTGATATTTGTCTAAATATGTAGAGCATCAGTATATTCTCAGAGAAAATCTCTGGAAATCTAGATTAAAAAGTCTTAAAAAAAATGTTTCTAAGAGGAGAACCTGAATTGCAGAGCAGAAAACTTAGTTTTTGTGGATTCTGTAGAGTTGTTCACGTTTCCCTACACACTGCATTTGTAGCAGTAACCGTTCTGCTGATGCGTTTGTGACACTGCCTGGTATTTGACATTGAAAACAATGTTAGGAAATGAAGGAAAGGGAATTTCTATTTGGCTTTGAATTTATACCATGTGTTTTTGAAACTGCCTAAAGGAGAGAATGTTCTGCAAGTAAGAGTTGTGGAGAGGAAATGCTCTGGAAATAAGAGTCATGGACATGAAACATGGAGACCTCAACAGTATAGAATGTTCGGGAAGTAAGAGTTGTAGACATGAAACATGGAGACCTCAACAGTATAGAATGTTCGGGAAGTAAGAGTTGTAGACAGGAAACATGGAGACCTCAACAGTATAGAATGTTCGGGAAGTAAGAGTTGTGGACAGGAAACATGGAGACCTCAACAGTATAGAATGTTCTAGAAGAGTCATGGACAGAAAACATGGAGAACTCAACAGTGTAGAATGCTCTGGAAGTAAGAGTCATGGACAGGAAACATGGAGACCTCAACAGTACAGAATGTTCTAGAAGAGTCGTGGACAGGAAACATGGAGAACGAGACAGGGCACTTGAGTAACTCTGGGCCACCATCATCCCCCTAGCTTCACTCTTCCTCAGTATAGAATGAGGAGCTTTGTCAAGACCGAAGTTCCTTTCAGCTTGGCATGGTGTTCATGGAAACCTTCTGGCTCTACCGATATGTTATATATTTTACTGGTTTGAGCAATCAGCTAAATTACCTGCTTTAAAATTGGTTCAGTTTCCCTTAACTTTCAGGTTAATTAAGCACAAAAAGCTTATAATTTTCCCAAATTGTCTTGAAGGAAACTAAATATCTTAGGGAAACTTTTAAAGTAAATTTATACCATAATATCAGTTATTTTAGAAAACATTATTTATATTAATACGTTCATGTGGTAGGCATGCAAACAGCTAATGCTGGTTTGGGTTTAAATATGATTTATGCATTTCTTGGTTTTCCATGAGGAAAAAAAAATACCTTCATTTCCCTTTCCCATTATGCCAGTCTCCAGCTGTGTCCAGTGAGTAGAAAGAGCTCAGTCATTCTCGAGTGTAGACAACATTCTCATGAGAGGGGATGCCCTGACAAGATGAAGGTCTAAAGAATGTGGCGATTTAGAAAAGGTCACTAACTCTAGAAAGAGTTGTTTCCGGTGTGGTGGAAATGTGCCTCCTCCTGAGTCCTTCTTGTGGCTCCCTCATACTTTCAAAGAAGTGAAAAAAACATAACCTCACTTTGGCTTTTCATTCAGTTTAGAAACTTTATTCTTCACGGAACATATCTGGTCATTTGTTTCCTATTTTCTGAGGTCTTTTATTTGGAGAGAGGAATACTCTTTAACTTCAGATAAAAGGAGCGGGTATCTGTGCAAAGAACATTCTAACATGTTCTTCTATACTTTCTTCTATTAAACATCATTGTGTTAGAAAGATGCTTCAAGAGCTTATAAATACAACAGCTGATATATATTTCTCTCTGTGTGTTTTTAACCAATTCTGACACCTCAGGCAGCAAGTGACGATTCAGGAAAGAGGTCCATGGAGTGTGCTGTCTCAAGCTTGAAACAGAGGCAAAGTTCAGGGGTCAGGGGTCAGCGCCGGCCTAGAACCTGTAAGGTCATGGGACTGATCCCCAGCCTTACCGGGGAAAACTTTTAATGTCTACATTCCTGTCAAAACCAACAGGTGACTTGGAAGTCAGGATGACTTCACATATATTGTCCCTTCTAACGTAAAGCTTTAAAAACTAAATGTATCAGATACTTATTGAATCAAACGGCAAAATGTAATTTAAAACAAAATAAGTTTATGTGTTTGTGGGATGGGAGAAAAGAAAGAATCAGGAAGGGAAAAAGAAGATCTACTCATTTGTTTTTTAAAAGAGCCCTGAATTTGTAACCGAAAGCCCTGAGTTTGGGTTCTTGATGCAACAATGATACTCTTGGCAAGGTAGTTAGCATTTTTGGTTTCCGTGTCTCTGAAATGTAACTTGCAGCACAGCTCTCCTGTTAAGCGAGGATTAGCTAGCCCATCTCAAAAGCAAGGGACTTGAGACCAGGATTCCGCTTCTACTCTTTGCTGACGGATCTTAATTGTTCTTATGTGTTTTCAGTTCATCTCCACTCATTCTGAGCATGATTTGGAAACCGTTTTTAAAATATTTATACAAAGCACAAGAACATACATTTAAGAAAACGTTAAAGCATTCTTCTAACACGTGAGGTTCCAAAGTAAAGAGAAATAATGCTCTTTCGTTTTTAATGCCCTGGAAGTTGATGCTTCAAATGTCAGGAGAGTAGTTTGCTCTGGTGGCTACAGAAATGTTCAGGAGGCATTGGGGTGGGGGGTGGTCACTCTTGTTCTCTGACCATATACAAATCACCTCTACTATGGTTTTGGAGATGAAGGTGTTTATGGTATGTCTCGTAAAGTGTAAAAGAGATGTGGGGTTCTTTTATTTGTTGAGTGTATAGAGAACAAAGTAATAAGTGTGTAAGTCTATCAGCTCTGTTTACTTATACGAGTTTTTGAATTATTATGTGAACAGTGTTCTGTTGAGGGCTTATAACATTTGCGATGAATGTACTTTTGTTTACAGTTTGAAGTTTCTCCTCAGAATTCATGTGCTGGAAGCTTGACTCCCAGTATAGCTGTATGGGGAGGTAGAGCTTTGTAAAGAGCATTAAGTTCATGGGGCAGTTTTCACAAAGGGTTTGGTGTGGCCATTGGCGTGGCTTCCTTACCTGAGAGTGGTTTGCCATACACGTGCCCAGGTCCCACCATCCTTTCTCAGTGGCTTGTTCTGACCATTTCTGACAGCTTCTGTCATAAGGTGATAGGGTAGGTTGCCGGATGCTGGAGCTCTGCTTGTGAGCCTCCTGGTCTCCAGAACTGTAAGGATATGTTTCTTTATAAATTGCCCCATCTCGAATATCATGTGGTGGTATCAGAAAATGACCTGGGTTGTTTTCTTGCCTTTTCTGTATTAAACTATCACACGTATAACCTAAATTATAATTCACTTACTGTAAGAAAATCTCCATACCTTTGTGAGTTTTTCAAGTTGCCCATGTTGGTTCATGCCAGCATCTGGGATCCTGATGTAGGAGGACCGCCGCAAGTTTGAGGCAAGCATGAGATATATAGTTAGTTTGAGGTCAACCTGGGCTTCACAATGAGACCTCTCCTTAAAACAAATAGAGAACTCCAAATACTCAAGTGGATACAACGACTTTTCCCATTGTCAGCATACCAGAATCACCTTACACCACCTCCATTCTTTCATTTGATGTTGCGTCTTGAGACTTCACATAAGTTGCTTCACGTAGTTGTGTTTTGTTTATTTGAATGAATGCATGAGATTTGTCCACTATGCTGAAGAAAGCATTGGACTGTGGCCAGTTTCTCACGTGATGGATAATGTCAGCCCAAGTCTTTAGGAGCATAGACTCTATTTCTGCTGAGGATGTCACTAGAAATACAGCTCCTTGGCTTTAGGAAATCATGCTGAACATTAGTGGAAAATTCAGAATTTCTCAAAGATGTTTAAGACTCAACATTCTCAACAAGAGTCCATTTCACCCTCATCTTTCTTTTAGGTATAGGGTAAAGGTCGTCCTGACTAAATAAATCACAAGCATACAAATAACTTTGTTGGCAGGTCCAGTCATTCTATATTTTAATTATAAAAAATCCTTCATACATTTGTTTATTGGTTGGTTTGGTTGTTTTGGTATCTTTGCTTACTACTCTAAGTGGAATAAACATTTCTTCCATTGGCAAAATTTCCTGTTTTATTCTTCACTAATATCTTGGGTTCTCTACATTTCTACATGAATTTTAGTAGTAAGATTCTTCACCATAAAACCAACCAATGAATCAAGTGAGCCCTTGGGATACAAGGTAATCTGAGATCTTTCCTGGGCCTTGGTTTATAAGCATACTGTACTCACTTCCATTTCATAGGTTTTTATCACTTCTCAATCATCTCTTCTATCTGGCCTTGTGACATCCCTTGTTCTACCTATTAGTAGGTGCTTAGTATTTTGATCTGATATAAATGGTACCTCTTCAGTTTCAACTTTTTGCTTCCAATATCCATGAAAAGTGTATGTTTGTGTATAGTTTACTAGCTATAACCTTACTAAACACATGAGTTTAAGTACTTTATAGATTCTTTTGATTTTTCAACCAAATAATTATATTATCCAAAAATACTGGTGGTCATCTGTCTTCATTTTTAATACTGATCCCTTTTGTTTGTTTACTGGCTAAGAATTCAGTAAATCACTAAAAGATCAATAGTGGACAGTATCATCCCTGTCTCCATCATAGAAGGAAAGCCCTCGGCAGCCAGCCATTAAGTATAATGTTCTTCATAACATGTAGACAAAAATCCTTTATCCCTTGTGAGCTAAGCATTTAACTTACTAAGTACTCTTTCTGATATCAAATGTATGATTTTTTTTTATTTTTACTCTGTTATAGTGGTTGTTGGCTTTGAATGTCAAATCAAATTGCCATCGTAGAATAAATCTAATTTGGTTAGGATATGTTGTGCTCACTCACATGTCTGTCTGTCTGTTTCTGTCTTTGTCTCTTTGTGTGTGTGCATGTGCATGTGTGCATGTGTGTGTGTGTGTATGTGTGTATGTGTGTGCATGTGCATGTTTGTGTGTGTGTGTATGCATGTGCATGTTTGTGTGTGTGTGTGCGTGTGTGTGTGTGTGTGTGTGTGTGTGTGTGTTTATGTGTTACTGGAGATCAAACCCAGGGTCCTGTACATATGAAATGAGTGTTCTGCCACTGAGGTGTCCTAAGCCCTTTATACTTTTTTTTACTTTTTCTTTTTCTTTTTTTTTATTAGATATATTCTTTATTTACATTTCAAATGTTGTCCCCTTTCCTGGTTCCCCCCTCCCCCGAAAATCCCATAAGCCACCCCTTCCCCAATCAACCCTCCCCCGCTTCCCTGTCCTGGTATTCCTCTACACTACAGCACCAAGTCTTTCCAGGACCAAGGGCCTTTCCTCCCTTTGGTGTCTAACAAGACCATCCTCTGCTGCCTATGTGTCTGGAGCCATGGGTAACTCCATGTGTACTCTTTGGTTGATGGATTTGTCCCTGGGAGCTCTGAGAGTACTGGGTGGCTCATATTATTGTTCCACCTATGGGGCTAAAAACCTGTTCATCTCCTTGGGTCCTTTCTCTAGTTCCTCCATTGGGGACCCTGTGCTCAGTTCAATGGCTGGCTGAGAGTGTCGCCTTCTATATTTGTCATGCACTAGGAGAACCTCCCAGGTAATAGCTATATCCAGCTCCGCTCAACCAGCACTTGTGGGCATCCACAATAGTGTCTGGTTTTTGTAACTGTATATAGGATACTCTTAAAAAATAATCTAAATCATACCACAAATTTCAAATATTTCTCTCCCATTCTTTCTGCTGTCTGCATGTATATATATATATGTATATTTAATTTCACATAGTCCCATCTCTTGGTTTCAGAAACTATTCCCTAGAGTCTTGTTGACATTCTTGCCTGTGTCTGCAACTTCATGTGTCCTCCCTGTGCAAACCCTAGTACAATGGTTCTCAACCTTTTCAATGCTGTTGCTCTTTGATACAATTCCTCACGTTGTGTGACCCCAACCATAAAATTATTTTCTTCATAGCTGCAATTTTGTTACTATTATGAATTTTAATGTAAATTGCTGGTATGCAGGATATCTGATATATGACCCTTGTAAAAGGGTCATTCAACCGCCAAAGGAGTCATGACTCCCATAGTGAGAACCCTGATCTGTAGTTTCAGCTTCCAGCTGTTCATGTCTTTGATCCATTTTGAGTTGGTTTGTCCACAGTGATAAATGAGAGTTTAAGTCTACTCTTCTGCAGGTAGATATCCACTTTTGCCAGCACTGCTTGGTGATAGGCTACCTTTTTTCCAGTGTATGTTCTTGATGCTTCTGTTAAGTATTAGGTGTCTATAGCTGAATGGACTTACTTCTGGGTCCTCTGTCCTTTGCCATTGGTCTGTGTGTCTGTTTTATGCCTGTACCCAGCTATTTTTATTATCATCACTCTGGAGTATAATTTGAGGTCAAGTTTCATGATTCGGCAGTAGAGGTTTTTTTCTACTCAGGATCGCTTTGGCTGTCTGTTGTATTTTATATTTCCATATGAAAGCTTGTATTTTTTTTCTTTTCAGTTCTTTGAAGAATGTCATTGGAATTTTTCATTTTAAAAATTATGTGCATTGATGGAAATTTGCCTGCATGTATACCTGTTTACTACATGTATGCCTCATACCTACAGGGCAGAAAAAAAGCATTGGATCCCTTAGAACTGGTATTATAGATGGGTGTGAGCTGTCATGTGGGTGCTAGGAATAGAACCTAGGTGTTCTGGGTAAAAACACTGGAAACCATCTCTCTAGCTCTTGTCCCTGGAGTGTTTAATGGGAATTGCATTGACTCTGTAGATTACTTTTGGCACTATAGCCATTTTCACACTATTAATTCTGATGATTTGGGAACATGAATAATTTTCTCCATTGTCTTCAATTTCACTTTTCAGTAGCCTAAAGTTTTTCTTGTATAGGTTTTTCACATCTGAGATCTTTCTTAGTAGTTTATTTTCTTTTTAGTGTGATTGTGATTGAGGTGTTTTTCCTATTTTCTTTCCCTGAGAGTTCCTTATAGCTATAAATAAAGCCTCTGAATTTTTAAGATTGCATTTATTTGTTTAGACTTTCATACATGAGTGCTATATTTACATAACTTCCCCCTACTTCCATCCTTCTTTAAAATTCTTCATGCATTCCCCTGCTCCTTCTCAAAACCATGACCTCGTATTCTTTCATTATTGTTATAATTTAATTATACTACATTATATATTATTTATAAATATAGCCTTCTGAGTCTATTATTGTTGGTCATATGTATATGCGTTTATGACTGGTGGCTTGGGATTGGAAAACCTATAGGGGAAGGGGGGAGCTTGTTGCTAGGGAAAACTGATGTTGCCTATAGTTCTTCATCTATGGATGGGTCTTGTGAGAGTCCCCTCATTCATGTCCACATGTCAGTTAGTGACATCATTCTTCAGGTCCTGATTAGGCAACCACATTGTTGTGGTATCATCGGTGTAGCTTCCCTGTCATGTACCAAAGACACTACCATGCAACACATATTATGGCTTTCTGTCTCTTCTGGAATTTTCCCTGAGCCTTATGTGCAGGGTTGTGTTGTAGATTTACCAGTGAGGCTGGGCAGTACATGGTCAGGTGTTTTCTGCATTTTCACCAATTTTTTTTTTTACCAAAAATGTTTATTAAATCTAAGTTTTCTGGTAGAGTCTATAGAGTCTTTTATGTATTGAAATGTATCATTTGCAAATAGGGGTAATTTCTCTTCTTTCCTGATTTTATCCCTTTTATATCCTGTCTTGTCTTAATGCTCTGACTAAAACTCTGAGCACAATAGTGAATAAAAATGTAGGTAGTAGTCACGCTTGTCTTCCAGATCAGAAATGTCTTCCATCCCCACTCCCAACTTAGTATAAGATTGACAGTAGGTTTGTATGTTCTATCTATTTTTAATTTCTGCAAGACTTCATCATGAAGGCATAGTAAGCTTTACCAAATACTTTTTCTGCTCTGTGTAGATGATCAGATAAAGTCTGCCTTTGAGATTATTTACATAGTAAATAATTTATTTTTTTTAACTGACTTGGCAATGCTAAGAAGAAACATTTGTTGTGATGCATAATCATCTTGGTGTGTTCTTGAATTTGGTTTACAAGAACTTTGTTGAGAATTGTGTGTCTCTGTTCATCATGGTTATCGAGCTGGGCTTTTTCTTTTGTTGTGTCTTGACCTGGCTTTTATATCAGGTCAATACTGGCATCATCAAATGAATTTGATGGAGTTCCTTCTCTCCCTATAGCACAGAACACTTTGAGAAGTGTTAGCATTAGAAGATCCATAAAAATGTGTTAGAATTCAGCAGTACTCTTCCAGGACTTTTCTTTGTGGAGATACTTTTATCTACAACTTCAATCTCGTTGTTTCTCATGGGCTTGTTTATAAATAATTTATGATTTAAGTGGATTATACACATTTAAAAATGTATCAGTATCATACACATTTAGAAATGTGTCAATATCAATGTATAAGTTCTCTAGCTTCTTTGAGTGAATTTTCCCAGCATCCTCTACTGGTATTCTGAATTTCCTAGGATCTTCTGTTCTCAGTCTCTGTCTGTCTCTGCCTGTCTGTCTCTGTCTCTGTCTCTGTCTCTGTCTCTCTCTCTCTCTCTCTCTCTCTCTCTCTCTCTCTCTCTCTCTCTCTCTTGCTTGTTGGTCTACAGGTTTATCAGCTTGGTCAACTTTTTGAAAAATCAACTCTTTCTTCAGCTGATTCTGAGGATTTCTTTTTCGTCTCTATTTCATTCATTGCTTTCCTAAACTTTCTATTCTTACCCAAACCTGGTATGAGACTGGAACCTTGCATCACATATATTTTGAAGGTTGGTGTTTCTTCATCAGTTGAAAATAATGTCAATTTTAAGTTTTTGGACCAGTTTATTGTTTACAAGTCCATCTATTGATCGGCAAATATGTTACAATTGTTTAGTTTGTCAGTAAGCATGAAGGTATTCTAATGTGCTTGCCAACTTATTATACAAGATTTTGAGGCTTACAATTTGTTAAAGCTTTGCTCATATAATGTTGCCCATACCTATGAAATAAATGATTATGCAGTTACTAAATATAGTTCTCCACATATATCAATTAGAAAGTCACTAACCATATCCTGTAAATATTCTGTATTTGTCTTGCTTTTCCCATTTCAAATAAGCATATTAAAAACTGCCTCATAGCTGAGGACACATCTGATTCCTTTTTAGCTTTTTTCACTTATTCATATGTTGTATTAAACAGTTTGAAATTTCATTTTTATAAATCGAGGTTAAATATCAAAAAAATTATATTAATTTTAAATTAGTATTAATAAATAAATAATTACTATAAAATTATGCTAATATTGTAATGTTATACTTTTAAGTCCTATCTTTACAGTTTGGAGGAAATAATTGATCCTTATAGAACAAGATCTCATAATGGTTTGTGTCCATTTAAAGATTTCAGTACAGACACAGATACACACTACATAGGGTCTTAAAATTTCCATGGATCCATATAAAGAAAAGAATGTCTGAAAAATGAAGATAATAGTGAAAATATCTGAGAGTTATTTAGTATGATTATACATTTAGAATTAAAACTCTCTTCAACAGAAATGTGATCATTATATTATATCCCTTACATGGTTTTATCCTTGTTTGTTTGTTTGTTGATTGTTGTCTTTGAGTCTACATTGACCATTGCTAAAATCTGTAAACCAAGCATTGTTAGTTAGGGCTGGCATGTCCTCTTATTCTCTACTCTTTTTTCTTTGAATTTTATATTTATAATTTAGAATTGCCTCTTTACAAGCCAGAGGTCAGTATAGTTTGTTTTTTATCACTTTGATGATAGTTGGGTTTTTTTGTTTTGTTTTACTTTGTGAAGTATTTAGTCCTTTTATGTTTAGTGTAATCATCTAGTCTACATAGTGTATATAGTCTTTGTTGATCTTTCACTTTCATTTTAACTTTTATTCTTTTGGATTGAGCATTGATATCATTCTGTTGCCTCCTCTCTCATTATCTTATTTTTTTAATTCTTTTATACTTTTATACTAATGGAGGACACAGAATGCTTCTATGATCTAACCAGGGTATGATGAGCATTAGTACTCTGTCCTTTCAAGGGGAATGTGAGAGCCTTGGCATCCTCAGCTGACTTTGCATAGCCATGAATTACATGCTATTGGCAGACACCTAACTTTACATGATTTAAGTACCTCAGTGATAATTATCAGTGCAGCATTATGCAATCATATACATTATTCCCTGCATACAGTGAGGCAATGACATCATTCAAGAGTTGTTTCTGTCTACAATAGCTTTACTTCACAGTCATTTCTGAACCATCTTTTTCCTGGAAATGAACTTTTCCACTGGTAATTCCACAGATAAACTTGGAGATAATCTTATCCTGTCTGATTGTTTAAATTGTCTTGCTGACATTCAGCATTTTAAAAGTATTTCTATTAATCATTTTTAATACTAATTATATCTCATTCTGCCTTGCTTTCTTAATAGTTCAGCTGTATGTGTGTTGTAGATTTTTATCCACCTACCACCGTGTGCATTGTGGATTTGAATCGAATCCATTGATTACATTTGATCTCTGTGTTCTTTATTTTTGATGTTTTCATTTTTTAAATTTATTTTCCTTTCATACAATACATCCCAACTACATCTTCCACACTCTTCCCTCCTCCAAGTTCCCCTCCACCTCCCCTCTCCCCCAGATCCACTCTGCTCTCTCTTGCTACAGAAAAGAGCAGGCCTCCCAGGGACAGGAAGAGAACACAGTGCAACAAGATACTAGAAGACCAGAAACAAACCCTCATATCAAGGTTGGGTAAGACAACCCAGGAGGAGGAAAGCGGTCCTCAGAGTAGGCAAAAGAGTCAGAGACACCCAAACTTACATGTCAGTAGTCCCACAAGAACACCAAGCCAACAAACATAACATACATGCAGAGGACGTAGCATGGACCCATGCCAACTCAGACTCCACAACTGCTACTTGATATTTCTTTTTAACCAATATCTCACTATCTATTTCTATCTTCATGTCTGTATAATCTGCCACTAAACACATTAAATGATTTTTACTTATGTTACTTTTTTCAATCATAGACTTTCTTTTTTCAAAAACCTTTATTAGATTATTTTATTTATTTACATTCCAAAAGTTGCTCCCTCTTCCCATTCTCCCCTTCCAGAGTTGTTCACCCCATATTTGCTCACCCACCACCTCTGAAAGGGTGCTCCCCACCCACACTCCCATACCCACCTCACCCCCTCCAGCATCCCCTTTCCCTGGACATCAAGTTTCCATAGGATTAAGCATATCCTCTCCCACTGAGGCCATACAAGGCACTCCTCTGCTACACATGTGCCCAGGGCCATGAACGCGCCCTGTATGCTCCCTGGCTTGGTCTATGGGAGCTCTGAAGAGTCCACATTAGGTGACGCTGTTGAGTCTCTCAGAGGAGAGCCGTGCCAGGCTCTTGTCTGCGCATACAATATGGCCTCACTAATAGTGTCAGAATTTGGTGTGCACGCACAGAATGGATCCCAAGTTGGACTGGTCACTAAGTGGCCTTTCTTTCAGTCTCTACTCCATTTTTGTTCCAGCATTTCCTTTAGACAGGAACAATTCTGTGTTAAAAATTTTGAGATGGGTGGGTGGCCTGCTGCTTGAACTGGAGCTGTTCTCTTCGGGCTTCATCTCCCCACTGTTGGGCATTTCACCTAGTCTCATCCCCATTGAGTCCTGGGAGCCTCTCACATCCCTGGTGTCTGGGACTTTCTAGAGGTTCCCCTGCTCCCTCACCCCCACTGCTACATAGTTTGATTTATTCTCCTGGCCCTCTGGGCATCCCTCCTGTCTCTCTCCATGCTCCACCCTGCCCCTACTTTCCCCTCCCCTCTCCCACCTAGTTTCCTCCCTCCCTCTGCCTCCTATGATTATTTTGTTCCCCTTCTAAGTGGGTTTCAGGTATCCACATTTGAGCCTTCCTTCTTGTTAAGCTTCCTATGGCCTATGAGTTGTATCTTGGGTATTCTGAACTTTTGGCTAATATCCACTTATCAGTGAGTACATACCATATATGTCCTTTTGGGTCTCAGTTACCTCATATGGGATGATATTTTCTAGTTCCATCCATTTTCCTACAAAATTCATGATGCCCTTGTTTTTAATAGCTGAACAGTGTTCCATTGCATAATTGTACCACATTTTCTGTGTCAATTTTTTGGTTGAGGGGCATCTGGATTGTTTCCAGCTTCTGGATATTATAAATAAGGCTGCTATGAACATGGTGAAGCACATGTCCTTGTGGTATGGTGGAGCATCTTCTGGGTATATGCCTAGGAGTGGTATAGCTGAGTCTTCAGGTAGAGCTATTTACAATTTTCTAAGGAACTGCCAGATTGATTTCCAGAGTGGTTGTACCAGTTTAAATTTAAATTTTATTTTCATGGTTCTTAGATCTCTATCAAAATTCTTAATCTTGTCTAACACATTCTCATATCATACTGCATTGAACATCTTCTCTACGTGATTTTCAAGTTTCTAAAATCATGTTAATTAAATTTTCTTAGTGTCTATATCAATTCTACTTTCTGGGTATAATTGTCTTGATTTTCATATATATATATTATAATATATTATATATTATTATATGTTATATTATATATTTATTATATATTATATATACATTATATGTTGTATATTTATTATTTGTTATATATTATATTATTATAATATATAATATATATATTATAATGGCCACATTGAAAAATAGAAAATCAGAAGAGAGTATGAACATATATATGGGAGAGACTTGAGCCTGTGTATGATGTAGTTTTGCAGATAGTACCTTAGCTTCTGCAAAATTACCAGTGACATTAACTGTCTTGATTGTCTTAATCCATATTGAACAAAACTATGAGACAGTGACTGATTTGTTGATGGATTATACACCTATACTCCTTTCCCTTCCGTGCTCTCTTCAATACGTTTAGGAACAAAGCTGGAGAAAAACCTATAAAGAACAGTCTGTAGCATTAGAAGACTCCATATGAACCAAGAGTATAGTCTCAAACCTTGTGTCGGTCTTGGTTAGTTGGGTTTACCTTTGCATCTGAAATGAATTTAATAGTATTCATGCATCTGCAATCTAAACAGCAGCATATTCATCTGCTGATATTCTATTTTTCAATGTGGCCATTATATTATTATACAACAGTTTAAATTAAAAGGATTCCAACCTCACTGGAGTACACACTGTTTTACAATTGTTAGTTGCTGGTAGAGCTTGGACAACCATCCTTTTTGATAATGCTAATACACTAAAGATATTAGGGGCCAAAGCATCATTCACCAGCACTTGCTTTTCTTGTGTAGGTCATGTTCTGGTGAAGGGGTCGTTAACAAAACTGTATCATCTTGTCCCTGGTTCCTGACTTTCACACATGGCAGTTAATATTTCTTTACCCAATCTCTGATGTAAATTAGGGACAATGACCTCTTGGTGATTTTTCTCCATTATCCAAAGTATTTCCAAGTTCACAGTTCTATATAAACCAATCTAGTATTTTTTTTTTCAGCTATATCCTGTCAAATTAGCAAACCCTTAAATAAGATAAGCCTCTAGGTAGGTTTGTCAGTTGTTGAGTTCTGGCTCAGTTGCATGCAGTGGGCCTTTGGTTGTTCTTTCTGGAATATTATGTTTTCCTCATCCTTAGAAAGGCTTTTTCAGGGCTAGGGAGTCTTTGAAGTGCAGGTAAATTCGCTTTTAAAAATGCACTAGCCTAGAGTTCAATGGCTGATTATTTATAGATGATTCACATATACAGATGATTAAAATAGATACAGGCATGAAAGGAGGAACAGTAAAACAAATAAAAATCTTTGCTCTCTCTAACTTTTAGGATAAGCTTTCATATAAATAGACTTCTCATGCATTTCATTGCTTTTAAAATACAAACTATAAAATTGGAACTTAAAAATTTAGTATTCAACAATTTCAAATGCCATTCAGTGTGAAAACATTGAGAGCAGGATTTGCAAAATGTTGCCATTTTCAGTTGATAATACCTATGCCATGGGTAACACTAGAGATGGAGGAAAATTGTCTTAATAGTTCAACTAAAGGGCTGAGTTTTATGTTATAGACTTTTAAACTGAGGAAGACTTTTTCGTTGCCTTTTTTGTTTTGTTTTGTTTTTTAACTTTAGAATATCAGTGAGGAAGTAACAAGGAGTCATTGCAAACTCTGGTCGGTCAGCAGAAGCAGCGTTATGTGCTGCTGAGCAGTTAAACTGACTACTCCTGAAATTCTTATGAAACAGTCCTTAGGCTGCGAGTTTCCAATCCAACAAATATTTAGTGTTTCATCTTTAAACAAACACAAAAACGCGATGTTGAGTGATCTGTAATTGAATTCTCAAAGCTTGCTTTGAATGCTCAATTTAAAATGTAAGAGAAACAGTTCACAGACTTGGTCACTTTGACCTGTGCTTAGGTTATTAACACAACCCCAAAGACTGACGATGACTTTATTTTCGCAGAAATGAATTTTCAAGAATGATGTTGACCTCCAAAGAGGTTTGACATCTCCCAGTTAGGTTTTCAGGCTAGAAGACTTTTTGTTGGTTTGTTTTATTTTGTTTTGTTTATGATGGAATCAAGAAGGATTCTTGGGCTTTTCCTACATGTCCTGGGTCAGTGGTAGTTACAGACAACTTAATCATTCATCTCTAGTCAATATGGTGATTCAATATTTTGACTACCATTCCTCTGGTGCCTACATTTTTATCAAAACACTAATGGTTCAGTATATGAAAGTGATACTTGAGGACTATGGATATAGGGCTGTTGTGGACCCCAAAATTATAATTGGTGGACTACTGTGACTTTCCCATAGTGCACAGGTAGCATCAGTACTGTGTTCAGTAGAAACCCCAAGTAAATTATCAGACATGCTTAGGTGAAATCACATTTTGGCCTAAGTATTTCACATTGTCTTATTTAGTTTTCCCAGTATTCCTCAGGTATGCTAACTTGATGGTGGTGGTGGTGATGATGAAGATGATGATGATGACGATGACTTTACTATAGGAATCTCAAGTAAATAATCAGATCTCTGTTTCTTCCTGTTCTAGCTTGTAGACATCTTGCTAAATGTACATTTCAGTGGTCAGGCCATTGACATGACAAATTTTAGAACAAAGTAGACAAATATTAACAAATATGTGGCTATATCAAGTATATGTGTATATATCTGTGTAGATGAGCACTTATGGGATATTCAAAATGACAGGCATATTATATCATAGATAAAATCTAGATATGTTGGATCTTAGAATTGAGAATGTATGGACTTCTTTGGGTTGATGTGGAAATATATGTCACACATAGCAAGCTATTAATAAGTCTAGACTAGATGTGTCACACTGACTACTGTGATAGTTTTTAACCACTATGACAAGACACTGGGGAAAATTAGTTTAAAGGAAAGGTGATGTGTTACAATTTATGGTTTCAGTTTAAGGTCACAATAGGCTTCTACTCATGGCAGAGATTATGTATGTGATGGAACAAAACTTCTACCCTCATTGAAGGAAGGGGAGGGGAGGAAGAAAAGAGGGAGGGAGGGAAGAGTAGGAAGAAGAAGAAAAAGAAGAAGAAGAAGGAGGAGGAGGAGGAGTCGGAGGAGGAGTCGGGGAGAGAGAGAGAGAGAGAGAGAGAGAGAGAGAGAGAGAGAGAGAGAGAGAGAGAGAGAGAGAGAGAACAGTACCCTTCAACTGTGTAACCTTGATGGTTCTTCCGGGGAGATCTTTTTCTAATAGTCCATTTAGCTAATGATCTATCACTAGATTATTCAATCCAGGACCCAGTAACATTCAATAAAACTCCCAACAAGTGACTAAAACATCAACACATGTACCATTTGGGGTGGGTGATATTTCTTATTCAGCCTGTAAAAAAAAAGATAAACAAACAAGATAAATATACAGACAGATGAACAAATGATAGTATACTAATTAGCATATAGTTTTTGCATAGTTATGAAAAATTCTGATTCCTGCTTTAATCGCTCAAATAGTCTCAGAAACTCTTCAATGTAAGTGCGATTATTCATTCCCATTTTGATAAGCAGACTGAGATTCCATTGATTAATTCACATCAGTGACTGTTTTCTAGTAACAGAGCTTGCACTCATTCATGCATGCACTCATTCATGCATGCACTCATTCATGCTTGCACTCATTCATGCTTGCACTCATTCATGTTTGCATTCATTCTTTTAACACATATTTGGAGTCTTAACATAGTCTAGGGACTCAAGACATATTAAAGGAACAGACAATAAATACCCCTGTCTCCACAGAGTTTCCATTACAGTCGGAGAAAACTGACAGCACACAAGCCAGTAGACGCACCAGCTGGGTTCTCATTTTGGTGAATGGATGAAGAAAATGTAGCAAAGGAAGCCAGTCAATCACTTGCTGTATGGGGCAGATTTAAGATGACGGCTCTGGCACACGTGGGATGGATGGCTTATTCCACAGAAGACTGGGACGTCTGCTGTGAGCAGATGATGTTTACTTCAGGCCAGATGAGATGAGAGCAGCTTGGTTTAGGGCTCAGACTGTGGAATGGCTCCGTGGGCAATATTTGCCCGCAGGAATCGAATGTAGAGCCAAGAAGGCTCGATCAGATGTGAAGAACAAGTCCCTGCAATGGCTTCCTTCCCTCCTTCCCTCCCTCTTTGCCCCTTTCCTCCTTCCCTCTCTCCCTTCCTCCCTCATCCTCTCCTTCCTTTCTATCCTTTTGTTGTATTTTTTTTTGTTTCATTTTTTTTTTAGATAGGCTCCTATGTAGCCCAGGATTGTTTTAAACTCACTAGGTAGCTGAGGTTGGCCCTGAACTCCTAATCTTCTAGCTTCTATCACTAAATTCTAGAATTTCATGGCTATGCCACCATGCCTGGTCATGAGGCCAGATCTTGAGTTGGGTTCACTCATTCATGTCTGACTCCATCTCTACCAGGTTTGTTCCCCAGAACAGGGAATATGATGCTGGGGTTTTTTTCCTTTGTAAAACTGGAGGCCCCAATAGTGCCAAGCTTCCAAAATTTCTGTAAAGCATGTGTGCATGTGTGTGTGTGCATTTCTATGTCTGTGTGTATAAGTGTGTGTCTGTATGTGTGTGTGTTTCTATGTCTGTGTGTATAAGTGTGTGTTTCTGTATGTGTATGTGTATGTGTATGTGTGTGTGTGTGTGTGTGTGTGTGTGTGTGTGTGTGTGTGTGTGTGTGTGTATACACTTTTATAGGCTCAGGTTTGGTAACAAGACAAGTACCACACTGTGTATTGTCAGCTAAGTTAAAAAGTTAAAAATAATAACCAAAAATCCTGGACTTGAGGCTCACATTTACCAGAGTGGGATAGATTGAAGGAAGATCAGACAGACCAAGAGAAAAGCATGAGAAGTCAAGAAATGTGTGTAAGGTCCACAGAGTTTGGTATGTCTAGTAGGGGAACAGAGGAGAGGAAATCTGAAGTTCCTAGGGGACATGCTCACTACCGCATGCTATTTGCAGCCTGGCTACAGGATCAACACACACAAGATGACAATGTGAAGAGGGAAAGGGTGGAGAGTAAGACCCCACCAGCGAGGGAGGGTAGGAGAGAAGGTAAGGCCAGGAAATGGCTCCAATGCACATCTGGTTTTGACATTGTGCTGCCTATATGACTGGAGAGCGGCCAGAGTGCACACTTCAGAAGGCCTGCTGCCATAAAAGCCTCTTTATACACTGGTGGCTAGTAGTGAGGGGCTGTGGCTTCCAACCTGAACCCTGCTGACAGGGGTTTCCCACCAATGCTGGAGAGTAGCATGAAGACCCTGTGGCATTAATCAGCCTCCTCCTGCTTACCATTGGGTGACTTTAGTGCAATCGAAGTTATCTGTGGCCCCAAATTCTATATCACTTGCTTTAAGTCGTGTCCTGTATCCGTCTCTCTGCTTGGCAGCATGGCAAGCTCCAGTTCTCAGAAATACTTTGATTCAGAATCTAGAAGTGAAAAGCACCAGCTCCACAAAACCATGCTGTTCCTGAGGGTTGAGGTCCAGCCAGACTCAGAGGTCCAGCTAACCCACAAGGAAATGAGAGGAAAGCACAGAGAGTTAAGACCCTGGACCACAGAGTAAAGGGCTTGTGGGGACATTTGCAGGGAAAGGATTTGCAGGGATGTTTGCATGGATTTCTTAAAATACGAGGAGTGTATTTTCTGTTCTTTTTCAGACACAGCAGAATAAAGATGAGCAGTTTCATACCGTGTGCAAGAGACAGGCAAGGGAAGGGCTCCTTGACAAACTAGCTACCCATAAAGGAGTCAGTGGATTTGGAAGACAGGGTAGAAATCAAGAAAGTGTGGAGAACTAGGAGATGATGCAGGGGGTTAATGAACTTGCCGTGCAAGTGTGAGGACTGAGTTCAGATCTCCCGAGCAAGAGCCTGCATCTGTCTCCTCAGTTCCACTCTGAGATGGGAGGTGGAAACAGAATTACCACAAGCTCAGGGCCAGCTAGACGCACTCAGCTGCAAACAACAAGAAACCCTGCTTCAAACAAGACGAAAGCCACAGATCAACACATGAGCATGTACTCTGACTCTACATGTATGCAAACTCCACAACTGGATGATGCATTAAAAAAATGCATTCTTGTGTGTGTGCATATGTGTGTGCATGCGGATAGGTATGTGCATATGTATATATGTGTATGTGTGTGCACATAAGTTTGTGTACATGTGTGTAAACATGTGTGTGCATGTATATACATGCATCTATGTATGTGCATCTATGTGTGTGTGCACACATGTGTGTAAACTACACTCCAATTCAGTGCTATACATTTACACATTGCTACTGAGGGCATGTGGTTTATTTCCTCTTTGTCTGCATCCAAATCTTTCTATTTTATCTGTTTTTGAAAGTGCAATAGACAACAGACTAACATTATCGGTGCCTAATAAAGGTTTTCTAGTTTAGATTTTGTTCTTTCAATAGAAAGGCTTGATATAACATTTTTTTTCTGTCTTGGTGTGTTATCTAACACATTAAAACTTTCATCTTTAGATTTTAATTTTCTTTTTTTTTAATTTAATTTTATTTTATTTTTTTAATTTACATTCCAAATCACTTCCCCTTTCCCGTTTCCTCCCTCCCCGAAAGTCCCATAAGCCCCCTTCCCTCCCTCTTTTCTCTGTTCAACCCCCTCTCATTACTCTGTCCTGGCGTTCCCCTACATCCAGTCTTTCCAGGACCAGGGGTCTCTCCTTCCATCTTTTTAGAAATCTATTGATATGCTGATTGTGTCTAGGGTATTCTGAGATTCTGGGTCAATATCCCCTTATCAGTGACTGCATACCATGTGTGATCTTTTGTGATTGGGTTACCTCACTAAGGAGGATATTTTCAAGTTCTGACCATTTGCCTAGGAATTTCGTGAATTCATTGTTTTTAATTGCAGAGTAGTATTCCATTGTGTAAATATACCACATCTTCTGAATCCATTCCTCCGTTGAGGGACATCTGGGTTCTTTCCAGCTTCTGGCTATTATAAATAAGGCTGCTATGAATATAGTGGAACATGTGTCCTTATTGCATGCAGGTAAAGTCTCTGGGTATATGCCCAGGAGTGGTATAGCCGGATCCTCCGGAAGTGTCATGCCCAGTTTTCTGAGGAGCCGCCAGACTGCTTTCCAGAGTGGTTGTACCAGCCTGCAATTCCACCAGCAGTGGAGGAGTGTTCCTCTTTCTCCACATCCTCGCCAACAACTGCTGTCTCCTGTGTTTTTGATCTTAGCCATCCTGACTGGTGTGAGATGGAATCTCAGGGTTGTTTTGATTTGCATTTCCCTAATGACTAAGGATGATGAACATCTCTTTAGGTGCTTCTCAGATTTTAATTTTCTATAGCTATTCTTTCTTTAGTAGTTTCTTTTATGAGCAGAAGATCTCACAGTCCAAATGCACAATACCTCCCACACACATACAATGAACACTCTGACTTCTATGCTTTTCAACATTTTACACTCAAATCAAATTTGAAATATATAAAGAATTTATTTGTATGTATTTGATATCATTATCATGCCCCAGTATAATGTAATCTGTACTTTTTCCAATATTGAAGGCTTTATTTTAAAATTCTTTTTATATTTTTAACTGAAGAAAAGCACTTAAAGTTTTTAGATATAAATATTACATATATAGCTGTTAAAATATATAAATTCAGTGGGGAAAAGGCCTTTGTTTAAATCATCACGTTCCTCCGTCGTTCCGTCTCCTCTTTCTCCTTCTCTGCCTTCCTCTCCCTCTCCCCCATTTCTCCCTCCCTCCCCTACTCTAAGCTTCCTTGAGTTTGTTTTTCAGTATCTATTTCTGATTAGTAGTAGGCATCTCTCTTTCTCTGTCATATGTCATATTCTCTCTGAACCTGGCGCCACTTCTGCTAGACGGTCCACGAGCCCCTGGGCTCCACGTGGAGCTGGGGTTGCAGATGGTGGAGCCATACCTGGCTTTTATCTGTTCTAGAGAATCCAAAGTCAAGTGCCCACGCTTGCACAGAAGGCCCTTCAGCCACTGAGCCATCTCCGCAGCTCATATGATGATGTTATTGTCTAATCTCAGCCCCCCCTTTCTTTACAACCCAAACTGAAACTTTTATCTTCAAGTATTTTAACCCAGCATGCATGTTTTCCCCGCCACTCAGCCTCACCCACTACGATCCGTTGGTCCTTTTTTTGGTTCACATCCCTGCTTGAGTGCCTCTAAGTAGTAAATACTTTCAAGGTTTAGACCTAAAAATATCTTTATTTAACCCTTAATCTTGAATAATAGTTTAACAAAGAATTATCTAGGTCCAACTGTTTGTTATTTTTCAATCCGTCGAGGGAGATATTCTCCTGCAGTTGGCCTCTGTTGCTGCTGTCCTTCTGTGGTGCTGGGTTATTTCTGACTTTCTCTACATTGGTCAGGCCTCCTGCAATGGCTACATGAAGACAAAATGACGTTTCCAGATGTCTGGTGGAGGAGACATCTTGTAAAGGAGAACTGAATAAAACTGAAGGGCCTGGGACCGCAGTGCAGGTGTGCACTCCAAAGGGGTTGCGGAGGAGAAAGGGCTGGGTAGGAAAAGAAAGGCTCAGCCCAAAGCCACATCCAGCTTGAAGGTTCCCCAGGGAGAAATGCCTGATTAAAGGATGAGTTTGGCCTTGAGCATGAAGGGCTACACACAACATCTACGGCCCTAGGAATGGATGCCATGTTGGATTCCAGGCCACGGGCTATTGGCTTGCTGCGTGCCTCGCCAGTACCCTCCTGAGTGGAAAACTAGGGTATCCACACTCCCATTCTCCAACTTCATCCTTTTATACGCATCATCCATCATTAATACTCTTCTGCTGTTTTCTCTCCTGCAGTATTTTATCACCCAGTGAAGTGTCTGCCACACACTCTAAGAGAATTGCACACCCCTCCTCTTCTCCTTTATGTGAATTTCTATTCACATAGGTCCACTAGTTTCTCCTTTGACTTGCTCATTCAGGGTATCCCTTTCGCTGTGAATTTTCCTACACAGTAAGGTTGTGAGTTTTGTCTAAAACGTTTAACCTATATTTGGCTTTTTATCCTCCATTACCTCATATCTCATGCTTGGTGAGGTTCGGTTTTTAACTCTATTTATTCCTAGTCAAGACACTCATCCTTCCAAGTTTTACCCTGTGTCTATCTGCAATCGTTGATAACCTTCTGGTTCTGTGGATTCCTTCACATTGAGGTTTGCTAGGTGGGTGGCTCTCCTGCCTGTTACCCACTGCTCAAAACCTCCACTTGTTAACGGTGAAGCGAGGACCCGTTATTTCATTTCTTAGATGTGTTGTGTTCCCCCTCGCATAAATCACAGATCCAGTTTACATGGAAGGCTTTAGCCTGGGGATTGCAATGTTTCCAGATGCCTGTCTCCTTGATTTCTAGTTTCTCAAGTAATTTTTTGGTTTGCTTGCTTGCTTGCTTTTTCCCAGAAGGAGAAACTGGTTTGTCACTCCTTTAGAATAATGAATAAAGGCCCTTTATCTCTCTTCTCCCTGAAGGGCGGCCCAGGATCACATCAGTGCAAGGCTCTCTGTCCCTGTTTTCTTCACTTTGGCTTGAGAGCAGACATTAAATCCCCACTATCAACTTTGATTCTGTCAGAAACGGACACTGAAAAACAAACTCAGGGATATCTAGAGGAACAGAGAAACGGGGGAAAGAGAGCCACCTGGGGTGATTTTCATCCATGGACATCTATGGCTTGTGGAAATTAGGAAACTCGGATATCATATACAACCTTTTAGGGTAGGAACAACGCCACACCTGAAGAACCGAGGGAGCGTACTCATGTCTATCCCATAGCTGGGAGTCACTGGAGAGTTACCGGGACAGAGGGAGAAGGAGACATTATTCTCTGATGTTCCTAACTTTCCCTATGCCATCAGAATGGGTCTCTGGATTTATGGGGGAAGGAAAGCCTAAACAGAGAAGTGGGTCCTGGCAGTTAGAAATCAGCAGGAGTATCCCAAAACACCCTAGGCATGAGGGAAGAGAAGTCCACAGCTTCCTGCAGGTACTGAAGTCATGACCCTGACACCTGTATTTAGGTGTCACGTCTCGCTCAGACCGCTACAGATTTCCTTTTGTAGTTCTCCATCTGTTTAAACAACACAGTTAAATCTTCTATCAGGTGTTTTATTAGTACTTTAAAAAAATAGAGTGTTTGTTGTTGGAAAAAGGTCTGCTAAGATCAATGCCCACATTGCTTAGAAGCAAAATTCTATGATGTTTTAACATATACTTGAGTGGTATAAAACAAGATCACACTCAATATGCCTCACAATTGACTTCATCCTCAAGACACAGCATTTTCCATAATTGTATGTATAAGTGAACTTCATCATCTAATTCATGTTCCAAAAATGAGGCAGATACTTTTTTATAGACTATGGCTATAATAAAGAAGGCAATAAACATTATTGGCCTGTGTCTTTCATATTTATGTTTCAGTATCTAGGTGTAAATTCCCAGCACTAGGCTATATAGGACAAAGCTTTTATGCAAACTTGAATTTTAAAAGATTCTTTCAGATCCACCTAAGTTATCTTTGCAGTTTCTCTATTCTCGCCCACCACATGCTAGAGGCTTTTTTATTCCACTTAATTTATTTAAGTTTAGTTATTAGGGGAGATAAATTATTGAATATTCACTTGTATGGCTTTGCTCATATTTTTATTACTTTGCTTATTTTTTTAAGTGAAATCATACAAACTTTTTCTTCTTTGAATACTAGCTCCTTGTCACATATCTAGAGTATACTTTCAGAAGATTATATTTCATCTTTTAGGTTTGTTTATTGCATTTTATTACCCATGTAAAATGTTGTGTAACCAATTACATCTATATTTGGCTTTGTGGTTTCTCGTTTTTATGTCATATGTTTAAAGAGCCATGTATAATTATTAATTATAAAAAATTTAAGCAGTTACTGAATGCCTGCTATGAACTTGATATGCCGTGGAGTGTGGAGAACAGGACAGAAATGAATGAGAGATTCTATTGCTGTAGCATATAATATTAATTATGAAATATTCTGTTCTGTGGAAGGAATGAAGTAAGTAAACTTTCCCCTCCACAAGTAAACAAGAGCACAGATAACAATTCTCTAAAGTTGTGTATCTTTTTTAAAAGAAAAACTTAAACCAGTCAAAACATCAACAAGGGTAGTAAATAGCACTACTTAGAAAAGAGCAGCAGTAAAGGCAGGCCTAGAATTCAAGGTCTGCTCACACACTGATACTCTAAGCTTGCCAAGCTAAGCTATTTCTCCATTAGCTAAGGCCACTTCTGTAGCTCCTACAAAGAGGATTTTTTAATGCACTTTTAAAAATGCTGCCAATCTTCATCTCAGTGGTGTTTTTAGACAGCAACTATAATTACTTGATTCTGCAAAATGTTGGTGCAAGAGCAGTGCTGTTGAAACAGACTGTCTCTGCCTTCTGGACATACGATGGGAAAAGCAGCATGTACATTAAAGAAACGAGGTCTGAAGACAGGATCCAGCAGAACTGTGTGCGTGCTGCCGGAGCGTGAGAAAGAGGGCTCTGTCCCCGTGAGAGTGAGCAAGGAGGCCTTCTAACTCCGTGTGGAGATGCCTCAGTGTACGCAATTGCTGGTTACATTGGCATTTGTTTCATAAGGAACTCTTAGATAAGTATAAATTACGTTTTAAATAACTTAGGTAAAAAAAATATAAATATCTACAAAAAAGAGAAACGGCAACTTCAAATCTTGATTTTTTTTTCTCACATTAATGAAGTGGCGTGGAACATTGAGCAAACTATAATGGCAGATTCTCCCAACCCTAAAGAAAGCACACAATTCTCAAGCATAGACTAAAGCTTTGCCCCACAAACTGCACACTCACACACACATACACACACACACGCACACTCACACTCAACAGATACATACATACACACACTCATAAACACATACTTCCACACACGTACTCACACTGTGCAGACACAAACACACTCACACACACACACATACTGCACACACATACATACACTGCACGAACACACACTCACATACTGGACACACATACACATACTGCACTCAAACACATGCATGCACACACACATACTCATACACACAAACACCACACTGCACATACACACACTGTGCACGCACACTCACACAAACATCATACACACCACAAACACACACACACTACATACACACACTACACACACACACACGCACACACACACACTACACGCACATTTCATTGATGAAATTAAGAGGCTTTTTCAAAAATCAGTTAGAGAAGAAAAGCTTCTCGGGTAAGTCTGTCAAGTGTGAGTAGGAGGGCAGATGGACAGAACTATATAGCAAGCATTGAATACAATGGTGCCGGGGAGTCTTTAGCTTGAAATGGGGGAAACTGAGAGCAAAACAGGCTGACAGTGATGTTTGAATTCTCCAGGCATGGAGGATCATATTTGTCCTTATTCCCCTGTCCTGGGATTCATAAAGAAAAAAAAAATCCAAGCTGATCTTCCATTGAGCTTTAATGTTGACAGAGGCAAAGGAAGTTGAGGCCAATATTCCCACATAAAGAAAGCCTTCAGCAAAGAGGGGTTTCAAATGCTGAGTTGTGGTGGAGAGGCGTCTACACCCACAGGGATAAAGACAGCAGCCACCCAGATGCTTCCTTAGCAGTGAAGTAATCACTAGAGTTCAGGGAATAAAGGAAATAGCGGCCTGGCTTGTAGTTCTATCCCCAGAGATGCAGGGCAACATTGGGTTATGGTGCAGAGTCAATTCGGGTAAATCTCAGAACAGAGCTGATGTTTCATGGTCTCCTCTGTTGGGGTATTTCAGAGCCTGGGAAGTACAGAGATACCCAGGCATGGTGTGAACCGCTTGCTGCCATGACTTATAAGCTTTGGAACATCCATTCGCTCTATGCTATTAGGTCAGGCTAGCTGGGGATGTATCACTGAGAGTCTGGGGTGGAGTCACAACATCGAATACAAAAGGTAGCAAAGCCATTGCCTGAGTCTGGACACTAACAGGAATGTCCTATGATGGCTCAAGTTACGGGTATCTACCATAGTGACGTGCCAATCTGGAGTATCCACGTGCCAATCTGGAGTATCCACTTGCCAATCTGGAGTATCCACGTGCCAATCTGGAGTATCCACGAGTCTAGAAACCTGAAGGGACGGAAACTCATGAAGCAAGCACAGTTTCCTGTAAATAAAGGAATCTCTATAGACACCGGGATTGAATCTGTTTTCAAGCTCGTACCATAACTTTACATTTTTTCCCCTTCTTTTACTCCACTTCATATGAGATTTTATTTTAGAGAAACTCAAAATGGTCTATAGCCAGACAGTTGAAATAATTGTACTGTGTCACTGACATAACTGTACAGCTCCAATTTGCCAAATGTTAGTTGACCATAAACTTGAGAAAGTTTGTCTCCCTCAAACGCTCCTCTCCTCCACATGCCTGTCATCTGTGGACCAGGTTTAGAATGTGTACTGCCTTTGTCTTATTGAGGCAAAATTGTTTTGCTGTGTTTTATTTCATAATATACCTTGGAACCATTCTTCAAATCCGACTTAATTTTGCAAGAAGTGATTAGATTTGGGGTGAAAACTAAAGCCAGGGAAGAGCAGCTGGCTTGATCTGTCTGGGAAAAATCTCTCAGTGGGTTTCAGTATGAAATGTGTGCTAATCCCCCGGGGATGCCCATTGCACATTGTCCAACCCTTTCTCTCCAGCAATAGTGGCACCGTCTGGGAGGGAAAGGGTTTGGTTAATGCATCTCCTTACTAAATGAACTATGCATTTCATGTCAAAAGATTGTTTTTTAAGCTCCAACTGAAAAAAGACATTTTTTGCTTTCCTTCTGACTCACGCCTACTGGCTGCCCACCTCTTTCTGTTTCTCCTCAATATCAAATCACGACCCAGACTGTTTCCATCAGTTTTAAGATTCTCCAGCTCTTCCTTCTCATTCACCAATCCTCCTGTCACATTGTTTCCTCAACTCAAGCCTTATTCAATTGATAAATACACTTCACAAACTGAGTGATGTGTCCCAAGACTTTCTCCCTGGAGATTTCCAGGAAGAGAGGTTTTTCACTTCCTAAATCAAGCAGCCATGAGTTCCGCTGAAAGCATTCAATCCTTGTGAGATGGCCATTCTGATTTTTAAAGAAATACTTCAGCTCTTATTTCTTACCATCTGTTGCCTTGAGAAATTCTATTATTTTTTTAATTTTTAGAGTATGCAGATGAGTTTCTTATAATATTTATTATAGTCAATGCATACTGATCTCATTCTCTGTCTCTGTGCTTTGATCTCGTTCTCTGTCACCCTTCCTGTCCCCTCATGTCCTCCTTGTCATCGCTTTCTGTGTCCCTAAGAGGTCCTCTCCCCTCTGCAGCCATGTTCACTCGCATTGAGAGAGAAAATTTACAGTTCTCCTTCAGAGATTGGCTTATTTCAGGGAATATGGTGTTCTCTGGCCCCATTCTTGCAAATGACATAATTTTCACATTTTCAAACAACATAATCTCCATTTGTACACGTACTCCATTTTCTGTATCTATTCTTCCATTGAGGAGCACCTGGGTAGATGCTGTAGCCTGGTTTTTATAAATAGCATAGCAACGGACATAGATAAGCAAGCTCCCCAGCGAGCTGCCTTAGACTCTTTTAGGCAAATCCCAGAAAATGATGCAGCTTATAGTTCTGTTTTAAGCTTCTTAGGAATCTCTATGCTGATTTGCATAGGGACTGTACTATTTTACATTCCCACCAGCAGAGTATAAAGACTTTGCCCTGCCCCCATAATCGCAAACATTTGCTTCTATTGTTGTCGTTTTAATTTTTTTTTTCTTTCTTGATGATAGCCATCTGACTAGGACAAGATGGACTCTCAGTGGGATTTTAAATTCCTTGGTGAAACATTATAGTGCAGTTTAGCAATTTGGTTTTTTGGTTAGTTTGTTTGTTTGTTTTCCTGTCCCTAGAAATTGAACCTAGGACCTTGCTTATGGTAGGCTAGGATTTTAACCAGAGGTACATTATCAGCCCCCTATGCCATATTTCAGGACCCATTTCCACCTCCACCCCCACCACCACAACCACCTCTACCACCATCACCAGCTTTACCACCACCATCACCACCACCACCACCTCCACCATCTCCACCACCACCACCATCACCACCACCACCACCACCATCACCACCACCACCACCACCATCACCACCACCACCACCATCACCACCATCACCACCACCATCACCACCACCACCATCACCACCACTACCACCACCACCTCCAACACCCCCTCCTCCACCCTCCGGCTGATATGTACCAAATAGCTTGGGAAAGCAGACTCTTCTGCCTCTTTTGACTTGATTTCCATTAACCACATATATTCTGCGCTGAGAATCACAGATCCTTCATCTTGTCCTCTAAGAATACTTCCAATGACCAGTGCAGACTCAGTGCTCTCCTCAATAGGAGCTTGATGCTTTCTGTCATTTTAGAGTGTATCTCTCATCATTCATATCACTGAGAACAAACGTACTCTCAGTTTCACTTGGCAGACATCGAAACACTGAAAGACAAGGCCTTTCTTCAGATGAAGGCTTCTGTTCTCAGTCACTCCCAGCATTCCTCGCATGCCAACATGTCTGGTTCCGCGTGCCCTCATGTTCCTTTCACTACCATGCTCCACTCTCTCAAGTTTCCTCTTTAAATTTTGTCTTTGAATTTTTGGAATGCTCTTTCTAACTCTATGAAGAATTGAGTTGGGATTTTGATGGGGATTGCATTGAATCTGTGTATTACTTTTGGTAAGATGCTCATTTTTACTATATTAATCCTGCCAATCCATGAGCATGGCAGATTTTTCCATCTTCCGAGGTCTTCTTCAATTTCTTTCTTCAGAGACTTGAAGTTCTTGTCATACAGATCTTTCACTTGTTTGGTTAGCGTCACGCCAAGATACTTAATATGGTTTGTGGCTATCGTAAAGGGTATTATTTCTCTTACTTCTTTCTCAGCCTGCTTATCCTTTGAGTATAGGAAGGCTTCTGACTTGCTTGAGTTGATTTTATATCCGGCCACTTTGCTGAAGTCGTTTATCAGCTGTAGGAGTTCTCTGGTGGAGTTCTTTGGGTCGCTTATGTATACTATCATATCGTCTGCAAATAGTGATAGTTTGACTTCTTCCTTTCCAATTTGTATCCCTTTGACCTCTTTTTCTTGTCTAATTGCTCTAGCTAGAACTTCAAGTACTATATTGAAAAGATATGGAGAGAGAGGGCAGCCTTGTCTAGTCCCTGATTTTAGTGGGATTGCTTCAAGTTTCTCTCCGTTTAGATTGATGCTGGCTACTGGTTTGCTGTAAATTGCTTTTACTATGTTTAGATATGGGCCTTGAATTCCTGATCTTTCCAAGACCTTTAGCATGAAAGGATGCTGAATTTTGTCAAATGCTTTCTCAGCATCTAATGAGATGACCATGTGGTTTTTTTCTTTGAGATTGTTTATGTAGTGGATTACATTGATGGATTTCCTTATATTGAACCATCCCTGCATCCCTGGGATGAAGCCTACTTGATCGTGGTGAATGATCGTTTTGATGTGTTCTTGGATTCGGTTGGCAAGAATTTTATTGAGTATTTTTGCATCGATATTCATAAGAGAGATTGGCCTGAGATTCTCTTTCTTTGTCGGATCTTTGTGTGCTTTTGGTATTAGTGTAATTGTGGCTTCATAGAACGAGTTGGGTAGTGTTCCTTCTGTTTCTATTTTGTGGAACAGTTTGAAGAGTATTGGTGTTAGGTCTTCTTTGAAGGTCTGATAGAATTCTGCACTAAAACCATCTGGACCTGTGCTTTTTTTGGTTGGAAGACTTCCAATGACAACTTCTATTTCTTCAGGGGTTATAGGACGGTTTAGATGGTCTATTTGATCCTGATTTAATTTTGGTACTTGGTATCTGTCAAGGAAATTGTCCATTTCCTCAAGATTTTCTAGTTGTGTTGAATACAGGTTTTTGTAGTAGGATCTGATGATTTTTTGAATTTCCTCAGTTTCTGTTGTTATCTCTCCCTTTTCGTTTCTGATTTTATTAATTTGGATACTATCTCTGTGCCCTCTGGTTAGTCTGGCTAAGGGCTTATCTATCTTGTTGATTTTCTCAAAGAACCAACTCCTCGTTTTGTTGATTCTTTGTATGGTTTTATTTGTTTCTACTTGATTGAATGGCTTGATCATACACAGTATACCACTGAAATATCAATGCATGTCTAATATGCTGGAGAATACCCCACCCAAAAGACTAAAAGCAGGGGGCACCGTGAGCTACAAAGGCTGCAGTATAAGTAGGACATACTGAACATCCTAATAACTCTGCTGAACACAATGACCGTGGCCCTCATGCGGAAGCCAGAAAGACTACCATGCTTCCATTCCCTTGTGTTTTGCGCTCCTTGGATAACAATAATTCAGTAAAGCTAACTGAGAAAGAGTAACACTCAGTGTCTGGTATTTATTTACGGCCTACATTAATTATCCTAGGTCATCAAGTTCTAGGAAAATACAGTAAATTTCTCAGAATGGAGATTTCTAGTCGAGCCCGTAGCAGCTGGTGACATTTGTTCTCTGAAATGTAAGTCAGCAGCAGACAATGCTTTCACCAACAGGAAAATTGCAGTTATCTTGTCAATGAGCTCATCTAGAAACATACCTCATGCAAAGACTTGAGTCTTTGAATTCATCAAGTGCTTCCGAGTGCCAGGCAGTGAGCTGGGCTGAGTCCTCCATCCCAACTCCAGGCTCTCCTTGAGTTTTCAATGTGAGTCAACATAAGCAGACAAGCCTTATAGTTAAAGGTCTCAGACATCCTCCACTGAAACCCAGAGCCTTTGCCTCACAGTGCCCTTCCCAGTGCTGAAGCTCCCTCTCTCTGGAGATGCAGATACACACACTTAGCTTACCACTGACAAAGGGAGTTCCTTACTAGGGATCTGCCCAGTCTCACTTGGTGAGTGGTTGAGACTGTGCGGTGGCTTTCTCCACTGGCAAAGCCATCAGGGTTTTTGCATTTAGTAGGAAGAACTCTGCTAATACATAAATAGGATCTTATTTTTTTAATATTTTGTGTGAAGTAGCCCTTTGAACCTTAGTATGGGTGAATGAATCCTTGTGATGTTTTAATCTGAGCAGCTCAAATGCTGTATAATCTCATAATACTGCTGTAAATACTGTCAATGTGGAATAAATTCCAAAAACATGTTATGAGTTCATAGTATTCTCATAGTTTACTTAAATAATAAATGTTATAATTTGCCTATTCCAAAATCTCTAGAGAAATCAGACCCTAGGAACTAATTGCTATCTGATAATGTTTTATAATTTCTAGTTCTTTCTTGATTCTTAGCAAGGAAATATAAACACACACACACATTCACATACACACATTCTCTGGGTTATACACACACACACACACACACTCCCTTCACCCTCTACACTCAGGTTGTATCTTCTTATGCTCTTTTATAACCATAGCTCTTGGCTTTCATGTCCTCAACATTGGCACCCCGCTCCTGGAACTTTTTCAAGGTCACTGTCAGCCCAAAGGTTGTTGTTATTTAACACCACTGACAACCAATATTTCTGTTCCACTTTCTTTTCTTAGCCTTGGGGAAACTCTACACTTCTAATTTTGTTGTTTAGTCAATAGATATTTAGTGAGCACCAGATCCATCATGTGACTCTTTGTCATTGCCTCCTTCTATGTTCTTTGCATGACCCCTGACCCTTGAATTCACCAGTCTTACCCTTTGACTCTTCAGCTTCTCTCTGCCTAAGAGCCAAGGGACTATAGCAACAAGCTAATCTTCTAAACACTGTCAGGAATCCAGGATGGGAGCATTTCTTTTTTTAGCTACATGTAAATGTTCAGAAGAAAAGATAGCCTTTTGGAGAAATAGTGTCTGTGACAAAAGGAAAATGTAAATATGCTACTGGTATAAAGAAACCTATTCCAGACCAATTAACTTGTGCTTGAAACAGGCTCTATATGTTCCTAAATTTATAACATTTTATGGCTGCATAATATTCCATTATTCTTATTCATTCATTCAATTTTATTCATTCATCAATTGATGGACATTTGAGTGGTTTCCATATTTTGGCTGTTATGGATAAAGCTGAACCACCACATGAAGAACACTCTAAGGAATCTCTCTGAAAGGGAGTTTAAAAGAGGCATGTCATCAAAAGAATACAGCTAACTAGCTGCTAGAAAGAGAACAAGATAGAATTCTTATCATCCTGGGGAATGGAAAGAAGAAAGCCTACATTCTTTTCACATTGTGCCACCAGAGATGGTCCAGGAGACAATTTGTGAAAAGAAAAAAAAAAAAACCCGAATCCAATCAATGGCTACTCATAACTGCCGAGTCAGGGCGCTCTGGCTGAATCCAATCAATGGCTACTCATAACTGCTGAGTCAGGGCACTCTGGTGGCTGCTATTCATTTGCAGGCTTGCAACTCCATCTTGATAACATATTAAGACTTGATCTATAGTGGCAATGCTTGTTATCAGAGAGAGTTCTGTGGGCTCTGTGGTAGTCACACAACTTACCTCACTGAAGGTCAATGCTAACTTCCTTCTTGACCTGACTCCAGTCTCTGCCATAGTTTATGAAGCATTCAGAGGCTGCGCTTGCATCGGGAAAGGCAGCAGATGGCATCTGTCTTTGCTAAACAATGAGAAAATGAAAAATAACGAGATAATAGTGAATGCTTCTAAGGACATTGTGTGACAGCCTTATGCTGTTGTGAATCCTCCCACGAGTGGAGAATTTTGACTCCATTACACCTTTGTCCTACATATGAGCAAGAACCCAGGGGTGGCTGCAAGGTGGCAGCTACCTTTTAAAACAATATTCCATTTTATTTTTTTCCTCTTCATTTCTACATTCTTTCCTGTTACAAATAATTGTTAATTATTTATACTCTGCAAGGCTCTGCACTAGGACCTGGAGGTACAGCATAAGTACCACCTTAAATTATTGAATAATTCTTCTGCAGATTATTCTTTCTTATGTGGAACTGCAACAGGAAATGTAATGAAATGTGAAAAAAATGCTCATATCAGAGAAGTAGGGTTATATAATATGAGCAGCACAATATTGCTAAGATCTGGAACTTAAGATACATTTTTTTTAGATAGACACATTTATTATCTGTAAACACATATTAAAACATTTTCATTACAGGTATTCATGCAGAAATACACAGTTAATACAGTATTTTTTATTAGCCATTTTATTCATTTACATTTCAAATGATATCTCCCTTCCCAGTTACCCCTCCACAAACCCACAATTCCATCCCCACTCAACTCCCTCCCCTTTGCCTCTATGAAGGTGCTCTTCCACCCACTCATGCCTCACCCCTCTAGTATCCCCTACTCTGGGGCATCAAGCCTCTCTCCCCTCCCACTGATGTCAGATAAGGCCATCCTCTGTTACATATGTATCTGGAGCCATAGGTCCCTCCATGTGTACTCTTTGGTTGGTGGTTTAGTTCCTGGGAGCTCTGGGGGGTCCAGTTAGTTGATATTGTTGTTCTTATGGGGTTGCAATTCCCTTCAGCTCCTTCAGTCCTTCCCCTAGCTCTGTCCATTGGGGTTCCCAGACTCAGTCTGATGGTTGGCTGTGAGTATCTACATCCGTATTGGTCAGATGCTGGTAGAACATCTCAGGAAACAGCAATACCAGCAAGTGCTTCTTGGCATCATCAATAGTGTGGGGATTTGGTGTCTGCAGATGGGATGGATCCCTAGGTGGGGCAGTCTCTGGATGGCCTTTCCTCAGTCTCTGTTCCAGTTTTTGTCCCTGTCTTTCCTTTGGACAGGAATATTTCTGGGTTAAAAATTTTGAGATGGATGGGTGGCCCCATCCCTAAACGTTAGGCCCTGCCTCTCTGCTGGAGGTAGTCTGTACAGGTTGTATCTCCCCTTTTGGGGGGTATTTCTGCTAAAGTCATAGACATTGGCTCCTGGAAGCCTTTCGCTTCCCTGGAATCTAGGACTTTCTAGTGGCTACCCCAGCTCCCCATCCCCCTCTGCTACATGTTTCTATTCAATTTCCTGATCATCTGTACTTCTCTCCTGTTCCTTCCCATACCTGTTCCTGCCTCCATTTCCCCCCACCCCCTTCTCTCCCTCCCTGGTCCTTCCTTCCCTCTAGTTCCTGTGATTATTTTGTCCCCCATTCTGTCTGGGATAGAAGCATCTACACTTTGATCTTGCGTCTTTTTGAGATTCATATGGTCTGTGAGTTGTATCATGGGTAGTCTAAGATTTTAGACTAATAGTCACTTATCAGTGAGTACATACCATGTGTGTTCTTTTGTATCTGGGTTACCTCACTCAGGATGATATTTTCTAGTTCCATCCATTTGCCTGCGAATTTCACGAAGTCCTTGAGATACATTTCATTCCTGCAATTTATCTAGATGTTGCATGCTGTGTTCTACTTACAAAATTACTGAGGACTTTATATTTATATTTTATGCAGTATTTACGGAGAATAACTTAATGAGGATCTTCTGTTGCAGTGAAAAGCTTAGTCATCTATGCTCATCCACACCCTCTCAGTGATGTCCATTTGGGGAAAGCTTAGCTGGTTACCTTGGCATGAACAAATCAACTGCAAACTGTAGCCATCTGACATGAACACTCCGTGTTGGTAGTATCGAAGCCAGCCTTCCTCCTTGATATCTCCTATAATATTGTGTCTCCCCTTGTAGTATCATTTCCCAGTTCTTACCATAACAGTGTTAGTGGCTCTTATTAACTCTTTCTAAGTGGTAGCCATAGCATCAAGTCCTATTTACATCATGTAGTTGGTATGGCAATCCTATAAACCCAAATGAACCTCATAGCAAGGCCAAGAATGACTGAGGCCAATAGATACTAAAGTCATACTTTTGTTCATAAATGACAAAACTTGAACTCAACTCTTGTCACTATGATCAGTGTCTAAATATATTCTGCAGCTTTCTGGGACTGAGAGATATCCTTTGAGATAGTTCTCACTTACCTCAGGTAAATGTTATCAGACAAAACTTCTGAGATGTTTGAGTTTCATTAAGTTGGGTCTATACACAGGCATGCACACACATATGTGCACTCAAATACACACACATTTATATAGAGAAGATGAAAAGAGAGGGAAGAAGGGGGACATCCAGAAGACTATAGATCAATACACATGCAATAAATATGTGTGTTCTCATTATTTAATTTCCAATCGTTGCAGAGATAAAATAAGCACCACTGTTTATTTTATTACATTGCTTAGAAATGTAAATCAGTGGGGTTGAAATCATGACTCAGCAGTTAAGAACACCCGTTTTCTTTCAGAGAACCCATGTGTTGTTTACAGCACCCACATGGTGATTTAGAACCATCTGTATCTCTAGGAAATCTGATTCCTTCTTCTGACCTCTGCAGCAACCAGGTCCACAGGTGGTGCACAAACATATAAGAAAATGGAAATCAGAGTACAACAGATATCAATAGTGAAGGGTACTTGTTTTTACTATTTGTGTTTTCTCCTACTGTACATTTCCACATTCTGAGAAAATAAATAGGATATTATATTACACATTTTCTTTACATACACACACACACACACATACCCACACACACAAACTGGGATCACTGACTTATGGAAACTAAAAATGAATTTCAAAAATACATAGTTTGGGTGATTTTTTTCACTTACACATCCCTCTTTTTAAATTAATTTATTTTTATGTATATGAGTGCACTGTAGGTGTCTTAAGACAGACCAGAAGAGGGCATCAGATCCCATTACAGATGGTTGTAAGCCACCACATAGGTGCTGGCAATTAAACTCAGGACCTCTGGAAGAGCAGTCAGTGCTCTTAACCACTAAGCCATCTCTCCAGTCCCCTATATCCCTCTTGACAGGAAGGAAGGCTGGGAGATACTTGCAGAGAACATAGAAACAGTAATCCACTTATTACATTATTTTATTACTTCAGGGACCACTAGATAATTTCTTTTCCTCTGATCCAAGTAGAACTTCCTTCTGGAATTTATCTGAAAATAAAAATAGAATTTTTGGTTTCTGTTTTACCTTTCATGGCCACACCAGGCTTGTAGATCCTCCAGGATGTCTTTAGTTCTCTCTCTCTCAAAAAAAAAAAATTGCCAACCCACCTACTAGTCTCTGTGGCACCTAGGAACAACCCAGTTTGTGCTTTGTCTGACCCACTGTTACCTGAGGGGGAAGTGACTTGTATACAGCTGACTTAATGACAGTGACATAGCTTTTCTCCCAGTCATGGTGTATACATGCGACAGGGCTACATTGTGCATCATAACTCATTATGATAAAAATTTACAAACTCATTCTGATAAAACAATATTTTCAAAGGTAAAGCTGCATCATTGGAGATTTCTAGATAATGGAACACTGGGGTGTAATGGACATGTCAAAAATTTCCTCAGGATATTGCTTTATGACTCCGGAGTTTTAAAGTTTATTTCATTTTTTATTTGAATACTTTATTATTTATTTAAATTATTTCATTATATATATTTAAGTGCCCAGGAATGTTCACGTGAGTGCAAATATTCTCACAGGCCATTCACATCAGATCTCCTTTGGACTGAAGCTACAGGTGGTCATGAGCCACCCACAGAGGACGTGGGTCCTCTGCAAGACCTGTATGCACTGTTCACTACTGAGCCATCTCTCTCGCTTCTACCGTCTACCTTCCGTTTTTGACATAGCAAACTTATCAGACAGGCCGCAGGCTTTCTTAGTGGCGAATAGATCAATAGCTCTTCGGTTCACACAGATGGGTCAGAATCGTAGATCAGAGATTTGCTCTTGATTTTTCTCTCTCTGGTGAATACAGAATGACTGGTGTTCAGCAGCAATTTTCCTCCTGGAGATGCGCATGAGGGATGCACAGCTTCAAATGCATGACTTGGCAGTCGCTCTGACTGGCCTCTTTAAATAGGCACCGTGAACCCCTGAAGGAGTCAGCACTGCCTGCCCTGAAATCATGAGACAGCTACCCAAATGCTTGGACAGAGCAGGACATGACAAAGTGTCAAATCAGGAATCAACTCCAAGCTCATCTCTTTGTGTTACTATGGGACGAGTAGCCATAATTCAAGGAAAATTAAGTCTCAAGATCCATAGAAGAAATAGAAACCATGACTAGGGAATTGGCCAAACCACACTTTGTACTGTAATATTGAGAGTGCATTCTCTACAAGTTGCTCCACCCATTGGCTAATCCTTCTTTAAGAAATTAGTAAGGTCTAGGAGCGTAAGTCAGTTGTCCTCACCTAGCATACATGAGCCTGGGGATTCCATCCCCACCACCCCATAAGCATGGCGGCAAAAGCCTGTAATCCCGCACTTACCTCAGGAAATAAAAGCAGGAAATGTCACAAGTTCAAGGTTACTTTTGAGCTACATTGTCTTAGTTAGGGTTTGACTGCTGTGAACAGACACCATGACCAAGGCAAATCTTATAAAGGACAATATTTAATTGGCACTGGCTTACAGGTTCAGAGGTTTAGTACACTATAATCAAGGTAGAAGCATGGCAGGGTCCGGGCAGGCACAGTGCAGGAGGAGCTGAGAGTTCTACATCTTCATCTGAAGGCTGGTAGTAGGAAAATTCACTTCTAAGTAGCTAGGGTGAGGGTCTTAAGCCCACGCCCACAGTGACACACCTACTCCAAGGCCAAGCTACAAATAGTGCCACTCCCTGAGCCAAGCATATACAAGCCATCACATATGTAGTTACCTCCGGGCCAGCCTTTAGATGCAGATGAACGTGAGTCTTGAGATGAAAAAAATGTTTCAATTGCAAAATGGCTTTGATCCCACACCTTCACAAAAACCATGACTTTAATGGTACACAGCCGACTGGTGATGCTGTGCTAGCAGATACAATGGATTTTTCTCCAGCACAAGCCAAAGAGAATAATCTACCTAGAATCTATGTACCAGAAGTTCAGTAAAAGACCATGTCTCAAAAAAGTAGAAGCAGTAGGTAATGTCAACATCAGGCTTCCACACACATGTACAGGCTCATGTGCATATATCTCCACTACAAGTGCATATACCACACACATATGCACATGCTCATGTGTATACATCTACACTACAAGTACATATACCACACACATATGTACATGCTCATGTGTATATATCTATATTACAAGTACATACACCACATATATATGCACATGCTTCTGTGTATGAATCTATACTACAAGTACATACACCACACACATATGTACATGCTCATGTGTGTATATATATATATGTGTATATATACACTACAAGTGCATACGTCACACATATATGCACATGTGCTATATGAGCTACATAAGCATATATGCACACATACATGCTCCTGTGCATATATGTACACTACAAGTGCATACACCACTCACACACTTGCAAAGGGTTCAGGGGATCAGTGTTCATCTAACTATCCCCTCATGAATTATAATTATTTCCAGATATCTTCGCTATAGAGGCTGTCACTTAGGTATAGTATGTTGATCATAGACTAAGCTGAAAAAGATATGTTGTGTGGTTTATCTCCGTGTTCACTGCTGACCTTTTGTTTTGGAGTTTGTCCTCCTCCGCCCATGACTCTCTCTCTCTCTGAACCAGCATGGCATTGATCTGTTGCTCACTTACACGCATATCTCACTCTGTAGTTCTTAGATTTCTATCTGTAAACACCTGTAGAGATGGAAGGCTTCTTATTCATCCCGCATCTCCTGCTGAGACAATCACATAGCAGGCGCCCAATCACAGGCTCTTTGAATTCATAATCCGTTATCTAGAAATTAAAAATGACAATATCTTCTTAATCCCTTGAATAATTATGCCATTGTCGCTGAAGTACAAGGAGAACATTTCATCTCAAATTTTGAAGCTTTTAAAAAATAGCTATTATAAGCTGATTAAAAGTAGATCTTTTAAGCTGTCACCAAAGGCATTTATTCTAGTTAAAAACCTAATCCATTTATATATTCATACATTTCACTCCACCTACTTCCAAAACTTAATTGAGGGAATCATTAAAGCAACGGCAATTGTGGGAAATATGGAGCCAACTACAGGAAGTCTTGTTCTGCCTTCTTGCCAGTATTTTGAAATGTTTATTGCTTAAAACAACGACCACGTCAATATTAATTGAGTCCACATTAAACAGAGCCTGGGGGGCTTATTTCTCAAAACTAGTTGCTAGTTTATCACATAATATTTTAATTATTTTCTTTAATTTTGTACAACCAGTTTATGCCACTGTTTTAAATAACAATAGCCATAGAATTAGTTTAATTATATTTAAAAACTTTTACAACCTGTTCCTGTTTATCTTAAAAGGTGATTTGAGATGGCAACTCCAAAGCAACTAGAGGGTTGTTCTAAGAGAGAAAGAAGAGAAGAACCCGTCACTTTCCCATCCTCCAAATCACACAGGGCAGCTCACAGTGTCCCAGCAAGTTCTGCCCAATTAACCCATCCAGAGAGGCTGTGTGGCAGTTTAGCTTTCCACCAAGCCATGTTGAAATGTACAGTATTTCTTGAACATGTCATTTAAATTGAAAACAAAATATTTGGAAACATTGTAACAAGGTGAGTCCTGCCAAATATGGGTCCATATTTACCCAGGTGGGTTCAATCACAATTTCTACTCTGTGAAATAAAATTTCAATCTAGCTTGCTTAAAGCTAAAAATTGATTTTAGTGAGGATTTTTTTTTTTTTTGCTAAGAAAAATGTTGTTGCACAAAAAAAAAAATCACAGTTCACTCTGGCTACTTTGATAGTTTTATAGTGAACGTGGCAGGAGAAGTTGAGAGGTGGCTGCAATATGAATTTATTAATGAATCCCCATTAAAGTTATGTCTGAGAAGATAAATCCTGTTTGTCTAAGACACTTATATGATGAAGAAAAACTGTGGAGCAGGCATGCTGCCCTCTACCCTCAGAATCCATGCTTGAAAGAACTTCAAATCATTCAGAAGAAAAAAAAATCACAGAATACTAGAGACCCACTTACCAAGACCATGAACAGTGAAAATTGATGATTCCATCCTCAAAGCCATTGTCTAATCAAGCCCGAGGAGATGAGCTCACACTTGTTATTGGTACCCTGGATGAACTGTTGATAGTAACTTAGAGCACAAATTCGCTTGTACATTCAAGAATCTTGGTGCCCAGGCTTAACTCTGATAGATGCCTACGTTGCTGAGACTATGAGTAATTCAATAAATTATTATGTTCCATCTCAATGCTATACCCCTCTCAAAAGAAAAAAAAAGGCTCTTTATCCAATGTAAGCTTAGTGCTGGTATGCCCATAAAAGTATCAACAAAGATCAGAATTAACTATGATTGCGAGATGTGCCAGGACTATTATGGGCAGTAACATTTAGGAACGATTTACTACCCAGCAGACTCACAGTAATCCGTGAATGGAAATCAGGCTTCATGTAAACACTTAGAACAGTAAGACCAAGAAGTGCCTTCTATGCTTGTAAATAAAGGCTCCTGTTGCACACTGAAAGAGCTTTCTAAGCCATTAGCTTTAGTGTTCTTGGAGGGGCCCAAGGAAAAAGGTAGGAAAGGAAAGAACATAGAGATGATTTGGGCCAAAAAGATGTGGTATCGAATTGGAGTTTCTAACCAGCCTCACTCACTCCATTACCTTCATGGTCTCAGCGTCTCCTGATGCGGCCCCAGGCCAACCACCATCTCATGCCTTTCCTCCGTGCTTAGCTGGTTTTCTGAACCACGTTTTGAGACATCTCATCTTTCCAAGCACTCTTTTCTCCATCTGGTGTACTTTCCACGTGACTAGCTTCAAATGCAATGCTATTTATAAGAAAGCTTGACTGTTAAATAAATGCATAGCCATTTCTAGAGAGGTTAGGCTTAGAACATGATCAACAATTGATGAACGAGTGGAGAAAGAACCACCCTTTTGTAGATAAATTCAGAATGTTATGAAGGTGTGAACGGAAGGGTGAGTTGAGCTACCATGCACAAATCTTGAATCACATGAAACTATTCCAAAGCTATTGATTGGCCTAGTTATTGGGTTTCTGACAGAAAAGAAGAGGTCCCCTTGGATACTAAAGAGAAAGTCATTGGAACTAAAGTTCTAAGTCATTGGTCAGTAGAATTAGTCTAGCCTGTGCCCCCCTAAACTAGCAGTTCTCAACCTGTGGGTCACAAACCCTTTGGAGGTCACATCAGATATTCTTCATATCAGATATTTACATCACAATTCATGATAATTGCAAAATTACAGTTATGAAGTAGCAACAAAATAATTTTATGGTTGGGGTCACCACAACATGAGGAACTGTGTTCAAGGATCGCAGCACTGGGAAGGTTGAGAACTGCTGACCTAAGCATTGTGTTAGGCCTGGAGCCTTGGCACTCACATCCTCAGCTGTTACCAATTACTGAACACCTATCCTGTCTGACCAGGTCATGCTTCAGATGTAAAGTGCTCAATATTAATCTACACCACTGTTTGCTGGGTGTTTACTATGTGTCTCAGAAATATGTTAAGTATTTCAGCATATATTTGCCACAATCCATACAAAATATCTTCTAATGTGTATTTTACCTTCCTCTACTTTTTATTGTACATATATGTCTCTGTGTGTATACATATAAATATGTGTGTATATGTATATATGTCTGTATATATATATATGTGTGTGTATATAGGTATATATGTATGTCTATATGTGTGTATATGTACGTGTATATACATGTATATATGTGTATATGTATGTATGTATATTATGTGTGTGTGCATATATAAGTGTGTATGTATGTATACGTGTGTGCATGTATGTGTATATGTATTTTCTTCATCTTTACTATGAAAAAGTCTACACCAGAATATTTTGCTAGCACAAACAACCCTCTATTTTAATTCCTAAAAATTAATTTCTTGGGTACGCTAAGCATGTTTAGTTAAAATATATATGGACATTTTCGTTTAGACAGGATCTCACTACACAGCTCTGGCTGGCCTAGAACTTGATATATAGGCCAGACTGACCTCAAACTCACAGAGCTCCACCTGCCTATGTCCCACAAGTATTGAAATGAAAGTCATGTGCCACCATGCCCAGCCTATATATAGATGTATTTACACACACACACACACACACCAAAGTTGACTCCCTTCTTCTGCAATACTTTTCTAAATCCTCACACATGGGCTAGCTTGCCATACAATTGACTGACCTCAGACCTTCTTAGTTATGTTAGGACAGATGGCTTATAGTTTCTCCCTACCCGCATTAGTAGTTAGGCTTGATTGATGAAACCTCTTTTCTTCTCAATATCTAGATCTTTGACACATAGACCCAAATAGCACTTGCCTTTCTAAACAGCCTTTTATTTCTGAGGTCATGTGATGACAGATTGTACAGCTTTGATGGCCAGAGCCAGGAAAGAAACGCCTTGGACTCCTATTTACAGGAGTGCCAGGAATTTGGCCATCACAGATATTTATGAGAGGAATTGAAGGAGCAATCACTCCCAGGCTCTTTCAGCTGGCAGGCCTGCGAGGGGTGACATTTCCCAATGATGGCTTCTTCTCTTTAAGAAGCAGCAGAATGGAGCCAGGCAGAAAAGCAAAGCCTCTTAGTGCGTGGCTTCTCCATGGGTTCAACTGTAGGCAGCTGGTTAAAGAACATGCACAAATCCATAGCGAGGTGAATGATGTGTCTATACACCTCGCCATGTAGTGGGCTGAGAGGCTCTTGGGGTTGACAACCTGGAATCTGTGATATGTGATTTATTCTTTGGTAGGAGAAATAGCAGTCGTACATCTTTATTAAGTGGCTTGTCAGAGTTCGAATGTGAAAATGTTCTCTGTAGCTGATTGCGCACAACCTGATTCAAAGTCTATGCGGGCTGTGTGGTCATCCGTTGCTTGGAATGTGAATCCCTGCACACACATGTGTTAACATGTGTTCTATGTGTTAACATAGAAGTCATCAGACTACCTTAGGGGCTGTTCCTCAGGTATCATCTGCCTTTTAATTTTAAAATAATATTCGAGACGAGGTCTTTTGCTGGACTGGAAGTAGCCAATGAGGCAAGCAAGGCTGGTTGACTGGTCAGCAGGCTCCAGGGACCTGCCTCCCTCTACCTCTCTGAGCACTGGAACTCCAAGTGTGTACTTTGTAAACACGGGCTTCTAGGGATTGAAGTCAGGCCCTCACATTAGCAAGGTAAGCACTTTACCAACTGAACTATCTCCCAGGCCTCAAAACAGACTTTTAATATAAACTTTTTTCAATGGTTGAGTTAATGAATAGGAACCAGATCTTTATAAGAATAAATCTAGGTGGTGAAGTGCAGTTGGGGTACTACCTTCTTATTCCCTTGGAGAGCGGAACACTTAGAACTAAGAAAGTTCCTGGTACAAGTAACAAGCTGGTAATCCGTGGCACTATCTAGGGGCAGCATTTTGTGATTCCCCAGCTGTCTCCAGGCTTTCTTCAATGTCAGCAGACTCTGCTTAGCTTGTCTCCACGACTATTAGTAACATCTGCAGTAGACAAGCTCCTGGCTCTCATGAATATGTTCTTTGGCTCCTGGGGTCTGTATAAGGAAGTGGAGTGTACGGGAATGACAACTGTCACATCCTGAATTGTACAAGGAGCTAGAAAACAGAACGTCTGGGTTTCACTCCGGCCGTGGGCCTTCGGTGACCTTATGAATGATTCTGGAACTCTCTAAGTTTCAGTTTCCACATCTGATCAGGAATTTCCATTTATACATTGTACGGTCACCGTTTCAGATAAGGAGGACACCGTTCCCTCGATGAGCTCTAAGAAAATCCTTCGCAGTGTGGTGCTCAGATAGGTGTTTGGCTATAAACAGGGGAGCTGTTTGTGGGACTTTTCTCCCTACTGTTGTTTGAGATTAAAAGACTGCCTTTTTTCCAGTATGAGCAGCTTTCAAAAGACACAGTGGAGGAAGTCAGCCAATTTCTGCCCACACAACTTCCAAGTGACGTCAATGGAAGCAGAGCTCACAGGTCTCTAAGCAAGGTTTGGCTCTTTATGTGAGGATTTTTTTTTCCTTTCTTTCTTTTTTAAAAGAACAACTGCAAAAATGATTGCTCTCAACTCAAATTACACAATTTGTTCTTTTTTGTACCCTGAGTCAGCACAGGCCTTGTGTGGAAAATAAGACAAGCTCCCTTTCCTACACATCAAGTAAAATCGGACAGTACTATGAAATATAGAACATTTGAGAATCTTGAAGGAATCTTCAAGTAACATTTTTGTTTTTGTTTTTGTGGTTTGGTTTGGTTTTGTTCTTTGAGACAGGGTTTCTCTGTATAATAGCCCTGGCTGTCCTGGGCTTGCTTTGTAGACCAGGCTGGCCTTGAGCTCACAGAGATCCTCCTGCCTCCACCTCTGCCTCTGCCTCCACCGAAATTCTGGGATCCAGACAAATACTTAGATAATATAACTATTACTTGAACCCTAGATTTTAATTGCATCTGTAATTAGTAGTGTATCTTGGGGAGAGCATATGTTGAATGTATTTTAGAGGACTTCTCTAACAAGAAAAGATCACTCATGTTTGGTTCCCAGCTCTTCTTTCATGATAAAGTCAAACAAGATAAAGAAAATGTTTTTACTTCTACTTTCAATCAATTTAGGAATATTTTTATGCCTACCATCTTATCTGTATAATTTTTCATGAAATAGTCAGTTTTAACGTGTTTTTCTATATATTTCTTGAGTTTTATCAGAAATATTTTCCTTGTAGATTTTCAATTTTATCAGAAAATGTTTATAATTCCACTCTCAATCAACTTAGGAATATTTTTATGCCTACCGTCTTATCTGTATAATTTTTCCATGAAATAGTCAATCTTAACGTGTTTTTCTAAATATTTCTTCAATTTTATCAGAGATATTTTCCATGTATATTTACACACAGGAATACTACTCAGCAATTAAAGACAATGAATCCATGAAATTCTTAGGTAAATGGGGAACAGGGGGAGGCTTATGGGACTTTCAGGGAGGGGGAGAACTGGGAAAGGGGAAACCATTTGGAATGTAAATAAAGAATATAGAAAATAAAAATAAAAATTAAAAAAAAAGATGAAGACTTTAAGGAGAGTAGATTAGGCATATGACTCTTAACATCGGGAAGGTGAACACTGGCTCAGTCCACATAGCAACTCTCTGAGATGGTGTTGATATAACTGTCTAGGAAAGTGAGAATGGGAAGGTAAAACTGTTCAAAGCTGATCAAGCACCACTTGTACCTCAAACCAGGCTCCCTGGCTTCAATTTCTACCCAGGTGGCTTGTATTTACATTCAAACAGTATTTATCTGAGGCTGGAAAGCTGACTCAGCAGGAGTATCAATCGCTCTTATAGAGGACCCAACTTTGATTTCCAGCACCCATATCAGGCAGTTCACAACTGCCTGTTAACTCTAGCTCCAGGGTATCTGACACCCTCTTCTGACTTCCGTGGGCACCTACGCTCATATTCACAAGCCCCCACACACGCCAATGCATAGACACCTAATTTTGTGTATCTTCTTTTAAAAGAAATGCATTTAATGGTGCCTGATTACTGTAGGTTTTAAGCAAAGTCTGTTACTTGGTAATCTGAAGCAATGACGAACAAAATGATGTTCACCTCCATCTGCTCCTCCTGACAGACATGGAATTGAATGCACTCCATCTTTCCAAAAGCTGTCTGAGCAAAGTCTCTGTCAGTGCGATGATACCGAGAAACACAAGTGGTTGTCACTTGCCTAAGATCACATGAGCGCAAAACACTTGAATTTTAAGGCTTGTGTTCCCTGCTCAGTGCTTTTCCTCTGCAGTACACTTCCTCCAGGGGCACCATGCAAAGAAACACAATATAGCATCTTAGAACAGAGGCATGGAAAATGCCTCTGATATTTGGGAATCTCTCAGTACATTTTAGGGATGATGTCAATCCAAAGGAATTTTGAGTCTTCAGAATTTCCACTGTAGTCCGCATGACCCAAACTGATCTAGAGATGCTGTAATCTACAGCATCTATTTTAACTAAAATAGAATCAAAACACTGAGTTCCCTTTAAAAGTGATTGTAAGGGAATTTAGTATTTTGTGTATAATGACTGATATGCTTAGAAGAATTTGGGGGTGGAGTATAATGGTATCGCTGAACTTTTCATGAGTGGTCATGGAAATTAAAAAACGAGTATACTAAAAAGTGTCCTTAGAAGGATTATTGCACAAACATAAAAAGGTAAGATATATGAGTAGTATGTCAGAACACAGCTTAATTAATTGTAAATTAATTATTATGACTCCCTTCTGTATTTCAATAAAACATTTTTTTGTAAAAAAAATATTACCAACTAAATAAGAGGTCCTCAGGATTAAATTGTTCTGCACCTGGGTTTGTTCATATCACACCAAATGTCTTATTTATATTTAAATACCACATGGGATGGACAGGAAATTCTCTGTTTAAACTGGACTTTTTCAAGGCTGTTAAGGCCAGACCATTTGCTTTGCCAAAACTTAAATTATTGCAAAGTAGGGTAAGAACCTGCTTGCAGTAAGTCAGAATAAGGGAATATATTGACCTGGAAATAAATTAGATGCTACCAGGACCACCCCCCCTCCTCCCTGAGTCCATTGGTGGCTGATTGATTATGCCACTTCCTGACAGACACGGAATTAAATAACTTAAATTCAAAGTGGGAATCACCTAGAACTTCCATCTTTGCAGCACAAAGCTCACACAACTCATACACTTGCTCTTAAAAATTGTATTCCTAAAAATCTAGACATTCTTATAAACAATAAATTGCTTTGATTCACTTTCTTCCTGTGCAAATGGACACTCTGATAAGAAATTAAACACCGGTCCTCAGCCTCCTGATGCTGCGACCCTTTAATACAGTTCCTTGTGTTGTGGTGACCACCCCCACCAACCATAAAATTATTTTCATTGCTACTTAACTTAATTTCTCTACTGTTATGAATTATAATGTAAATATCTGATATGCAAGATATCTGATATGTGACCCCCCCCCGTGAACCCACAGGTTGAGAACCATTGAAATAACGTTCCTAACCAACTTCCTTGCAAAAGACCCTAAACCACCTCAAGATCTTCTAATAACACATTGGTTCTATTAAAACTTCATCAAATACTGTATATAAAGTCATCCTGAAGTGTACAGGGACATGGTTATTTTCTATCATGGTGTCAACAAACATGTTAATGCATTTCTTTACTTCTCTGTATTTTGTGGCACATACAGGGTCTATGTAGATCTAAGATTAGAGACCATGTTCCTAGCCTTCTGTATAAGTAAAAACACACAGCAGCTCATGGTTACATGTTAACCACAACAGGATAATTTACCCTCTGTGTATGCTAGATTTGCTTGTTTTCTATCACTATAACAAAACACCAGAGACAATTAGTTTATATAGAGAAAAGGTTGGCCCACGGGTTTTTAGTTTCCAGTCCACAGTGCAGGAGATCCATTGCGTTTAGTCCTCCAGAGGGATAGGGAAAGTCACAAATTAAGAGCTCATGGCATAGGAAAACTGCTTACCTCATCTGCTGGAAGCAAGGCAGTAAGGGAGGGTTGGGTTGCCAGAGCGCATTCAGAAGCAGATTCCCAACAATTGAAGGACCTCCCAGAAGACCCGCCTCCCAAAATCACAAAGTACATATGAATAGCGCCATCTACAGGAACCAATCTTTCTTATGTGGACCTTTAGGGAAACATTCTCCTTGAGAAACATTTGCTGTGCGTAGTAAAGAACTTGTTCTTTGTAAAGCTGAGAGACAACACATTTAGAATTTCTAGAAGTCATATTTAGGACCAGTTCATGGGCAAATAATCTGGGTGGTACACAGGTACCACACATACACACACACACACACACACACACATACACACACACACACACACACACGAGTACACTCCCATACCATAGTGTTAAGCATCATTTCCTACTCTGCTGTCCCCATTGTGAATGCAATAATTTTGGACAAGAGGCCTTATGCTTTTATTTTTTATACTAATAGCTGAAAATTATGTAGCCAGCTTCAGTTACATTGGCATGTTAACATAGCAAAGACAAAAATGTAACTTAAAATATGAAATTAAAAACTAGCCAAAGTGCTACTAACATATTTGAGAATTTCTATTTCCAAGGAAGATATTCCACTCAGTAAATATACCTGGATTTGATTTGATTTTTAATAAAAATACTCCAATGCTTTAGAATGATCAAATTTTCTAAGGAGTATGTGATACATAGTCATGATTATACATGCACATATATATTGGAACTGTAAAAATAAATTGAGTCTGTAAAAATACTGTATATGTGCAAACTGGGGCTGATCATAGCCAGAAGGCCGCTCCAAAGCCTGGGGCTGGATACATTTGTACAATCTGAGCGCGACTAGTCTTGCCTGCTTCTCTTTCTTTCCCTGTGTGGGTGCAAGGGCGCAGGGAGTGGGCCAACATGACGCTGGGCGCACTACGCAAAAGCCAGCATGAATCCCAGGCCTTTTTGCCAACAGAAAGGATCGATTGTGTGGCTAGCGGCTGGAATGTACGCAGGTCACTTTTGGAGTGGCGTTAGCAGGCGTTGTTCTACTGGTTTGCTCTAGGAAAGGCAGAAGGATGAGAATTTTCCTGCCCTGTGCTTGAGTGGCCCTCCAATTATCCTCCTCTTCATTGTTAAAATAATAAAGAATAATGTTCATACATTCAGAAAGCTTTAGCCCTGTTTTCTCAATTGGAAGCCGTTGTTGCAAAGGTATATGCTTCCTTTCCTGGCTGTGTGGAAGTCTGCTGTTCAGAATAATGTGAGCTGGGACACCTAGCAAAATAGGCCATGGTAGACTTACTGAATTTGTTAGCCAGAAGTCACAGGCAGCACATGGCCCAGAACAGCAAGGAACTTGCAATAGATAGCTCAGAAAGGTGGGGTACAGCCCAAAGGCAGAACACTTGCCTGGTATGTTGGAGAACTTTATCCCAACACCAGAAACAATCGTCACTGAACAGAACTTCTTGGCTAAATCAATACTCAGGGGGAAAATGACAGCATGATTTTCAACGATAGTTAAGGTTTAATCATTGAGTAATTTTCAAATTTTATGAACAATAACAAAAATCTCTACCCTGACTACAGTCCTGGAAATCAGGGGCTCTAAGCTTGATCTGCTTGCTTGTATTTGGCCATCATCCTGGCCAGCAGGGTCTGTGTTTTGACATTTCTATTATGAATGTTCACATTTTACACAGGTCCCTTCACACCAAAACCTATGACTCTTGCCCAGAAGTCTCATGCCCTGAGATGCTCGCAATGGTTAAACCTGTGTAAGAAGAGACTCAAACGTCTTCCCTGTCTGCTATTGTTTTCAAAACACGTTTCTACTTTTTTCTTCACTCAATTCAACGAGATCCCACCCACCTCTTTTTAAAATAAACCTTCCATAACCCTTTTCCCAGGATGCCACTGCAGATAAACAGTTAACAAGATTTCTCTCAAATCCACGAGAAATTTTAACCTCCATATTAGAGTTGTTATGGTAACCAGATCGATTCCTAATTGACCACCTACCTGCTCTTTCCAGAGGATGAGGATCTCTGGACAAAGACGCAGCTGCATAATGATAGGAATATTGTCACAGAACCTGGAGCTACTAAATTTCTCCTGTCATTGTTTATAGATAGTGAAGACAAAAGAAAAATGCAAGGCAGAGCATCTTAACGTCAAAGTTGGCAGCCATAGCACTAGACTCCTCAACCATCGTGTATCCACGATCTCAGGAACAGGTCTAAGGTGAACAGCTCAAGTCAAAGCCTCCCACAGTTTTAGGGTGCATGCCAAATACCAGTTATTCTTATTAACAGTGTCCTCTACTGCTACTACATGAAAGAGCAGGTTTTTATCTCTTGGGACTCAAATCCCTGACAGGTGTGCTGCCTTTGAGCTGTTTGCAGAAACAGTGTTCAGCAATGTCTCTACAAAAGTAAGGTTGAAATTCAAAAATGCCTTGATTGCATTGTAGCCAAAAACATGGTTTCATAACATGAAGAAAATTTCCTAAGCATGACTCCACACCCTTGGAATATTCCTGATCATTGTTCTTTATAATTAAGCCACCTTCTGGTGTCAGAAGCATGATTGAGAGGCTGTTTTGAAACACTGGGTTTGGGGTAGTAATAATGCAGTTGGTAGTGCGACTCTGTACCCTATACGTACAGATTACTGGAGAGAAATGTTTGCCATGTAAGAATTTAGAAAAAAGTAAAAATGTTTGGCTATGAGAAAGGAGTCGCTAATTACAGTATCTCATTAAAAGTACTCTTTACTTGCAAGAAGGCTGGGAAAACTCTAATTAAGTCATAAGCTGTCCCTATAAATAATTAGCTCTGGCAAGAAGATTCTAATGGTCCATTAAATTTTTCACACCTACAGCTGTTCAGGGGAAAATATAAGCAAAACCTGTTCTCCCCGATTTCAGATGAGTGGCAGACTTCCTCCAGCAACCAAATGAGTAATTTGGCCTACCCTGGGTATGTGTTTCTTTTTCCCATGTGATGTGGAATTCTCATTTGTCATAAACAAAAATAGTTCTAACCTTCAGCAAATAGATCTAACCTTCAACAAATAGGTCTAACCTTCAGCAAGTACCTTCTCTGCCTTTGAGCTTACTCTTAAACCAGTATAAAATAGTCAACCTTCCAATTTAAGATCGTCTTTAGATAGATGCTTTTACAGGTTGGTTCAGGTATAGATGCCCATTTTTATGATGCCCATTTCAGCATTTATATTTGGATATGACTTTTTACCATGTTATCACTGTTTTCATACTTCTACTTTTGGTGCATGTGAGAATAGATAGTTTCTCTTGGGGCCAGACACTTTTAGGCCTGTGTAGAAAACCACAAAAATCCTAACTTTCTCCGTTCAATGTGGAGCCACAAGTCTTTTTCATGAGTTTCATGTATTTTCTGTGGGGCTCTGAAATGAGAGGTATTGAAAACGTTTCAAGAGCTTGCAGAAAGAGAGGAATAATTTTACACAGGTTACATATTGGAAGGATATTTTGATCATCAAACAGCTGCCTATAAGAACTGTTAAATCTTCATGTGTACCTTGTATTTTCAGTTTGTATCATATTCATGGCAGGCAACACAGGTACAAAGGTCCCTTTGGATGTGGGAGCTCAAAGTTCACACAATACTATTTCTGAAAGGAAGTTAGAGGGTTCTAAAACCATCAGATTTCCTATCACACAAGGGATATGAAAGCAGATGTTGGGAAATTGCTTATCGGGGCCTAATGTAGACCCACTTCCTTATTTTGATTAAATATGGGTAAAGGCATATACTTAAGTCCAATATCAGTTGCAAAATATTCTGCTTCAAATTTTAAATGTTCTAAAGCAAGTTGAGGGTGAGAGAAAAAAATAACAGAAGGAGGGAACTCAGAGGTCAGGAAGGACAGGTCATCAACATCAGGTTGTTTGTGAGAAAGAACATTCCAGAAAGGGAGTAGAAGGTGAACAAGCCAAGAAGAGAATCCAGTGAGAGCCTCTGAGAAGGTGACAGCTAAGCTGTTGAGAACAGTAACATCTAAGAATGGTTTCCGGCGTATGATGACTTACAGACACGACTTCATTTCAATGTCTTAGAAATGGACATTCAACATTCCATTTACAGATGAAGAACTGCAGAGCAAATTGAAAAAACTTGCTTGAGATTATTTAATCAGTGTCAGAGCCAGGTCATAAGGGGACGAGACAGCCATCACTTTACCTGAGCCTAAATGTTATCTGCACACTCTGGGTGGGAATCCCTGAGGCAATCTGAAGCAGTTGGTTACTCTACACTTCAAACTGCCTTCTGACTCTAAATCCCAGTCACATTTGAATAAACAATAATGTCAAGCATTTATTGATCACACTTATGTGCTAATAACCATACAATAACTCATAAATTATTTTTTCTTTCCCTCCTCTTACCACCACAGATGGTCTAAGCTAATGTAAATAAATAAATAAATAAATAACAATAAGACTCTAGATCCTGGGCTTCAAGCCACACAGCTAAAAGTACTTAGACCTAAACTCAGGCCGTCCCAGGACAGGACCACTGCAAAAGTTGCCCAAATCCAGATGTCCCCTCACATATTTGTCCTCTGGTCACATTTATTTCCTTATCTGTCATTCCCCTTAAAAATATCATCTGCCTAGAATCCTAAGGCTTGATTCTCCAGTCTCTATGGAGGTACTGTTCATCAAGTAAGATACATTCCTCCTGTCTCTGAGCTTACCAGTCTTCCATGTAGAAAGAGTTCACATCATCTTGAATTCCTACCTTTACCAGGATCTCCCCCTTTACCAGGTGTCCCAATTCAAGACGTCATTGGATCATAAAGAGGAAGAAGAATTTCCCTTTTTCCATTGATCTTCAAAATTATGAGCAATTTTTTTTTGCTCTAATAAAGCCCTAGTTTTCGTTGGCATCTTTGATATCCTTTGGTTTCCCTTTCCAAGTGTTCTTTGAAGGAATTTGTGTTCATGACAGGTATTGGAACTTCCTGGCGCCATCTCGAGCGTTGAGAGCAGATAAACAATGTTGTTTCATGGAACCCTTTTTATTACGAGAGTGATGAGCTTGTCTGCTCCTGGAGACAGCAGATTCCTGGCTGACCATGACTGCATTACTTTCTTTTTTTACCATAACACATAGATCACTGGCATGGTGATGGGTGTGCTTTCCAGAGTTGACAGTGTTACTCAGATATCTTGGTGGCCAGGGCTGCCCTGGGCAATTTATCTAGTCTTCTTATGTCTCTGGTTGATTTTGAGGCAGAGTCTTATTATGTAGTTCAGGATGATCTCAAATTCACAATCCTTCTGCCTCTGCTTCCAAAGTGCTAGGATTACAGGCATCTATCAAGCCCAGGCATGGAGAGAGAGCTTAAGTCTTGTCTCTTCCTCCCCTCTTGCACCTTGATCTTCCACAGTGGCGTGTTCTAAAGCCAATGGTTCTCAACCTTCCTAATGCTGTGACCCTTTAATACAATTTCTCATGCTGTGGTGACCCCACCGGCACCAGGTCTCTTGTTCCTGATCTCAGTGCTCTGTCTTCCTGAGGCACAGAGTCATCTGCAGCTCAGCTTTGAATAATAACCACTTTGTTTGATGCTTTAAGGGATTTATCTCCATTCCCACAGCCATCAACACTGTCTTTGGGCTTGCTGATCATTATTCCAGTGTACACATGTGTCAAAATGGAATTACACATCCCCCAGTTGATAAACATTGTTGGTTTTGTAGATTAAAAACATTTTTTTTCCACAAGAGCTACACAAATCTTGATGCAGATGCGTATTTTCATTCCTCTCAAATAAATATCTGGGTGTGGAATTATTGGGTCATAGGTAGGATGTGTTTACCTCTAGAAGAAAGAGCCAAAGCACATCAGTTCCTACCAGCAATTCAGGAAGCTTTCAGATGCCCCAGCAATTCAGGAGGTTTCCAGATTTCCCATATCACTGACAATACTTGGTATCATAAATCTTTTTAATTTAGCTGTGCTTAGAGGTGTGTCTCATAGAGTATCTCATTGTAATTTTAATTGGCATTTGTCTGGAGATGTCATTAACTATACTTCTTGGGGTAATTAAAAATGTAATTTGAATACAGTACAATGATCTCATGTGTTACAACCAAAGGATTTTTGACAAATATGCATTCTCTTCATAATGTACACTACATAATGAATAGACTGTGCCTGACCTCCAGAAGTCTCTTTAGGCCATGTCCAACCTCCCTTCAGTGCAAATAATCCTGGTGCAGTTTTCCCCACTACAGCTTAGTTTTGTATGTTGTAGAATGGTATGAATGTACACAGAATAAGCTCTTTTGTGGTTGGCCCTTTACCTATCCTGGTGCTCTCTGCAGATCATTGGAATTGCAGTGTCTTTCTGTTTCGCTCTCCCTTGGATTCCCCTCTGCACCTTTCCTTTCCATGGATAAAAACCAAAGTTACCTATTCTCTCATTGGTAGTCATTTTGGATGGTCTTGGATTTTGTCTATCACAGATAAAAGACTACAAACAACTTCTGTCCACGTATTTTTGTAAAGAAACATTTCCATTTCTCTTGAATAAAAAGCTAGCGGTAGAATTGGTAGGTCGTGAAGTAGGTAAACATTTACCTTTGTCAAAAATTGCCAAGCTATGTTTCACTGTGCATTTCCACCCACAGCGTTTCAACTTCAGTAGCCCCACAGCTTATCCAAAGTCTGTCCAGTAGGTTTTACATTTAGCTTTCCTAGTGGGTGTAGAGTAATAAATGATGCTGGCTTACACTGCCATTTCCCTCATGCTTAACCACACACCTATCACCATCTCTGTATCTTCCTGTGGAGGGCATCCACTCAAGCCCTCTGCCTACTTTTATTGAATAATCTGCTTAGTACTGAACTCTTGTTGGTATATTATTGAGATTATTTTGACCTTTTGAATATACCTAAGATATAAAATACTCCAATGTCATTGTGAATTTGTATGTTTAGTATAAGTTATAATACATCTTAATGTAATTTATATTTTATTAGTTCCAAGTACGTGTTTAAAGAACTTTTATTTTTAAAATTAAATTTTTTGTCTTCTGTATACAAAAATCAACATTGCTCTATGTTTTCTTCTTTCTAGTTTTCATTTTCATACTTACAAAATACATGTTATTATGTCTAGTATTACAAATTGTTGGTGGGTAACTCTGCTTGCTATGTGTGCAGCCTTAAGAGCCTAAGTTTGAATCCCCTGTGCCACATAAAAGCCAGACATGGCTGCACATAACTGTGACCCCAGCACTGGAGGACAGAGAGAAGCAGATCTTAGATTCCTGAGCAGTCAACCTAGTCTAGATGGATACATTCTCGTTCAGGTAATTCTCCTGTCTCAAAGCAGCAGGCAGAGAGTGACGAAGTAGGCATATGTGTGCCTTCACATGCACACATATGAAAACACATACATACACACGCACACCAGCACTCAAATGCATGCACCACACACACACCCCAGCTCTCACATGCATGCACCACATGCACATAAATTACTATTTGAGTATGTACACTAACGCTTATCTAGCATTATAGTAACTTGGAAAACCAAGCAGTCCTCTGGTGTTGTTCTTTTCTTGGGTGTTTCAGCTTTTCAGGATCTTTGCATTTCCACAGTTAGAATTAAATTTATACATTTTGCGAAAGTTTGCAGGAATTTGTTTTCAATCTTCTTTCTGTGGTCGTGATTCAGTTTTTACAGCTTTTAGTTTCCCATTTTCACTATCACTTTAAAAAAATTTTTTTCCTCAGTGTTCCATCTGCTGAAATGTCCTAATAAGTTTTCAATAGAGAATATTACACACTATTTTCAGTTTTGAAGGTTTTACACTTGTCTTTTAGCAAGAATCATGTTTGCTCATTCTATTGACCTTTTTCTTTTAAACCATAAGCACGTGGCTAATAGTAAACACGTTGAGAGTTCTCAAACTGTCTTTTCAGATCGGCTTCCATCAATATTTTACTTTACTTTGTTTTTCTGTTGAAGATTAAACTTGCCCTTCCTTTCACATTTAGTAGATTATTTAGTTCGGTGGGGTACTATAAATATGTCAGACCACTGACAACTCAACACTCCGCACGTTGCCACCATCTTTCTACCAGGTGACAAACAGATTTACCATGCACGTGCAGATTACTGCTTGATTACAATCTTTAATGAAACTTATTGCAAATATACCGTTTCTCTTCTCTGACGGCAGCTGAGCAAACGTCCTGCCCGCCTCCTCCACTCCTGAGCTTTGTGTTCTGCTCTGACTGTATCACCTACAAGCTCCTGCCTCAGGAGCCCTTTCTCTCTCGGTGACCACAGTTCTATGTTCAGCATCTTCTAGACTCTGAAGCAGTGGCTGGAATATTTTGTCAACTTTTTCAATAAGTGATGGCTGGATGGACCCTTTATCACCAATTACTCCACTGTAGCTGAGACTAAGATCTACTCATATGAACTTTATGAGACTGGTGGGGGCATATCGAGGCTCAAACATGTTCTTGATCTCTTGCATTTTGTGTCATCTCTAAAGGAGACCCCCCTCCACACAGTGGGGGCTCCCTCCCTCCCAGACCCCAGATTAGGCACAAATCACACCCCCACACACCTGTTTTCACAGACATCCTTTATTCAGAGGGAGAGAAAAGTTAAAAGTGACTGCTTTCTGACTCAGGCAGAGAAACAGCAGCAAATGACCTTGCAGGTGTGATTTCTAACAGAGAAAGGGGAAGCCTGTGTTACAATGAGCTAGGATAGGTATATTTTAATTGGGTATGTTAACTAGGTGAGCCAAAGGGGGCTTTTGATGGTTGGACTTCCATACTTTCATAGCTGAACCTTAGTGGTCAGCCTCAGGAGGAGGAAGTGGCCAAATAAGGGAAGAGACCTTTGTGGCTAGCTTTGGGAATGTACTCTAAGGGCTTTTAGCAAGGCAGAGGGAATGGAGGAGAAGGGCAAGGCCTCCTGGAGCTGACCAGAATCCCTTCAATCTCTGAATCCAAAAATAACAATTTTATTCTTTTCCCACCACTAGACCCCCCCCAGTGGTTCCAAAGCAGAGTCAAGGTGTCAGCAAAAGTAGGGTAGTGTTCCTACAAAATGAGATCCATGCTACGACACAGATTCTAAGGGAGCTTTAGAAATATTTAGAATTTTGCTGAAAGGGTGATCTTCTTTTAACCATAAAGGGACATTCTCCAGTGTGACTTGTGAGTATGCCTGGGAGATATTGAAGGGGATAGTATCTCGGGGATTCTAAGGCATTCTGTTTAGAGTTGGGCAGGGAATATGTAGTCACATCATGTCTGAGGTACAGTCTGTGTGGTGTGATGGGTGAAAATGTGTCATGTCAGGTTGGTCCTGTGGGTCTGGGGAGGGCTGTTTTCTGTTGTGTATGCCCTCTGTGGTCTTCTGAGGACTTGGGAAAGGTATCTGCCATGTGTATTTGTTTAAAACTCTCCTCAAGATCACTGTACCTAGTCGAAGGAAAGAGGAAAGGACTGAGATGTCTTCTCCTGGTCTCAGGTCCACCGAGTGAGTGGGAAGTCATTCGCCAGGGAACGGTGGTGTGTTCAGCTTGTGGAGGAGCCACACATGTCTGCTTGCAGTGAAAGGCCTCCGCAGCTGGAGCAAGAGGGCAGAGCAAGTTAAGCCAGTCTTCCCACTGCCGAGACCCAACACTGACTTTTCTTTTAAGTTTTCAGTTTCAGTTGAGAAATAAGGCCAGCAGATAATGGTGGCTTTGTCCAGTTTGACCTAACAAGGAACACAAGAAGCTTTTTGGGGAGGCTCACCTAAGGATCCTTTTAGCCAGATATTATAGCTGTAACTCCAGGAAGATTTTTTGTCTTGTTTTGTTTACATCGTGAAGCTGAAATATGTAATATGCGATGTGTGACATGTGATATACAATACAATATATGACATATAATATATAACATACATATTATATTATATAATTAAATAATTATTATAGTATTATATAAAATAATATAATATAATAATTATTAATAAACATAATTTATATAAATGTGATAATTTATGTAAATATTAAATTAGCTTATATAAATATAAAAATATATTATACATCATATATGACACATATTTTAGGAAGTTTATATAGAGAGATGATGCAGCTACTGAATAAATTAAAAATTATGTAATTTATACAGACGTCATGTACTTGCTTTGAACCTCTGTCTACAGACATGTGCAAACAAATGTGTTGCTCTTCAACACGATGGTAGACTCTTCCTCATCTTTGCTATGATCACAGAAGCCCCTGTGTTTATTATAAAAGAAGTCTTTAGACTACACATTTTAATACACACTTTGTAGGCAGAAACAGCCCTGGGAGGAGGAGCCCGAATCCTGCCTATGACATTGACTAGCGGAATAACCCTGATTTCATTCCTTCACCTTCTTGTGAATGGCTTTATATGAGAAATGGCCTTTAGGCTTCATGAAGGAATTGTGCAAACTGAAGCTAACAGGGACAGGATATTATAAACACAACACCTTTACCTCTCGAGTTTGTTATAACAGCTGCAGTTCACACAGCACTTGAAATTAGCTCATTCTGTCCTCACACCAGAGCTTTGAGGGAAACATTGCAACTCTCCTCTTGACAGATAAAGGAGCCAGACTCATGTCTGGGCCCTCTACCTCTACTATATTATGTGAGTCACTCTCTATTTTTCCCAGGTGACATGAAAAAGCCCAGACTTCTTTGATGGAGGTGTGTTTGTGCTGGCCTTATCCTGATCTTCTGGAATCAATAATAATTCCATGAGGATATTTTTTGAGTCATTCAAAACTTTCATTTGTGAATGAGAACTCACAATTGTCAGAGGAGGGACCAATGGGCGCCCTCAGTGAGTGGCGTGCTTGCTTCAGAAGCAAGGGGAACAGAGTTCTGATTCCAGGCTTGGGTGAAGCCAGGAGGAGCCCAGGTTCATTGGCAGCTACTCCGGCTGAATAGCCAGCTATAGGTTCAGTGAGAGACATCCCCTTCACACACACACACACACACACACACACACACACACACACACACACCCCTCAAAACAGCAATGTTAAGAGGAAAAAAAGACATCTAACATTAATCTCTAGCTTCCGCATCTACCATATAATATATGGTAATATAATCATATAATGTATAGATGAGCAAACCAGTGCTTGCTTGCTCTCCCTCTCTCCCCCTTCTCTCTCTCCTTCTGTCTCCCCACCTCTCACTCCCTCTCTCCTCCTCCTCTCTCTCAATCTCTGTCTCACACACACACACACACATACTATGATAGATATCGACTACTAGAAATTGTATCTTTCCTGCTAGAACACAAAACTCATCCACTGTAAGAGGAAAACATTTAAACTTTTGCCATCGTGACTAATACAAATCACATTTATTTTCTCGCATGCTTTTCTTTTTCTTCCATCTAAATACATGTACCTTCTTTTCTTTCTTGTTTTGTAGACAAGCCTGTTGAATTCCGGGGCTTCTCTGACTCATCCTAAATTTTTTTTTTATCACTTAGTCTTCTGACAGTTTATTTCTTTGACCCCGGTTTCCAGCTCCAAAGGTCACATGATCACCTCCATACATGTGGACAATTTGCTTTCCAAATCCTGAGTAGCCTCACCTCCTGAAAGGCCAGGCCAGTTTTTCCCTGTCCTCTCTGTCATGGGTTTTTCAAATGGTTCTACCCTACCCCCACCTCCCCACCCCCACCTCCCCACCCCATCCGCCGCAACAAGGCCTCACTAGTCTAAGGATGTTTCAGAAGAAAATTACCTTAATGTCAGCAATCAGAGTTAACTTATCAACCCAAAGAAAAATAACCACAACATACAAAGTTCTGGACTCCTTTTAAATACCGATTTAGCCCGAGTCTGTGATTTGGGTTACTTTCCACTTCTTTTAAGAGCTAAACACAACCTAGTAAAGAGAGGCCTTTGAAGTGTGAGCTGTTTGGCCATTTCTGGCACGGGGCATCCTACCCAGCTGAACGCATCTTGGAACCCGCTCCAGCTTCATCAGCAAGGGCTGGGAGATGACGTCACTGTGGGATTTCAACCGAACTTTATGTTCTGGTAAACAGTGCGGTGTTGCAGTTACCACTGGTGAATTCTTTTTCCCCCCGGGAAGCGCCAGCAAAACTCCTTATTCGTGTGCAGGCCTCATTTAAAGGATAGAGTGGTGTGAGGCTGAGAGAGCCGAGCTGGGTGGCAGGTGTCGCGGAAGATGATTAAAGTCACTATGTGTGGAGGGTCACGTTCTGGGTTAGTTCGGTTCCCCTGTGAGCAGGATGCTGGACAATAAATGGGCTTCTTTGGGAAATAAGCTATTTGGGAAATAGACTCTTATTTGGCCTAGTCTCCCATTTCGGTGCTCATGTGTGAACAATTCCATACTAGAGATAACAGAGGCTAGTTTGACTTAAATCCTTTTCTTAGATCAATAACGCATTCAGGAGGCTGTAGCTATAATCTCGAAGGCAATGGCCACTCCCGCTGAAACGACAGAAAGGAAAGAATCCGGCAGATAGTTATGCAAGCGTTACCCTAAATAAAAAACCAAGAGAGCATTGCTTGTCACCAAACTAGAAATAGAAAAGCTAGAGTTCTTATAGAAATAAGTGCACGAAAAATCCCCTGCTTACCAAGCTTTCTCCACGGTGTGTTTCCTCAAATTAGAATGTTCAGAGCCAAATGCATCCCACCATCTCAGCAACCTAAGAAAACTTGCTCGCTCTCTCTCTCTCTCTCTCTCTCTCTCTCTCTCTCTCTCTCTCCTCTCTCTCCCCCCATCCCCCCACCCCCATGTTTGCATGTGTGTGTGTGTGTGTGTGTGTGTGTGTGTGTGTGTGTGTGCGTGCACGTGTGTTTTATCACTTCAGGGAACACTACAAAATTGTTTATAAAACAGGTTTTTTAAGAAAACCAATTTGGTGTTGAATATAAATAAATAAAAATTACCTCACAATACCATTCTAATTCCTCCAAGAAAGCTAAACCAGGTTTCAATACAGAAAGTTATACTGGTGGGAGCTTGTAAGTGTATCACAGTTTAGAGGAATAGTGCCTGAGCCCTTTAGTCTGTTCCCAACTCCTATTTCTTCCTACAAAAACAACACCAACAAACCCCACAACTTTTTAAATTGTGAATTTTATTTTCTACTGAGTGAGACAGAGTACCACACACCTAAAATGATATTAGAACTCATATACAGGGTGGTTCTCTTCTCTGCAGCCCTTCCTTTCTTTGTCAGGTAACACTAGCAAATGAGTCTTTCCTGACTAGCCCTTGTCACTCTGTCTCCAGTTGCCCTTTCTCTCAGGCTGTCTGCCTCTCTCACGAGTCTATTGCCTCATAGAAGGCTTTGGGTCATGCAGGAGCAAACAGAACCCAGTGCGTTCTTTTACAGAAGTCCCCGAGGGGTACGTGTATCCTGAATGACAGAGGGACAGAGAATGATTTTGAGATGCGAGATTCAGAAGTGAAACTGCAGCTTTCTTGGCTCTTACAAAGCCAGGTCACAGCTGCCTGGCTTCCTAATTTGGTTTGGTGTCCTGCAAATTCCCAAGCAGATGAATCATTCTCTGATTCATATGTAAGTACAGAAATGCTTCTAAACAACAGCCAGGTTGATTTCATGTGTGATTTTTTAATGCCCTTATCACCCTGATAGGTTATTACCACCTGGAGAAGGAATATAAGGGAGCTCTCTGCCTCTGTCTCTCTCTTTCTCTCTCCAGCCCTGTGTTCACATGTATGTACATGCATGCATGTGTGTGTGTGTGTGTGTGTGTTGCCAAGTCTCTCACTGAACCTGAAGCAAGTTGGTAGCCCACAAGCTCCTGAGAACACTGGTCTCTCCTTGCAACTATGCTTGTCACAGGCATCCATGGCCTTGTATAGATAGATATTCATGGGGCTGCTTGGGATTCAAACTCGGGTTCATGCTTTTGCAGAGTATACAGCTCCAGTTACTCACGGAGCTGTCTCCCTGGCACTCCTGATACCTTTCAAGTTATGTAACCTCATTCAAGTGAATATCCACTGGGGGGATTATTCCTTAGTGAGATTTTGTTATCTGCTTCAGGAGTAGTTCATCGAAGATGGGTATCTTCTAACACAAACCCAGAACGAACAATCCTATACAGAGAAATGAAAGCAGTAACGTTAAGTACAGACTGTCTTGAGAAACAGCCTATGTCAGGCCTACACTAGACCATGACTCCAATGTTTCTTTTCTTATCTGGTAAACTCACAGGAAAATCATAAATACTTTTCTTTATAAAATTTGATGAGGCAGAAAAGCCTTCCCTGTTGGTCATCAAATTAAGACGCAGTATGATTTTACAATTTGTTCCATCTCAGAATCTGGTTCTCTTCTATCTCCCTGTGATTTCCCAGAGCCAACCACTTGAGGATTTTTGGCTGTTTGCCACTAGCCAGACACAGATGCTTTTAATAAAGGGGGGTAACCACCTTCTGGAGACATCCATGCTTTACAACATTCAAGAAATATCAATCCTCTTTTATTAACAAGAAGCAAAAAATTTAATAGCACACATTATATATGTATCTGCTTTGTATCACTCTTTGTGCTACAAAAAAATAGACTATTTCTCATGTTAGAAAGTCTAATTCTACAGTTAGCCCAGGGCATCCCAAGAACATGCATGCCCCACATTGAGAAGCCATACTGATATGTAGTAATTTATAAAAATCAAATTAAAGAATAAAAATTAACAGTGAGTTGTCTGGAGATCTTTGTATAAAGCTCACCTTTGTGGGTGATTTGAAAGTATATTAAATAAATGTTTGATAGCTTTACTGTATATAAAATAGTATGTGATCTTAATATGTTATTAGGAAGGCTCCCCCAAAACTAGGGGAGAAATGGATCATGAATATATGGTATAGAAAATTGGTTAGAGTAGTTATTCTGACCTCAGGGTAAGAAAGTAGATTAAAAGCAATTTTATACTAAGAACCATAGAAAATAGAAAGAAATATTCCAGTTGCCAATTAAAAGTTGAATTTGTAAGCATAAAAGTTGAGTGAAATAACAAGTGTCAGATTCAACAACATAAGACTATACACAGTTCATAGAAATGTCATAAAATTAAAATGTAAATGAACTCTAAAATATTATCACAATAGGACGATAAATTAATATACATAATAATCAAAGCTGTTTATAATTCATCTGACTTTACTAACCCCACAACAGACACACGGCAATGTATTGGTCAAAGTGCACAGGAAGTTACAGACATAGGCATGTATCAAATTACATCAGTAAGCTAAGAAAGCTAGTAAAAATAAGTGCTCTTGCTTACCAAGTTCACAAATGTTTTCAATTAAATGGCAATTAGCAATACAAAGGTATCCAAGCAATCTCATTCAATTGTGGTCAAAACTGGGACACGTTTTCTGAACGTGTATTTGACAGCAAGCTTTAAGAAAAGAGCTGAGGTACTATCTGTGCATCCAATTACTCCAGCTCGGGAAAGCAGAACGAGCTTTGCAAAAATTATGTAAAAAAAAAAAATACATTCACTTCAACAATCACATGTTCTTAGCCCAGAAAGCAGCCTTGAGTCTCTGACTTCATCGCTCTCCACTGCAAAGGGAAGCAGCTCTGATCAAGGCTGAGCGACCTTTGCCTACCTGCCCAGTCACGCATGTTTGACCAGCTTTGTAATACAAGACACGAATTCTCTCCCGTGGAACGAGCCTCAAAAATAGAGAGAAGATAATTATCCCCATAACAGTTGCAACACTGGGACATTTACACCACCCTTCTAAAGCCCAGAAATCATTGGAAAAGAAGAGAAGGAAATGATGTGACAGCTAGCTGATAGAGACAAGGATTCCAAGATACACTGTCTTCTGGCCAAGACACAGCCATTGTTACAAATCCAAAGCACCGCAGTTGGATACTAAATACTGTCATGGATGCGAGAAGGGCTTATAGGCTTCTACCCTTGCCTGGGTAACTTTTGGCTAGTGATAAATGCTGGAGAAGAGGAATCATGATCTGTAGTGGTGTTTCCACTGAGTACTTATAATCCCACTGTCACATGGGCCACCCAGGCTAAACTCGGTGGGTCAGAAACCAAGAAATGAAGGTAAATAGAATTTTTGAAAATAATTTGATGACATGAGTGCACTCTCTTGATACATTAGTAAGTGCAAAGCCACAGGCACACCAGAATAAATAATTTTTAGAGGTCAATGTTCACTCAACAAATAAGACTAAGCTTTTGCTGTGTCGCTGGCATCGTTTTGGTACGTTATCTGCACACAATCCCATTTAATGCCACAAAGCACCGGGCATAAGGATGTTGTTTCTATCCTCATCTGACGTACAGGAAAGCAAAGCTTAGGAACTTGCTAAACAAGTATCTCATAATGTCTAGTCACTATTGAACAAAGCGTGATTCCTAGTCATATATAGTATATGGTCTAACACAGAGGCTTACTAAATACCTCCCAAATGCAAACTTTTAACAGTAGTAATAGCAGTGCTCCGGGTGGAGGGGTTGAAGGAATGCTCATTTCAGGGGGATGTAGTTGAGGTCATACTTTAAGGAGGGTTAAGAGAAGAGAGAGAATTCCACATGGAGTGACGGTATGGAAAGTCTCGGGAGGGGAAGCTCCTGAGTTCTGCAGAAACTAAGCAGAAGATGATTGAACTCAGAAAGACAATGCAAAGATGCAGGCACACAGATGAGCTTGTTCTCAACAGCCCTGCGCAGGGCACAAAGATGCATGGCCAAGAGCTGAGGAACTCAGCTGCACAGGCGGGGCCCCTCGTCCCAAGTCACACCATTCACTGGATAGAAAACCAGACCCAGGCATTTGGAAAGCAGAGCCCTACAACTGTCCACCAAGTGTCTTAAACAGCAGATGTCAGCCTTCTTAGGAAGCAACATCTTGAGTAGAACTTCCAACAAGTAAAAGAGATCCAAGTACTGGAGGACTCCAACATCAAAGGAGAATGTGATTCATATTACATTTCCTAACTGCCGACGGTTCAGCTTAGAGTGACAGTGGGCTCTTCATCCTCCAACTTTTAGAGCTGGTGGATGGTGGTGTTGAAGACGGCACTAACACCATCTGGCAGCATAACACTGTAGTTGTTTGGTTTGCTAAAAACAACAGCATCATGAAAACCAGGGAAGCCAGTTTTTTTAAAGTTGTTTCCCAAGAGGAAATTCAACAAAAATGAGTTTTACCACTACAATGCCACAAAACTACCCAAGGAATTTCTGCATTTTAAAAAGTGGCAATTCTAGAAGTGACAACTTGGGTGCTTTTAAAATTATTGAAAATGAGAAAACAGTACCAAAACCTCTGCAATTTTAAAGATGATGACTTAATAATATTCTCCACTAACCAGAAAGCATGCCCTAAAAGATCTTTTGGGGGCTGGAGAGATGCTACGGTTGGCAGAGTGCTTCCCACTTAAGTGTAAAGACCCTAGTTTGGATCTCCAGCACCCACATAAAACATCAGGAACTATGGCACATGCTTATAATTCTAGCACTGGGGAAGTGGAAACAGGAGGATCAGTGGGCTCTCTGAACAGCCAGTCTTGTGAAATCAATAGCTCCAGATTCAGTGAGAAACCCGGTATGTAAGGATAAGTTGGAGACCAATACAGGAAGAGCCCAGCATTGGTTTCTGGCTTTCATACACATATATGCATATATGTGTGTGTGCTCACACACACACATACACACAAACACACTCACACACACATGCACACATAAACACACACATACACACACACATACTCACATACACATACACACTCACATACATATATACATACACTCATACACATACTCACACACACACACATACACACATAAACACATATACACACACACACATACACGCACACACACTCATACACATACTCACACACACATACATATATACACACGCATACACTTACACACACACACACACACACACACACACAGTTCCCAGCACCTCACCTTCTTTACTTCACCTACGTAGCTTCTCAGAAGTAACATTTATTAAATGCAAGGATCTGGCCTTTTCTCCCATGACATTCACGTTGCACCACATACATAGTTATATTAATTTCGCAAGTTTCCATTCTATTTCTTTTCTTAGTGGATTAAAAGTTGTAGAAGAAAAAATACCCTTTTCCCGTCCCCTTGCTAGGTTCACAGCCAAGTTCGCATTGACAGAAAAGCACCAGAACAGGCAGACACATTTACCAGTCTTAAGGTTTTTTAATTGGATATTTTATTTATTTACATTTCAAATATTATCCCCTTTCCTGTTTTCCCCTCTGCAAACCCCCTATCCCATCCCCCCTTAACCTGTTTCTATCAGGGTGCTCCCCCACCCACCCACCCATTTCAGCCTCATCGCCCTAGCATTCCCCTACACTGGAGAATCAAGCCTTCACAGGACCAAGGGCCTCCCCTCCCACTGATGCCAGATAAGGCCCCTTCAGCTTCTTCAGTCCTTCCCCTAACTCCTCCATTGGGGTCCCTGTGCTCAGTCAGATGGTTGGCTGCAAGCATCTGCATCTGTATTGGTCAGGATCTGGCAGAGCCTCTCAGGAGACAGCTGCGTCAGACTCCTGTCAGCAAGCACTTTAGGCATCAGCAATAGTGTCTGGGTTAGGTATCTGCATGTGGGATGGAACCCCAGGTGGGGCAGTCTCTGGATGGCCTTTCCTTCAGTCTCTGTTCTACTCTTTGTCCCTGTATTTCCTTTAGACAGGAGCAATTCTGGGATAAAATTTTGGAGATGGGTGGGTGGCCCCATCCCTCAACTGGAGTGGGGCATGCCTAACCTCTGGATATGGTCTCGACAGGTTCTCCCAATGTCATCCCCGTGGGGTCCTGGGAGGCTCTTGCTTTCCTGGCATCTGGGACTTTCTGGTTGCTACCCCCCAGTTCCCCATCCCCCATAGCTACACACCTCTGTTCAATTTCCTGACCCACTGTACATCTCCTCCCATACCTGATTCTGCCTCTCTTTTTCCCCTCCACCTCCTCTCTTCCTCCCAAGTCCCTCCCATCCTCTACTTCCCTTGATTATATTGTTCCCTCTTCCAAGTAGGACTGAAACACCCACTCTTTGATCTTCCGTTCTCTTGAGCTTCATGTAGTCCATGAGTTGTATGGTGGATATTCCATGTTCTTTGCCTAATATCCACTTACCACTGAGTACATACTGTGTGTGTTCTTTTGTGATTGGGTTACCTTACTCAGGATGATATTTTCTAGATCCATCCATTTGCCTGTGAAATGCGTGAAGTCATTGTTTTTAATAGCTGAGTAGTACTCCATTGTGTAAATGTATCACATTTTCTGTATCCATTCCTCTGTTGAGGGACATCTGGGTTCTTTCCAGCTTCTGACTATTATAAATATAGCTGCTATGAACATAGTGGAGCATATTACATGTTGGAGCATCTTCTGGGTATATGCCCAGGAACGGTATAGCTGGGTCCTTAGGTAGTTCTATGTCTAATTTTCTAAGGAACCACCAGATTGATTTCCAGAGTGGTTGTACCAGCTTGCAATCCCACCAGCAATGGAAGAATGTTCCTCTTTCTCCACATCCTTGACAGCATCTACTGTTACCTGAGTGTTTGATCTTAGCCCTTCTGACTGGTGTGAGGTGGAATTTCAGGGTCATTTTGATTTGTATTTCCCTGATGACTAAGGATGTTAACATTTCTTTAGGTGCTTCTTGACCATTTGATATTCCTCAGTTGAGAATTCTCTGTTTAGCTCTGTTCCTCATTTTTGATAGGGTTATTTGGTTCTCTGGAGTCTAAGTTCTTGAGTTCTTTGTATACATTGAATATTAGCCCTCTATCAGATGTGGGATTGGTAAAGCTCTTTTCCCAATCTGTTGGTTGCCATTTTGTCCTATTGACAGTGTCCTTTGCCTTACAAACGCTTTGCAATTCAGTCTTAAGTTTTAACTGGGGCTTTCCAAGGAAAGATCTGGAACACTGGGTCGGTTTGTGCATTTTCTATATGAGGTTTGAGGCAGAGTGCTCAGTTGTAGGGGCATGTCTGGAGGGCAGAATACGTACTTAGTGAAATAGGCTGAGGAAACAAAAGCAATCTTGTGAGTTCAAGTTCTTCCCAAGTCGGTGTGTCTTTGATTCCTGTCTTTTAGGTAGAGGGAGACCTCTTGCAAATGAGTGTACCATGATGTGCTTCACAAAAAAGTCATAAAATGCCCTTCCCTATGCTATGACTATCAGGGCAAGGCAGCATGGGAAGGTTAGCAAGTTTTTCTGCTAATGTCTTGTCTCAAATGCTCAGGACTCATTGGAGTAGCACATCCTCAACCAAATCGAAACGTAAGCACCATTCCTACTGTACGGCAAGAGCTTGCTCCATAGTCTTCCTAGTTTCATTCAAGTAACTTCAGAAGGGGGAAAAATTGTCCTTAGTGACTCTCAAACAACTGACTTCTTGAAAACCGTGTTATCCGTCTTTGAACAAATTTATCACTTCTACATTTTGTTCTTATGATTCTCTGGGCTGTAACACTGTAATTGTTTTTCCAATAACAGCCTGCTCGTGTGAGATGCTTGCTAGCAAGCAGCTTAATGAGATTTTTTTTTCCTAGGGAAAAATGTGTTTCTCCTTCACAAATAATGCTTTTCTCATCGCTTCAGGTTGTTTTCCTGGTAGCTTGTGTTTTATAACAACTTGAGCTTCCTGTTTTTACTCTATGTTTTGTTTAAAAGTAGTCAGATATCTTCTTGGTAGAAAGTATAGAACTACTGTGCAAAAATTGCCCAGCCTAAAACACTGAGAAGAGTTTGATGATTTGTATAGCTATAAAGGAGCTTAATGATTTGTAATCCTATAACTAATAATATTCACTGCAGTGACCGACTGGCCTGGAAGATTCTTCTGCATGTTGCTACACTTGACTCTCAGAGATGACTAATGGCGAAGAGTCCATTGGTGCCAGCTTACCACCACCTGCTACAGAAGCAGCTCACGGTGGCACCATGGGAGCCTGCATCCTACTTGATGCAACTAGAGAGTCTTATGATGTTCCTGGGGTCTGACCACCACCACTGATATGCCCATCGAGGGCAATGTGGAGAGTAAATAATATTAAATAATCCCGGTGTGGGGTTTCTTCCCACCTTAGACTATTTGTGTTCCTGAATGAAAGACATACATAACCTTTATATTTTAAAATATTCCTTAAGAAGCACAATAGCTGGGCAACCACCTACCATCCATGTTGTTAGAATCTACCTTCCAATCGATGAGACCATTATTACCTATAGTGATTCATCTGGCTGCTCTTAGTTCCGATTAGGTAGCCCTCTGGGCCCCATTCTCTTGGCCCTTAGCCTTGGTGGCTCTCTCCTTCATTTCCTTCTTCTATCTCAAGGCGGTTTCTTCTGCCTCTTCCTCATGAACTCCTCCCTCTAAGCCCGCAAAAACCTCAACCCCACCTATGGTTTTTCTCCCCAGCTATGGGGTGTTGGCATCTCTATTCACCAATCAGAATTAATTTGGGGGCAGGGTCCCACGGGCTATATGCAGACTCCAATCTTGGGGGTCTTGCACTTAGCATTACAATAGACAGCAAAAGACAAAACCTCAACAAGTATGGGCAGAAATCATCAAAGGCTTGTTCACTTTAAACATCTCGTGGAATGCTGGCTTTGAGGTTTATAAGCTGGGTCCCTGGGTAGACTCACAGGTCTAAGAAACCACAATCAATGATTCTTTCAAAAACAGTGATGGGGACAGGGGCTGCGGCTCAGTGGTAGAGGACTTGTCTCATATGTGTGATGTTGGGTTCAATTCAGAGTGCTAACTAAAACACATGAAGGGGTAGGGAGCAATAGACATCCATTCCATTTGTTGTTCACAGGAAATAGCTCAAGTTTACTTAAGATTTTTGATTTGAGTAGCACTTAACCATAAATAATCTCAGTTAACACATTAAAAGTGCACAGACTGTACCTTCCAAGAAGAAAGTACTGCCTTTTCTCTTTTTATATGTGTGTGGACACACACACACATACAGAGAGAGAGGGGGGGGGGAGACAGAGAGAGAGAGGACAGTGACAGAGAGAGACAGAGACAGAGAGAGGAGAGAGAGAGAGATTTAATTTCTGCCTACGAATAGAAAACAAAATTCCAAAAGAAGTAAAAGTCTGTTTTCATGAAGCGAGCAAATGGAGCTCAGAACAAAGCTCAGTAGTGAAGCACTTTCCCACTTCCCCAGCATGTGTGAGGTCCTAAGTGTATCTCCCAGCACCATTATCCCCCAAGAAAGAAAGAAAAAAAAGCAAGCTATTAATAAGATGTTTTTTGGAAGAGCGAATTAATATCAACTTTGAGTATTTTTTAACAAACTAACAGGAGAGTCCTCATATGGCCGTGAAATGCCACATAAAGCACACAAAAGTATAATCCAAAAATAATATTTTGTTATCATTCCACTGGATTATATTATATCCAGATGGAGACTGGCTGGACTTGGGCTTTTCTTGTCTTCAGCGGTTTGTGTGTGTCCATCAGTTTTAGACAGAGTATATTTTTGAGAAGTCTCTATCTTTCTAAGGTGGAATGAGGTTTCACTCTCAACCACATCTCCAATGCCTACAACCTATAATAGAATGTGGTTAGGAGTCATGTTGTTTATCAAAGCAGCTCTCTCCAACATATTTATAATGTGCAATAGGCTTGTGGTCTGTGAGACTGACTTTGATTTTATTCATCTGGGGCAGAGAAATTTAGTTGATAGTGTCATAGGACTACTTTTTTAAACTATAAGTGCTGGTCAGATCAAGAATGTTTTCACAAAATCATTGAAACCGTTCCTTTGTGTTACAGATATAGGATTTCTGCAAGCTACCCATCTAGTCACTGCAGTGGATCTTCAAACTCCTTTTCCTAACTAATTTGGATTATTTTTCTTTAATTTAGAATTATTCTTTTAAAAATAATTAGCCATGTGTTCATGTAAGAGCTTACTTCCAAACATCCTCATTTATTTATCATATAGTTGACTCACTTTGCTTGTGAGCAATTCTACAACATGAAGCAAACAAAAGCTTCCAAAGGAGTGCTCAGCCCTGAACAGGACACCAGTATCATACTCGCCTGCCCAAGGCTCAGGGATCACTGCAGAAGGTGGAGCAGAAGGACTGAGAGGTGGAGACAGTGGGTGGCTGCAGGTAACATTCTTTTCCTGGACACAGCAGGGCAATTGCACACATGACCTTATCACAGCAGCTGTGACTGTGGTGTAACACCTGGGTGAGATCAAGTCAGACAAAATCCTAGTGGTTTGGGGAAGGAGTCAGCAAATCCCACCCATCGGTAAGAGCTATTGGCATCTGATGGCTGCTAGGAGAAGCTGCCTATGGCTCCAGTAGGTGACCCTACAGTGTATCAGCATATACTGGTATTGCAAAGTGGACTCAGGGGAGAGAGAGAGAGAGAGAGAGAGAGAGAGAGAGAGAGAGAGAGAGAGAGAGAGAGAGAGAGAGAGAGAGAGAGAACATAAATGGGGAGGGGAACACGATGGAAGTATGTAAGGAAGAATTGGTGGGGGTAAGAGAAGGGAAGAGAACAGGGATGGAACTGATCAAATCATATTCTACTAGATGTCTGGGGTTTAATCTCAGTGCTAGAGTATTTGCCTACTATGTATAAGACCCTGGGTTCAAGCTACAACTCCCAAAGGAAAATTAAAAACAATGTTGCTAAAAGAAATACTAGAGTAAATCAAAGGACCATATAGCAAAATGTCTACCTCTGTGCAGAGTCAAGTGGGACTGGACTGGTATGGAGGTCCACTTTTTACACTCTTGGTCTATGCTCATCATAAAATCAGTATGTAAAAAAAACAGACACTTTAGAACTTCAAGAAGTTAAGGAAGAACTACCCAAGTCTCTCTCCCTGACAGTGGAGAGATGGAGTCTCACAAAGGCTAAGGAATTTTCCCAAGGTCAGAACCAGCCCAGGTCACATCTCTTTTAACACACACTGCCCCCTTGCCGGACTTTCTTTAAGTGACAGCAAAGAACACCAACAGTAGCATCTCCCAAAGTGTCTCCCAGATGTTTAAAGTCTGAGTCCTTACCTTCTTCTCTCAGGAAAAATCCCAGGACTGGCCCAGGAGCATCCATTTTAACCAATACACTGGACAACTTTTATGACCATTAGAGTTGGATATTCAATGTACTTTTACATCATACTTTTTAAAATTATTTATTTTATTTTTGAGATTAAAATTAAATTATTTCCCTTTCCTCCTTCTAAATCTTCCTATATACCCATTATTGTTTCCTTTTGAATTCATTGCTTCTTTTCATTAATAGTTATTACATGTTTATACATATATATGTGTCTTAGTCAGGGTTTCTATTCCTGCACAAACATCATGACCAAGAAGCAAGTTGGGGAGGAAAGGGTTTATTCAGCTTTTACTTCCACACTGCTGTTCATCACCAAAGGAAGTCAGGACTGGAACTCAAGCAGGTCAGGAAGCAGGAACTGATGCAGAGGCCATGGAGGGATGTTTCTTACTGGCTTGCTTCCCCTGGCTTGCTCAGCCTGCTCTCTTATAGAACCCAAGACTACCAGCCCAGAGGTGGTACCACCCACAAGGGGCCCTCCCCTCTTGATCACTAATTGAGAAAATGCCTTACAGCTGTATCTCATGGAGGCATTTCCCCAACTGAAGCTCCTTTCTCTGTGATAACTCCAGCCTGTGTCAAGTTGACACACAAAACCAACCAGTACAATATGTGTGTACACACACACACACACACACATACACACACACACACACACACACATATATATTCTTAAATGAATAATTATAACCCAATTGGTCTGTATAATATTACTTGTATGTGTGCTCTCAGGGCTGACCGTTTGTGTATTGGATAGTGTGCACGCTCAACTCTCCTTAGTTGCCTGTGGTTCTTTGTGTAGGGTTGAGGTCTTTGGGCTTTCCTCTGTCCACCTTAGAACATGTACTGGTGTTGTCCTTGTTCAGCTTATGTTTAGGCAGCTATTTTGGTGCAACTTGCAGAATGTAGCTTCTGACACTACTAGGAGACACAGAGTCCCTGATCCTCTGACTCTTACATTCTTTCTGTACTTCTTCCATGCTGTGCCCTGAGCATTAGGTGCATGACTCATTTTAAGGAAAATTTAGATGATCCCTTATATGAGAGATGTTGCTCTACAATCCTTTATACATGAGATGATCCCTTGTATGAGATTCTCAAAAGAGGCTCTGAACAGAGCTTTGTAGCTCAAGAGAGCCCCCAGGAGGACCAGCCACCATGGTAGCTGGAAGGATGGGTGAGGAAGAGCTGCTCAGGAGACACGTGGGAGTTCAGATGGGAAGTGGAAGAAAGGACTTCAGAGAGTAGTTCAGTAAACCCAAAGTAGCATGTGATTGAAAAGCAAGAGTCAACACCAATAGACAATGTGCACCTAGTCAAGAATCTGAGTTATTCCAAGGGTGAAATGTAGCCACGGAAGGCTTTTGAGCAGGGAAACAAACAACTGAGAGAGTAGTAGAGCACTTTAGCTTCTTGTGGCAATCAGAATGGAACAGGGCAATACTAACAAACAGAAGGTTCTTTGTTATACAGAAACCTAAGCGTAAGATGAAGGTACTGCAAGAACTGAGGAGCTGGCAGAAGCATGAAGAAAGCAGGGTGGGTTTGATAAACAGATCTTGAACATGTGTTAAATTGTTCTGAGATGGGAAAAAAGGCAGTGGGTATTAGAAAAGGTGGGGTGCTGGTGGAATCAAGCAAGACACCTTAGATTCAGGTTTACACAACTGAGGTAGGGTCAAACAGGCAAGGACCAGGGATGTGGTTTAGTTGGTAGAGTACTTGCCTAGTGTTCACATGGCCCTGGGCTCAATCTTGAGCTCTGCATGAATGGGGTGTAGTAATTACAGTAATCCCAGCACTGGTGAGATGGAGACAGAAGGACCAGCAGTTCAAGGTCACCCTTGTGTGTGTACTAAGACCTGCTTTGGATACATGAAACTGTCAGCCAGAACTAAACATGCCATAGAATTTATTGTCAGAATATTTAGCTGTAGGGGATATCTTAGGGGGCCATGCATCACAAAGACTACAAGATGCATTCATTTGTTATTCCCTCACCACAGCAAGACTTCTGAGACTATTGGCATTGTGCATGTAATTGAGAGCATGTCATATTTCACTTTTCAAGGGTGCCCTTATCAGAGTCCTTTCACAATGACTCTAAGGACCATCAAAACAGTTTCCTTGTGAGAAAGTGTTATTACCAGCTCAACTAACCACACACTCAAAACTCCCATTTCACTAGGGCTGAATTTCTTACCTTTTTAACATGAAATTTTTTGCATTCTGCTAAAGGCCAGGAAAGACACTGCATTCCTTTCAAAACATAAAAGAAGAACACAGACCACAATTTTAAAATAAACCAAAGGTCAATAATCATTTCACATGAAAGTATGTACCAATAAGCAGTTAACTGAAAAACGCAACTAGATAATGACTTTTGAACTTTACTTTGAACTAAGTCCCATAGTTCTAAATCTTTACTCATCAATTTTAACTATGCATTGCTTCAGTGCTATGTACTGCTGCTACTGAGAGAACATTCAGTAAAACCTGAGAGTGTTACTGAAGGCTTTTGGCTAGGTTCATACCCTTTGCAGTATGAACATATGGAGGTGTATGAGTATGGAGAGTGGATATATATATATATAACAATAAAACATGGGTATCAAGCACAAAACTTCTGTAGAAAAAAACACTGTAGTATTAGGACTTTAAATAGGTATTTATTAAATACTTTATTAGCTTTGATATAAACAATGATCTACACACTAATATATACTCTATTCCAGAGTCAGAGTGGGATATAAAAATAAATTAGACCCACATCCAGAATAGTCTAAGAAATTTTTAAAATTAAAGTAGAAAGTGTAAAGAGGTGATTGGGGAGTATGGAGAGGAATATGTTAAATATAGTTCATATATGTACTATATACATATACATAAATTACAATAACTTAGGGAAGTGTATTAATCAGGGTTCTAGAGAAACAGAACTGACTCAATGAATATATATTACAGAGATTTATCAGATTGGCATACAGAATCATGGGTGGGTAGTCTATCAGTGCCTATATGTAAACTGTAGAAGTTGAAGACCTCAAAGCTCTTAAGTCTGCTATACCTAACAGTCCCAGTCTGACACTGAAAACCTGAAGAATTGCTGGTTTTAATTTTACTCTAGAAGGCTGAAGCAGTAAGGTCCAATGTCAATGAGAGATGGTAGCAGTTGCAGCTTCAAGAAAGTAGATGCATTCACCAGCAGGGAGTGAAAGTGGGCAAGCAAACACATCTCTCCCTTTCCCTCAAACTTCTTTGTGTCTGGGCCACTGTTGGAAAGTACTGATCCCTCTAGAGGAGTCTCTTCCTCCTTAGTTGATTCTTCCAGAAATACCCTCAATTCACCCAGAAGTTTGTCTCTTATTTAATCCCAGAGCTAATCAAGCTGACAAAATATAATTATCAGCATTCCTAAATTCTTCCACCAAGTTCATCGCTACTTTCCAAGACACCATTACCCTTGTGCCTGCCTGTTTTACTCCTTTTCTTAAAGAGCCTCCTCTCTTCAGCTCCTATAACTTTTTCCTCCTTTTCTTAAAGAGACCTCTATTCGTACCCTATAATATTCTGACCCCCATGGACTAAATTTATTCCTAGCCAAGTTTTAACAATGTACAGGTAAATCAATGACAGAACCATCATTGCTCATCTGTGTTGAGGCTCCATCTCTTTGGTGTTTGCATTCTCGTTACTAAGTTCTCCCACAAGAACATGAGTGCTAATAAAAATTCACATTAGAATCAATAGTCGCCTCTGCTTATGAACAGGGTGCAGAGCATCCTGAAGCAGACAACAGAACCTCAGAACAAAACAGGACCTACAAGCCAGCCCCAAGGAGCCCATACACAACCTTCCACTCAAATGCTTGAAATGTCTTATGGGTTAAGGAAGCATTGCCACTACTTTCCTGGTATGAATCTTGACCAATTAAAATCAATTTTGTCTCTTTGTTTCACTTTTGGTATTATTTGCCATTTAGAAAAAAGCTATAAGATTTAGAAACATATATCAGGGTGCTAAAATAATGCACATTAATCCCACTTTATTAATTCATTAGTTTTCAAATTGCAAGCCTAGGCTATATAAATATGGAATCTGAGTGACAACTTTGAACAGTGGCATCTGAAAATGTTCGGCCTACAGTGGTACCTCATAAGTGTCCTTCAGTGCATGGATGAAGTCACTATCTAGATATAGTCTGCAGGGACCTAAGAATAGACACACACAGCATTTGCTGGTTTTTCAGAGAGAATTATACTTTAAAACTATAATACTTTGAGAAATCTTTACCCTCAAATGAGACTCCACCTATGGCACTCACAGTAAATTCCATGCACAGAAATCTCTTAGAAGAATAATGACATCAAACTGGTGACTTAAATTTATTTTAAAGTATAATTCTGCTGAGTGCAGATATTGCCCTGTTCAGTCTACAGCACACACTCGCTCATACATACACATGAACACACACAAACAGATGCACATGCAGGTGCACATACGTATGCACACATGCACAAACATGTATGCACACACATGCACATAGGCACACACACCTGCATGGACACACACACATTCATATGCACACATTTGTGCACTCACATGCACTTGTACACAATCATGTTTTTCTTTTAAGAGTCTCAGCATCTTGCAGCTTTTAACTTGACTACCACATAAAAATAAATGTGTCTATGTACTTTTATGCCATTCAGTCTATTGAACAATATTCATTGAGAATTTAATTATAGAATTTCATTTAGGTATTGGAGAATAGCAGGAAATTAGAGAAAAATTCCTATCTTACTGAAGAGAGAGAGTCAAAATAAGATATCTTTCAAATTTTTGCTCTGTCAAAGTGTATGGTAGGATTAAATATGTAATGTCAACACAAAATAAAACCATCTGCACAATACCTGGTGTTTCATGCTCACCTGAAGCTCAATAAATCAGTCAGTCATTTTCCAAGATACTGAACTTTTCAGCTCTAACTGGTGGTTGATTGCAAGTAGAATTTATAGACTGCTCAAGACCAAATCTGAGTCTCAGAGCTGTCCTTATGGAGATGGCCAATATGATTTGACCAGTAATCGTTTTTTAATTGTCCCTGAGAATATCTGAGTCTTTGGCCTCTTGCAGTTAGTTATACAACAAGTCCTTTTCCCCATGGAAAAGCCTGTGTTCATTTGTGGCTCAGAGGTCCTGTGTTCACATGTTGGGCTTCATGTTCTGGAAGTCATTTTCTCTAGTGCTGGCTTCTTTAGTTCCAAGAACTGGTTTGAATTTCTTTTAAAACTGTAAGTATATAGGATTACATTTAATTGTTGGTTTATGTACAGAAACCTTGTGGCACTGGGCTGCAAAGATCCTGTTATAACTACTCCTTTGTCCTGAGTAAATAACCCTTCAGTTGCAGTCTGGATGGGGTACCATGAGTTTCTGAATCATGATGATGCCTCTGCAAAGATCTGGGGTTATTGCTGATATTGTCTATTAAGCTTCTGCCATCTGCAAAGCTTCTAAAGTAGCTTGAAAATTGCAGGGTAAATAAAGGAAGGTGAGGTTTAAAGCACAGACACTCTGGGAAGACAGTTGGAGCCTAGCAATTATGAAGACGTATTTGTTGTGTAACAACTGTCAGTACGTACTTGTTGGCAACACAGGAAAGATGGAAAGGCAGGTATTCTGAGCGCTCACTATGTTGGGGTTCCAGGGATGTCAGTGACACATACTGAGGACTTGTTTCGTGTTCTGTTGGGGATGGGGGAAACACATGGAGTCCCATTCTGGTTCAGATCTTCTTCTTCTTCTTCTTCTTCTTCTTCTTCTTCTTCTTCTTCTTCTTCTTCTTCTTCTTCTTCTTCTTCTTCCTCCTCCTCCTCCTCCTCCTCTTCCTCCTCTTCCTCTTCTCCTTCTCTCGCCCTCTCCCTCTCTTCCTCCGTCTTTTTTTTCTTCTTCCTCTCTCTCTCTCTCTCTCTCTCTCTCTGTAATTAATGAGTAAAGGAATGGTTTTTCTGAAATATAGCATGCACTTCCACAACTTCCTGAGGAGGAAATGCCTTTCGAAAGAGTGGGGAAGTACTTACGGGCCCAGGCCCTAGTTGTCCTGTCTTCTAGGATCCACATTTTGACTTTGATCCCTCTTTGCAGAACATACTCAGCCCATCCTGACCCTCTGCATGATTTTGAAAGCCATGGTTTCATAATACATTCATGCCAGATTTGAAACTCTAAGTAACATTCTCACTTCTATGATCTCCTCTTCCTAAAAACCACGTAGATTTACTAAACCTTAAAAAAAATTCCATCTGTGGACCCTTGGGGAGGTAGGAAGTCAGAACGGATGGGCGGTAAGCTGTTCTGGAGGTACTCCCAAGCTTTGCTGATTGTCAAAACTGTATTAAGGTAGTAGGAATGATGTCATGAAATTCATAATAAGATGGTGCCACACTTAACAGGACATATTCCAACCCCAAAGCATGGCAATAATATGACAACAGCTTTCTCAGTATTCATGGCTTTTAAACTGTACTCCCATTATACAGTCTTAAAGAACACTATTGGGAACACTCTACTGCCTGGAGCAAAGGATCTATGACTTGCAGTGACTTCATTAAGTGGGATCCTGCATGGTCTTGACATCCTGCAACCTTCTCCAGGCTTCATGTTTCTCAGATCCAGGATCCTTATGATTAGATCATCCCCAAACCTCTGTACCTGCTCTTGACTCCCTTCATTCCCTTCATCACCTTTAGATTTTTACATCTATAATTATGTTGCTTAGAATAAATACCTTCCAAGCTTATCTTGTGTTTCGATCTCAACTGAAAAGTAACGCAGTATTGCTTCTTCTCTCCTTTATCCTTGCACAATCTTTCTGAAGCTTTTCCATGCGCACTGGAGTGTGGTCAATTGGTCCCCTGTGAAGACACTCTTTCCTAAACTCAGATCTTTCACCCTTTCTCAGTGGCAGGGATGAGGTTATACGAGGAGGTTGACCATCTCCATCCATTCCCCACCCACCTCTGCTCTCTAGACCTTAAACTTTGTAGGTTTCCCACCTTTAGATGAGTGGTTTCCATCATGGAAAGAACAAAATATATTTCCTCACCAGTTACTATGACTGATAAAGGAACTGTGCTCTGCAACTCATGCAGCCAATGCCAAGTGAGTGTGTACTACATCTCCATCTCTTCTTCCACAAAACCACACTCATAAAGGATGGATGATGGGGTCTAGAGGAGTTGAGGTGTTTATGCACTGACTTATTTATCTATTACTGTAACAAAATATCATAAATTACAAAAGAAAGCATTAAATGTGTGGCAGCTCATGGTTCCAAGGGTTAAAGTCCATGACCATCATGGTGGTGAGCATGGCAGTAGGCAGGCAGGCACAACAGTGAAGCTGTAACTGAGAGCTCACAGCTGATCCACAAGCACAAGGCAGAGAGAGAAGCAGAGAACGAGAGAAAGACATAGACAGAGAGACAGACTGAGACATACGGAAACAGAGAAAGACAGAGAGACAGAAACAGAGAAATACAGAGAAACAGAGAGACATACAGACACACACACACACAGAGAGAGAGAAAGAGAGAGAAAGAGAGAGAGAGAGAGAGAGAAATTAGGGTGTGTGTGTGTGTGTGTGTGTGTGTGTGTGTGTGTAGGCTTTTGAAACCTCAAAGCCCACTCTGACCCCAGTGACACACCTCCTCCAACAAGGCCACACCTCTCAATCCCTACCAGTTTCACTAACTGGGGACCAAGGTTCCAATACATGAGCCTATCAGACCATTTCATTCTAATTGCTACACTCATCTCTCTCTCTCTCTCTCTCTCTCTCTCACACACACACACACACACACACACACACACACACACACACACACATATAAAATAACCATTATCAGGAGTAAGTGTTATTCCTCCCTCACCCCCACAATGAAAGTCAAAAATGTAAGACAAATAGGCCACAGATCACACAATTAATGACGTCCAGGTTTGGGATTTGAACCTCAATGTGCTAAGTGCTTTTCATTATGTTTACTTATCTGTCCTCCTATGCCTCTTCCTGTTTCTTCCACTGTTTCTCAACTTCACCTTTAATAACTCACGATGTATGCATTAAACATTTATGACTATGGCTGGTAATCAACCCTTGAGACTCTAAGATGATAAATAAAAGATTAGACTGCATTTCAAAATTCTCACTCAAGTTTTCCACTGTTCAGATTTGGAGTTTATGTATTTGAATCTGATGTACAGTGTTTTTCAGAGCTCATACCAGGATTCTTCCCAAAATACTTGGACCCAGATGTTTACCCAGTTGCAATAGCTTGATGCACTTGAGAGGGAGAGGTCTCAGCTATGCTTCAGGCCACCAATCCTCAGGTGCAGTTTTGCTAGAAGTATGCTTGCCCGGAGGCTAGGGTCATGTCACTGACATGGTGGAAACAGCAGTTTTCACAGTGCATTTCAATGCATGCCAGCTTCCGACCCTGTGTACCATCTGACCCCAGCAACTCTCCAAAGGAGGTTGACCAGAAGGACACAGCCATTCTACTGTCTGCTACTGCCTGGGGTCAGAATGACAAAACAGTTCATTTTGGACATTTGCTTAGTAATTTAACTCTCTCTCTCTCTCTCTCTCTCTCTCTCTCTCTCTCTCTCTCTCTCTCTCTCTCTCTCTTTCTCTGGCTGAAACCAGGTTTTCCAAGTTTTGGTTCGTAATAAGTAGTTTTTAAACATTTAAAAATAGGGGTCTGTAATAAAATGCTGAGTGACTCTCTGGAGACCGCTGCTGCTGGCCGCTCTCTAATAGAAAGCATACGCCATTGAGCTAACATTTTGTTCTTTGACTGAAGGAAAAAAACAAAGCTGTTAAAAGCAGGTAGGCTCATTTCCCAATAGCAATGGCATTAATATCGCTCAAGCCACTCCTGACCATAGCTAATTAGAGCTTTTGGAGAGATGGCCCTTCCTGAGGGTCACACCAGGTTAGTCAGACCACAGAGTTGCTGTTGGCAATTGGCAACAATGGATTTGTTAAGAATTTCTGCTTGGCTTGAGGTGATTATCTGATTTTTTTTTTCTCCCTCTCTTTTGCTGTTGTGTCTCTTATTTTGACTGGCTGAGGTTGGGTTGGACCACGAGGCCAGGATCTAAAGGCAATGCCAGCTTGTTGCTGGAGATCTGCACTGACAGACTGTTGAAAACTTATTAGTCTGACGTTTTAACAGCCTGCAATAGGATGGAAATCTGCTCCTTCACTGGAAAAGCTTAGGAAGAAAAACAGAAGCCTGGGCTAAAATCTGCCCTAGTTCCAAATCTGTTGGCCTCTGGTACCAAAGTGCTGAGGGCTGCCACAGTGCTCAGAGATGAAGGCCTAACTGTGCCACCCACGCGGTAGGCAGGACTGAGCAAAATACTGTGGACTGCAGCCACTGTAAAGAAGGAGACCCTGGAAACATATCCTCCCGGAGCAGGGAAGCTGCCATGCCTCCACACCAGGTACTAACGGCTTCCAGGGTAGCGGCAGTCAACCTTGCTTGAGCTGTGCACTGGGAGGCTAGAGAATCCATTGGGTCATAACTAGTCTATGAAATAATTCAAGAAACCAGAACAAGGAACACCTTAGGCTCCAGGACCTTCTTTAAGGCGAAAATAAGCAAAAAGAATGCAGGTAATACCATTGGTAAGAGATATCTGATGTCATTAAATCATAATTGTTTGTTACAAAACTAAAAGAATTCATTAAATTCCCACTTTCCAAAAGCAAGCCTTCCTCCCAGCTGGGAATGACACTCAGTTCACTACTGGCCCCTACATTCCTCTGGTCTCAAAGCTACTAGTTTCATTAAGCTTCCTGCTGGGACCCGCCATGGTTTTGCCCCAGTCTTTGGAGACCATGTATCTGGTCCTAAGCTTTCCGCTGTGACGGGGGTGGAGGCTATCTCTTGATAGCTAAGGCTTTATTACCTTCCAGGCCCAACCACAGGGCCACCTCTTTTTCTGGGACAGCCTGTCAGGGTTAGATGCCATAACAGAAGTAGCCCTTTAGTTTGTATATTCTGATGTCATACTAGGCTCTTAGAGGACAGGACATTCACAGCATGGCACATGTACAAACTCGGCACTCTACCAATGTCTTGAGTATTCATTTATTCATTCACTTATTTGGACGACATTAATGGGTTCCAAACTCCCAACCCTTGGTCCCCGTTTTAGGAGTTCGGTCTCAATAGAAGCCATGCTTTTAGATTGCTCCTCAGATCTAAGACGTCTTTGTCCTCGACCTGCCTTCTATGGATCAAATATTAATAACAACCATTCTGTTGTCTGCTTTGGGAAACTGTAAGATGGGAAACAAACCAGAATTGTCTAGGGTTTATTATTTGTTTGTTTTGCATTATTTGTGGTGCTGAGAATTGAACACAGAGCCTTATGCTGTTAGGTAAGGGCTCTACCAGCTGAACTACATGATACCTTTTTGGGGCTTTGAGATCGGGTCTTATCATTGTTGTTGTTACAAAGGACCTTGAATATTAATGTATATTCCTGGTTGGTCTCTAGACTATGATCCTCCTACCTCTGTGTTGGAATCACAGAGACATACTGCCACAATCAGTTAAAAGAAAAAATTTTTTTTAAATATCTTCTCAGGTCAGGTTTGAACACTTATCACTCCTTGCAGCTGCATACAATGTGGCTCAATCTAGACAGCAGCACTTAAGCATAAACGGCCAGACAGTATATCCCCTCTCAGGCTAACAGAGATAATGCATTATATACCCCAAAACAGCATTGATTTGTTGCTCATTCACTACGTAAACATTGGGAGTATGCATTGATATAAGTCACTATCCTAGGCATTTGGGGACCTGGGGAGAGAGCAGACAAAACAGATGCAAGCCCAAATATACATATGGGCATTTGTCTCACTCCCATTCTACATGGCAGACTTACAGGATGAACGTGCTTACAGACGGGCTGAGAGCCGGCTGAAGCCTTCAGTCAGTGATGGAGCTATCTCCCTGCACATTGCCTTTGTGGCTCCTTTGGGACAGATGAGACATATTTCTCTTTCCACCAAAGTATAGCAACCTCCCAACAGTCTGACCATGGGTAGTGTTTTACCTCAGGGAAACTCAGCTTTGATGTTTGTTTGTTTGTTTGCTTGTTTTTCCAAAATGAGCCTGATCTATGTAGAAGGCTTATTTTATTTTTGTTTGCGCGTCTTTCAAACACAGTCAGAGAGATGTTGGGTTTTCTACAGTAACATTCAATGCTCAGTCACTGGCTTTACGGATTTCAAGGGGCCGCTGTGCCAAAAGTCTTGTGATCCCTGGATTGCTGCCATGTGCTGTTTTCTTAAAATCAACAATTCACTGGTGCCTGCCCGTTCTCTGCTTTCCCAATTGTGGTCCGCCAGCCTACTGAGCGCATGGCTGGCTGAGTCTGCAGGCAGTCACTTGTGGAGGCCCAGACTACAGCCCGATCCTCCAGTGATCTTACAAAACTCAGTTCCCTTAATGAAATCATTCTAAAAACAAGAAAACTATAAATGTGGCGGAACAAAAATCAGAGAATCGCAGCTTTTGTTTTCTGATAGTATTCAACCTCGTGTACTGGGAATAAACTGTTATTGTCTCTGCTAACACAGACAGGAGCTTCACAGGGCTGAGGGTCTCCATCTTCAGTTGTGGGCGGCTGCCTCTCCCTCCTCACGTAGGAAGAGACTTTTTCTAGACAGATTAGTTACTGGAGGCCTGCTAAGAGGTTTCTACATACCAGTGATAGCATGTTTCAGAAAAGAAAAGAGATGCGTTAAAACTTGCTTGAGACAACAACAAAAAATGATCAGTTTCCTTAAGAAAGTGACAGGCTAAACAATGAGCGCACGCTAGGAGCCTGCTGCTGCCACAGGCAATTCCTAGTGAGCACAGTACTAGTAATTTGAATAGAATCACATCAGGTACAATTTTTAAGAAAAATAAATGTTGAAGGTTTAAAGGTGTTTCCTAAAATTACACCCTTTTTTGGTGTCATATATCATGGCTTGTATATTAAAATATGGGTGAAAAAAATAGGAGTCTATAGGGCTGCTGATGGCAGGGAGAGAGACCATACACACTCACGGTGTCTGCACTCTCCTCCTGGACACTTTCCTTTTCTTGACCCCACTCTGTAACAGGCTGGGACTCCTGCTCACCAGAGACAGCCTTGCTCTGTTCTTTGGCAGGGCAGACTGGGGGGACTTTCTTATGACCTCCTTTGTGCTGAGAGCCTTCTGAGGATGCTTTTTGCTTTCAGGCTCTATGGGGGACACAGGAGTGGCTCCACTCACCTGTGACAGCTTCTCTTTTTTCTTCTGCAGTTTTGGGGTCTTGGCAGGGGTGCTGGGGCTTAGGGTGGGGTTATTGGGAGCCGGACTCTTGGCCACAGTCATCTTGTTCATGTGGGATGGGGTGGCCTCCACCCCCTTCCTGTTCTTGCGTGTGCTGGGGGGCTGGTCTTTACCAGTGGTGGCAGGCATGGCACCCTCTGTCACTGCACCCTCCTGGGATGCAGCATTCTTTTCTGGTGTGGTGCCCACAGATTTAAGTTTCTTTCAATTCTTGGTCTCTGGCAAGAATTCCTCTTCCTTCTGCTTTGTGCTAATGGGGCTCTGGGTGTCACTAGGTGTATCCTTGGCATTCTTCTTTTCCGACTTTGGATGCTAGACTCCTAATATCTTCATGGCCTGCCAGTAGAGATCATAGAGGGGATTGGAGCCAGATGAGTGATTCCCCTGCTGCAGGCTCTGTTGCTTGCTCGGAAGCATGCCCAAGAGAGCAGTGAGGTCCACAGACAGCTCTTCTTGTGATTGACTGTCCTGAAGAGAGTGTTCAGCAGCTCCAAGATGGATAGCTCTCAGTGGTGCTCCCCTTGGTGCTCCCCCATGCTCTGTGCCTCCCCAAGAGTCTGCAGGGTCTGGGTGGCCTTTCCCAAGAGTTGGGTAATCAGCTGCTCCCACTCAATATCCTCAAAACATACTCTCAGCTCCCGTGCAGACAGGATCTTCTTCTGGAGCAGCAGGCTCCCCTGGGCCTGATGGCGGGGCTGAGATGGGCCAGCCAAATGCTGGACCAGGATGAGGAGCGGGTTCTTACAGATCACCGGGTATTGGGAGGAGAGCCTGAGGAACACGGGGACTGTGAGCGGACTGTTACGCTTTGTTGAGTGAAAGATTTAAAAAGGTCAAACCTACTTATTCTTGCACTTGTGCCTCTAACCCTCTGCCCCGGTTGCCTGGCTGACCATGCACTAGAGATTCGTGGAGATTCACTGGCCCAGAGCTCCCGAAACATCTCCACCCAGCTCTCTAGGTCCCCAGTGGCGGATCACTACCACACCCACCCAGTGCTTCAAATCCCCCATGGCCTTTGTGGTGCACATCTGGCAAACCCACGCTTGGCCACCATACCTTTCTCTCTTGAACTCAGACAAGCCACCATGTGAAGGAAAACACAACACAAACTTAGTTCAGAAACAATGGTAACTCAATCTCTGGGCACAACAACTAAAACCTAATCTTGGAAGGCTTATTAAAATCTGATCCCTCCAGTGGCGGATCCTTGTGGATCTGCCTTGATACAAGGAAACTCTAACAGCTATATCTTACCCCTCTGCTGTCCCTGTTCCAAAAGGAAGTAATTTTCTCCTGCTTCCTCTCTTCCTCCATCCAACCCGGAAGTCCTGCCTACTCACCCAGTGATTGGCTCCTTTATTCATTAGGGGATTGGTCCACAAGAAAGGCACTAGGCCATCCGCAACAACGCTTGGTCAGAAGAGATACCAATGATGCTGAATATACTTGGGTCACAAAGTCCAAATCTAAGCAACTAGCAGTCTTGTCCTCTGAGTCCTTGGGCTCAGGCTTGGTGTCAACTCCCTGTAACTTCTGGCCATCTTGGTGCCTCGTACTGGTGTTGCCCTTGAGGACTCGCAGCAGGTACAGAGAGGCACTGAAGTAGTAGAGGGCGACAGAGACATGAGCCTGGCTGCCAGCCTGCTGCACAAGCCTCTCTACCTGGGCATGCAGAGCCTCTGCACAGGGCTCCACCGCGTGGCAGTAGCAGCGGGCATGACACAGATGGGGCATGAAGATGCAGGCGGTCTTGTGCAGGAGGTCCTGCTCCTGCTTGGTGGAGCCTCTGACACACACAAATACTGTGCTGCATCATGTTCAGCAGTGGCTCGAGGAGTTCCGGGATCAGGGGTGCTCAGGCTGCCTGGTCATCAGCACCTCAATCAGGTCTAGTGCCTTGATCTGGAAGTCCCATCATCGGAGCTTCTTCTTCTGCAGCTTGCTTTTCTCCTCATGCCGGGCCTGGATGCGCATCTTCTGCTCTGCAAATACACTGGCCAGGTTCTAGTCCAGGGCCATCATGGCCTCATCCCCAAGCTCCTCCTCCTCCTCATTGTCCACTTTACCCAGTGCATTCCAACACTTCCATCAGCTTTTGACGGAAGCCAGGATCCACACCCTTATCATGGTCCTCCTCTTCACGTTCTTCCCCATCCTCACTATCCACATCACTCTCTGAGTTCTTATTGTCCTTGCTATCTGAGTCTTCATCATCTCCGTGTTTCAGCTGCTTCTCATCAGTAGCATCAGTGACCACCACGTTGTCATCCTCATCTTCATTGGTCTCAGGGTTGAGCACAGCCAGGATTAGCTTCAGACCACATGGAGTAAAGTGGGAACAGATATGACGAAATACAGTCCAGACCACCTGGCTCATCAAGTTTATGGGTTGAGCCAGCAGGGGCAGCAAGATCTCCACCATCAACTCCACCCACACTGGCTCCTGGGAGGTTTTGTCTCTAGAGCGTGGTTGGCGGGGAATCTGCTCCATGCTTTTCTTGATGCAAGTCTGAATGTCTCCTAGGACATCACAGCTTTCTGCAGGGGATTTGAAGAGGTGGAGACCCACCAGAAGCAGCAGATGCCAGAAGGCAATGGCCCTGGTCTCTGAGGAGTGGGCCTCTGGTTCCTTCAGAGTACTCATCATCTGGTCCCTGACCTGACGCTGCTGTGTTGTCAAGGGTGTCACATTGGTTATGTTGCAGTGATAGTTCAACAGCATGTCTGCCAACTGCACCAGGGCTTCCCATTTTCAGCCATGTCTGGTGTCTGCCTGAACTCCACACTGAGGGTCTGCAGTAGGCTGAAGAGGACACTGGCAGTGACCACATGGTTGTGGTTGTCCGAAGGGAAGAAGCGCTACTTCGTCTCTGGGATTTGGGGAGTAGCCTTCTTTGTCTTAAAGAAGGCGTGGAACAAGCAAAACCTGGGTCTCTGCTCAACCACAGCATCATCCTTCTCCAGGTGCAGACGATCCACAAGGCCGACCAGGCGGTGGGTGATCCACTTCCGGAGCCAGAATACAGTTCGCTCAGGCATATTCTGCAAGGCGTCCTGAGCTTTCTTCTGGTTGGCAGTACTGAAGTCAACCAAGAAGCCCAGGTCAGGCTGCAGGAACATGTCCTGCAACCAGGCCGCACGGCTCTGCAGGCCTTCGGTATTCAAAAACCATGTGACACGCTAGAAGGCAGGCATGACAGGGAGACCTAGATTGGTGATGGTCGTAAAGGCCATTATCATCGTAAACTGCCACTTAGGGTCACCCTAACACTCCCTAGGAAGGCACCCACATATGTACTTATCTCTGGGATGAACTTGAATAGGTTTTGGGGACTTAGAAATGACTATGTTCTCCCCAAAATGGCAGATCAAGTCTCCTCACATCACCAACTGCGACTGCTCTTCTGACAGAAGCGGCAGAGATGCCCCAGTCGGCGGAAACACATGTAGCTGGATGTCCAGCAGCCCCTCCTCCAAATCCACCTTCTAGAACAGTTCAAAGCTGTTCTTAAGTTCCAGGCAGAGCAGGTCCAGAGCCGCATCGGGCAGTGTATCCTCCTTCTTCACAGAGTTGGCTGCCACCTTCAGTATGTTCACCAGACTGGGAATATTGTCTTCTGAGAATAGGTCAACCGAGCCCATCAGTGGCTCGAGCTTTGTTGGCACCCTCTGCTGAGCCAAGAGGAAGAGCTCCACGTACTTGGGAGAGCTGAGGTTCACTTTCATGTCACCCTTGAGGACATTTGGCAGGATCTCCTGGAACATGGACACTGGGACCTCGGGGAGGATGTCCACCAGAGCCTTTATTGGCTGCCCTGTAAGTGGTTGTGGTGATGGGACAGGATCTTCAGCAATCTCATGAACTTCATCGGGGCCTCTTTGACCCACACTAGGTGGCCTGACCGAAAGAGGGCTAGCACTCCAAACAGGTTTGCAAAGAGAGTGGCTCTCATCATTGCCTTGTTTACTGCTTGTAGACTGTATTTATCTGACTCAGGATGTCACACAAAGGGATGTCTTCGAAAAAACTGCAACAGCTGTGCCCGCACCAGGCTGTAACAGGGTCTAGCAGCTTCTCGGCCCACCCCAAGCCCAGCAATTAGGCACTCCAGGGCATATTTCATTTCCAAATTGCTGGCCTTGTGAGCAAGTACTCCAAAAACTTCTCCATGGCTTGGAGCCACGTTTCCTGCTCCAGCTTCGCGACATCCCAGGAATCCAAGAACTCAAAGTTGTGCTCCAACAGGTCTCAGTGGTCACCTTGTGGTGCTTCTGCAGGTTGCAGGTTCAGGTCTCCGGGGGCTCTTCACCTCCGCCATGCTGAACCAAACACGTAGGCTCAGAAGACAGTCTCTTCCAGGTCAGGTCTCGGCGCCTGCGCGCTGGGACTCTAAAATTGCTCCTAATGTCAACGTTCACAACTATGGGAAATATAATGAAAAAATACAATGTATTGAAGAGAAATATATTTTATTGTATACTTTACCAGAATATACAGTTTTAGTTCGTAGAAATTAAAAAGTTTTAACTTTAAATGGGTGCCAACTTTAAATTTAAGATTTTTTTATTATTACTTTTTAGATATAAAAATAAAAATTATACATATTCAAGGTATAAAAATAATGATTCAAAACATGCACAGTTGTGAAATGACTAAATGAAGCTAATTAGCAGATACATTATCTCACATACCATTTTTTGTGTGAACGCAAAATATATACTCTCAGTGATTTTTCAAGTGTACAATGTATTGTGATGATTGTGTTTACAAGTGGTATACATAGGTCTCTTGAGCCTATTCTCCCTGTCTAAGCGAAACCTTGTAGCCATTGAAGCCTTTCCTCCCTCTGGCTATCGGTGGTCACAATCCTGCTCTCTGCTCCTAGGAATTCAACTTTTTCAGATTGCACACATAAGTGAGATCATATAATATTTACTGCTCTGCCCCACCTTATTTCACTTAGTACAATACCCTCTTATTCATCCTCATAGCAAATGATAAAATTACCTTCCTCCCTTCTCTGGCTAAAGAATACTCTATTTTGTGAAATGCTTCTCTGTCTTTATGCATTCAACCATTGATGTTCATACCATATTGTGGCTATTGGAAATAACAGATGCAGTATTTTAAAACTTCACTGAACAAAAGCCAAACACTAAACTTAATATACAAAACTCTTAGATAACACTAACTGAAATAACATTCAAAATATTATTAACAATATCAATAACAGCATTCAAAATATTGACTTAAAATACCAAGTATTTATGTTTAAAAACACTATAGAAATTAACAGAGGATGTTAATGAATGAGCTTAATGTTTATCCTTAAATTTATATCGTAGTCCCTATAATGTTTTAGTATAGTTCTTCCTTGCTTGCAAAGAATTAAAACTAAATTTGAAATGATCTGTAGATATGAAATGTAGATAGCATCACCCTATTTTACAGCTAGGAAGGCAGGTTTGACCCCCAGATAATAGAGTAGATGAGATGAGGTATTAATGGGTCCATGTGATCTAAAGACTGAGCTCTCTGGCGCAAAGCCAGAAGTTAATGGGTAAGTAAAGGGAATGTCTCCAGACATAGTCCAGGTAGTTGGTACAACAAGGAACAACAAAGCAGCTAGTATCTGGAAATCCATAAATCTTGGATATGCGTCACTTGTCAATAACAGATTCCCACTCATTGGAGAGAGAATTCTCCAGTGAGTACTCCTGTATCTCCTCAGTTCTCTACCGTTACAGGGCTATAATGAGAGTATGAAATGTAGCTAGACAACACTTTGAACCATTTTCAGCCCTCAAACTCAATGAATGTTAGCAAAGTCATAAATCTTTAGTTAACTTCTAAGAGTTTCGGGGACCTGGCACATCAAAACGCAATGCTACGATGAAGCATGTTAGAGACGCTAACAATGAAGTTGGTTGATTCTTCATGGCCTGTGCAGATAATGGACTCACACTCATAAAATCTCATAAACCATAGTCTATGTGATGTATAGCTCATAGTTTATGTGCTAGGTGGATCTCTCTGATGCTAGTATGTCTCCAGAATCTTGCATTGGTACTGCAGTGGCTAGACCTTGGTATTTATGCTTAGTTTTCATTGGAATTGTTGGGCAGGAACAAAATGATCTGGCTATTTCAGACACAGAAAATGAAACTAAGACGGACTATCTAAGAAGTAGAATTCTGATGATCAAAACCAGGAGTCACCCAGAATCAAGTTGCCCAAATGGGGCATCCCAACAAACATGACCACATCATCAAAGGAAGGGGGTTGTAGACCTTTACAACCTAGCAAGACACAGGGCCTTTGCCTGTGTGGGAGTCTGTGTGGAGTGGGGACACTATGGCTTAACCTAATTAATCTTCTAAACTAGGTCATCGCACTGAGTTGCACAGTGAGTAGGAGCCTGGCAATGAAGGCCTGGTAAACACTAATATGCATTAATGAGAAAAGGCACTGGAGAGAATGTGGTTCGAGGCATGTCCTGCGAACGATCCGATTCCCTTCTGGGTCCTGCTTTAAAAACTGTTGGTATCATCAGGTAACTTTGAAAAGCACCAACACAATTAAGGAGCTAGTTAAAGGTACCTCAACCATCATCCAGATTGTCATAGAAATAAAGACAGGGAAGCAGAAGTTCTCATCCTCATAAAAAGGACCACATCACATCCCTTCACTACTTGGTAATAAGCTTGTCTGGTCAGAGAGCCCAGGCAGGTCATGACTGTTGGGGAGTGTTTCAGACATTCCTCCCAGCTTGATCCTGACAGGCCAAACACACATGCCTGTTGGGAGACATACCTCAAGCTTCCCTTAACATATCATAGCCATGGGAAGTCATGCAACCTCTACCCACAACTCATGGGAAGTCCCTGCATTGGAAGAAGAGCACCTATCCCACGGCAGTGTGCATACAGGCTTTATCATTAACCCAGAGAAGACACTGATAGAGAGTTATTCTGCTAAGAAGCTGAAAACATTTTAGAAATTCTCTGACCTTTCATCTAGAAATAATGATTAACTCATTGGGGTTGTAAACACACCACTTTAAAAGGCAGGTGATGCAGAAAATAGAACCTGGCTATTCTAAAGGGCTTAACCTCGGTCAAAATACAAACAAAACAGGAACAGCAAGTCTGATCAGACTGCATGGGTCATTAATCCACACATTTGCTCCCTGGCCTACCTTAGTGGCACATGTCATTGTCCCCGCGCTACATGCAAGCAGGACAAGATTAAATGGCCGGATATGGAATCATCTGGGTCAGGAGACGCTCGTGATCCGAACTCTGTCTAGAGCGCAGCACTTCTTACCTTCACTGCCCTCCTGCCGCCTTCCAGGGTCCCCAGCCTCCCTCTCCTAAGGTTCTACGTCTTGACTGCCATCATAGTTTGCTTCCTTCCCAATCCCTGGACCCACCGTCCTTCTCCTCCACGGAGTAGGTCAACCTAGAAACTGATGCTCAGAAGGGAGAATTCTCCCACTGAGAATTTCACAATTAGCTGTGAGGAATGTTCATTTCTTTTTCCTTCAGGGAATGGAATTAACCAAGCTGTGAGCTTTGAAAGGAAGAGAAAACTGGATTGCACTATTAGACTGAGAGTCGTTGTCAGAGCAAGGGAAACAGCTAGACGTGATAGCTCATCCTCTTAACCCCAGAACCCAGGAGGCAGAGGCAGGTGGATCTCTGTAAGTTGAGGGCCAACCTGAACTACAACAGAGAGTTCCAGAAATAGGCTGGGCCCAGAGCTGAATAGCGAGGCTTATTAAAAAATAAATGGGCTGAGGGCCTGGCTTGGTGGCAGAGTGCTTGCCTGGTATGGATAAGGCACTGGGTTCTATCCCTAGCACCAGTGGAAAGAAAAAAATAAATGAAAAGGAAATAATTTAGTAAGTGATATGAACAAGTTATCAACTAATTGCCTCCATGACCCCAAGGACACACTGACACAGACCTACACTGGACAGAGGGCCATTTTGATATTCAAAGCATTGGGTGTCGCCAATTCATTCTTGTTATGCTTCATGTATAAGTGAGTTTAAAGAATAATCTAAGGCACAGATACTTACAGAACAAGTTGGAAATCTTGTATGCCCTCCTGCATAGCATCTCTGCAGTTTCTCCTCCATACTCTAGGCTTGATGCCTCATTTGTTATTCGGTTCATGTTTTTCTTTCTCAGTAATTTAATGCATTCATGAGAAATGTGTGCTATTTTGGGTGTTTTCATCTTCATAATATATGGAGTTCTTTTTAGCATGATATGATACTTGACCGTGTGTGTGTGTGTGAAGCGTGTATGTGGACAACTTCAGGTGTTGGCCCTAACTTTCCACCACATTTTGAGACAGGGTCTGACTGTGGTTCACTACTGTAAGTGCCTGGCTACCTGACCCACAGGTTTCAATAATCCTCTGTCTTTGCTTCCCACCCCACAGTAAAAGTGATAAGATTATAGACATGTGTTTCTTCACATGGATTCTAGGGGTTCAAGCTTATATATCCATTTTTTTCAACACAACTGCTGTCCTCCATTGAATTATCTTCCCCATTCTAATATTACATTTTTATGACTTAAGTATACGTTTGCATAATTCGAAAATTATGCTTGTTTGGCATTCCACAGTGTGAATATTATGTGTTTTATATAAGTCCTTTGTATGTTATATATGCTTTTAGAGTTTATAAAGTCCTATTTCATCTTTAATATAGAATTCAACTCATAGGTGATATTTCACTGAAGTTGTATGTGAAAATAATTCTAGTTAAAATTCTACAAAATCATTTTGACTTTGCTAGACTTTACAAATACTTATCAATCTGCAGTGATTATTTTATACCCTAGCCCCAAAGTAGGACAGGAAAGCTTCACATTTCTCCAGATTTTTGAAAATATTTATTATTTCCAGATTTCTAAATTTTGTCAAATCAGTGATTTTTTTAAAAGCCCCTTATCTCAATACAATGTATTCACAATTATTGGAATAGTTCACTGTAGCTTAATATAACTGACTTATTCCCAAATATTGGTATAGTTCAGTATATTTTCTAGGTTTATTGATCATTCAGATTTCCCCTTTGTGAATTACTTGCTGTGCCTTTTATCCATTTTCTCTCAGATTATTTATGTTTGTAATGGTTTTGGTAGTTCACTTATAAACACAATACTAATCTTGTTGGCCAATCATACTCATTATGCAGCAGTAGCCTGTTGTTAAAAAACAGATTGCATTGCTAAGTTTTGCCTTGCACGAACGTTTTGAAATTCAAATAAAACAAGAAAGTTGGTATTCCCCGAGTCTATGAGCAAAAGTTCTGCACTGCTTTTCATTTCCTTATTTATCCCTTCCCTGATCTGAGAGTTCAACCTTGGCCTCTCAGCTTTGATAATATCTATATCTGTGTGTAGAGTGAGTCATTCAGAATATTATCAATGCTAAATAAGGACCAGCTCCAAGAGTGACTGGCCTCGGGTTATTGGGCCTGGTTTCACTGAGAAGGAAACTGTCAGAAATGAGGTTCAACCCAAGACATGGCTTCTCATGGGAGCACAGAGCCAGATGTTGGCAGGGGTGTGCAGCATGCTGGAGCAGCCAATCTTAGATTGACCTCTCAAAGACTTTTCTCCAGGAAAATCTCTCTTTATGACAGAAGTCCATAGGACCAGGTAACTAAAGAAAACAAGAATAGAACAACATCATGGTGATGTCAGCTGCATGGATATATTGGATTGAGAATTCTCATTTGAAATCCTGAAGTAACTAAAGCTATCTTTCTATTACAGAGGTGTGGCGAAGTCTTGTTTGAGAATCCTGAACAGAATGTCAAATGTGTTTGCATGCTAGGTAAGAAGGCTTCTTGTTTCAAATGTATTATGAATGCTGGTGTCCTATGGAGTCACTGTTGTCTTGGTGTCTAACTGACTGCCTCTTGTTCCGTTATAAAGAGGCTTGTCAGGATGCTTGTGAGTTTATAAACTGCTCTAACATTTTTTGTGGAGCACTACATGATAAGAAATGATTTTATTTCAGTAATTATAAGTCTGGGCCCATTCTTTTAAATATCAGTGGCTCTTGGGTCATCAGGATAGAATGCAATGGAGTGCTTTGTATTAAAAAAAAAGTGATTTAAATGCAAGAAGAATCCCATTGTCATCTCTAAGCCTGAGATTATAGGATAAATAATAAAACTATTAGGTATTATAATAGCACAATATCACAAAACACCCTCATTTACAAGAGCTGGGAGGAGTAAGTATTTGAACTAATCTGAAGTCAACACAATTACCCATAATGCATCCTCAACAATATAGTCCATAACCATTTTATCTTGTGAGAGAATATAGCATTGATGCCTTTTGCAGACTCAATAATATACACTATCCTGTTAAGAAATTCAGCCAGTAGTGTTTCACTCACTATAGATTAAAAACTAATACAGTGAGTACAAGTGACGTACTTAATCACTAAGTCAGGAATGGTCTAAACTACTATAGTAAGATAAGGTTCTGACCTATAGACTCTTAAGGTGACTATAAACCGCTAAAGTATGCCCATGAGTTTTACATTAATTATAATGTAAAATTTACAGCAGCAAGGGCAACTAAATAATCTCACCAATTTTATTTGCATGACAGTCACACTTGTCCATTCCAACCTTAAGCTATTCATGTTAGCATCATTCATTTCCTCTTCTTCCTCTAGGCAGATTGCTTTTAAACCTCAAAGCAGACACAGCAAGGGAAACAGAGACATTAGAATACCTCAGTCAGCCATAACTCATGATAATAACCAAATAAACTAGCAAAGGCTACTCATGACTCAAAAAGCAAACATGAAACAGATACCACATTTGTCTAGCCTTCTAATCTTCCTTATTTTCTGTGCTGTTATTTAAAAGAGGACTTCTATGTTGATGTTCTCATATGTTTTGAATTAAGATGGAAGCTTAGAAGTCTACTAGAAACAGGACATTTTACTAGAAGCATATGAGCAATGATTATAGCATACCTCTGCCTAATCATTTCAGCTACCCAATATTAGTTTTTAAACTTTATAAATGCCTCAAAAGCACTAATATCTCAAGACAATAGTTATAATAGTTATAAATTATGGATAAAAGAGAGATAATATATGGATGGGTAGAGGTAGATGATAGATAGATAGATAGATAGATAGATAGATAGATAGATAGATAGATAGATAGATAGATAGATAGATAGATAGATAGAGGAAGCAGAAAAATATTTCTCCAGCTATGCGTCCCAACATTGGATGTGAGAAAGTTTCTAATGACCACGTTTGATCTGTTCATCCTTTAGTTCATTCAATTTCCACACAAACAAACTTATAGCTGAACTATTGCTACAGTCCTTTCACAAATAAGGAAATAGAAGCAAAGACCTCGATCCTACAGATCACTTATCAATTTAGTACCATGAAAGTTTACAGTGCTTATGCCCATCTGATCCAGTAACTTGAGTAAGTGTTTAACTCATGATGCTTTCAAAGACATGGACACCTTCGGTTCTGAATGAATTTTCCTGGGTTCTGCTTCTCTAAGAGAAAGATAATAAAGGACTGTCTAGTACTGCTCATGTAAGGGACCTCACTTAAGGGAAGATTAATCACCTTCCCACCTCTTCTGGTTATATATTGTGTTTTATGTGGCTGCCATAGGCATTTGTGACAGTCAAACATATACCCATTGATTTAGAATATATTAATATGAATCATTTGTGCTTTTCTAACTACTGTCATAACTATTGCAGTTAATTGAGCACCTAAGGTAACAAGTAAAATCTATCCTGAGCATCTTACATAGCTGGGTCATTTATTGTAAGTCAACTGAGAGATGTCTGCTCTTTCAAATTACAGATATCTTTGGCAAGATCAGTGTGATAGTCGTTAGCCTTGTAGATTCTATTAGCTTGTTTTAATTATACAGAATTAAAGAGTACAAAGGAAAAGTGAGAATGAAAGTTTTGACTGAGAACGCAGAAGAACATGCTACGTGTTACTTGATTGAGAATACATAGAAAGAACATACTACATGTTACCTGTAAATACTATCGATTTACAACCTAGAATTCACAGTGGTATATAACAGAGGTCATGCTAGATACTCGGAGTTTCTCACACAGTAGAAATGTCTATGCCCTTAAGGACCTTGCACTGAAGAGGATTTAGACTTTTTTCCTATTTATCCATTAAGGGAATTGATGCAAGTCTTGCTTCAAATGTTGATAAAGTCCTTTGCAATCACAGATAAAAGAATACCAAAATAAAGCTTTCCTGGTATCAATATAAATGGATCAATCTGCTATTATCCTGCAGCCTCACACGGACTCCATGGTATGAGATGATGGGAGAAACTCACATTATTATTATAGGTCACTAAAACTGAGATCATTTTTGTATTTTGTTAAAAAGGAGTGTCTATGAACACTACCCAGAAGGTGTCTCCTTTGCCTTGTGCGAGGCATTAGTAGGTTATTTCTTCCTTTAAGAGGAGCCTGTGAAGGTATATTTACCACTCTCTGAAATGCTTCTTGAGGAAACGTTCTGTCTCCAACAGCTAAGGATAAGGTGTCTGGTATTTTAAGGGATTGTTAAGTTTCATAATTTTTTCAGGTGATTTTTTTTAATACTACTTCAACTTAATCATAATTTCCAACTAAGAAAGCAAAATATATACAGCCTATATTTCTAAAACTTTACCTTGGAATTTTATGCTACCCCAGTATTGATCTCTGATGGGAGCCAACCTAAGACAATGCCTCCTCCCTTCCTGCCCCCCACTTTAGTTTTGGGTGTCCCTGCATAGAATCTGGCTGTGGTCTAGTTTAAATAGGTTTAATAAGGAATATGCATGTAGTTCATTAGCCAGGGACAGGTTTTCAGGTCTGTCTTCTTCCTTACCAGTAAATACTCAGATCATTATAGGGTGAAGGCAATCTTTATATGTTAAATTGTCTACTTCATGACTTCTAGGGAACAAGCCACCATCTCAGAAAACCATGCTGCTGGCCCATTACCTTAAATGATACATAAATGTCACAGTCACCTTGAATGACTCCAAAGCACTAAATCCAATAAATAAAGTTTTAAGTGGGAACGAATTACTGTTCTGTATGGGTTTTGCAGAAACTCATTTCTGGTTTCAGGAGAAGAGTTCTAGGGTTAGAAGGTAAATCGTGCCGGGCAGTGGTGGCACATGCCTTTAATCCCAGCACTTGGGAGGTAGAGGCAGGATTATTCCTGGTCTACAGAGTGAGTTCCAGGACAGCCAGGGCTACACAGAGAAATCCTGTCTCAAAAAAACAAAACAAAACAAAAAAAGAAGGTAAATCGTGTGCTGCAAAGCTGCCCGTGATGCGCTTAGTCCTTAAAATTGTTCATGGTGGCCAACTGTGGCCACCAAGTCAGCGAGGGAACTTTCTCTGCTTACACTTAGGTCAGTGACTGCCAACCCCATAGCTATACTTGGATGCCTATGCATAGCTCTCTCTTCAATTACAATTAGCCTTAGATCTTATGTAATTATGTCAGAAGATAAACTGTTGATCAAAGAGGATAGAGAATATTTGAAGAATGACTGTTTTTGATTCAGTTCTTAGTTCATATGTTAGCCATCCTCTATAAAGTTATAAACTTTTCTTATAAAAAGAAATTAAAAATACAAACATCACATGTGGTTCATTTTTCTATTCCCATTTCTCTTACTTTTATAGTAGGATTCTATAAAAATAAAAATCCGTAATTTGTAATTTATGATATTTTGGCTCATTCTCCCTGTTTTTATCACGTTCTTTTTTCTAATTTGGAATATTTTGTGACTTTGCTGCTATTCCATACTTGATTTCATTTAGACTCTTAAGTGGTGTGGCCATTTGAATGTTCTGGAAGAACTTGATTACCTGTCTGGCTTACGTGGGATGTTTGCGTTAGACATTTGAAATTTGCTATATAAACGCTGAACTGGATTGGTAATTTTCAGAGTAATAGGATACACTGAAGCCAATGTTGTATTGACACTCAACACAAGCACAGACAGTCTGTGTTCCAGTCTCAGCTCTGAAACGCCGACTGTGCACTCTCTACTCATACAACTGCTTCTTCTCTCCACGCTTCTGTTTACAAGGCAGAAATAGAAACATCTCTCCCTTCTAGATGTAGGGTTTTCTTCCATGATGGAATGAGATATTTTATGAGGCAATGTCTATTATGGAGTCAACCCTAAATATCAGTGATCTAGCAATGATTTGATAAATAATAAACAGTGACTTTTTAAAACTGATGATAAAATGAATTATTGATTGATGGTACTTAGGAAAGGAATCAAAAGCTAAAACATTATTCGTGAAGTGAAGAAAACTTTTTAAATATTAGTGTGTTATCAGAAACTGCATAGTGCTTTCGGGACAGGGCAAAGCTTTCATATAATCTCATGAACTAGATTTCTTTAAGTACTTTCCATGTGCAAGGCACTGTGTGAGACATTGGTGACCAGAGACCAATAGGAGCAGTCTCTTCCTTCAAAAGGCTCCCAATCTGATGATAGTCAACTCTTGAAACCCAAATGTGATCCACAAATGTAACGGGAACAAGTGGTTTTTTAAAGGCAAAAAAAAAAGTGTTGAGACTTTAATGAAGACAGTCTGTAGAGTTGGGATGTGAGGGACGTGGGAAGGACATAGTCAGGCCACCAACAGGGTAAGGGGGTACAGTGTAAAGGAACAAAAGCCATAACAGACTACTGACATCCTCTCTAAAAGTGACAGAGGACTTAGATGACCAACAGCCCTGGCTTTTTGTTTGTACAGTTCAGGGGCAGTTTTCATGTAGCTATAAAGGATCCTGAAATACTCTATAAACTCATTTCTGCTACATAGTATTAAGCAAAGCTATAGGCCAGTTACTTGTAAAATAAATCCTGTTTATTTTTATGTGTTCTGTGCACCACATGTATGCAGTAATTACAGAGACCAGGAGAGGGCATCAGATGTGTGAGAATTGAAGTTATTCACGATCGTGAGTCACCATGTGGGTGCTGGGAACCACACCCAGGGCCTCTGCAAGAGCAGTCAGTACTTGTAACTTCTGAGCAATGTCTCCAGTCCTGGTTTCTTATTTTTTAATACAACATCTTATGATGTAGCTCTGACTGCCCTAGGACTTATTCTGTAGCCCAGGCTAGCCTCAAATTCTCAGTGATCCTCCTGCCTCTGGTTTCTGAGATTACCGAAGTGAGCCGCAGTTGCGAGTCATTTCTGATGGAATCTTTTTTAATGACTAATGAGCAGCTTTGGCATATTTTGACTATTAAACCATCTCAAGTTGCCCAAGCAAGTACGCATTTCCATGTGCATGTTTGCTCTTTAGAAATCAGTTATAATAGAAATAATAATCAGAAATATTAATAAATCATTTTTATTGGTTACTAAAGAAAGGCTGTTGTAAGAACTATTTTATGTTTACGTAACATTAAAATTAAGGTCTACACTTAAAGGGGAAAGTTCGGGGGTTGAATTTTGACTATAATGCCCCACGGGTTTGACTTCTAACTTACACATATAAAGTATATCTATCATCCATATCACTCGCGCACCCCCATTTTCTCTTTCTATATGCTTAAGTAATGAAGCCTCCGGACAACATTTTCTAACTGCAACAGAATACAAAATGAAGCCTGGGAATTCCTGAGCAGGAGCAGCAGAGGGTCGTTCCCACCACTCCCCAGGACCCTGCTTTGTCTTGACATGCCGCTTGCACCAGATGGCATGCTATATATCTGTCCACATATGCCATGCTGTCCCTCAGCCTCACCCCGCAGCACATTATACACAGAACATAAACCTTACAGAAGCGGGAACTCGCTCGTTAGTCCCCGCTGAGCGCGCAGCACCTGGAGGACCTCACTGCCCACTTCCTAATAGGCAGCCATCATTTGCTGAGCAGATACAGGATAGCCATTTGTGGGAGCTGCACAATCACCTGCAGGCATCATTGAAGTATGCCGGAGCCAGGTTGTTACAGCATAAAACACAAACAAACAAAACAAAACACAAACCTCGGCTACTAGGATCAAACATGGCCAATACCCAGGGCAGATCCTCTGGAAACAAAAGAGCAGTTCCCAAGCACAATATTCTATATTTCTGGGTCTGAAATAGGTAGTTCTCTACACGTAGGCAGTCGGACCCTGTTGGGAGAGGGTACGGCTAACTCTCCGCTGTGCACAATGAGAATTGGCATAACGGTGAGCAGGGCAGGCTGGTCATGAGCACGGTGGAACACTGTGTTGAGGAACGAGGAGGCCCACTATTTCATCTTTTCCACGTTTGTAAAAAATATGCAGAAGAATCATTTCAGCCCGAGGCTTGAGCTTTAAGTCTTCTTCCTCAAGCCCACTGCTTCTTCAAAGCTCGTACTTGAAAGTCAGTAGCGCTTCGCGCGAGGAAGTGAGTCTATCATTTTACAGCCGCTCTCCATGGCGTGCGGCTGCTTACACACCAAAACAGCAAGATATTGTGCTTCTCAGTGCTGCTGGGAGCCAGGGCTCTAATCAGATCTGCAGTATTGACAACTCAAGAAAAGACCGATGGACATGACCTGGAGTTGTCAAACCCAGAAATGATAGAAGTCTTGGTTTTATGTCAGCTATGTTTTCTCCCTGAGGGGAGAAAAAGTGGATTTTAGTGGCTCTCTCCCCCCCTATCATATAAAGCTGCAGTTGAAAGAAGTGCAGTTAGCAGACATTTATAGGTGCATACTGCCTGCCAGCACGAGAATGCAGAGATGGAGAAGCTCACCCTTTGAGAGAGTCGTGGACAGCGACACGAATACTGGCATCACAGCCTGCTAAACTGTAATAAAAGTGGACTTCCATCTCATGGGAAAGGGTGGACCGAGTCCGGAAAGGCCTGGACAATAAGGCATATTAAGGCAATAAGGCAATAATCAGTAAGGAGCAAAAGAAAAGCAGGGGCAGCCTGGGGAAACTGAGGCGGGAACCTCTTGGGAAAGGTGTTGATAGTTCTCAAAGCAAAAGGTACAGGCAACTCCATAAGAAGATCACTGTGCCTACAGGATGAAATAAGAGACAATAGCTAACTGGGTATGAGGAAGACGGGACAAATTATAAAGGACTGTAGGACAGAACCCCAAAAAAAAATCTATTTAAGGATGAGTAAGCAAAGGATTTACAAAGGGACACAGAGACTTTAGACAACTCACTGCTCAGAGCCATGTATGTTCAGGAGGAGTCTTCAACTAAGGAAATGATAGCAATGATCAGGTGAGGGATGGTAAGTCCTGCCTGAACGGAGACAATTGTCACTGAAGACAAAAGATGCAAGATACAGGACTCTTTGAAGGACCATAGTAGGACTTTACAAAGGACTGAATGTAGGAGATGCTACTAAGCAGACAATGGTGATGTCTGCCTCCTGCCAGGGACAGCACCTGAAGGACATGAGTTAAATTCTAGATGTGATTAATCTGAGGTACCTTGAAAACTCAGGTATGGAGGGATCCTGGAGTTGGAAGGAAAGAACTCCATGTGGGTTGAGATAATGATATATTGGTAATAGGTACCATTCAAGGCAGGGTAAAGATTGCCATGGAATAAACCTAGGAACATTGAAAGCATGCCCATAAGGATTGAGCAGGTCCAAGAGGAGTCTAGAGACACATAAACGGGTAGGAGACTCAGAACAAGAGAACAGAGAGGCAGGAGAATGGTACTATAGCCATCTTAGCCAAGAGGAGAGGCTTCCACTGGAAGAAGTCAATACAGAAGCACTGCAGAGATCAAGTGAGACCCAGGCTAACAGGTGCCTGAGGGGACCTGAGTTTTCTAGGTACCTCAAATTAATCACATCTAGAATTTAACCCATATCCTTCAGGTGCTGTCCCCGGCAGGAGGCAAACATCACCAGTGACAGCAACCAGCAGGCCCACAAGCAAAGGGTAGCACAGAGCTAAGTGGACAAGGAAACATTGTATGGAGACATGTCCTCCTGGGTGAGGGCAGGGAGAAGCTGAGATAATTCCATCCAATAACTTTCAGCCTGACATTCTTGAGGAGTAGGGAGAGGAGGAGCAGAGAAGGTATAAACAAATAAACCTATTTATTTGAAATTAATATTATACAAAATGAAAGAGACATGAGATATAAAGATGTGTTATATATGTTTATATACATATAAAATGGAGCTGTCTATATGTAAGCATATATATTACATCTCTATGTTCTTAGAGCTTTAACTGCGTACATTATAAAAAATATGAAAAAAGTTAAAGCATTGAAATATATTGTTTCCATTATATCAGTTGCCACACACAGAGAAAGAGTTCTAAGAACCTGGTTGAAGTTAGCAACTGTGAACTAATATGTCAAGATCCTTTCCTGAAAACTAAAGCACGTAGATTCAAACTTGAAGCACTTTCCACGCACACGTTTCAGAGAAGTAAATACTCTCTGCTCATGAAGACCCTCCCCTTCTCTTTTCCCCTTAGCTGCCTCGTCTCCTCCTCCTCTTCCAATGGCCGGCCAAGGTAACCTGCATGGGGATGCCTAGATTCTAACTCACAACGTCCTCCCCTTCATAACAAAAAGACTGCATTCGCCTTCCATTCTCTACTGCGCCTGCACAGTCTCACGGAGTCCCGTTCTTATCTATTGTTCTGACCCATGCACTTACCATTGTCCTACAACTCCAAGGAAGCACACAATAACCCCGTGAAGACACAAAAAATCCATAAGATTATATATTCACTCATAAGCTTCTTCCACCATTCAAAGGTGCCTTGAGGCTTTGGTCTGACCTGTCTTGGCCTATGAGGAGAGGCTTCTCTACAAACTCCGCCCAGGTGGTATACAGCCACTTACCCTCTCAGAATGAATGTTCTTTCCGGAACTAGGCTATTGGCTCCTCGTTGACCAGCTCCAACCCTGCTTCCTCCTCTCCAGCCTCAGTATATTTACCTCCTGCGTATGTTATGCTCCCAGGAAGATTCTTCCCATCAGCTTCGACACATGCAGCTGTATTTTATAGTATTCCACAGACAGTATCCTTTTCAGTCTTGACCCCCAAAACAATACTAGAAACTTTTGCTGAAGGGAGGGCATTTTTATAAATGCATCTCACTGCAAATTTTTATCAATTGAGTGGACAAATGTTCACACAGAATACCTTATGAGGTCTCGTGCTGTCTATAACTAACCAACTGCTTCATAGTTATAAATATACAACTTTTTAAAAAGTTTGAGATTATAAACATTGATAATGCATAAGCATTTTCAGAATGAGATGAAATTATCCCTATAAAAAAAACAAAAAACCCTTACTTGTCCCTGTTATACCAATTGATGCCTTAGTCTTATTTAAATGTCAGAACATTATATAAATGTTTCTGAGAATGTCATATTTCTTATAAAAGATACCTAAACATTTCTTTGTCAAATTCATAACTCCAAAACGTAAGTTATTAACTTAACAAAGAGGTAACTAATGAATGCATTCACAAAGACTTTTTATAAGCCCAAACTTTCACAACTGACACATTAATCCACGTTTTTCAACATTTGGGAGTCTAGCATGAACACTACAAAAATTACTAATTGCTTCTCACCAAAAGATCATGAAGGAAAATCTCAAAGTGATGATAGCACGTTGATTTTGTTGTCTGGGCCACCTTTATGGTGGACAACTACATATGGGTTTGATATATTTAATTTTTGGTCAACATCTTTAAAATGTTTGTGACTTGTAATCTAACAAAATACTCAATGTTATCAAATCTAACAAATTATTATTTTGTCTTTACTCCGATCCTGGATTCCAGGAGCTCCAGTTCTGTGTGACATAAGAGAGAATTGGCAATTTAATTCTGAAAGAGACACTCTATTCTGAGGTACAGCTGTGTATTGTTTGACTGCTTGTCAACAGTCTGAGAAATGCATACTTAGATGATTCCATCATTATTCCGACATTGGGGAATGTAATTACACAAACCTAGAGGTATAGCTTACTCCATGTCTGAGCTAAATGGTACAGCCTCCTAGATTGTATGTCCCCTAGGCTACAGTGTAGAGTGCTGCAAGCATGTATGTATAGCACAGAGGAACCCGTATACCTGCACATCCCTAAACCATGATCAATGTAGTAAGAACACTAGACCGTGAGAACACTCAAGTTTATGTTATGGTCCCTTTGTCTTGCATTCCCTCATTAACTGACTCATCACGGAGAAGGACTGTGAGTGAACCAATGTCAAAACGCTAATAGAGTGTGGAATTCCAAGAGGCTGGAGAAGAACAATATCTCTATTGTTTCGTGACATGCTACCAATCTATCAGTTCTTGAAACATGTCTACTAAACGCAGGAAAAGAGGTACCATGTCCTATCACTTTCTACAAATCACACTGCAGGTCAAAACTCGAATTGTGCAATCTTACCTCCTTTTTTTAAAAAAAAAAATCAAATACTTAGAAAAAAAGGGTATTCTATCCTTTTGAAGTAAGTATTGAATTCAAACATACAGTTTCTGTGTTCTTAGGGGAAAATTGCATCTTAGTCCTCAAATCCTGTGTTATTTATTGGATAGAGTTGCTAAGCATTAATTCTACCAGGTGGTCTGTGAAAGGTACCAATTCTGTCTGTTTCCCTTTTCATATCAAGAAAAGCCTTCCTTTATGTATCTTGTTTACAAGATAGGTGACTCATGGAAAGCCAAGATGACTCCGTGTGACAGAACATGAATGAGTATGATTATATTTTGAATGATTTCACAGATATTTGGAACTGGTTATTGCAGAGGCTTAAGCAAGTCTCTGAATATTTAAAAAGGATTTTTTTTATTAGCCTGTTAATTGTCCATGATAATGGGGTCTGGTGTGATAGTTCAACACTTACATCCACTGTGCACTCATTGTTAGACTGGGTCATTAGCCTTTCCCTCATTCTTTAAGGTTTATTTATCTAATACTTATGTGTGTGTTTGCCTGTGTGAGTTTGTGTGCACCACGTGTACACACGAGCCACAGAGGCCAGAAGAGGGTGTTGTATCCCCTAGAGCTGGAGTTACATAGAGAGCTAAGTAACCTGGGCCCTCTACAAGAGTAGTTAGCCCTCTAACAACTGAGTCATCTCTCCAGCATCGTTTCTCTCTCTTATCACTTCCTTATATTTGGAACCTTCAAACTCCTTTCTCTGGATCTTCATAAAACACATACTAGACCTTATAGCTTCTGTGTGTTTTCCTTATACCCCACTCTTCCCCAAATAGATGACAACTTTGCTCAGATTATCCATTTCCCAGGTATCTAGAAGCTCAGGGAACAGATCTCAAGCTTGTGACCATAAAACACTGTAAATTTCTAGCCCATTATAATACATTGAATTTTTTCCTCTGTAGTGGTTGAACTGTCAAAAATGGAGAAGTCTCTGATTTGGGAGAGAAAAAAAAAACATAAATAAGACTATATGTTTTAATTTTGTTTTCTACTACAAAAGCTTCTCAGAATATTAGTCCCAAATGTTATATTCTTTAAGAGAGAAAATTTAAGGTATGGTGTGATGCATACCTTTAAATACCAGCACTCTAGAGGCAAAATTAGAGGTGTGTATATATCTCTGTGGGTTCCAGGCCAACCTGTTCTATATGTAAGCAAGTTCTAGGCCAACCAAGGCTGCATAGTGAAATCTTGTTTGAGGACTAAAAGAAAGGAGGGGGAGTGAGAGGGAGAGAGATCTTTCAAATAGTTAACATTAACTAATGATGCTTATGCATCCAAGTTTATATTTATTAGTAACTTCATGTCTTTCAACAGCTGATGTTACAATTTAGATATATATTGACACTTTTGATTGTCCTGATATCATTTTTCGGTGACTTATTTTCATTTATAATGCTTTTTCCTTTTAATTTAAATGGGGCTTAATTCTGAAAACAGGTAATTTTTTTAAAAACTAGAGACAAACAAAGTCTTACAAAGTTAGCTCATCTTTAAGAAACTGCACAGGTTGATTTTCTTAATACTTCCTTTTAGACATTTTCTCCCAAAGTCTCTGCTTTGACACACTTAAGTTTATCACCACTTCTTAACTTGCAATTTACACAAGGAAAACTAAAGAATATAACCCTACACTCATCATTGACTGTGATATTTATCCCTACTGTTATATATAACTATTTCATTCTAATTAATTTCGCTATGTATTCCTTTATAGAAAAAGGTCACTGCTCACTGCTATAAAATGTTTCTCTCTGTATGTGCATGCATGCATGTATATGTTTATGTCTACTTCTTCATTAGTTTTACTCTTGACAAATATTTAGCTATTGTTTTGGACTGCTACAAAAATTACTACTATAAAGGTTTTTAAACCTTTTAAAATTCTTCTGTGTGCCTGTATGTGCGTGTGTGATGTGTATATATAATATCTATGAGAGTGTAGACACACATGTGGTTGTCAGAGGTCAGGCCTCATCTTTCACCTTGTGTGAGACAAACTCTCCCTGGTCACTGGTATACCAAGCTAGCTGGTCTATAAATTCCCAGGGATTCTTCCGTCTCCATTTTCCATCTCAGGTCTCAGACATAGGCTATTGTGCCCAACTTTTATAAAAGTTCTGGGAGTCTGAATTCAGGTTCTCATACTTATGTGGAAAGCCATTTCTCCAGCCCATACATTTGTGTGTGTGTGCGTGAGTGTGTGTGTGTGTGTGTGTGTGTGTGTGTGTGTGTGTGTGTACAAATTACCTACTTTCTGGAATATTACTCAGAACTACAGCTGTTGACTCATAGGGAACATACATGTTCTGTTTTAACTGTACTCTGCAAGTAGTTCCTAAAGTGGCTATGCCAGTCTGCATCCCCACTAGCTGTGTGGAAAACTCCATAAATAATTCAACACTTGGCAATTATCCTAGAGTAAAAGTTAGAATATATAATTCATCATTCAAATCAGTATGAACATTTTATGTAAATTGCCTCTAATGAGGATTATGCTTATCATTTATATAAACAAATCGTCTGGTTGATGACGGTACTAATGGAGCAGGTATGTTTTACTTGCTTATAATCAACGAATATGAAAGAGTTGGTGGAATTTATTGCCCAAACCAAATTAATCATCTCTTTTTGTTGAATGCTTAGAAATAAGTGTCCCATAAATGGTCATAATAAGTGTTCACTCACTCAGGTGGAACTATAAACAAAACCATAGTTCCTAAGTAAAAATTCTTTTCTGCTGTGCTAATAAAATTCTGTTTTTGTTTACTACAAACTACATAATTACATTTTTACAAATTTGAAATCATACTATGAAAATTATGGTTAAAAAAATGGGAACAGGCATAGCATTGAAGGATGTTTTAGGTCAGAGAAAATACCCTGTAGGTTGCCACAATGATGGATGCGTGTCATTCCACATTTGTCTACACGCAGAAGACCTACAGATGCATCTGACGCCAAGAGTGAACCCCGATATAAACCACAACCTCCAGCAACGTTAATATGTCAATGTAGGTTCATCAGCTGTGACAAATATGCTAATTCACATGAGGGACTGGTAACAAGGAGCATTGTGTGGGGGTGGGGTGGGTGTCTTAAGAGAAACCCGTCCTTCCCAGTATTTCACTAAGAAAAATCAAAGACTATTTTAAAGACTTTAGAATGAAAATTCAGCTGACTAGCTCTGAAATATCAGTAGTCTAGTACCTTACTATGACATTACATGTATCAGTATTTCTAGATGAAACCTTATATATTGTTGTGACCTTTACATATACTTCCCTGGGGAATGGGGCAGTGAAGTGTATACTCTTGATCTGTTTATCAGTTTCTCTTAGTGTTCACATGAATTGCTGGGGACAAGATGGCTACTTCTAGCCAATATGGACAGAGAATTAAAGGTGAAAATTAAAGATTTTTCCAATAGAAAATAATTCCAAGGAATGTCTTTGGTTTCCCAGGTAGTGAAATCAGGCATAGTTGCTATCTTTGTTTATCACTGCTTCAATCACTTCATAATTTCTAAATGTTCAATGGGGAAAGGTTATTTTAAAATGAGAGGTTTTCTGTTATTTCTCTGATCTCTAAAGGTACAAAGATAGTCTAACATTGTCTGCTTACATCACTAAAAATATTTGACAGGTATCAAATCTCTGATAAAGCCTGTACCTGAGTCAATTCTCCTGAGGGGACACACACAGAAGTGTGGGGTCCTGTCTGCAGATGTGGCTTGGGGTAGCCACTGAGTAGCCGCATTTTCAAAACGAGTCTGAGTTGTTATTCATTTCTGACTTAACTGTTCCGTCACACAAAACATATGATCTCGCCCATGTCTTGTGATGTAATTCAAAGTGCCACTCACTGGCACCTGGTCATTTATATATCACAACAGTCTCAAAACAATATGAAGGCCAGGTAACTCAGGTGTGTGGTTCCAACACAGATGGAAGCCTTGCAGAGAAAACACAGTAGTGGTCTCTGACACTGGGGTCAGGTTGGGACTTACAATACAGGGCCACTCATTGTGGACCTGGGGGAGTTTCTTAGGTTCTCACTCACACACACACACACACACACACACACACACACACACACAACTTGTACTTAACTCAGGCTCTCCTTTAAGGTGTTATCAAGACATTTAAGATACACCAGGAAAAGCTGAAGCTTTTATTAGGCTATCAAACTAAACTCAAATGCACATTTCCAAGTTCAAGATCTCTGTTTTGTTCCTTTGTTCTTAACTGGCATCCAGACAAGTTTTTTGTCCAAGGAAAAATGACATGTGTACAGTTGTTGTGCGTGTGATTGTTGACCTGTGTGGTTGCTTGTGTGTTGTCAGTACTCAGAGGAAAATATTTAATGGGTTTACTTGTCCTAATGGGTTTACTTGTTCTCTATCACAGAAGTCCTGCTGATATAAAGGTATATGTATGTATGTATATATATATGTGTGTGTGTGTGTGTGTGTGTGTGTGTGTGTGTATGTGTACACATATATCTGCTATAGTGATATATATAAAGCTATAACTACAGCAGAATTTCCCAGCTGCCTGTGGTTGTACATATGAATGCATGGACAATTCTGAGTGGTAGGAAATTTTCACTCTCTGATTAAACTGATTTGTTTGTTCTTCAGTCTACAACTTCCATACCTTAGGAGTATATTATAATGAAAGATAGTGAAGTCCTGCTAGTAACTTTAAAAACAGAACAGGATAATAGGGATAAATAAAAGAAGTGAGGAAAATCTGAGTGCCAAGAACCATGACAGCTGAGGTCTACTGAGTTCAGAAGAGCCCCGGAAGGTTGCTCAGGGACAGGACCCTTGTGTAGAACTTCGCTCTGAAAAAAGACACAAACAAGTCTTTGTTCAGACTCTATCATCCCATTCATTGTTTACTTACAGAAAAGTAAAATGTGCTGTGGCCCCTTCCAGTGAGCCATTTGTTTTTAAGTAAAAAGGTTTTTCCACGTCCATTTCTAAAGTAAGCCAGAACATTGGAAATGAATCCAATGCTTTTGAAAAGTACTGTGTCTAACTCAGCTCTATTATCATTGTGAGTGGCACTAATACATTCAGATTTATTCTGTATAATTATAAATTAAGAATAAATAGAGGGGATTTCCCCTTTTACATTTTTCCTTAGGATCTATGTTATTCTGTGCCCAGCTATTCCAGAGTTAAGATTCTGTAGCTGAGTGGTCCATCCTGATAAGGATTGATGTGTCCAACAGAAACACAAGCCAGGACATGTAGCAAGGATGAAACTCTACAGCTAGATTCCAACAGGAAATGTAGATGGGGTGGATGGACATGAAGCAATCAAGGTAATCAAATTAGACTATACCATTTAGGAAGTGGGATGGCCAGTCGTCTATCTTATCTGTGAAGGATGCAGTCAAGACATCTTAATAGATGCCCAAAAGTTAAGGTAATGCGGACCTATATATACGCTATGATCTTTCCTATACATGCCATGTATAGGAAATATACATGATATAAATATCTTAACTCATGCAGAAGATATTCTCAGAGATTATCAATAGCTTATAATAAAATAGGGCAGTTTTGACTAGAAGTAGTAATAAAATTGCCAGCGTTACTGCTTTGTGCTTCAGGGCCATTATTAAGTACAATTAGTGTCCTTTGGCCATAAGCACCATGATATATCCCCAGTCTGTCTGATAGGTTCTAGGCCAATATCCAACGTATAGAGAATAGGTCATGCTCTACCCGGAAAACTTGACAGTTGTGTGAACTAGCCTTTCCTTCAGCTTGCCTTCAGTGAAAGGTAATTTAGCACACTACAAAGACAATAATATCAGTTCTGGAACTCCTAAGATTATCCCCTGAAGGAGTTAGCGCTGTAGTCTGTGACCTGGGTCAGATGCAACATCCTCTCTGCAAATAGGTATAAAGAAGGAACAGTTGCAGGCAGCAAATATCCCTGCAATTTGCTTCTTATTGAATGTTTTATGGTGAGTGACCAGAATTTCCCTCCTTAATATTAAATAATTCTTAGTTTTATATGACCCTGAATGATTTGGTTTATCTAATTTCCCTAAAAGAAAAACAAATCCCGCCCCCACTCAAAAAAAATAACCTCACAAAATCTTGACACTGTTATGAGATTCTTGATAGAATGAAAATCGGGGCAGAGAGGCTAACCAGGTTATGGCAGAAATGTCAAAGAAGAAAGGGTTACATTCCCAGGCTGGGAGACCAGGAAGAGAGAAGAGCAATGAGATCCCAAGAAGTGCTCCTTCTGAATTCTCCAGAAACACAGCTGCTGATGAGGAGAAGCCCTGTGTTTTAGCAATACTGAAGTGAACATAGGTTTATAATGAAACTGATAACTAATCATCTTAATTTAAAATTACTTAGGGGTGTGTGTGTGTGTATGTGGTGTGTCTGTGTGTGGGGTGTGTGGTGTGTATGTTTGGTGCATGTGTGGTGTGTGTGTGTGTACTGTGTGTGTCTGTGTGTGGTGTAGGTGTGTATGTGTGTATATGGTGTGAGGTGTGTATGTGGTGTGTATGCATAGTGTCTGTATGTGTGTATGTGATGTCCATATATATGTGCATGTGTGGTATCTATGTATGTATTGTGGTGTGTTCGTATATAGTATGGGGTATGGTGTGTATATATGTATGTGTATGGTGTGTATGTATGTATGTGCATGGTGTCTATGTGTATATGTTTGTGTGGTGTCTGTGTATGTATGTGTGTATGGTCTCTGTGTGTGTATGTGTGCGTGTGTGTAATGAGGGGGGAGAGGAAGAGTGTGTGTAGTATCTGTATATGTGTGTATGTATGGTGTGGTGGTAATTGGGGTGTGTGTATGTGTGTGGTGTCTCTGTGTGTATGTGTATGGTATAGTGTGGTGTGTGTGTGTGTGTGTGGTTGTGTGTGTGTGTTTCTGAGGAAAACTTTGAACAGTTGTGTCTCTATAAGAGGAACTACCCAGGCTCTTTGGCGGGTTAATCACATTCAAAATCTCCCTTGGCTCATTAGAGAGTAAAAGGCCTCACAGATCTAAGATAAGGTCGCTGATTCCTCAGGCCTGAAATGTTGCCACCATCTAGCTGGGTTTACTGCCATGCTCTTATAAGCAATGTTGAAGTTTCAAGTTTTTTGTTTGATATGAAGAATCTCAAGTCTAGAAGCTCCAACATGTACCTGCCACACTACAGAAGAAATGAGTTCTTGGGCAAAAAGAGAAGCCCTTGCCCGGAACAAAGTCACATGGTATTTAGACTCCTTTAGAAAACTTGGTTGGCACGGCTCCTCAGCTCACCCTCAGCCATTTTTAATGCACTGTGCAATGACAAAGAACCAACCCCTAGCTATTCCGGGACTAAAAAAAATGAGGTAGATTGTGAAGAGGAAAATAATCCTGGTGAGGAAATTACGAAGACAGTATTTAACTAGTAAAATGCCCCGTTGTGGTCAGCAATGGTCTAGGAGTGTTTTTCTAGAAAAAAAATAAAAAAAATACAAACAAAACAATTGAGCCTGCAAGTGGGGAAAGGTTATCTTGTAGGAAAAGTTCAAATATTTGTTGTGCATTGAGGGAGTATCTGCGCATGAAGGAAACAAGATCTCCTGGATTTTATGACATTTACATCGCTCTGTGGACTTTAAAAGCTTAGACAAACACAAGCTTGATATTAGTTCATAATAAAGACTACATAGAAAAACAGAGAAGGGGCAGAGGATGGTATGGGGAGTGTGAGTTTTGTAGGAAAGAAAAGGTCTGTAAGAAGGTTTTCCAGAGAGAAAGCACAAGAATGGAACTCTCCAAGGAGCTAGACATGCAAAGGAACTACAGAAAGGACAGTAAGAGAGGACTCCAGAGACACAGATGGGAGAGGTCGTGACGAGTCCTCTAAGCTGCCCCTTCTCAAACTTTAACGTGCAGAAGTCGCCTAAATGCTGGTTCTGGTTCACTCCAGCAGGACCTGAGATTATGTGGCTCTAAAAGATCCTTGTGGCCTGATACTACGGTTCCCCACAGTATATTTTGATTAGCAAGTCCCTCTGACTGTTGAAGGGCTAGGGTTCTATTCTAAGTGCAATGTTTTTAAGAGAAAACAGCAGGGCTTATCTCTTAAAGCGACCACACATGCTCCGATGTGGAAAACAGATTCCATGTGGGCACTGGAAAGGAACGGTGATATTAGTCTCGGCAGGAAATTAGTGCCTTGGCCTCAGGAGATGCTAGTAGGGTGGTGAGAAACTGGGATTCAGGCAGCATTGGAAAGCATTGCTGATTAATTCTCGACATTGGACGAGGTATAATAAACAGAGGAAAAGAGAAAGCAATGAATTTTTAGCCTAAGCAAATGAATAAAGGGTGGTGTCATTACCGAAGGGTATGAGGGGCAGACGCCATGGTAACAGAGAAGGTGGGTGTTGTGGGTTGAATTGCATCCCCTTGAGATTCACTAATTAGAGTCCTAACCATAGTAACTCACAATATAATCCTTTTAGGAAATAATGTCTATCACAGGTAATTAAGTTAAAGTTGGGAGTAGGCCCCGGACCAGTGTGATGGGTATCATTGAGGGAAATGTGAGCATACTGAAGCACACAATCTTCCATCAGTGTTCCTGGGGAACTGGCACCATAATCTCAAGGACGTTAAAAGCCACAGATGCTCAAGCCCGTTATATAAAACAACAGAGTATCTGCACAGCACTCTCCTTTCTACTTTACATAATTTCTATTGTTTCTAACACATAATGCAATGTACATACTATGAAAATAGTCTCTCTACATATTGTTTAGCTACAAATGACCAAAAAACAAAAAAAAAGTTAATACAGGCTTGGTACAGATTCATTTTTTCCTAATACTTTGATCTGAGCGTATAGAAGAACACTGTATAGTAATTGGGGTTCATCCTCTTTTTCATAGAGTTTTTATATTCGTGTGTGTGTGTGTGTGTGTGTGGTGTGTGTGTGTGTGTTCTGTCTTCATGAGTACAAGATGCTGTTACAGATGGTTGTGAGCCATCACGTGGTTGCTGGGAATTGAACTCAGGACTCTGGAAGAGCACTCAGTGCTCATAATCACTGAACCATCTCTCCAGCCCTCTGTAGAGCTTTTCAAAGGAGCAGCAGACTCATTGATCTGGGAAAGGAGTTCCCTGGAGGTGAAGAAACAGCTTGTGGACATGCAGGTCAGCTTGTGCAGGCCCTTGATACCAGAGATTCTTGAGAGTGAGGTGTGCAAGTCTAGGCCTGAGAAGTCCACTGAGCAAGTTAAAATTAGCCCTAACAACTTGGTAAGACCTTGTCTCAAATTTAAAATAGATAGATAGATAGATAGATAGATAGATAGATAGATAGATAGATAGATGATAGATAGATAGATAGATAGATAGATAGATAGATAGATAGATGATAGATAGACAGATAGATAGATAGATAGATAGATAGATAGATAGATAGATAGATAGATAGATAATAGATAGATTAGATAGATTAGATATATAGATAGATAGATGGATAGATAGATAGATAGATAGATAGATAATAGATAGATAGATTAGATAGATTAGATAGATTAGATATATAGATAGATAGATGGATAGATAGATAGATAGATAGATAGATAGATAGATAGATAGATTAGATAGATTAGATATATAGATAGATAGATGGATAGATAGATGATAGATAGATAGATAGATAGATAGATAGATAGATAGATAGATAGATAGATAGATCGATAGATAGGTAGGTAGGTAGATCGATAGATAGATCGATAGATCGATCGATCGATAGATAGATAGATAGATAGATAGATAGATCGGTAGATAGGTAGGTAGATAGATAGATAGATAGATAGATAGATAGATAGATAGATAGATAGATAGATAGATAGATAGATAGATGGATAGATAGAAGCCTGCTGAGGTTGCAGCTCTGATAGTGTACTTGCCTAGCATGAGTGAGGCCCAAAGATCATTCCAAAATACCAGAAGGGGAGCTCTCATTGGAGAGCTGGGTAGGGTCAAACACAACTATAATTCTAACACTCTGGAAGCAGAAGGACCACAAGTTTAAGGCAAGAAAAGAAAATCAGCACCACTGTTGGACAAGAATTCAAATTCAGATGTGAGGTCTTGGTGTGCTCATCACAAATAGAAATACAGTCCCACTTGGCACATCATCCACCAGGCAGGATGCTAGGCGTCCAACGAAAGTGAAAGTTCTTTTCAAAGGATACAACCTTATGGAAGCGTTAGCTTGGGTACTTGTTGGCTGCTGCTGCAGCCACCACCACTGCCGCTGCCGCTGCTGCTGCTGCTGCCTCTGCCACTGCCATTCATGCATCACGGGGGGGGGGGGCATGAAAGCCACACCTGGGATAAGGACACCCTAAGTTTTCAACCTGAGGTTCACGGTCCATAATGCTATAAGAATATTTGAGGCAATCATCAAGTCATCCTTCTTATTTTTCAGAAGTTGGGACATCTAAGTTCATATGATCTTAATTACAACCATACTTTTATTTAAAGTGGGGAGCAATGGAAGCCTGCGGTAGCATAAATCACGAGGCATCTAATCTTATTTAGGTCGTATGAAAACAAGATGGAGACCTTTGAAGTGAGTGAGTTTGTTCGCTAATCCTCCCCCTCCCCCTACACACACATCGCCTTATGTTTCTTAGAACTGTTTGGACAGGAACTACCAATTTTTTTCCAGGAATTTTTATTTAAAAAATAATAAGTTCAATGTCTGTGCTATAAATCAGCTTATAATTGTTCAGAACCAAAGCACCCCAGCTACCAAGACTGCTTCAAATTATGCAGCTCATTGAAATAACCAAAAAGGGGGATTGGTTTTAGTTTTGTCTTTTCTTGCCATTGGTAATGGACAAATCAGAAGAAAACCTAAAGTATAAAAATGATATTTATCATGTTCTCGACACAGCTAAAGTAGTGTTGGATTAGATATGGTGGGGAGGACCAAAGTTGTCTTTAAAAAGTGTTGGATTAGATACGGTGGGGGGACCAAAGTTGTCTTTAAAACAGTAGTCTGTCTAGAGTTGGAGAGATGGAGTACTAGCTGTTCTTCCAGAGGACCAGGGTTTGAGTCTTGGTACCCACATGGCATCTGTACTCAGTTCCAGAGGATCTAACACCCTTTTCTGTTCTCTGTAGGTACAGCACACATGGGCAAATACCCATAAACAAAATAAAGAATATTCTCTGCCTGCCAAAAGTTTGTGGTGATAGATGAGATATATATAGATGATGATGATGAAGAAGAGAGATGATAGGTAATAAATAGATTGATGATAGATCAATAGATACATGATTGATAGATAGATAGACAGACAGACAGACAGACAGACAGACAGACAGACAGACAGACAGACATAGTATATAGAAGTATAGTATTTTGGTATTTTGTAACATATTCTAATTTGGTTACATTTATTTCATTGTCGTAAGAACACTTAAGAGTCATCCTATCCTTTTTTTTTTTAATTTACATTCCAAATCACTTCCCCTTTCCCGTTTCCTCCCTCCCCGAAAGTCCCATAAGCCCCCTTCCCTCCCTCTTTTCTCCATTCAACCCCCTCTCGTTACTCTGTCCTGGCGTTCCCCTACATCCAGTCTTTCCAGGACCAGGGGTCTCTCCTTCCATCTTCTTAGAAATCTATTGATATGCGGATCCTATCCTTTTAAACAAATGTTTAGCATACAGTAAGTTACTATCGACTCTAGGCATAATGCTATGCACTGCAGCATATCTCTCTAAAGCTATTTTTTTTAAAATCTGGCTGAAATCTCATTTCTATTGGTGAAAACTTCACATGGCCCTTTCTCCCCAGGCCTTCATACCTCCTATTTCATTCTGTGCTTCTATAATTTTGACTGTTTTAAATACCTAATGTAAATTAATTTTGTGCCATTTGCCTGTTTTATTTTACTTAGTATGAGTCCCCAACATTCAACTACATTATAATATATTCCAGCATATCTTCCTAAAAGTTATCAGTCTATGGCAGGCATATCTTTTCTTCACCCATTTACTTATAATTGGGTTCTTTCTGAATCTTAGTATTATACATAAATAGTCTTTTCATAAACATAGGGGTGTCACTATGTCTACAAGATCCTGATTTTAATTTATTTGGATAAATGCTCAGAGTGACCCAGTAATAGCCCTGTAATTGGTTAATGGGGAGTAATTACCAAATGGAGACACACAGCTCTACATGGTGCCTTGGCTGTTTGCATGCCCACTAATTGAGCCAGGAAAAGAATTTATTCTCCATGTCCAAGGAGTACTATAACCCTTCTGCTGAACCTTAGAAGTTATCTAATATATATATAATTAGTGAATGACATTGATCAATGAATAAAATTAGACTGTTACATCTTGGCAATGTCATATTCAAGATATGTTCCATTCTGGTTCCTAGAGAAGGATAGTCCCACTAAGTAGTCACTGATCGTCTATAACAGCAGATAATGATTACTGCACATAACTGATTGCACAAAAATATTGTATGCCACATGCACATTTTTATTAACCTCAATGAATGATATTTTAATCTGTTGTTTTGTCAGGTTTCTTGTGTTTTGAGCATGGTCTTTTGTGTAACCCTGGCTGACCTGAAACTCCCTGTGCAGTAGAGGCTAGCCTGGAACTCCCAAACTCTAAATGTTGAATTAACAAGTGTGTACTACCATTCCTGGCAAATAGTATATTTTAAATACCATTAATTTCCTCTCATTCCCCTTGCTCAAATGTACATATATATTTTTATTTTGTTCTCTTTTTGTTAAAAATATTAGACTCCTTATTTTCTTTTTATGGATATAATATATATATAAAACATAAAAAAATAATCCTGAGAATTAACCAACCAATTGCCCCAAGAAATTTTAAAGGGTTGCATTCTATAATTGAAATGACAGGTGAAAATGATTCAAACAAAACAAACTTGGAAATATTCAGTGTGATACATACAGTTTTCTCTCTTTTTACCTCTTGGATGATTACCATGCATGCATATTTTCTCAGCAAAATGTCTGATAAAATAAATAGGCACTTAACTCCCAGAAAGTATATTCTCCATGTCAGGAATATAGAACAGGTGGCCCCTATATTTTATCTACTAAATCAAGGATCATAATCATCTTCGCAGCAATACAATCACCTTTATCTTGAAAGTCTAGAATCCTCCTCTGACCTCGTTGAGATTCAAAATTGCATCCATTCAATAAATATTTGCCAAGCGCTTACTGTTTCCAAACCCAGTGACTCTATGAATGGGTTTCTACATTTCCAAATCTCCTCTCCGGGCTTCTTCTCGAGATGAGACACTCAACTGACTCCAGAAGCCAGAAAGGAGATGTATAAGAGGGAACTGGACTGAGTTCATGGTGGTGTGGGTGATGCCTGGAGAGTATATGCCTGGTCTGCCCCAGTCAGCTGCTTTTCAACTGCTGCCACAGATGCAGAGAAGAATACAGGCTCCGTGCGGCCAACTCCACTAAATCTCTGCTAGGAGATCTGGAAATTCCAATGCATGTACAAACCTGCTGATGTGCAAGTGTTGACTACTGATCTGATTAGTCTTTCTTTTAAATATAATGCAGTCAAGGCTACCAGGGTCCTACTGCACAACCTCTGCTTTGGTGGTTATCAGTAGGGAAGGTCAGAAGGGTCAAAACTTCCTTCCTCGCTTTCCTGGATCACCCTCCTGCCCTTTCGCAGGCTGAGATGTGTGACAGGCAGGACCTCCCTTCTACCAGCAAAGGTTGGGCTTTAGGGAAAGTGAAGAGAAGGGAATGGGGGCATCCTTCAGCGGAAAGCCCACAATCCCCTTCCCTCCTTCCTCCAACAGAGCCATATTCTAACTCAAGGTGGTCACAGCCAAGAAGTTGTGGACTTTCTCTGTGGAAGGAGAGAGCCTGGTAGCCTATCCTTATAGGGAGAGCACTGGGGACTCCAAACTCGGATAAGAAAGTGGGAAAGAGTAAAGAGAGCTGAAAGGAATAACAATACTTGTTTTGAAGACAGCATAAGAAATATAAGTGGGATCCAAGACTGTGTAGTTATGGATGGGACAAGTAAACAGAACAACTCACATCAGGAGAGTTGGCAAAGGTCCACAGAGGTGGCTAGAGGCCTTATGTGGTGCTCTGAGCAGGGCTGGGGGTGTTAAAAAATGAGCATTCCCTGGACCCACCCCAATGGTGAGACACTATAGTGAACTGGAGGGGATAACTCCAACCTAGCAAAGGAAAGGGTTTGGTAACCTTGGGAATCCCCTAAACGACCACTGCTTACAGAAAAACAAAGGTAAAACTCTGGGAACCCAAAAATGGTGGTTCCCCTTGCCAAGCCTGCAGCAGACATTACAGAAATCTATTTACATCAAAACCCAATCCTAGATAATCAAACTACTTAAAAATGAGTTTGAAGGCAGATAGAAGGACATTTATAAGAATCCTCAGACTCAAAAACAAACTCCTTCTGAACTTCTTTATCCCAGAAGCAGCTTCCTCTGCAACTTGAGATTTGCTTCCTAGGTCACTTGGGGGAAGAGGTAGGAGAGAGGTATGAGCACCCTCTAGTCGTCATAGGAGGCTCTCAGCCCACATAACGGCCCTGAGGGGCCAATTTTATCTTTCCTCAGTGAGCACTGTGGGAGCTCAGAAGTACACCTCTCTCTGGGGAAATACTGAAGCCATGGGATGCAGTTAGCAGAGTGGAGAGGAAGCTACCTTAAAGGAGACAAAGGATAGACAGCTCGCCATCCATGTGGTACCTTTGTCTAGATTCTAGAACATCATACCAAAAGACATTTATAAAGCTTAAGCAGCAAAATGGGAAGATCACTGAACATATTGGGGAGTGGGGTTGTTTGCAGGTACACATGTATGTGTATACACATGTGTATGTGTGTGTGCATGTGTGTATGTGTGTGTGCATGTGTGCATGTGTGTGTGTGCTCACGTCTATGTGTATGTGTGTGTGTGCATCTGTATGTATATGTGGGTATACATGGGTGTGTGCATGTGTGTGTTGGGAGGGGGTATTTTCAGAGGCCAGAGGACAATATCATCTGGTGTCTTCCTCATCTGGTCTCCACCTTATTTCTTTTGAGACAGAGTCTCTCCCTGAGCCTTAGTAGCACTGATTTAAGTAGACTGGCTAGCCAGCCAGCACGGGAATCCTTTGACCTCCTCCTCCTCAGCACTGGGGCTATAGGAGTGCCACCACACACCATCTCGTTTTGTTTTCATGTGGGTACTAAGGACTGAAGGGTCTTCACGCTGGCACAGCGAGCGACTTTTACTTATAGAGTCACACCTGCAGCCCTGGAACCCATCTTTTAAAGAGTAACAAATGCCAAGAAATATTCCAGAGCCTCTGTGTGATTCCTTTACCTAGGACTATTGGGCTAATTCTCCTAATTTTCTTTTCATGGTTTTCTTCCCCTTATCACTTAAATCTCTCATTCAGTCAAACAGACTGAGATCTCAGATAGTTAGGGACATCAGCCTAGACATTCCTTCTTTGCACTTCTTGCTGGTTTGTCTAGACTATTTCAGGTGGTACGTCAGATACTTTCCACCCAGTCTTCTGCTTGAGACCCACCTGTGCACAACAGAAAATGGTGCTGACGGTTTTACCCAGCACTTTTCTCTATAAGGATGCTCATGTATAAGGGGAAAATGACCTATCTTCTGAATTCTGTGTATTCATCACTACTACTGTGTCAATAGGGGGATTGGAGGGAGCTGAGGTCTACCTGTGGCAGAAAAACTGGCCTTTGAAGCAAGAAGCCATCAATCCACTTTATCTACTGTAAGGTGGTTTGCATCAGCAAGTTTCTGATTGAGACAAGATCTATAGGCAACCACCAGAGCAGATATGATGGTTGGTGTAGAGGAGGGGGACTTCCAGGAGACTCAGAGCATCAGTTATCCACAAGATCTCAGACCTAGGGATCCCACTCTGTATGTGTTCTCACCATACGATTCATACCAGAGAGATAGGGATAGAAGCTGATTTGGGACCTGGATCCCTTTGCGATCTTTCAGGATCTGTAATAGGCTCCAGCTTCACTGGAGAAGCTCAGAGAGACTTCAACAGGTTGGCTTCTTCTAGCATTTAAAGACCTTCACCTTGCCATCACATAGAAACTGAGGCTGTTGTTTCCTCCGATGAGATAGCAGTAACTTCCAAAGCCTGGTAGAAGGTTGAAATGGGTCTTCTAATTGACAGACAGAAGTCTACAGATGGAGATCAGGCCAGGACAGAGATAAACTCATTCTCTCTAGAAAGTGATCAGTTTCTAGAAACTCGTAGTCATAGGAAATGAAGGGAAGGAGAAAGGCAACGCCAAGCCAAGAGAGCTGAGCAGTTCAGAAGACTACCTCCCAGGTGTCGCTGCATTAAAGGAATACTGCAGGAGGAGAGCATGGAGGTGTGCTATGAGAGACTGAGGACAGGGCTTTGTGAATAGAGGTCTCTAGAACACAGTGGTGAGTGCACTGAAGCCTACTTGAACTAAACCAGGCAAATGGATTGTGGTGTCTCCTTACCTCTGGGTTCTAGAATCTTCTCACACCACCTGTATTTGATAGAACTATCTATCCCAGGTCTCAAGCATACTGCCAATCTGGCTTAAGCACAAAGGAGGGATTAATCAAACAACTTAAGAGTGTTTTATGCAATTCAGGTTTAGTAAGTCTCTCGCCCAGACCTAGGGAGGAGCTAAAAGAAAGGAACAGAGGGCTTACCTCTGCATCTGTAAACACATGCTTTGTTTGCTTTCCTTTCTGAGAGAAGGCTTGGACTCTTACATCCACATTTTCACATCTGTTTCTGTCTCTTTCCTCCTCTTTCCCCCTTACTCCCTAACCCACCCAAAAGGTAAAGTACAGGAAGAGAATCCAGTTGGCCCACCCTTTAGCGTGCATCATCTGTCCAATCAGACAGAGCTAGGAGGCAGTTCCTGCATTACATGACCACCGCTTGGAGAAATTCAGTATTAGAGACTTGTGTTTCTCCAAGTGTAACATGCATACAAATCATCTGATTATCTTGTTTCAATGCAAAATCTGATTACATTTAGGATGGAGGCAGAAAGAATACATTTTAATAAGCATCCAGTTGGCACTCCGGCTGCTGCTCTATAAATCACATGTAGCAAAGTCACAGGAGATGAGCTGGCACATGTCCCAGACCCGATAAGGTCTTTTTATTTTTCTTCCTGTGCCAAATGTAACAGATGCCATTTTGTACCCTTCTTCTGCCTCCTGGATACTTGCCACCTCTCATAATCAAAACTATGAAATATTTGTAGATTTTTTTTTCTTCAAGAAGGCGCATTGTATACTTAAATAAATATCGAATGGGAGGGTTTTAATTATTCTAGTAAGTAAAAATAAAATGTTTATGACAGAACAGACAGACAATGCACCCGCTGTCCTGCAATATTACAGCTAAAAGTACAAGCTTACAGGAAGTCTGAGGGATCCGTGAATTCAGATTGCCATGCTGGATCATTGCTAGCTGTACCAACCACGGACTGATTGGACTCAGAATGGAGTGAAGTTTGTTTGTCACTGTGGCACTGCTGTGACAAACACCTAACATGAACAGCTTAAGGGGAAAGGGTCTGTCTGGGCTCTCGGTTTGAGGAACCAGTCCATCCTGCATCCTGACAGTGAGGTCACGGTTATGAGAGCGTAAGGCAGCTACCTGCATGGTATCTGAAGTCAGGAAGCGAAGAGCGATGAATACAGCTGCTCCGTCCACATTCTTCTTGGTAATCAGTCCAGGGCGCCCATCCCAAGAACTGTGCTATGAACAGTTACAATGGGTCTTCCCACCTCAAGTAACCTAGTGTACTTACTTCCTCACATGCCTGCCAGAAATCTGCTTCGATGGTGATTCTCAACCCTGTCTCATTGACGAGGTAAACCATCACAGAGGATGATCACGGAGACCTGTCCACATCCTATGTAAAATCACGTAGGTATTAATGTTATATTAAGACTTTGCACTTAAAATTACGTTTTGGTGAGTGTGACATCGGTTGATGTATTTCCTAAGAAACGCTACAGCATCCTGTGAACAGAGGGTTCCGCAGAGGAGTTAGGATGGGCCATGCAGGACACCTGGATTCTCCACATTGACGAAAGGCTGACACAATTCCCTTGTTATTCAATTTACTTTAAAATCTGCAAATATTGTTTTAAATCCAATTTAAATAAGTTGGCCAGGCATTGAAGTTTTCTAAGTGGGAAATTCTCTCTAATGAGAGCGGTTCAGTAAAATTCTTTCCAACTATTCTTTAGGCACTTCTCTAACTCTCCTCACACTAGTGGTTCTCTGTAGACTTGCAAAGCTTCACTGACTACTAAAGATAAAAAGGTATTGATCTTTTGTAGCAACATCCAGAATCCATTTCCAAATGTTACAGGACTTTGCTGTATGTAGCCAGTGGCGTGAAAATCTTGGAAAGGGGTGGTTGCTGCCAGGGGAGACTCAATGTTTACTTGGGTTTCTTCATTTCCCACATGTGTGTGCTTACTTGCCAAGCCAGGAGCACTTAGTCCCACCGACAGCAACCTCTTACGAAACAGACTTCCTCTATGCACTGCAAACCCACAGAAACAGAGATGAAGCAAATCAGCTTGGTCCATCTTTCTTTGAACCAGATGCTCCTAACTGTGTATTGGGCAATTCTTTCATCCACCTAAGGCCAGCCCAAATGGGGGAAAGAGGAATGCTTTGAATAAGAATACAATTGCAGGAAGGTTTTTCATCAACTAGGGCTGTTGATAACACAGCCAGCTTGGGTTAAGAATGACGCATATCAGGTCCCTGACTAAGACATCAAAGCTATTTATTACAGGACCTGGAAGTAAATTGGAGTCTCCTAATTTGAAAAAGAAAAAACAAAAAACAAAAAAAACACTACAATAATGTCATTCAGAAGTCAGCACATATTCAGGCTGATATTGAACTTACTAGCTCATAGCTCAGGTCTCTTAATATTTCAAATGATTTTCATCCAATCTAAGAGATGTGGACAGCTGCACTTTGAGCAGTTAATAGTACCTAGTTGCTGAAATTGATTGACAAACGCTAGTATTAATTTTCCAATGAAAAAGACCAACCTGAGGGCCAGCAATGTATTTTTCACAAATCCAGAGGAAAATCCCCACTGGGAATAATCAGAGCCTTCAAGTAGCCATTTCCCCTGCAGCCTAACTGTCTCTTGGTACCATCTGACTCTTTGCTTAAGCTGGGGAGACTGCAGGAAACTTTCTGAGGCTAGATGAGATAGATGAGTGGAGTTTTCTGGACTGTCCAGAGCTGTGGCTTCTCCAGGTGTTCAAAGTTTTCTATCATTTTTTTTTTACATAAATCTAAAGTCAATGGGCAGGAACTTAGAAAGATGGGGGAACTCATCATAGATATAGATTAGATAGATGATAGATAGATAGATAGATAGATAGATAGATAGATAGATAGATTAGATAAATAATATATATACTATATAATATACATATACAAAAATCTTAAAAGCAAGTGTTGTCATTGGAACCCCACAATATTTTTAAAATTTTCCTATTTTTAATTCTTATTGAAAATATATGTTTTTCATACAATATATTTTTATTATGGCTTCTCTTTCCCCAACTCTTCTCGGATCCTCACCATCTCCCCAGTGACCCTTTTTCTCTCTCTCTCATTAGAAAATAAACAAGAATCTAAAATAATAATAATAGTAGTAGTGGTGGAATAAGTTAAAATGAGGTAAAATATAGCAGACAAGCCAGAATAATACAAAACAAATAAGCAAACAAAAAAAGGAGTCAAATGAAAAACACGAGAAACACATATAGACACAAAGACACAAAATCCTATAAAAACACAAAATTGGAAGCCATAGTATATAAGCAAAAGATATGGTTATTTTTTGGTGTGCAGACAAAACAACATGGGGGGGAGGGGGCTCCAAATACCACTGAGTTGGTTTTGTGTTGGCTATCTATGCTGAGCATGGGACAGTTTGTATACCCAATGAGACACCATTGAAGAAAACTAATTTTTCATTTATGAGTGGTTCTCAGTTACAGATAGCTTCTTGGTTGTATCCACTTCTTCTGTCAGTGCTAGGACTCCATCTGACTTAGGTCTGTGAAATCCCAATGTATACTGCCACAGTCATCTGTGAGTTCTCACATCAGTCCAGTTGTGTCTGGAAGGCCTTGTTTTCTCAGCATTTTCTATCCCCACTGACTCTTACCATCTTTCTTTCACCTCTGCAGGGTTCCTTGAATCTGAGGGGAGAGATTTGATGGAGACTTCCCATTTAGGCTTGAATGTTCCAAGGTCTTTCACTCTCTATATAACACCTGGCTGTGGGTCTCTGTATTTGTATCTGTCTTTCCATCTACTGCAGAAGGAAGCTTCTCTAATGATGGCTGAGCAAGGCACATATCTATGAGTCTGACAAAATGTCATTAGGAGTCATTCTATTACTGAGTTCCTTTAGCAGAACAGTAGAACTTGGTTTTCCCCTAGGTCTGCGGCCTACTAATCTCAGGCTCTTGACTACCTAAGCAATGATAGGCATGGGTTCCATCTCAATGGAAATCCAATCAGATTTCAGTGGTTGGTTGCTCCCATAAGCTTGGTGTCACTATGACACGCATGTGTCTTACAGGTAGGTCACTGTTGTAGGTTGAAGGGCTTGTAGCTGGGTTGCTACTTATCTTTCTCCTTTGGTGGCATGCAAAAGTCCCTTTTAGTACCATGAATACTAGTTAGTACAGGGGAAGGCTCTAGGTAGGTACAAACCTTACTTCTCCATGTTCAGTGAGTGGTGTAGGTATTGTCTTCAACAAGAGGATCATACCATCAATTTGTGGAGAGAAACCAATAGCCTTGGCAATGGCCTGGGTTGCTTGGGGGGAAATCCCACAATCTTTAATCCCATGCAGCTACACATCTTGAATATACTTAAAGATGACAGACAGACAGACACTCATAGTTGAGAATATTCAGAAGTATTTCTCTTCCTTTGTTAGAAGCTTGAATATAGAAAGGTAGAGAAACTACCCTTTGGCTGGCTCACACTCCTATGAATTCCAAACATCTCTTCTTAAGAACACTTGAACTTTCCTTAGAGCATGGGCAAGTATTCAACTCTGAGAAACACAAGCTTTGATAGTCCACAGCGGCAGCGTGCAGGAGCCTTTGAGCCCTTAAGGAAATGTTTTTTCGTGTCTAGATTTCTTCTAGCAAGGTGTTTATGACACCCGTTGCTGGGGCACCCAGAGCTGTTCTCCTCTCCTTCCCATCCCACTGCTAATAAAGCTCCTGAGATCCAATTACAGTCACTATGGAGGAGACACTCTAGCCCTGGATTTTACAGAAGGCTGCTCCTGCTGTAAGAGCCCTTGCAACCAAAGCTGCAGTCACATCCCTGAATCTGTAGAGAGAACAAACCTGCTTCGTTTGTTTGTTGTTGTTGTTGTCTAAAGTGTATTTGGGGACAGCTATTGGTGACAGATCTGAACAATCTTGTTCACCAAAACGTTTTTGAGATTCCAATAACTGGGGTGATGACACATTCCATTAAGCCCTCTCTTCCCAATGCATTGTGTTAAGAGGTCTGAACAAACAAAAATGTTCCTCTTGAATCCTGCAAAGCAGATCTGTTAGTAGAACTTATTACTATCATATTTATTCAGGGGAAATCATACAGAAAACGCAACAGCCACCGAATTAAGCCGGCTTTATAGAGCATGATCAGTAGGGATACTGGGTCTGGCTTTGCTTGCAGAACGGGAACAGAATCCTAACTAGGGAGTGAGATTGTGTTTGCGCTTCCCTGCAGAGTCCTGACTTGGTTCATGTGCTGACACTAAGTCGGGACCAGACGGTACCATCTGCCAGGTCTGAGAAATGCAGATGTAAAGGAAAGAAAGAGAAACTGGCTCTTCAGTTACTTAGTCTTCCTGAATCGCCTCCATGCTATGAACCTGTCTTAGTGCCTCCCTTGTATTTTCATAAATGTTTGAAGAGAGAGATGTGTATCAGAATTATCACGTAGAGCCCTGTATTTCATATGATCTCTGTGTGCCAAGGAAAATATATACATGCATATATGCATATATATACTTTTCTTTCAGAGAAGGCTATTATAAAGAGAATTAGTTGCGAACGGTTCATTTATATGTTTCCTTCCAACCTACTCCAGACCATGTATCTTGTGATGTTGGTCACACATTGGCGAAAAGACCAAAATTCCCATTGTGGGGCCAGCTCTGTGTTACACACAATAAGGAAAGACAAGATGCTTAAAAACCTGTCCTAAGAAAGATCTGTGCTTATCCTTCTAAGTCACTGGTCTCTATCACTGAAGGGAGGTATGGAGGCATATCTCAAATTATATCTGACTCTAAAATAAATTATATTTACAACAAACTGAGACATATCCTGACAGAGAGGTGATCCTCAACTGTGACAGATCTTGCTACAATTGATGACACAGTCTGAGAGCAGACCCCAAAGAACAGAAGTTAGCCCTTTCTAGATGATTCCATTTGGAATTTTCAAGCTTGGATGTATAAAAGGTAGAATTTCAAGGGATTCCTTTGGGCAATGGCCATACCTTAATGACCAAGCTGTTGGAATTTAGTGCAAGACCCTTCTAGAGTGTAGTGAGTGGTAGTATTACCCTGGTCCCAAGCCTCTGACTTGGGAGAGGAGTGACACAGTCTTCTGGCTTTGGTGACTAGGGGATTTCCTGCAGAGTTAATATTAGATTCAATCGCCGCCGACATGTGCACTCCTTTTGTGACTGCTGTATCAAATGAAGGCCACCTGACCTGTCCTCTCTCCTTCATGACTCCCTAGATAGTAGTAATTAATGTGCACAGGACAAATCCCACTTACAACAGGAGATGATTGCTCCAAAAATATACAACTACTTACAACTTTTTCTTCCAAGAACACAAAGGCAGTTCCCTTCCTCCAGTGCAACTGTCTTCTTGCTTTGATTCCCTAATAAGTACTCAAGAGGACAAACATTTGCTGAGCAGAAAGCAAGAATAAAACCTGCTATAAGTATCAGTATGTATACGTAGTAACTATAAATGTATATGATACATATACATAGTTTCACAAATGGCTATCATATATTTATCATATATATGTGTGTATATATATATGTAATGCATATACATGACACATGTATTTGAGTTACTGCAATGAAACAGCTTAGTTAATTCATAAATAGAAAAGATTTGTTTGGCCTAGCATTCTGAGGATCTGATTTCGACATTAGTCAATTCAATTTGCCACGGACCTCTTGACAGCAAGAGTGAGGAGTACACGGCAGAGCAGCTCTCTCACATGAGCCAGGAAAGCAACCTAGAGCATGGGCCAGCATCTCGTGGTGTCTTTCTGGGACAGTCCCTAATGACCCAAGGGCCTCCCACTACCTCCCAAAACTCCAGAATACCAAAAGCCAAAATATCAGGTCATCAACCTGTCCACATGGGTCACTCCTTACCTAGAAAGTAGGAGGAATGCGAATACACCACGCATGTCGAAAACAGTGAGAAGGAAAGAAGGCTCCACATGTCCAAGTTGCCCGACTTCATTTCTTACTCCATTGTTTTCCCCATGAAATTTGGAGGTTGGTATAAATGCGTATCATTTTAGTCTTCCACAGACTGAATGATGCCCCAGAATTTTCCCACTCAGCTCTGAAGGCTGGACATTAAAGATCTGGATGCCAGGAAGATAGGGTGAAGAGACCCTCTCTGCTTAGAGGTGGCTGACTTCTCACTATGTATAAAGAGGGGTATATATCTGGTTTCTCTTCTCATAAAGACATTCATTTCAACATAAGGATCCCACTTTCATAATCTGCCTAACTCAAAAGCTGTATCTCCCAACTACCATCACATTGTGAGTCAGGGATCCCTAGGTACATTTTTGAAGGGTGTAAACTTGAACCCCATAACTTAGATGTATGACATTTGTGAAGCCCAGAAGGCCCCAGGCACTACTATCAATGTAACATTGTGTCCAGTCCAAGAGCTGTGTTTTGTAGAAAAATGAGTAGCAGAGCTATATCCAGAGGAAAGAATCTGTCTGGGCAAAGTTCTACACGCTGTACACTGGAAGAACAAACGCTGGAAATCTCCTCAGATTGCCTTATCACGTTATCATGTGAAGGAGGAGCATCCACAAGCCTTCCTGGCTGAAACTTGGAGCGAGCCACACAGAAAAAATAAAAAAAAAGGCTTCTGTTTAGTTCCAGCAGAAGGCAGAAGGAGTAGATTTGAGAGTACTACAAAGAGGGATAGCCCTGAGAGAAAAGCTGCCTGTGGATGTAAAGTAGTTGCTCTTAGCACTGGGTTCACCCAGGCCAGCAGCTGTCTTTCAGGAATATTTGGATTAGACAGAACTTGAGATGGATCTTTCTATAGTTTCTGCTCCTTTCGAGCTATCATGCTTTGAGAATTCATCTGTAGCGATAGGATTAAAATGGCTTGTGTATGAGTAGGTTAGGAAAAATAAAAACAAAAAGGAAGGGTTTTGAAGGCCAGGAACTTCGGGTTCTATTCAACACTAGTGCTGAAAGTTTTAATATCCCACTTTGCTCCCAACAGCTAATGAGATAGGGCCTCATCTCATGAGTTAGATGTGAAGAAATAGTTGTTCTTTCAAGAAAGCCTTCGGACAGATAGTGACTGTAGTTGATGTTATGCTTGAAACCTGCTCAAAACAGATTTTAATTGTTCATACCCCCAAATATATATTTGAGATGACATGTCAATTAGCTTGTTTTAACATTTCATAATACATGCATATTTGAAGCTTTGTGGTTTATGCCATAAATGGATTTCTACCTGTCAAAATGTTTTAAAAGAAGGAAAACATACAGAAACAAGAATGCATAAAATGTATGTGTGCTTATACACACACACAGGAATTCATTTAGTGTTGGCAATACTGGAATGTGGTAGATAAACCTAGAGACACTCCATTGCAGAGAACTGAGTGTCCCTTTCACAGCAGGTATCATGTGAGCATAGCTTCTTGGTTAGGTGTGGGTCTCTGCGCTGTGGGATTTCAGGTGGTTTGAACGTGAGCAGGTCTTGCGCGTGCTTTAACAGCCTGAGCTCAGACCTGGATCTGCCCTGTTGTATGCGCCGCTGGCAGCTTTTATTTTATTGGGTTTGTTTGTTTTGATCATTGTTTTTTGTTTTGTTTTGTTTTACGGGCTTTTTAGTGAAAAAGAAAAAAAAACCATAAAATTTGGTGGGTAGGTGGAGAGGAACTGGGAGGATCTGGGGGAGGGGAAAGAATACAATCAAAATATATGAAAACATTTAATTAAAAATATTTATAGGCAGACACTGGTGATACAGTATAGAACATAGCATGGATGATGATAAGAGAGAAGGAGGGAGGGAGGGGGAGGGGGGGAAGGAGGAGGGGGAGAGGGAGAGGGAGAGAAAGAGAATCTTTTACTCTTCCTTGTCTCTATTCCCTACTCTCTACTCCCTATACTTACATCTACAATGCAGCCAAACTGTCCTCAAGTGACTACTTCCTGCTTGCTGATGGCCTAAATCCCTTCAGTTAAGAAAAGAGCCTTTCACAATTAGACCAATATCAGTTTGCTAGTAACAAGCTAGCAGTATACCAATGATACAATGAGGTAACACTTTCTGCGGATGCTCTGTGTGCTGTGGTCCTGCATAACAAGTTACTTTGTTAGTGTGATTACAGAGGCAGGGCGGTGGTGGGCAGTTCCGGATGAGGGTAATTAGGGTAAAAGAAATAAGAGGCTGTGAACTCTCAAGACTATATAGCCATGCTTCAGATCGTCCTTCAACATAGATATAGGCTTAGGAAACATTTTTAATGGTAGATACTCCCCTGTGGCTACACAGTTAAAGTGCTCTGTTGCCTGTAATTCTTGCTAGTTGTTACTTAATTAACAATAAACCTTCCTTACCAAGCATTAGGCAAGGCACAGGCCACCTTCGTCGTTATGTTTTCGTTTCTTCCCACAATGTTAACAACAATATTTTTACCCTAGAGTCCTTTTAGAGTCAATCAACATAATATTCTGTTTGGGATAACAATTCTGTTTCATGTTAGGTTTCAAATGCACAGCATTGATTTACATTTATAGATTATTTGTAGTTTATAATCTTAAAGTGTAAATCACGTCTGAAGTGCCTAAGACATGGTCACAGGCAACAAGCTTCTATTAACTAAGATGATAACACACCAGAAGCTTTGTCCGGGCTGCAAAAAAAACCAAACAAACAAAAAACAAAACAAAACAAAAAAACCTAAAGTTCATAGATCAGCTTTCTTTTTGCTTACTTTTCCTCCATAGCTAGAGTTTGTGGTTAGGTTATAATCAGCATAAATGAAAACAAATGAAGGAAAATATGACTCAAATGTACATGCTCTGTGTCTGCTCATGTTTCATCCATAGATATTAAAATATTATTTTCCAGTATTAGCTCATGGAAGGAACGCTTTTAAACTTCAAAATACAAATTACATACAAATGTGTTGCACAAATATAAGTAGCGGTTTCTGGGACGTGTGAGCATTAGTCTTCAAGGTACCATCAAGTAAGTATATATACTCTCATGACACACTCTCTGTGGTGAAGTAGGCATGGTGCCGTTGCTTTAATCACGTGGCTAGAGAAAAATTACTCCAGGAAAACTCAATGACTTGTGCTGTGAAACTAATTATCAAGTCAAATACTCCTGCCACCATTTTAAGTTGACTCTTTCACCTTAATTGTGAGCTTGATCAAGCCAGATTAAACTCAATAGGTAACAAAAGAGAGGGAGAGAACACTTTGATGGGCGGATCACTTAATCGGAGTGCTGTTAATTGTACTGGTTCTGGTAGGAGGCCTGAAAAGTCTAGTCTTGGTCAGCATAGCGCATCACAGCCTACAAAGGTGTAGGCTCTGTCATCTTCCAGGGGAGATTGTCTTCTTGCTCCTAAATAGTGAAATTTCGATCCTAGCCAACACTCAAGATCACCTAGGGGAAGTTCCAAGAATTTAAGTATTCCTTTCTCTTACTCTACCCCAAAGAAGTCTTGTCTGGGGCTCACGCATTGCCAGGTTTGAAAGATCCAGAGCTAAGTTCCATTGACCATGCTGAAAGAGGAGCAAAGCCAAGACTTATAGAATTTGGCCCAGAAATATTATTTTTTCCTCTTCAAACCAGATTTTTTTAAAGAGTATATCTGTTGAAAGCCTTAGCTATTTCTATGTGGAGGCCTTGTATAATTTCAGAGCAAACCAGAGAGCAGTTTCGTCTAGCAGGAGCGTTCCTGTGGGATGTTATTAAAGGGGATTCGGTTAACTGGTGGGCTGAATTAATAGTGAATATTAAGGTAGACTCAACCTCAGAAGCTGGGCATATTAACAAAGTGACCAATGTGGGGGTACAAACCTCGAGTTCACTTCAAGTTTCCTATCTCTCAGAAAACAAGGACTCGTGGGAATGAAGGAGACACTTTCTTCCTTTACTGGTTAGGAGTGAATGGTCCGGCCCCTGTCAAAACTTAGATCTGTCCAGAGAGATGTAGGAGAGGTATAATTATCCAGGGTAAGCAAAAGCATAAACACCAGGCTGAAAAACAGATTCTAGAAATCTAAGGAGGACCAGGTTCTGTCCTTAAACTACCCCTTCCCTGAATAATCTCCTACACAGGATACCCTTGAAATTACATCAACATCTAAAACTGCCTCTTCTTGTATCGGCCCTTTGGAGGAACTGTGGACAAAGAGAACATTTAATGCACTACCACTGAGATCCTGTCCTGCTAGGCCTGTCGAGGAAACACTTAATCATAAATAACTCCATTAAAGTGTGTAAGTTATTGAAACACATAAAAACGAGAGCATGAACGCATTGAAGTCATATTTCTAGAGTGGGAAAGAGGATGGAATTCCTTAACAAGGTTTGAGTTGCACAAATTTAATCAGAAGTTTCCATTTCAACCAAGATCTGCTTGATCTCATTCTACTATGAGCAAGGAAATATCTAATAATTAACTAATGTTTCACAGTAAAGCATGTGAACAAATGGACTCATACTCAGAAAATCTTTAATGCATACAAAGCCAACTGGATTGTCTCTGTGAGTTAAGAAGTCAAGAATGCAGTTGAACCCATAATACACTCAAAACTTCAACTGTAAGAGACTTGTCTGACTCGAGAGGTTACCATTATCATACTAGAAGAGTTGGAGGACCTTATATATTGATTATATTCAACCAGCATATGCTGATGGGCCATACTAGGTTACTTGAATGTATATCTGTGTATCATGTGTGTACAGCACCCACATTGGTCAGAAAAGGTTATCAATTACCCTGTTACTGGAGTTACAGATGGTTGTGAGGCTCCATATGGGCTCTGGGAATAAAATCTGTGTCCTCTTAAAGCAGACAGTGCTCTTAACCAACAAACCATCTCTCTAATCCCAAAAGTTCATTTTCTTTAAGAATCTATAATTTTCAGGTATGGTAACATATGCTTTTAATACCAGCATTCTGGAGCAAGGACAGGCCAGCCAGGGCTACCTAGTGTATCCCTATGTCTAAAACAAAATCTGTAATATAGATTTTAATCCCAGGTGTGGGATTATGGGGCTGCTTCGTAACAGCTGACTATGATTTGCCTCGTGCTGTAGCAAAGGTGTGGCTTTCCCAGTTTCTGCAATTGTGTGATATTTGTAATTCTGTGAACTTTTCAGGGGGTATATAAATCCTAGGGCCCCAAGAGGTAGGGTTGGTGGTTAGAGGTTACTCAGGAGAGTTGATTGTGGCTTGTTAATAGTCAAGCTCAAAAAAAGAAACAAGAAAAAAAAATAGATCCAAGGATCTTTATTTCTCTCTCCCCTCTATACTTTTTTCTCTCTTATCTAGTGATAGAGGATGAAACCAGGGTGGGGTTATAAAGGGTGGGAAAAAGAAAAACCCACAAAGTAACTTAGACTGGCTACAAAACTGTTTTTCAATTAATTGTTAACATTCTTAGTATCTCGGTTTTCTTCAAATACATAAAAATGCAAGCATATAAAGAGAAAGATTTTCTTTTAATATATTCCCCCAAGATAAACCAAACCTTATTTAATTACTTGTGGTGGAGGTGAAATCTCTACTTGACGATCTATCTGCTTAGATGCAGGAGTCTCATAAAGAGGTTAAAATCACGCAGTGTTAAACTGACAAATGAAATAAATACACTGATAACCACAGCATAGAACTTTCTTATTTCATGGATTTACATTTTGGCATAATCACTGGCCCATTTGTGAGCAAGCATGACCTTCAAGCAAGCAAAAATCTACCTAGTTATCCTAATTCAGAGACCACACACCCCTAGTGAATCAATGTGGGGATCTAGAACAGATTACAGTAAATACCTGTTTTAGGTTTCCACCATTAGGAAGCAGGTGTCTCTGCTTAGAGTACAAGTGTGCCGTTAAAACTGGTGACATTAAAATCGGATTATAGTCCATTGGAAATATGGTATGAGGTTTAAAAGTGGCTGAAGACACGCATCAGAAGTAGCACCAGCCACCAATCCCTTCCAACGTGGATGTCAGAAACAGTTTGGCTTGTAGTGTCTTTGGTGTCTGGGTTATTTATTTATTTATTATTTGGTGTTTTAACTACTATGTAAACATCTCAAGTAGCAAGTAGTTTGTTCTTGTGATTTAAATTTTTCTCTTTCTGGAATTCTACCTCTAGAAATAATCTAAAGACAACAAAAAGGCTCTCTGCACAGAGATGTGTTGGCAGCATTATCTGTAAGACTGACATTTTTAAAGAGCAATCTATATGCCTAAGAATACTGACAAGTTCAATTTCCATGAAAGCATATGTTGAAGCATTACATAGTCATTAAACACTGTATTTGCAAAAAGTTTTAACGGGCAAAGAGAATGGCTTTCTTTACTGTGCAGAGTATAAACAGAACAGAAATGGTATAACTGGTACAATATCAACTGTGTAACATATGCTCACGGGCAATGCTTGGTAGATGTTCATGGTTGTCAGCAGGTGGGCAGGAAAGAGGATATGTGATAATTTTCTTCTCTGTATTCTCCTCTCATTCTCCATTTGGCAGAGGAACAGTTATTATATTTTATTACACACACACACACACACACACACACACACACACACACACGGCAGTGGGGATACTAGACGTGCTTGTTCAAAGCTCTTCTACATATAGTACTATAAATGTTATATTAGGTAATTATCAAAATGTGATAATTTTATCCCATAAGATTTCTAGAATTAACTGCTTTTCGATTGCCTTTTAATGGGCAATTCTCTGCACAATTATGTAGCCTAATTATTCAGAGGAGGGAAGAGAAAACTTCACAGCATTTTCCAGTCAGCCTGCGCCCATCTACACAGTAAAGTGGCTGGAGAGGGGGTTGCTAAACTTTCTGCTACAGTTAGAGTTATGACCACCATGGAGGAAACTGAGAAGACTGGTGTAACACCATGCCTCTCTGTTCTTAAATACTAAGCAAAACAGAGACAAAAGCAAATCGTTAATTTTATAAACTGGGTTTCAGTTTGCTTAAGGATCATGAGTTATTTTTCCACCTTAGCTTCAAATTAACTACCATAATTTTAAATTCTACAGTGATATCCAAATAGTAATATTCTGACTTGTTCTCTGACTGAAATGGGGAAAGAAAGAAAGAAGACAGAGAAGGAAAGGAGCAGGAAAGGAAGGGGGGGAGAGAGAAAAAAAACACTTCTAGGGAGATGAGGAGATTACATTTTCCTATATGTTGAGGAATAGCAAACAGACTGGTGACAGTCACCTTTTCACTGCACAGATCCCTGAAGAGAGAAAAAGTGAGATCTCAGATCTGGAAGGATCAAAGACTGGCTTGAGAAGGGCATAGATATTGACTATCTCGAGAGATTTCTGAGAACGTTCAGAACACGGCTCCTAAATTATAAAATCTTGCTTTGTCCTTGGAAGTGAACACTTAAGCCATCTACACCAGGGTTCAGAACTTCCAGCCCATAGGGCAGGCTCCGCCTTGAACCCAGTGCCGGTCCTAGGCCCTGACCTTCTTCTGGTTCACAATCTAGCTTTTTTTTTTCCCCCTTATCTTCTAGAAGAAACACTCCAGGTTTGGCGGAGGCTTTGGTGAAAGTGCTAAGACTTAGAGTTATGTGCAAACTCAATCAGAGATCAAGAAGCAATGAAAAACCAGGTCATGGCATGGGCATGGCATGTTCTCAGGAACAACCACCGCATCTGCAGTCTAGAAACTCAGAGCCTAACAACAGGGTCCAGGGCAGGGCAGAGAAGCAGATCTGTGAAAGGAGCCCCGCTCTGGCCTGCGCAGGCTTCGTATGGTACTTCTGTTCTCACCGCCAAGGACAGCCATTTACCCAGGAACCCAGACCTGTGGTCCATTCCCAGGATCACAGGACGAAGACCCTTAGCTTGTAGTTCCCATTTGACTCGTACCCAGACCTCATCACAGAAAACTGCTTCATACAGTTTCTCAGTTTCTCAGATGGTTGGTCAGATGAGGTTCATACTTCAGTTCTTCACAGCAGAACTCTAAATTTTACCAGCCGCTTCAGTCCACCCTCAGATCCCTTGGAAACAGCGTTCTAAGGCGCCCAGACTAGCTCACCTCCCTTCTCAAGTGAATCTGAGAGCTGGAGTGTCTTTCTTCTCAGACAAACACTGTCTTGAGGTCACCATGAACCCATCTGTCATTCTTCACATGAAACATTACAGGACCTATTGACTCATACAACCAAACATATAAAAATTATAGCTTTCATTTTGCAACAGATGTTTTATCATAGATGATGCTTGGGCAACCTGACTTGAGAACATTTTGCCACAGCTCATCCTTTCTGTGTCTTAGTAAGATTCCAATATTTGCTCTAAACTTGCCTGTCTTGGGCAAGCGGAGGTGACTGGTCGGTATTAGGAAGGACTAGAGCAGGCAGTCACTGTCCCGTGCATAGCTGCCATCTAATGGTGGACTCAGCTGTGGAACCTGTGAGCACCTGCTGTCAGATTTTCACGTAGAAACAACGTTTCAGAGCGTAGGTCTAATTGAATTTTGGAATTAGACTTTGGGAGAAATGGCAATGATTAAGAATGTAACCTAACTCTTGCTTGGATGAAAACGTGGGGTCTTATTTTAGGTGTACCTACTTCATGAGCGTGCAATTTCAACTTGAGAATGTGTTTATGACAATTATAAAGAAAAAAAATATTCCAATACACCCTTGAGCAAGTTCTATGACTTCTTATTCTACTTCTCCTTTCTCAACTCCTACCTCCCCAGTGACAGTCCTCCTTCCCCAGCCTCCTATTCTTCTTGCTCCATATCATTATCATTATCTGGTCTCCACAATCAGCCAAACGAGACTCAGGGTTCATTTTTCAAGATCACTCTTCCTAGAGATGGGCACCTTGTGTCCCCCTTTATCTAGTATAACCCCCACACTGAATTTTAGCTCTTTTTTCTTATCAGCAATGTCTAGATATCAAGGGCATGGGAATCAAGATTCTTTGGGAGACTGACATGCTAACAGCATAGGGTGATCAAGGCAGAGCATGGGGAATAAGTGCTTATTCTACTGACTGATTCATTTTATTAATATGCCTGTTCACAATTGTAGCCTGCAGGATGTTGTGCTGGTTTGTTGCATTTCTGTCTGTGTGCTTCTGTCAACTCGATACAACTGGAGTCATGTGGAAAGAGGGAACCTCAGTTGAGACCTGTGGGCAAGTCTGTGTGGGGCATTGTCTTGATTGGTGGTTGATGTGAGTGGACCCAGCTTAATGTGGGTGGTACTACCCCTGAGAAGGTGGTCTTAAAGTACGTAAGAAAGCAAGCTGAGCAAACCCTGAGGAACAATCCAGTAATCAGCACTCCTCCCTGCTGTGTGCATGGCTTCCCACCTCCATGTTCCTTTCCTAAAGTCTCTGTCTGGATTTCTATGATGTTCTACAGTATCACTTTAAGTTGAAATAAACTCTTTCCTCCCCAAGTTACTTTTGGATATGGTGTCTTATTACAGCAATAGAAAACTAACTAGGACAAATACCAAAATAACTTATGCCCAAGTTCATTATACAAATGGTTATTTTTTTTTCTAAATTACATATAGCAGTAAATACATGTAAGAACTATGGAGATAGTCATTATTTTGCACTATTGGGGGAATAAAGACCAGAAAAGGTCTGCACATGTTCAGTTCAGAGATTGTTCTTTGAATGCGTTCAATCTGCAGTTGGTAGAGATCTACAGACATGAAACCAGCAAATACAGAAAGCCAATTAGAGTTTCAAAGCCATGATATGTAAAGGAGAATAAGAGATGTGTATCAAATATCTCTTTTATCTCTTAGGAGTTCTTGTAGAGTCATCTTTGAGTTATACCTTGGTCTTTAGCATTTTACTGGGGAAATGTCAAGGTCTGTGTAGATATAAGATATGATAGATGTCCCTTTGGTTGAAGAGAGTCCTCTAAAAACCTATATATAAGTAGTTACCTCATGGACATTAATAGCAAGTTGACACCCACATTCTATCATGAACTTTTTCTGTAATGATTTTTCACTGGAGAGGGGGGAGAATTTGCCCCAATCTACAGTTAGAAAAATAGAGACATGAAGCACTCAAGGACTTCTTCCAATATAGTCAAAGAGGAAGACAAAAGCTAATGGCTTACAGACGCAGGCTATTGTTCAAAGCAGCAGCACAAATCATGTTATCTTTGATGTAACATGTGTAGACCGAGCACAAATGTTTGCCTTTGAGAATTACAATAGTCAGAGTGGAAAAAAAAAACTCTTTTCATCTTTTTATTTTAAAATTCCAGTGTATATGTAGTCACTCCTCTAAGGCAAGCCAAGGTATTTTTTTATAAACAACAAATTTGACTATAAATTATGCAATATGTTAAATTAAAATTTCCTTGTAATAAATCTTAATGGTTTCTTCCTCTTTTCATTGGTTCTTTTATGGGAGGAAAATGTGGTAATTATGACAAGACTAAGGTTTTACTCTTTCATCCCAAATTCCAGTGACTAGAGGGGCTGAGTTTTTTTGTTGTTGCTGTTTTGTTTTGTGTTGTTGTTATTTTTTGTTAGTTTGTTTTGTTTTCAACTGAGAGGTGTCTCAGTGGTTCTCACCCAGTGAGTCATACCTACCAAGCCCTTAGGTGGCCCTCAGACCGGAAGTGGACAAGTGTCCTGTTATAAGTGACACAAATGACTACCATATTATGTGGGAAGCCATCACACTCAATCCTAGAAACCAGGATAAGAGTCTTGGACAAGATGAGTCAACATCATCCCAGAACATTAGAATACAAGTAGGAATCAATTTGATTAGGGAAAAAAAAAAAGTCTTCCACAAAGAGCCCTGGTGCTTCTAAAGCTACATCGAGTTAGAACTTAAATCCACTGAGCTAGGCTTAAGGTGAAAGAAGGGTAACTAACTTTCCAGAATCTTCCTTACAGCCTGTACGAACACATTGAATTTATTAGAACTCAGTAGGCTAGGTTGAAGAGATGTGAGCAGCTCTAGCTGCTGCTGTACCTTGCAAGCTGTGAGCAAATAAAGCCTTCAGCTGCGGGCAGAGGCTTTGAAAATTCTTCTGAAATGACAGGTTTGAGCTCTTCCTCTTGCTTCAACTGGCAAGCCCAAGGCCTCTATGTTTGACATCAAATTGCACAAACTGGCTCGGTTCATTCACATCTTGCCCAAGCTCATTCTTTTAGGATTGAGAGGAATTTGTTGCTCACGGCTTAGAAATGTACAATTTATCTGTGCATCCTTCCTCCCTCTTATCCGGTCAGTTTTTTAAAAGATATTTATTAAATCCATTTTTCTGATTTTAGAAGGACTGTGCTTGTTTGTTTGTATGGGTTTTTTTTTAGAAAACTTTGAATAGTATAGGAAAAATAAAATTACTGAAAATAACCATTGCCAATATTAACTTGAATGAAGCATGAACATTATATCCCAAGCTTTTCAGTGGGACTATTTCCTAACAAATATTTAATCCATGTCAGTACATCTCTTGTTTGGGTGTATATATTTATACATAGAATGCATATAGCATTTGTTTTCAAATGGGGTTTAATTGCATAATTTATTAGTACAATGCTAGGATGTTTTGCATACTTTTTATAGAGTCATACCTAGTATGTAACCTCTTCGAAATCATGTGCCTACTATGCTTTAGCAAGCTCCAGGCTCACACAGCCCTCGACTCCTTAGTTCTTAACACCAATCTGACATGATGGAGGTGGCAGGGATTGTTATTCTTGCATTGCAGATGGGGCATCTGAAGCAAAGAGTGGTAGAATATGGGAGGTGTGGCTAGAGAAAAAGCTGTTTGGAAAGCAGGTAGAATAAAAGGTGTGGGTGAAGATAGGTACTGGGAATTCGTGTCTGCATGCAGCCTTAGCACTTTGAAATAATAACGTAGAAAACACATTGGCTCTGGGATATTTTTCCATGAATTAAGAACTAAGCCAGACCTTGAAGAGTCCACGTGGACGTCCGTGGAAAGTTAAACCAGTTGCATATGAGGAGTAGCTGCCAGAGTCCTGCCTGAACGAACACTTAGAGTCAGAATTAGAGCTACAAGAAATTCTGAGAAGCTGGTGTTGCATATGGATGTTGGCATTAAAACGTGCATATGTATGCCTGTTACAAACACAGAAACACTCAAAGAATTTTAAGGCCGAAGTAACACCAGAGCCACTGTTATTGTGTCTGTGTGGTAATCTTTTCTTGGGCACGCTTCTGCTTAGCTAGCTGCTGGTAAATTCTTTTTCCTGAGTCAACCCTGCTGGGAGTCAGCAAACCACCACAGATGTCAGCAGATCTCTGCAGCTTCAAGATGTATATTCTGATCCCTGCAGGGGTCGGGGAGAGTTTTATTTTTGCTTGTGCCGGCTTACACAATTGTCTTCGGCTATAACCTTTTGCTTTTCTTTGAAGTGTGAGCTATCGAAAACTAGATAAAGCAGACGGAGCCATTTTCTGATTCGAGGTGACAGAGTAGACCCAGGCATGAGTGATAGTGTTTTTTAAAGATGGAAATAGAATTATGAATCTGCTAAATCTCATTTGCACTTTCCTTTGAAAAGGTGGAGCCCAAAAAGAAATTTTTTCGGGTACCTTTTCCCATGAAGAATAAATAGTAAAATTGAAGATAACAGACAGGTGGCAACATTGCCCACATAGCACAATGAAGTTAACAAGAGGGAGAAGAGATGGCCGACTGTGCACATGACAAAGGGTGACAGACGCTGCATCCCTGTATTCAGATAAACACTGTTATTCCTGTGACCAGATAAATATACAATCTTGGTTCCCGGATTCTTTCAATTCCTGGTATAATTTTTTAAAATAAAGTTGTCAACCAGGTCTTTGGCATTTTTATTTTTCTGAAAATAGTTCAAAATGACCTAAGGGAAATTTTCTAAATCAAACAATGGTTCCCACGGCAAAGGCAGCCTTGGTGTGTATTATAACAAAGACAGCTCCAGTGTGTATGTGGCAAAGACAGTCCTGGTGTACATATGTGGCCCAAGCAAAGCAATTTGGTTTTAACTCATACAAGGATCTGGGGAAATGTGTTACATAGAACAAAATTAATTTGATATACATGTTTTGAAGTATAGGAAAATGATGGTTTACATGTGACTAAATTTGTTCCATTTGTCTCACCCCTTTCTCTGGTATATAGAAAAGTGTACAACTGTTGTGTCTAAGCTTTTCTTTTTCTTATCTATGCAATAAGAGAAACAGGTTTTGTTTCAAAAGATTGTTATGATTAGATGATGCAAGCTAGGTAAAATGTCGAACAGTATCTGGGCCTGGCAGATCTCTGATTGGTCCATTCTACTTTTTCCTTACTTTCTAAGGTGCTTGAATAATACATGAGGGGTTCAACAGGACAGCTGAAGAAAGTTCAACTGATGAGGGCAAAAAGCATTCATGTCTACAGGACCTACCATTCATTTGTGAATGGGAACTGTATACTTAGCACATAATAGATGCTCAATAAGTAAGACATATGTTGTCACATACCTCCCCTTCTCTCATAATAACGTGGAAGGTTATTTCTCTTCAATCTCATTTTTGAGTTGAGGAAATAAGACTTGGGAGGTAAAATTATTGCCCAGTGCCACACAACAGAGCGGAGATAGAATTTCACCTGAGTTCTGTTTCAGGGCCCCTGGGTTTGCCACGACAGTATGCCACACCTCTTATTGAGGTGTGGGACAGGCATGCCTTGGGCAGGTTCATTCATCCAGAACAGAACAAGGAAGGCAAAAATAATCTAAAGGCATTCTGGGGAGGGGGGGGCGGAGGGAGGCAAAGTGGCTTCTCTGCATTCTAAGAGAACTCTCCTTCCATGCAGCAATGTGACCTCTGAGCTGGATGCAATTGAGAACTAGTTCACTCTACTTTTTTATGAGTACTGCCCCTCACAGACACAGCTTGCCTCTCAGTGCACACCCCACTGAAGCAGTATGACTGAAGGATGTGGCAGGTGGCTATAGCCAATCACCTTGAAAACATGTGACCTGGAAATCTGCCAAGGTTTTCAGTAGAAGACTTCATAACACCCAAAGGATCCTAGAGCCATTTCATAAAAGAGCAAGTTGCCTAAAACACCCAAATATGCCCAGCAAGTAAAATCATTTGTAATTATCATAGCCAATAAAATAATTTTTAAAAATGCATTTTTATACAAAGTAAATTTCTCCTCAATATTCTTTTCTCAAGTTCAGAAAGAATAAGGAAGTGCAAGTGAAAAGAAAAGCAACCACTTAGGACATTTCCCCAGCTCCCACTACTGCTAACAGGTTAAGATATAACCAACTTCTCTGATGCTGCCCCTAAAGGGTAACCATATCGTCTTTAATCTCTACTTTGCCAGACTTTTTCTATCTGTGCAACTACTTGAATTTGTCGACCAAGGTTATACTAAAGACAAGAGGGTGTGCCACTAAGGATACAGGTGAGCGTGTAAAGCCTTCTGTGAGCAAGGGGAACCTGCCTGAGCAGGTTTAAGAAGGAGTTGGAACTGTTCCACTTTACCATTAAAGGTTGCACCTAAATATGGCCCAGAAGGAAGTTAGTTAATGTATTTTCTGAGAACAAAAATATATACATTCTTCTAATCTAATACTTCTACCACAAGCCCCTATTAAAAAAAAAAAACAAAACGTTTGAATGTGTTCTCCTTCAGCATGCCTTTTCGGACATTAATTTCACAGCTCTGAGAAGTTACAGACTGGGGTAGCAGTGGCTAGAGCAGCCAGAACAAATTTTAGCAGTATTAAAGAGGTAATTGAGGATTTAATAGGTCCCAGGTGTCTTCTAACCTATGACTCTGGCCTTCCATGCATCTTAGGACAAATCATTTGAATCCCACAGAAATCTTATGACAGGATGGTCGGCAGGGAAAAAAATGATGAGTCAGCACATCCGACCCCAGCGTGAATCAGGGAGAAACATCCCCAGGACCAGAGATCTGTTCAGCACCTGGAAAGCTCACACAAAACTACACCTGATATATGAGTGGTCTTCCTTTTAGATTCAACCTTGGTGTTTCCTTCTCCTAAGTACTCTTGAGTAGGTATGGGCAGAGTAAGCATATGATAGTTAACCTAGAAAGGAAAGGAAAGTAGCCCTTCAGCACCACAAGCACCCTTACCAAACTCAATCAAGACAAAGAAGGCTAACACACGGCCATTCAAAGAGAGGCCAGGCACGGTGGCACACACCTGCAATCCCAGCCCTTGGGGGATGAGAGGAGATTATTACTGCTAAGTTCAAGACCTTTCTGGGTTGCATATCAAACACAACTGGGCGTGGTGATACAAGTCTGTAATTACAGCACTTTTGGGGTAGAGACAGGAGGATGAGGATTTCAAGGTCATCTGTGTGTACATAGCCAGTTCAAGGCAATCCTAGGCTGCATGAGACCCTATCTAAAACAAAACAAATGGAAGTTAGGAAAGAAGGAAGGAGGGAAAACATTATAAATCTTCAACTACTTTAAAGAAGTAAAACAAAGTTCTGATGTTTCTTAAGATCTCTCTGTGACTGTCTCTGTCTCTGTCTCTCTCTCTCTGTCTGTCTCTGTCTCTCTCTGTCTGTCTGTCTCTCTCTCTCTCTCTCTCTCTCTCTCTCTCTCTCTCTCTCTCTCTCTCTCTGTGTGTGTGTGTGTGTGTGTGTAAATCCCTATTTTGGTAGCTCTGCTTTATTGATTATCTAAATATGGGTTTAACCTAGAAACCCGCTGGTTTTTGTAACATCCAATCGTGATTCATTCCCATACCTGGATTTCCCTTCCAGCCTTAAGCCAGAAGGTATGTCATAGACACCACCCAGATACTCTCTGCTTTTAGAAAAAAAAAATGTAATATCTGTTTTTATGAACTTCACAGAGTTCGCATGCATCTTAAAGAGTACATTCTTTGCAATATGATCCTAACTGACCTACATTTGAGGTTAACACATGATTCTCGGTGTACAAATAGCCCAGCTAAGTAGAATTGATAAAGGCAAGGACATTTAGCCAATTTTCTTCAGTAAATTACTGGGCAGCTCAGAAGAGTTGCATTGCTTCATGTAAGACACTAATTCCCTGGAAATAAATGTCTTGGTCAGCTCACAAGTCATGAAACTAAATATCGAAGAAGTGGACTCGTTAGCAGAGCTAAAAATAAAAAGACAACAGGAAAGCTACCTGTGTTTGAATTATATTTATTGAGGCTGGTTTTGACCTTCTAAATATCCACATGTCACCAATACACTTTTCAACATCTCTACCATGTGTATTATGGAATCTCTTGTCTGTGGAACTTCATTAATTTGCCAATCATCATTTTGGGTGTTGTTCTCCATTTTTAACCATGATTAGCTAGAGCCTCTAGTGAGGCATAACTCTGTTACTTCATGGAGAGGATGCAACATCAATGCCTCTTTCCCACATTCTGCCAGGGGAACCAAGTGCTATACTCTCTCACCCTGTTCCCGCAGCTCGGATGAGGAATTTCTGTGCACATGTTCAAACTGATGTTTAGTCAGTGGGATCAAGAAGGAAACTCTAGACCAGTGGTTGTCGACCTGTGGGTCAGACCCCAAAGGGGGTCACACATCAGATATCCTGCACATCAGATATTTACATTATGATTCATAACAGTAGTGAAATTACAGTTTTGGAGTAGCAATAAAATAATTTCATGGTGTGGAGGGTCACTACAACACGAGGAACTATGTCGAAGGGTCACAGCATTGGGAAGGTTGAGAACCAGTGTTCCAGAGAACCCTACTTAAGATTCTGTCCTGCTTTGCAGCTGAGCTGGTAGAATTGAAGTAAAAATAAAAGGTTAGCTTTTGCAGTGATGTGCGTTATCTTGTCAAAGGTCTTAGCTTGAACCCAGAGTTTTTAAATTCTTATTTCCACTAGCCTGTTGGGTATGTATACATTTGAGATTTTAGGTGTTTATATATGCATATAAGCTACTTCATATATTCATAATACTAAGTAGCCCTTGAATGTATTGAAAACTATTCTCATGAGCCTTGATCCCTTGCCATGCTATCTCTCAGAAGAGAAAGACCGCTGATCAGATTCTAGCCTCTCTCCTCACAGAGAAGAAGGCCAAGTCCTGTGATAGTGGTTGCCTTGTTCAAGATCATAGAGTCTTTACATATATGGGTTATGTCCATATAATATTCTTCCACCATCCACATCTTCTTCAGATGGTCTCTAATAAGCAACATATTAAAGGCAATAGAATCAGGCCTATCAAATGACTGTTTATAAGGTCACCTCTCATCTCTGCTGTCCCTGACAACTCACTATATAATTTCTTATATTTCTTAATCTGTATATCAATGCACTCTAGCAATGGCATTATAGTCTGCCTCTCCCTCTGTGAATATTTCTCTGAGTAGAAAGGGTTTGTCTTTATTTGCTTATCTGTTGCTGTGATGGCCATCAAAACCAAACCAACAAGAATAAGGAAAGGTTTTATTTGGCTTATGGTTCCTCATAGTGGGCTATCACCCAGGAAAGTCAAGGCAGAGACTGAAACAGAGACCACAGAGGAAAGTTATTTACTGGTGTGCTGTCCAGCTCATAATTGGCTAGCTTTGTATTCCCTTCAGGACTATCTTGCCAGGGTGTTGCTGTCCATAGCATGCTGGGCCCTCCCACATCAATCATCTGACAAGAAAATGCCCCTGAGACTTTCCTATGGGCCAATCTGATGGGAGGCATTTTCTCGGCTGAAGATCTTTCTTCTCAATGATCCTAACTGTGTCAAGTTGACGAAACAAAAAAACAAAACAAAGAAACAACAACAAGAATAACAGCCAACACAGGCTTTGTCTTTCCAATCTCTATCCTTAGTATTTACAGAATATACTTAACACTTCTCAAGTGCTCATTTGGGCTGGGTGAATGAACTGAGTTAGCAAAGTGTTTTGTTTCTTTTTAAGCTCCATACTGTACAATCATTCCCTAATGAATCACTTTTGTTTTGTATTCCTTACTCAGACTGCCTACTTGACACACACTTAGATATCTGAAAGTCATCCCAAACTTAAACCATGTAGCCAAAATGCGTAAGTAGATCTAAATACATTCCTTTGTTCATCACGATGATCTAGGAAACCTTCCTCCAGAATATTTTCCAAAACTGTTTATTTTCCACCAGTCTTGTCACTGCTGCCTGAGAGCTAAGCCATCTTTTTTTTTCCGCTTTGAACTTTAATGGTCCCTTGCTTCTTCTCTGACTCCTGCATAATCCAGTCTCCCCAAAGCAACCAGGGTGGTCCTAGGCAAGCTATAGTGCTCTCCACTCTTCTCATGAAACCACTGAGGAAATCTAATAGACCATCATCACAGTCATACTTGGAATGACACCAGAAGTCAGTCTATGATCTACAGAGTCCAGTATTGTCTGCTGGGACTTCATCTCATGCTACCCTCTTTTTTGATCACCAAACCCATGTTTCTGCTTGACTTCAGTTTTCAAAGAAATGTAGTTCTAATGGTAAGATCTCCCCCCCCCCGCCCGCCGCCATTTATGCTCCTCTCCCAATGACTCTGAAGCAGTTTGCTTGGTTTGAGTTTGTTTCTAATTAGCTGTTTGTTAGTACTGGACCTTGCTAAGCTTCCATCAGGCCACAATGAGACCCGTCCTGCTTCCCAAATTAGGAGTTGTGTTTTAGATGCCCATTGAGGCCACTGATCATTATTCAAACAGGTATCCACCACACCGAGACAATTCCTGGCTCCAGCTGTAGGCCATCAGAGCATCAAGACTTAAGTCAGATTTATCTCTAAGGGAAAGACCTGGGACACCATCTGGAAATCAGAACACTGCCAGTTCTGACAAGCTCATAGACATCTCATGACCCCAAACTTGAATCTTGTCCCTCTGAGCTGAGAAGAACCCTAAAGAGAAGTCAGTGGCTTAAGATCATCCTCTTTAAGTCTTTGATGTAACTGTGACCCCCAACTATGTCACCAGTCAACCACACACACACACACACACACACACCTTAGCAATATTTGTCCCCACTCTTGAATAGAGCAGTTGAAGACAGGTAGTTCAGAGAGGTGTCCCAGTGTAGCTGTCCTCTGTTTCTGAGCAGTGCCCTTCCCTTCTCCATCCTGCTCTCTGACGAGAGGGAGGAAAGACTATCCCTTGTTCTCCTTCAACACTAGAAGTTTCTCCAATCATTTTTAGTATCCAAATCAGCCAAAACCATCATAAGAGACTTCTGAGTTCTCTCATTATATGAACTATTACAAAGCAAAAAGGGAGGGGAAGAAAGAGGAGGAGGAAGAGGAGGAGGAGGAAGAGGAGGAGGAAGAAGAGGAGGAGGAGAAAGAGGAAGAGGAAGAGAAAGAAGATGGGGAGGAAAAGGGAGAGAGAAACAAGAGAGAGATTTTAAATTTTGTTTTACATTTTTGTTCAGGTTTAATGCCCTCAATGATGTTTTAGGGCCTGAAAATGAGAGTTTCCCAGAGTGCTTCAGGAGTAGCCTTAAGGGGCTGGCTGATACCAGTTCACACCTCCTCATAACAGCCCTAGATAATTTCATGGTGCATACTTTGTGGAGAGCTGGGAAACTGTACATTTTTAAACAATTGTTTAATTATTTAAACATTTTTAAATAATTCCACTCTGACAGATTCAGGGAGACGTTAGCTCTGCTTTCACTGTCCATGGCTATTTAGAATCCAGCAAAAAAATTAAAAGATAACATTTTAGCTCTTGGTTTTTAGAACTGGATCTGGGGAAAGACCCACATGATCAGAAACACGTGTTAAAAGTTAGACCATGAGGGAAAGAGTTGGCAGTTGACCAATCATGAGGAAGAGGGCCTGAAGCTATCAAGGTCTCAGAAAATCTTTAAATTCATGGCCAGTCAGAGGGTAGAACTGAGGGGAATCAGTCAGTAAAGCATTTTCCCTGGAAAGCACCAGACCTGAGCTCCATCCTAGAAACTGTTTTTTTTTTTAAAATGGATACAGTTGTACTCACCTGTAATCCCAGTGCTAAGCAGGACAGACAGGCAAATCCCTGGAACTGTCCTGGTCAACTAGTTTAGCCTATTTAGAAAGTTCCAGGCTAGTGAGGGACTGTCTCAAAAATCAAAAGGTGGGAAGTGCCTGAAAGATACCTGGTGTTGTCTTCTGACTTCCACATGACCATATATGCATGTATCACACTCACACACATTCACACACACTCACACTCACACACACACACACATACACACACACACACACACACACACACACACACACCATGGGGTGGGGTCATGACTAGTGAAATTTTGCACTTTTTTTTTTCAGAAACCAGAATGGTCTTGGGCTCACTATGTAGCCAAGAATGACATTGAGTTCCTAACCCTTCTGCCTCTCCATGACAAATTCTAGGAGTATGGGTGTGCACCATCATCCTGGCTTAGGTGGCACTGGGGATCAAACCCAGGGCCTCATGAATGTTAGGCAAGGGCTCTGTCAACGAGCTACATTCCCAGTCCTATGCTTCTTTTGTCTCTTTCCTCTTTTATCTTTATCTTCCTTTTATTCTGACTTTTATGCTGTACCACAGCAAATCCACGGTCTTGGTCTATTTCCCTTTGCATTGGCCTCCCCTATTTTCTACCCTCACACCGTGAGTCTCACACCTGCTGGTGCTGAGGCTGAAGCGTTGGTTGGTGCTAGCTTATAGAGGAGAGAGCGCTGATCTGCTGGTCTGGAAGAGATGATAACTTGGAAATTATTGAAGGCTGTGCTCTGCTTTACACCATCTGTATACTTTCCATGTGAGCCTTCATTTAATCCTAATTACCCTTATCCACTGCCCCCGTATTACTGCATTATGCTTGGGTTTTGTTGCTGGAAATGGTCTTCGAAGGATGTATAGAAAAAGTTCCCAAGAAACACCAACTTGAAAAGGTACACAGAAGTCGGGTATTTAACCAACAGGTTAGAAATAAGAATGATACAGCAACAGGCTAGATTCCAAGGGAAGCCTAGAGCTGATTCTGTAAGCAAGATCTTATTTTGCACGTTTGAACTCTTCAGGGAAAACGTGACTTTACCGACCATGTTAATGGGGGAAAGTTCTAACCCTTCAATAATTTCAAGAAAACCAAACTATGGCTGAGGTCAAAGGGAGTACTTGATTTTGCAACACCAAGTATCCCTTCTGAGGTTTCTCAAAAATGCCGTGGCTGCCCCACACAGAACTCTCTCCATACTTCTACCACAAACACAACAGCACTAATTCAGAGTACATTGTAATCTAGACCACTTTGGGGGCTGCTCCACGGCTGATCTCAGGGGCTCAAATACCTGCTCCCCTCAAATGTAAGAACATAAAGATCAAATGTACTTGAATAGCCTGTAACACCTTTGGAAAGGAAGTGCCAGACAGAAGTGATGGGAAATTTATAGGTTTATATTTGACAAATTCATGTATAAAATAAGTGACTAGCCATACTATGTAAAAAGTAAAGCCAAAGACTAACAGTCAGGAAGCAGAAACCTGACCCACTGTTCCCAGCTGCTTTTATGCACACACTTCTACAGGACCAACATCAGCTGGCAGCCAGATCTGAATGGCTATGAACTGTGGTCCATGCAAAGAATGACCCAAGGCATTTCCTTAACACTTGGAAACACTTAAGGCTCTTTTCCTTCCATTCCTGGCCAAGCTGGTCAGCAAACAGACACAGCTGGTACTGGGAAATGGTTTGCAGCTTCAGTCACTGACTCCAAGAAGAAGATATCTATCTGTTCAGCATCTCCACAGATCTGTAAGCTCAGTTCTCCAATTCCGTATCATCATTCTCTGATTCTTCAGACCAAAGAATGAAAATCAGAAAGACCAGAGCTGTGCTGCAGATTATTTACCTGCTATTTAAAAAAATAAAATAAAATAAAATAAAAGCTGCCCTGAAGATCTGTCAGCAATCTCATAGTTCCAGGACACAGCCAGGGCAATCAGTGACAGAATCAGTGTCACATGTACTGAATAAGGTCACCTTTGCCATTACCTTCAACAAAAAAGTGCTGGAGATGACTCAGTGGTCAAAGGCACTTGCCACTGACCCTGACAACCTCAGTTTGATGCCCAAGTTCCATGAGAATGAAGAAGAGAATCAACTCCAGCAAGTTGTTCTCTGACCTCCATGCCCACGCACGGACACAGGGACACACACACACACACACACACACACACACACACACACACACCTAACTTTAAAAGGAAAGTGCTGAAGTAAGCTAGATAAAGTGCCTCATGCCTGTAATTCTAGTGCCTGGAAGGTAGAGGTGAGAAGATCAGATACAAGACCATCATTCTTGGCTAAATGGCAAGTCCCAAGCAAGATGAGGCCAAAACCCTGTTCCAAGAAACAAAAACTAGTGCTAATGTGTTGGTGGGAAATTAAGACAGGAAGATTCTGAGAGAAAATAGTACATAGCAAGACTCTGTCTCAATGTAAGAAAGACAGTAATAAAAAATAATTTAGAGAAAGTTTTCCTCCTCAACATAACCAGAGAGAAACATGTTGTATGTGGTTCACTCAGACATTTTAAAAAATTAGATAACTACCTGATCTCCCTTCAGTAATTACTCAGACATTTTTAAAAATTAGATAACTACCTGATCTCCCTTCAGTAATTACATGGTTTCTTCAAGGAATCATAATGCTTGCTCTCTCTATTTCTCTGTCCCGTAAGGACACGTAAGAGAGGCATCCGTCTGCAAGCCAGAGCACACCCTAGCCCGAGTCAGGCCCTTCTGGCAACTGATGTTGAACTCTGGAGCTGCTAAAATGTGGAAAATCAATTTCTGCTCTTTAAGCCCTCCAGCCTGTGGTATTTTGGTGCAGCAACCCACAACTGGCCATTGCATGATTGCTTGGAAATAATTCTGTATTTCTAAAGTCCCTTAAAACTAAAAGAGATTCCTTTCTCTTTGCTCTGTTTGAATAAGAGCTCCTCCTAAGCTACTAGTTTGCTAGGAACACAGTATCAACTCACTGAACAAAAAGAATGCAAAAAGAATGATCTCAAAATTTTAAAATCACTGGAGTTCACCTTTAAAACCTCTACTAAATAAAAAATCAAACATAGAATTGTCCAAATCTGCATTCCTATACATATAATCATTTGTTTTTAATTTCAAAAATTTCAAAGATTTTTTTTTAGTTGTAAAGTTTGGGAAAAAAATTATAATGAAAAAATTTGTTATAATCATCATTATCAATAAAACTAATTATGACACATTTGTATGGTGGTACTGTAGTTCCTTCTCTCTGCTAAATCCATTTTAAAAAAAATAAGTTTAGGAACTAGGTCTGGGATGTAAGTTCATCAGTAGAATGCATGCCTATCATGCAAAAGTCCCTTTGATTTTCCCCCATACCGCAAAATCCAGACCTGATGCCACAAGCCTTTAGTCCTCACTCTCATGACACATGGCAGGAAAAACAGAAATTCAAAGTCACCCTTGACTATATAAGTCCACCCTAGACTACATGAGACTGTTTCCTGGAAGAGAAAGTCGGGAACAGTATCTTTGTATGCTGAACACTGTAGCATGAAGCAGATACAATAACCACACATGTTGAGGAACTGACTGAGTAAAGATCTCATGTTGCACTGTATAAGCCAATAAACAGTTCCTCTAGACTAATGTGAAATTCAGGACAGGGCCTCAAAGGCAAATGAAGTTATGTTTACGGTTAAATGAAATTAATCGGATGTCCCTCTTGGTTTAAATAGACAGGAGTTAATTCTGAGATTTCATACGGAAAATACTAGTTTTCCCTGGATTGGACATGTCCTAACAATGAACACAGTGGAAGTAATAATATGTTAATCTCTTATTGCCATTGTAACAAATCACAATTGATCGGTTTAAAATACTTCAGATTTACTTTCTCATTGCTCTAGTGATCTGAGATCTAAAACCCAAATTCTCTACATGTCTGAGTACCATTCTAGGGACTCTGATGGTGAATCCATTTTCCGGTCTTTTAGAGGCAGCCTGCAACCTTGGCCATGGGCACTTTCCAACAGCAAGCCCACACTGACTAGGGGATATTTCTCACAGTACATCTCTCTGATTTTTTTCCACCATTGTCTTTCACATGGAAAGTTCCCATCACTATACAAAGCCTGTCCAGAGTTCAGGATGCCCAGGACTCTGTTACAGTGCAAGCTTCTGCCTTGACCTCCCCTCTACCATATAACGAACGTATCAACAGGTCTGGAAATTAGGATGTAGGCATCCTGAGAACCCATCTTTCTATCTTTGACAACCAATATCAGAATGCCTCTGGCGTGTTTAGACAACAATACAGTTTCCATAGAAATTTCCTGTATCTGATGTAAGTTTGAGTGAGTCTGAAAGAGCAGATGAATAGAAGGCTATTTTTAAAATCATTTAATGTCCCACAAAGGGATTTGGATGGTTTTATAAGGAATGATTCTCTTCATATCAAAATAATATGAATAGTTGCCATGGCATTTGTTTATGTCCCAATTTGAAAATGACATGATTATAAGGTGTATCTAGTGTACAATGCATCCACTCAAAAAGGTAAACAAGACTCAATGGATATCTTTTCATGGCTGTCGCAAGAGGCAAACAGCACAGTGTAGTAGTAGTTCAATCAATTGCCTCCTCAGAGTTTGAAAGTTGGGAAGGTGGAGCAGATAAGACTGAAAGACAAGGCTTATTATTATGGATTTCTATCACATCTGAAACCCCCACTTTTTCTCAGACGGAGGCACAAGTACAGAGGTTACCAGGACAACGTAGCAGCATCCTGTCTCAAAATTAATAAAAAGTAAATGAAATCAAATGAAAGCTTAGACTTATGGTCCTGAAGTTGAGCCCTGATACTCTTGTTGAGACATGAAAAAAAAATGTAAGAACAAAAATGTATGGACACATGCGCATCAAATGCTAATGACAAGTTCAAAGGTCAGAAAACTAGGAAGAGGAAGCTTTAGAGGATGTAGAAAGGATGTTGGAGGGATAACACAGGACAAAGAGCACTTAGATCTAGAAGCTGAAATAATAAACCAGGACCAGTTAGCACCATATACTAGAGACCAAAAGATCCCAGTCATTTTGCATCAGGGAATGAAATATCACTAGAGTTTGAAAGGGAAGTGGGGAATTAGCAAGAATAATATAGACAATCTTTTGCCATAGATTGCAGGGCCCTCTCAGTAAGTGTGATGCTGTTATTTGTGTAGCAATACTATATACTAGACAAACAAAAGACCTGGTAAGATCCCTTCTATTATCACACACACTGGACTGCTTGGGATAATCTGCTCACCCCTTTATTTTCACCTTAGGTTTTCAGCTGACAACACCACCCATGTAAAATAACGAACAAGACGTGCATTTTCTGGGATCTAATATCTCTCCACTTTCTCTTCCCTGTTTATAATCTCCCTCTTTGGGTGACAGGAAATATAGGTGTTTGTTACTAGAGCAAAGCACTCAGGCTTAGGGAGAAAAAAAGAAAGAAAGACAATGGAAAATAATACAGCAAAGCTGTGTTTGCGATTCCTGACAGATGCTTTCATTTATCCCAAGCGTTCTTGTTTAGTTAACTATACAAATTTTTAATCATATAAATGTGGTGGTATTCTAGCCTCCTGTTCTTGATTATGCTTGTCTTCCAGCTGATTTCGCATGCCTCCAGCTCCTGGCACAGCATGCTCATAAATACTACAGCTGGGGCTGCAGGAATTCCAGCCCATACCTGTTAAAAAGTGCGGCCTACGGTCCAGTTTATTTTACTTATCTTTTGTGCCTTGTGCCGTGTTTTCCCAAGGCAGAATGAGAAACAGCAGTCGGACCATTTCTCTGAGTCAGCAGCATCATTGACCACTGGCTCTGGTGCCATAGAAGCCTGTTTTTCCTCTCTCTTTCCATCTTTATTCCTTTGTGGAATCATATGGTCACCATCCATTCATGCTCAGGATATTACAGTGGGAAAGATTATAAGGCTTTATCCAAAGACCACTTTTGTGTAAATCTTTAGTAATTCACATGAAAGGACCGGTCTTGTGTGACTGATGATGGAACTCAAAGGCTCAGAACCTTACTATATGCTAACCATAGCAAAAGTAAGATGGCTTCTCTAACCACACTGAAAAGTGTGAAGAAGTGGAAGAAAATGCTTAAACAAAAGAGGAACTGGAAAGCCAACCTAAGTTTTGCTGTCCACTTGATGAGAACAGACTTTAAAAGAGAAAAAAGAAAGAAAGAAAGAAAGAAAACGGTGTTCAGTTATAAAGTTGAAGACTGTCATGGATGCTCATGGTAGTGGTTCCACGGTAGTGGTTTATACTTAGCGGCCAACCTTTTCCTTAAAGCTATGGCAGAATAGCAACCATCACCACCAAAGAGTGAAACAAAACCGAAAAGCCAAGCCATGGTTTGATGCCATGAACGTTTCTGGATACGGCCCTGGTTCTTCTGTTCACGGTTTCCAGTTGCTTGTTTCCCTTAAGAGTCAAGTCAGCTTGACTTGAAAAATCCTAGTCGGGAAGACAGAAAATGTTGTCATATGGTAGTCCCCCAGCCTTTTACTCAGAATGTGGTAACAGACCAATACCCTTGTCATAGTCAAGAAAAATTTTGAAGGTATAAAGTTTGGTTTCATATCTTTACATGGGCCTTCCAAATGAGAATCTGCGTGTTAGGACTGGAGAGGGATGATGGGTATGAGCACTTGCTACAGAAGCATGAGGACCTGGATTTGGTCTCCAGCACTCACATGTACAGCTATATGTGGCCATGTCCACTCATGTAATCTTAGTATGAAAGGAGGTAGAAATAAGATACCTTGGGCTTGCTAGACAGCCAGCCTTAATGTAGATTCAATAAGAGCCTCTATCTCAAAGGAGTAAGCAAAGAGTGGTAAAGCAAAACATTGGAAGTCCTCATCTAGCCTCCATACATGCCCATGTACATGTATGCACACACACGTACACAGATGCACACACATTCACATAGCCATCCCCCCAAACACTCCCACTCACGTATACTTGCATACACACAGGGGTGTACACTCATACCTCATGCACTCATACAGTCACACACATACTTGAACACAAAGAATCTGCATGTTGAAGGATTCTTTGGTCATCCGTACACATATTAACATTTGAGAAGCATTGCTCCAGAATGCCACCAGAGACCCCCTTTTGGTATAGAAATCACTTGTAGATCACAACTAAGAGAGCTAATAGGTAAAAGCAAGAAGAGAAATCAAGGAATCCTGGGAAGCAGGAGGACTTCACTTCCCATACATGAACTAGTTGGAACTTCCTTCTCCCAAGCTCACTTTGAACTCTATACACACAAATGAACATCAACGGCAGAGATGGGTCCTGTTAGAAATCTTTGTCCTTTTTTATTTTTTCTTTTTCTTTTGTTGTGTTGTTTGTGCCAAAAAATTTTTCCACACATTACTAGTGGCCTTGTCTGTTTTTATCATTTAAAAAGGAAAACCCTTTGCCCTGCCATTTTCCGGATGTTCTTTGAGGATAATATTCTCTTCATTCTCCTTGAGATCTTCTAAACCCAACCTAATTCTTTACAGCATTCGGGAGCCATGTATCATACTTATACAAACACAAGAAGGTAGAAACCTACTTCAAACTTTTAAAACATTATACTTGGTTTTGCACAGTATGTGTCCATTAAAAATACAGATTCAAAGTAAAGCCATTAAGAGTAATTGAGATTCTAAAACTGTTTAAAGGGTAAAGACCCCAGACAAATGTAACCTGGGGTTTTCATAAGTTTGTCTGGGGAAATGGACCAGTGGGTAGCCTGGAGACACATGCTCAGTAAGGGCATAGGACATGAAGCTACACAACTCAAGAACATCACACACGCACCTGTGAGTGTTGCACTCAGGAGGAGCATTTAGCCTATTGACCCACTTCTACCCATACACACTGTCCTTGCCTATCCAATGAGCACAGCTGTCATTTTTCACTTGATGCAGATTTCCATATTTCAGTCCCTTACTTTTTTCCCTGTCGGCCACACCCCAAGAATATATGTCCGTTTCTCTGTCTTTAATTTTTTGTACTTCTGTATTCTTATGAAAAGGATGAACTTGCAAAGAAACCGATTTTAACGATAAATGGGTTGGGCTTTTCAGCTTTCGAATAGATCACTTTAAAAATATAGTCAAAATTTGAACTTAAATTGTCAGCTTTCTTTTTTTTGTTATTTTTTGGTTGCTGTCTTGACACAGGGTCTCACTGACCTCAAAAGTGTGATTTCCCTGCCTCACCTTCCCAAATACCGATTACAGATGTGAACCCCACACCCAGCCAAGGATAACATCTTAAACTTTTAAAATAATAATATTAAATTTTACAGCCCATTTCCGTTTTTAAGCTGTTTGAATTCTTAGAAGCTCGCTCTGTGATGGCTAAGGTGTTTACTGCTCTCTCACCCACTTACAGATAAGACGTTGAATCTGAGGTCAGACTTAATGGTGAGCACAGTCTGAAACCCAGTTTTTGTGTCCCTTAGATAAGTGGCGCTGGAGGCGCCTTACAGCGTTCATTGTTGTACTTCTTGGTTTGGTCTTAGTTTTTTTCAGTAGAGACTTAAATATAAAATTACAACAAGTATCTTCTCCCAACGTTTATGGATTTTCAGAATCAAAAATCCTGAAAAGGCCACGGTCATAGAAGGCCTTGGTCTTAGGCCTGAGAACTGGTCCTAACTGGAACAGAGTCACTGCAGCAGTGGGGAAGACACAGGGAAGAAAAGCAAGTCTTCCCACTGCTTTGGCTTCTGCCTTTGCTCTGGCGGAGGCTCATTTGCTGTTGAAATGTGTCATAGATGGTAAGCTTAGCATTGTCTAAGATCCCTAAAAGTCAATAAATGGCTGTCATCTGCTAGTGCCCTGCCCCACTTCTACCCAGATCTTAGCAGCAGAGTCCTGCAGAACCCAGCTCCTGAGACAGGACCCAGGGACCCAGGGGCAGCAGAGCTTCCCCCTTTGTGCTGCCTGACTGCAGAGTGGATACATGAGTAGAACTTGGGCACCTGTTATGAAATCAAACTCCCAATCTGTGAGCTGAACCCCTTCTACTTCCTGTCCCTCCTCTCACTCCACCCGCTCTCCTCTGTCTATGCCACAATGGAAATACATGCTGCCTTGTATGGTAGGTCTGTAGCCCAGCTCCTTCCCTTACTTACTGGCATAGTTCCTTGAGATTAGCTAAGGCCAGAGTTATTACATTTCTGTTTCTCTTGAAGGACACTGTAAATTGTTTGAGCTTCTTCTACTTGGGCTGTATTAAACAAAGTTAAAAGACCTGTATTTCCCTCCTTGCTCATTCTGGATTGCATCTGAATTGTGATTGTGAAACCAGAGAAGCCAAAAGGTTGGGCACAGGGGTCAAAGGAAGCATACACATTGATATTTGAGCTGAATTGATGAAGAAAAATGTGCGGAATACAACAGAACCCTCATGCATAGAAGATAATGAATGATGGCGAGCAATAAGAGGGTAAATTTCTTTGAGAATTATCTCAGTGAGTTCATCCCTAAAATGACGAATCTGCTAATAGACTCCATAGAAAAGAAAAATGGCAACAAACATGTTTCTAAGTTTGCACAGTAAAATGATACTCTCTAGAATGTTAGATATGTTTAAATGGTTGGTTTCCATTTTTAAAATTATATATAATATATAATAAAGCATACAGTCTACACAATATTCTTATAACCCTTAGAACATGAACAGTTAGTTCTTTAATTTAATTCAAGGATCAAATCAATATATTTACTATTGGAGTTATCAATTTCTTTTCTTTACATAAGCTGCAACCATATAGCAGTTTTTAAAATCAAATTCAATTCCCCTTGGAATAAGCTCTGTTTTTGACTCTTCCTTCCTCCTTCCTTCTGTGCTTTTTTTCTTTACTTGTATGTGTATATATGTGCACACATGTGTGTATGTGTGCATGTATTTGTGTAGATGTATAAGTGCATGTGCATATGTGATGTGTGTATGCATACATGTAGATGTGTAAGTGCATTTGCATATGTGTAGATGTGTGTGTATGTGTGTGCATGCATGTAGATGTGTAACTGCATATGTATATATATGTTCATGCTTGTGTGTACATGTGTGTATGTGTGTATATGTGTACATGCAAGTGTACAGATGTGTAAGTGCATATGTATGGATGTGTGCATGCATATATGTAGATGTCTGTGCATATGTGTAGAGGTATGCATGCATGTGTAGAGATGTGTGTGTGCATGTGTGTATGTGTATGCACGCATATGTATAGATATGTAAGTGTCTGTGCATGTGGAGGTCAGAGGTCCATATCAGGTGTCTTCCTCTATCCCTTTTCTTCTTTGGTTTTTTTGAGATTGAGCCTGGAGCTCACCTTACTGGTCAGACTGGTTGACCCAAGGTCTGCCTGTTCTCTGCTCAAGCTCAGGTTACAAATGTAGGCTTCTACAGTCAGCTTTTCCATGAGCAGTGGAGATCTATGCATCCTCATGCTTACCCCATAAGGACGTTACCCACTGAGCCAGTCTCCCCAGTGCTGGAAGAGGCTGGCTGGATTTTCACATCACACTTTATGTAAACACAGAGAGAATCCTGCTTTTCTTTTACTGGAATGAAAGATGGGTTCAGAACTAGTCTATGCTGAAACCTCCTGTCCATACATAGCACATTAATTTCTGATAGTAACATTTTGTGAGAATTCTCCAACAGATGAGGCTTTGCTTCACAAGTCTCATGAGCACAGAACACCTCATGTGCTTTCCCAAGGCAGGTGACCCAGACTCCTGGCTTCCATTAGATCTCAAGGTGAACGATCTTCACTGAGTGGAGAAAATCACAACTTCATAGGCATGCTCTCCTAAGACCAGAGACGTCTCAGCCTGAGATTAGTTACAAAATGTGACAAAGCCACCTTTCAGAGAAACACTATGGCTGTGAGCTTTTCGTCTGTAAGAGCAAGCACTTCATCAGTTCCTACTGGTCTCCCGGGTTGCTCGTGAGCCAAAAGTCTCCTGAGCCAAGCTTTCTCGCAAGATTTCCTGTACTTCCTGTCTCTGTGTGAGCCAGAAATACCCTGAGAACGACCTTTCTTGTGGCATTCTTGCGCTTCTGCTCTGGGATGAACATAATCCCATATTGGGGAAATTTTTTAAATTAAGAAAACATTTTCAACACATAGACCTTCAAATGAAGTAGGTCCCCTTTAGGGATGAAAATTGGAAATGATGGTTGTTTGGCCTTAACTCATCTCATTCACTCATATTCAATAACTCAATATTCTGTAACTTCTCTGGAATATTTTTGCAAGGAAATGTGTGGAACAGTATAGGCAATGTGGTAGAAATGTATATTCTTGGCTTTTAGAAAAAAGTCATCTTGAAGAAACCTACCAGGAAGATCTGTGTTCTTAATCCATTAGCATCTGAGATATATCATATCATATATTTGTTTTCTTTGTTCTTAACCCCTTTGTTTCAAGGGTCAGGATATCCTGATGCTAAGTGCTCTTGCAAAATAACTGAGCAAAAATAAAAATAGTCAAACACGTAGGAAACCCTTCAGTTGCTAAGTCGGGGAAGTTTGCGACTGTGGAGTGAGTTTAAGACATTATTCAGGGAGTATAGCACAGAGTGCGACAGCCATCTAGATGTGCTTGTTAAATAGAAGCCTCTGATTCCTGAGACGCTTGACACCCTGAGTCTAATGGAAGAGCTGTCAAGCTGCAGACACATCCAATTGCTTTATAAATCCTTTTATCTCAACAGAGGGAGTTAAAGAAAGACATCTTTCAGATAAAATGGATCACTGATTTCTGCCTATTGGGTTGTATGAATATATAGTTATAGAAAAGCTGCAATATTTTAGTAATAAAATTCTCAGAAAAGTAGTCATATATATGTATATACATATATATACATATATATATATATATATATAGAGAGAGAGAGAGAGAGAGAGAGGTGGTATTGACCTTTTTTCATCTACTAGGAAAGAAAGCAAGTTTACAGTATACTTTTTTCATCCATAAGAAAAGAGAAGGAAAAAAAATTACTTAATTCATTACAGAAAACCAGACTTATTAACTGTAGTTTTAGAAGAATAGCAACAAAAAAAATATCGCGGTAAGCTTTACTGTTTACAACTTCAAAAGCAGAGTGAGCAAGGAGGGCGGAGAGGTAAGAGTAAAACAGCCTGCAGTGGTCTTTCTCCTTGCCCCCAAATCTCCTCCGTGCTCCCCTAAAGAAACATCAAACGATCGTGTGATCAACCAGCCTTAGGAATGTAGAGCGAGAGTAACAGCTTGTACATCAGCAAAAAATAAGGAGCCAAGCAAAACAAAAGCCTTTGCAACACAGAGACACTGAGCTCGGAGGAAGCAAGGATTGTTACAGTGTCTTTCAAGAAAAGGCCCTTTCTAAGTGAATGTGCAAGTTCAAATTGTTCCTACAAACCCAATTTGTTGGCAAAAACACCAAACATAATACCACCCCACTTTCGTTTATGTCCAGGGCCTTTCACATGAGCGACAGGGGGCATCTCTGTCACTGTGTTGGCTCTGCCTTCCAGGGTCAGTGCCTTCATCTCTGAACCTCAGGAAACAAGAGGCCTGGCCCACAGTTGTCCTCAATTCTCCACTCTGGGGTGGGGACACAGTAGTCAGTGGCCCAGATATTAAGCCCACAGTGTGGTCTCTTTGAAAAGAACCATCCTTGCTTTCTTTTTCAGGCCATTTATGACCCCCTACCAACACCCTTTAAAATGATGACTGCCCTTTGAAAATGGGGTTTTTAGGCATCCTGAGCCACGTGTCCAAGCTAAACAGACGCCCGCCCCCCCCCCCCCCGTGCATATGCACAAGGACGTTGACACTTCCCTAATCCACTTCTTTCCAGTCAGCTTTGGAATGTGATGCAGTGTTATTTCCTTTCAACTTGAAGGGCAGCTGAGGTTACAAAGGGATTTGACTAAGGGACCAAACCCGGTTAAGTTTGCAGAGAACTTTGACAGTAAAGTGGGTGGGGTCTGGAAGGAGGAAGGAGAGTGAACTGTGGTCCTTAAGGCTCCAGCCACCCCCATCCTGTGCGGCACTGTGAATAGACAAGGCAGGCCCCCCGCCAGGCCCTCCAGAGAGAAGCCCCTGTGGATGAGCTCCAGAGCTCAGCTTCCCGGGTTTTTTTTTTTTTTTTTTTTTTTTTTTTTTTTTTTTTGCTGAAAGTTCCTTGGGATTTGCAGGACCAGAGTCTGGAAAGCTTCTAGGCTTCCTGTGCGGTAGATTGACTCCTCACCTGACATTTCCAGATAGATAACTAGCCTGTGAGGGACCCCCCCCCCCAGAGAATCACGCAAAGCGGAGCCCCTAGTCTTCTAGTCTTTGCCTGAAGTCTTTCAAGGCTAAGCCACTTGACAAACTTGACAAGCAGAAAGGGGGAAAAAAAAAAACTCGCAGAAAACAAAACAAGAGGAAGAAGAGGGAAGTGGAAGGCTGAAAGCCACCTCCTCCGCCTCCTCGATGGCTTTCTCCACTCCCGCTGTCGTTCGGGCTGTAGCCTGGGATTAATTAAGTGCTGTGAATTCAGTGCCTGAGAGAGAAGAGGAAAATGCACTGTATCTCTAAGGAAGGAAGGAGTCCAGAGACGGTTTCTCAGCAGTGAAGAACCTTAGGAGGTGCAGCGGTCGGTCTCATCTCGTCGCCAGTGTTCTGTGCAGAGGCTGGGAAAGCCAGAGAGGCTGTGCCAGGCTGGAGGAGGCTTGTCTTTCCAAGGCTGGAGAGGATTTCACGCGGGTTTGCCTGCAGCTGCCCGGGAAGAAATTCCCCTCTGGTGGCAGCAGCAGCAGCAGCGACGGCGGCAGCCCTACCTCCTCTTCTGGGGAGCAGGGCAGAATGCCTGTGCTAGAGCGCTACTTCCACTCTGCAGAACTAGGCAGGAGGTGGACGGCCCCAGAAGCTGTGCTGTCCTCTTCCCTCGGCAGCAGGCCGGGGTACCAGCAGGGGCCGCTACCCTGGGACTTGCCAGAGATGATCAGGATGGTAAAACTGGTTTGGAAGTCCAAAAGTGAGCTACAGGCAACCAAACCGAGAGGCATCCTGGAAAATGAAGATGCTTTCCACAGCTTCCCAGGTAAACTGACTGTGGGGTGCAGAAGGTAGCCCAGACAGATCTCGTCACTCTGGGTCCAGTACTTGGGTCAAGGAAGGGAGGCTAGCTGTGCGGACAGGGTTCAAGGGCTCACTTAACAAATGTTCGCTCCGTTGTAAAAGCATCTTTAAGTTAAGCATGAGGGATGCAGGAGGTGTATTAGACTGGAAATCAACAAACTTAGAATAGGGGGTCAGCTTGCTGTAGGCTTACCCTGTGGACTTAAGAATCTCCAACGGAGTGTTCTCCTTAGGTTGTTATTTGCATGTCTTTAAGTAAAAAAATGTACCCTCCAGTTTTTAGCCATGCAAAAACTGTATACCTGTATGTAGTATGTATATCATGCTTCCAGAACTGATGTGGTCTGCAGGCTTTTTCAATCCTTGCAAATTAATCAACTACTCTGCCCCAGTTTCCTCTTTGGCAAGTGATGAATAATAATACCCCTACAGAGATGAAGAAAGCTCAGGTCCCCAAGTGTGGCGATGATGATGAGTCAGAAGGGCTTTGTCAGGTCATAAGAATGTACTGTTTGGGACAAACCATCAGTAGGACCTCTCCGGCGTGTCTAATGGGGAGGGTTGCGAAGATACCCCTGGAGCTCTTAAACTTCAAATGCTACAACCTGCGACTGGGTGCTCCCTTCCTCTGGGGAATCTGTCGGTGAGTGGAAAGCAGTGGGTTCTTGGAGAAGAGCGCATAGGAGTGTGTTTATACCTTTTAAGTCTTGGCCATCCCCGTGTGGCGGAATCCTGACGCGTCATCCGCAGTGAGCGATGGGACAGGCAGAAAGACAGACAAAAATGATCTCCGTTTTTCTCATGGAAATGGGCTGAGAATAAAAACTCCCCTGGTTTTGTTTTAAATAACTTATTGCAGAGAGGTTGTTTGTTTGTTTTCCATTAAGTTGCCAAATAGTTGATAAAGAATATTGTTAAAAAGTAATGCTGGCGGGGGGGGGGGAGTCTGAAAAGAAGAAAAGAAACTAATGTTCTTTAATGAACGATGAGTATTCGGGCACTCAGAAAGGAGAGGTGAGGTAGTCAGCCTGAGGTTTGTGCGGTATCTGCGAGCGGGAAGCCAATGGAAATGGGTCTTGGTCAGAAGAAATGAGGTAATGGAAAAGCCGTTCATATGTCACGAAGCAGGGCAAGGGAAACAGAAGCCACCTAGGCAGACGACGCAAGCAGGGCACCACAGCTGTGCTAACCTTTGCTTTGTGTCACTGCTGACTGAGATGGCTAAAGTTCGTATTTCAAATGACTCCCCTTCATGAGACTTCCACACTCACCGTTTGCCAGTGTGTCTGTAGGGAAAGGCGCACATCATTCTTTACATGTTGTGTGGACAGACTGACCCTGGAAGTGCTACCACCCTGAGCCTCTCACACCTCCCCACGGGTTCCTCCCTCGCCCCTTGCCATCTCCTAACTCACTCCTGGAGAGAAAGCAGCTCTCATCCACATCTGCTTCACCTGACCTACAATGAGACTGACTGTTTAAATGCCTCCTCCGGGATGTCCATCTGCCTCATCTGTGCCCCCACCCCACCCCCATTTCTCAGGGGAAGAAAAGTCTCACAATTTCTGATGTGAGTGCATCAGCACAGGGCCAAGATGATGAACCTAGAGGTGCATGGCTTTGCCTTCTGACTTGTCTCCTTCCTTCTGGCCCTCAGCCTGTCTCTGGCCTCTGCCTGTGTCTTCTCTGCAAGCCACAGGTGCTCTTCAAAGACATCATTCCTACCACTAGACCTAGGCAGTAATAGCCTTGGTTGTTTTCTTCGGTTGTATATGGGGTGGTGTGGGGGGAGATGTGGTAGAAAGCAGAAAAGTAAATCCAAACTACATGAATCCCCCCATCCCTTACCTCACAATCCTCAGTCAATGGAAACTTGACAGCCTTATTAAGAGACTGGGTATCAAGTGGTGCCTGCCTCCAAGTCTTGCCCTGTGATTGAATGTCTTTCTTCGGCTCACCCAACTGAGAATGTTCTATTCAAACTACAAAATCAAATTCAAGCATCCCTGCCCTCCATCCTCATCTTCCCAGAAAGCAACTGATAGGTTGCACACCACAATTTTCCATGCTATTACTGAAAACAGGGAAACTCAATATTATAAATTCTGTGTATATTTTGACTGCCTGTGATAACAGATGATTAGGCTTAAGTGTTTAAAAACCATGAAATTGCAGAAATTCTGAACAGCACCAGTAGTCACTTTACAGGACTCTGGAGATGAAAGCCACTGACTCCTAATGTGTTACATGCAACTTTCAGAAGTCCCAGGGTTCCTTCTCCCTTGAGAAGGGCACTGATGTCTCTGTATTCATGCTTCTTTAGACAATACTAGAACTCTTTTCTTTATGGTGAAATGTTTGAGGTATTTCCTTAGGTAATAAAAAGATAAACAAAGGAAGGTTGAGAGAATAAATAGAAATATCCATTCATGTGAAATTCAAGATAAACTACAGTGAATTACAAGCCACGCAAGACAGAAGAGGGCAAGGAACGGCTGGGGAGGTGACAGGTCAGCGTGCCCTGGGTGACTACTCTAAGCAGCAGGCTGGAGGGAACTTTCATGACATATGAGATGCATGGCTGTCTGGGGAGTGACCCTAAACTGGGCATTGTCCCAGATGCCGCTCACTCTTGAAAGGTGTTTCCAGAGTAATGCTAATAATTGAATATCTGAAGTCAGAACGCCTCGGCAGTTACTGAGTTCCATCTTGTAGTTTAATCAGAGAAACGCTCTTATAACGCTTGTCTCTTTTTCCTTTCTTGAAGCAAAAGATCATCTGATTAGCTTGTCCCTGTGTTTAGAAATGAGGTGAAAAGTTCAGAAAGACTCAACACTTATCTCACCATCCCCCCAGATCAGGATCTTCATAGTCTGAGTCACAAAACTTTCACATGAACAGAACCCATGTTTAGAGTCACACTTAAGGTGGGGTGTGCTTTCTGTAGTTACCTGCTGTAGGGACAAAAACTCATGATTTGAAAAAAAAAAAAAGCTCAGTCAAAAAAATTCATTTAGGCTAAAAGTTCTTTACTGGTATGTGTTGTTTCTGTGTCAGAGTGTGTGTATTTACCAAAAATAATATTTACCTCTAAAGACAGGCTCACAGACCATTAGAGGGTAGCTAATTAACATAGGTGGTTATGTGGCTGTTGACTTGAAGAACCCTCTGTGTCTGAAACAGTACAAGCATGTCAGTTTCCAAAATGTTTAAATACAATGAAAATTCAAAAACAAAACAACAAAAACTTCAATCAAGCCAAACTATAATAGTATCATTTGAAATGTCAGGACTGTGTCTTCTCTATGTTTTTCTGCTTGGCTGTGGAGGGGAGGGGAGCTTTAGCTTTAGGAAGTCTCCAGTACTGGGAAGGTATGGGGGGAACGGTCCTCACTACTCCTCAAGGCTTCCAGCAGAGCTTGGACAGCAAACACCAGAGAGGGGAGTAGGGGTGGGTGGTAGGTGGAAGTGGGTAAAGAATTACTAGTTTCCCAAACGCTAGGGGCGCAAACATTGCGACAGTTTTGATTCTTGTCAGCACCAAGTGTAAGTTCAGATGCCTTCAGCAGAGCCCATTCTTATGTGAATAAATAATTTGACTTGGAGATTCAACCAAAGAACTGCAAATTCTATGTATACTCTCCTTCCCTTTTGGTGTATTATGCTTTGGTTATTTATTAAATCTGTTCTCATTTTGATAGGTGTTGGTTGCAGAAAAATATGAAAACACAGGACTCATTTGAAAGAAAGAACATAGCTCATTTCCTTTTTTCATTCTTGCTTGTCATGTACTTCCAGGAGAATAGAAATGTCAGAAATGTGCTTGATACCCAGCTCTGAACAGCAAATGACAGACAGACAAGAAAGTCTCCCAAAGGGTTCCAATTTCAGAACTCTATGATTTAAATTGACACTTAACCTAGCATTTAAAGTGTCTTAAGTAACAAACATGACATCAATTGCATTGAAGAGTGAGCACTTTAATCCTTACAGTTCAGGGAACATTTATCGGATGCTTAGTGTATACCATGCACTGTGCTAGACAACACTAGCTGGATGATGAATCAAGGGTTTAATGAGAGAAAAGTGGTAATACATTTATGAATCCAAGCTCTGTCTGTAGCATCAGTGTGAAAACAAGCACTTGCTAGTTTAAAGTCCTCCATCCACTCAAAATATTGACAGGAGAGCTGGTGAAACAAAGCACACTCATAAAAACTCATATGTACTTTCAAACGCTCATCAGGGCCTAATGATTTCATTCAAAACAGAGCAAATTGCTTTGAGGAAAGAACCAATTAGCCTCAACGGGGGATATACTAATATTAATTCATAACACTTTTCTAAGGCTACTGCCTGTGGACATTAGCCTATTACCCTACATTTGGTTTATAGCTGCAGTGAATGATGTCATTGATGAGGTCATCCCTTCTTTAAATGGAACATAAGAGCAAATCAAAACCAAAGGACAAGCCAGGTTTGCTGAATCATACTGTGACTCCAGCATTTGGAAGCTGAGACAGGAGAATCACTGTGAGTTTGAGGCCATCCTGGACCACATGATAAGTCTCAAGCCAACCTGAGCTGTACAGAATGAGACTCTGCCTCACAAAAATAAATAAATAAATAAAGGAAAAAGAAATGGAGGAGGAAAAAAGAAAAAAAAATCTTTGAACCAAACATGTGCTTTCCATAAATTCGTTTTCCTGAATGACAGACATCCAAATGTAAGACAGTTTTCTCCTGCTCCCTAATTACAGTTGGCTCCAAGTCCTTGAGGGAGGCTTAAGAGAGATTGTAAGCACAGAACTGAGAGTTACAGCTGTTTAAATCCTGCATGCACACTGATGGGCTGTCTGAGACCTTGGGCATGTTAACCCCATGGTAGCTCAGTCCCTCTTCTATAAAAGGTAAAGGATAAAAGGAGCCTGTGTATAAGGTTATTAAGAGGATTAAATAAGCTAATACTGCTAAATCAATCTAGAAAGACCTTAAACACTACTCATCCTTGGTAAATGATGACTATAACATATACACACTGAGGTTCTCTCCTGGACGCCGCCTTCTACGCCCTCCTTCCTCCGCCGCTCACTCGAGGGACTTGGCCCAGCCTGGCCCGGCCTCCTGTTGCTCTTTCTGGAATCCTGCTGTTGCCTCCAAGGACAGTACATTCCCCGAGTCTCTTCCTTCAACTCTGAGGTTTAGATGGCCAGTGTTAAAATCATAATTTCCTCACCTTACCCTTCCTCAAAATCCTTCAGTGACTTTTCCAGTGTCTGCAAAGAAAAATCTAGATCTTTCATCCTGCACAGGGCTCTCCATTCTCTGGGACAGCCTCACTTTCTCAGGCTTGGTTGTCACCAATGGCCTCTGAGTTCTCCTCCTCCTTCTCCTCAAGAGTCCCACCATCTCCTCTCAGCTCTCCACTCATTGTCATCGAACCTTAAAGTGAATTCCTTCTAGGTCCCCAG